>CM077152.1:126694754-127371761 GCA_039583875.1 Platanthera guangdongensis | reverse complement strand
TTCAAGGCAGTCCTCAACGTTTTCATTCTCTTGCAAGCAGAACTCTGGGTGACGGGACTTCAAACTCAACTGGAATGAGTGCCTCTGAGCCATGAGAAAGTTGGAATGGAGTCTCCCCAGTTGCGGATGATGGCGTTGTCCTAAGGGACCAGAGGACTGATGGAAGCTGATCAGCCCAGCTGCCCTTGAGATTCTGCACTTTCTTTTTGAGCAAATTGAGGATCTGCTTGTTGGCTGCTTCTACTTGGCCATTGCTTCTGGGATGATGAACTGATGAAAACCACAGCTCTGTTCCGATCTGCTTGCAAAAATCTATCATCTAAGAGTTGTTGAATTGTGGCCCATTATCGGTGATTATTGCTATAGGTATCCCATGCCGACAGACAATCTCTCCCCAAATGAAGTTTTTGACGATTTGTGTAGTTGTCTTAGCCAACGCCTTGGCTTCGATCCACTTGCTGAAGTAGTCGATCATTACGATGATGAAACGCCGTTTCCCGCTTGCCATGGGAAAAGGACCAATGAGATCCATTCCCCAAACCACAAAGGGCCAAGGAGTTGCAATCGATCTGAGGGACTGAGCTGCTTGGAGTTGAAGTGGAGCGAACTTCTGGCATTGAACGCACTTTCTTGTATAGACCTCAGAGTCTCTCTTCATAGTGGGCCAAAAATAACCCTGCCGCAGGATCCGTCTTTCCAGGGTTCTTGCTCCCGAGTGGCTTCCACATTCTCCTAAATGAACTTCTTGCAAAACAAGGGGAGCTTCTTCTTCTGAAACACACCGGGCCATGGTAGAGAGGAAGGTTCTTCTGTAGAGCACTCCTGCCACTAAGAAGTAGTGAGCTGCCTTTATTCCGAACTTTTTCTTATCTTTGACTGAATGATGATAATCTCCCGTTGACAGATAGAGAATGAATGGGTCCATCCAAGAGAGACATTGGTCCACTTGCATCAAATCTCCTTCCACCACTATCGGGCGGAAGAGCTCGGAAGTTGTTCCTCCTGAAGGCATCCCATACTTGGAAAGAAAATATGCCTCCTCATTTTCTGTTCTGGGGATGTGCTCGATGGTAAAGCTCTTGAACCTGCCGACTTCTATCTTCACAAGAGTAAGATATTTCTTCAAGATCGGCTCTCTTGTTTCGAAGTTACCGAGGACTTGTGACGCCATTACCAGAGAATCGGTTTTGATATGAACATGATCAATTCCTAGTTCCCTCACAAGTATCAAGCCCGCGAGCAAAAATTCATACTCGGCCTAGTTATTGGTTACTGGAAAGTAAAATTTGATGGCCTGCTCCAGTTTGACGCCGTTTGGATTAATGAGAACCACTCCTGCTCCAAAAGAACTTCTGCCTGAGGCACCATCAACATAGATGGTCCAAGCCAAAGGTGACCTTTCTGCTCGATCAGAAATGGACGCTGACATGTCAATTAGAAAGTCTGCTAGGACTTGAGCTTTGATGGCTGTCTTGGGCACATAAGAGATTTCAAATTCACTCAACTCTATTGCCCACTTAGCTAGTCTGCCAGAATGCTCTGGTTTCTCCAACACACCCTTCAAAGGCTGATCGGTGACGACTTGAATTGAATGTGCTTGAAAGTACGGATGGAGCCTGCGAGCTGACATGACTAGCGCCAAGGCTAACTTCTCCAAAATCGGATAACGTGTCTCAGCTCTCTTCAAGATATGGCTAACATAGTAAATTGGGAATTTCTTCCTGCTCTCTTCTCGAAGAAGAACGGAGCTGACAGCCTCAGGGCCAACCCCTAGGTATAAGAAAAGAATCTCTCCTGGTCGGGGACTCTGAAGCAGGGGTGCTGAGGTCAGTTGCATTTTCAAATGCTCAAAAGCTTGGGAGCATTCTTCCATCCATTCAAACTTGGATGCTCCTCGGAGGGTTTTAAAGAAGGGAGCACTCCTATCTCCAACCCGAGAGAGAAATCTTGCAAGACCTGCCAGCCTCCCACCTAACTGCCGAACTTCCTTTGGCGAACGAGGGGTATGCATATCGAGAATGGCTTTTACTTTATCAGGATTGGGGGCGAGTCCTTCTCAAGTAAGGAGATGACCAAGGAACTTCCCCTTACTCGCCCCAAAAGTGCATTTAAAAGGGTTAAGCTTCATTTTGTACCTACGCAGAGTAGCGAACGTCTCTGCTAGGTCTCGCAAGTGCAGCGAAAATGACATGCTCTTAATCAAGAGGTCGTCTACATACACTTCTAGGTTTCTCCCCTTCTGATGGTTAAACACACGGTCCATCATCCGTTGGTAGGTTGCACCGACATTTTTAAGCCCAAAGGGCATCACAAGGTAGCAATAGCAACCATCATTAGTAATGAACGATGTGTGAGGAACGTCAGGCTTATGCATTCTTATCTGGTGATAACTAGAAAACGCATCTAAAACACTCATATAAGAGTACCCTACCGCGGAATCAACTAAAGAATCTATCCGAGGCAAGGGGTAACAATCTTTAGGGCATGCTTTATTAAGTTTGGTAAAATCTACACACATTCGCCATTTTCCCCCTAGCTTTTTAACCATTACAACGTTTGATATCTAGGTGGGATATTGAATTTCTTTAAAAACATTAGCCTTGAGGAGCTTTGCAACCTCCTCCCTTATTGGCTCTGCAAGCTTTGTAGCTATGTCCCTCTTCTTTTGTTGTATAGGCTTGCAGTCGGGATCAACATTCAAGTGGTGGCATGCAACATCAGGATCCACTGCTGGCATGTCTTCTACTGACCAGGCGAAGACATCCAGGTTATTCAGCAAGCAGGAAATCAGCTCGGCCTTTTGATCTTCAGGTAACTCCGAGTTGATGGAGAGCTTCCTCTCCTCCCCCTCAACAATGGGGACTTCTTGCGTCACCTGGGCAGGTTCCAGGTGGGCACCTTCATCAGCAGCAGCTTCTGAACTGGGAGAGGCTTCTGCAGCTGCTGTTGGAGCAAGGGAAGGGCTGGCTTCAACCATGTTGACAGTGCGGACGTAGCACTCCCTTGCTCTTCTAGGGTCACTCCTGACCCGGCACATCCTTCCATCTACAAAGAACTTGATGGTAAGGTGGTAAGTGGAAACCACCGCTTGATATTTATTTAACAGGGGCCTTCCAAAAATGGCATGGTAGCTGCTGGGGGCGTCAACCACTATGAATTGCACTTGATTAGTTGCCCCTCCAAGCTCACGGGAAGGATGATGCTACCTTCCACCTCTTTTCTCTCTCCCGAGAAACCATAGAGTGGCCCCTCAGTGGAAAGCAGAGGCTTTCCGGTCCTCAGGGCCTCAAAAGTAGACTTGAACAGGAGGTTGACCGAACTGCCTGTGTCAACAAGAATTCTATCAACTGTAAAGTCCCCAATCACAGCCTGAATTACAACTGCATCATCAAACAGATTGGCTGTTTGGGGTAGATCTGCTGGACCAAAGGTGACAACCTCACTTGGAGGTGCAACGAAAGAAGAAGTGGTCACCTCTGCCCGGGTGACCCTTGAAATTGACGATTTCCGAGTAGACTCGGTCCCTGCTCCACCATGGATGAAGAAGAGGCGTCCCAGAACCCATTCATCATTTGCGTCGAAGCACTCTACCAGGACGTTGATCGGCCCCAGACGGCCTTCATCCTCTACATCCACACATTCCTGGTATGCCTCAGCTACTTCTTTGCCCTTCGAGGTGGATGGCTTCGAAGAAGAAGGAGAATCCTTCTTGGCTAAGTCAATCTTGCCCTCGGCAAGCAGCTTCTCTATCAGCATGCGAAGGGCCTTGCAGTTCTCGGTCAAGTGGCCCTTTTCTTTGTGGAACTGGCAATATTGTGCATTATTCCTTGGCCTCCACATTTTCTGAGGCTCTTGCCTCTTTTCTTCTGATCTCCTTTGCAAGATCTAGATGACTTCGTCAAGGTCCAGATCTACAATGTCCTCCATGGGGCTTGCATCAGATTGGCTTGGAGCAGGCAAGGCTACTTGTTGGAGGATGGGAAGAGCTTGCAATGGAACGGCGGGAGTGGCGGCCAACGACAATCTCTGCTCATGAAACTGTTGATGGCCAAGGAAAGGTTTCTTATTGCGGAAGTTCCTACCTCTTTGAGACGGAGGCTGGAAGTCTGGGCGAGGGGCTTGCTACGAGATGAAGAAGCGGAGGCATCCCTTCCTTCAGCCTTAGCTGTCAGGGATGAGACATAGGTTGGATTGGCGTTTTCTCCTTCAATGAAATGGTTGACCATGTCGATCAACTCTTGATAAGTCTCAGGTGCCTTGGTTGTTGCTTTAAACTTCAGGGGGCCTTCCCGGAGGCCATGTATCAAGGAGACCTTGTAATAGTCGGGGTTCACATTCCTTACCCCTTGGATCTCTCTCTGAAAGCGATCAACGAATCGCGCCACTGATTCATTATCCCTTTGTTTGATTTCAAATAGGGCAGCTGGCCCATTCTTCCTCTTTCTTGAGGTACCAAATCTTAGCAACAACTGGCTGTGAAGCTCTGCGAAAGAAGAGATTGTGCCCGAAGGCAGCTCATAGAACCACTCTCTCGCCTGTCCTTCGAGAGTGGTAACCAGGAGTTTACACTTGATAGCATCTGAGAGGCATCTCAAAGCAACTGCGCCCTCAAATGCTTGGAGGTGAGAGACTGGATCAGTCCCTCCTGAATAGAATGGGATGCGAGGCTCCCTGAAGTTGTTCGGAGCCGATTCCCATCGGATTCGATCAACGAAGGGAGACGGGGTCTCGAACTCTGCGGGGTAGAAGGGGCGGACTGAAGCTAGGGAGTCCGTGGGCTCGGCGGACTGGCGGTCAGCAAAATGAAGCTGGCGGGCAGGAGTGCCCCTGGCTGCTTCTCTGAAGAAATTTTTGAAAGCAAACTACTCCTCCTGAGGGCGCAGAGGGGCAGCGGAATGAACAGGGTTCCGAGGAGTGGCTGGTGACTGCTGAAGCGGAGTTCGGCGAGCTGGAGTCTGACGGACTGGAGAGTTTGCTGGTTCCGCTGCGGCCTGAGGAGCAAGCCGCTGGGCTAGCGCGAGCAGGGCTTGGCTGATTGCGTCGAGACGCTGGTCAGTCTGCTGGCGGGACTGCTTTGCCTCAAGGCGAGCTTGCTCAATTGCGTCCCAAAGAGAGTCCTCTGAAGAACTGGAGCGGTCTGAAGAGTGGGCTCTGCGGTCTGACATTTCTGTCCGCTGAATTCAAAACACTACTCGGATCTGAAGGTCGCTTGTTAACTGTTGATGCACGAAAACACAAAGGGGGGTCGAGCACCACCAGCTAACGGTTCGAACACCGGGGAATAGAGAGACTGCGAGTAGTAATCTACTAAGCGGATGGGGGCAGGAAGAACAGCAGGGCCGTGAGCCACGACAACAACAGACTTCGCCCGTCGCGGCCTGAATGCCTCTCTTGCGACGGGCTTTCCCTTGATTGAAGAAAGACTTGGTTACAAGTGAAAGTAAAAGGTTGACAAGAGCAGAGCGAGGAGGAGTCCGCAAGGCATAAGATTGGAGTCCGCAGCCTTTAACAAGTAGGCTCCTGGGTCCGAGTCAGCGTACCGTGGGTGCACCACCTACCTCCTATTTATAGGATAGGGGGCCTGCCCAAACGGGCAGGGCTAAAATAACCGACTGCCTGGGGTACAGGAGAACTGGGTAGTGGTGACGGGAAGCAAGAAGAAAGATTACGCCAGTCCGCGCAAAAGGGGCGGACTGGGCTCGCGGGCTGGAGCATCCACTGCTGCTGGGCGCGATCCTGCTGGAGGGCGGCGGCCTGGGCGGATGGGACACTGCGTCCGCCGTTGTAGAAAATCCGATATCCCAAGTCGTGGCGTACTGAGCGAGCAGATCCTTGAGTCCGCTGCTGGGGGACCATCCTTGGTGGTCGATTGGTTACTTTGCCGGACTAGGCGGACTACCCAATTGAATCCGCTAGTGTTGAAAGGGGGGGGGGGGGGGGGTTGGCATCTTGTAGGATGTTGCGGACTGAGGGGTTAACAACGACCTTTCTTCCTAGACATGTGAAGGCTTCCTTTTTGGTATATGCATATGATTCCCCACAATAGGGTGGCATGTTGTGGGAGTCCTTGGGTTGATTCATGGAATCCCCAATTGGTTGACATATAGATTCGGAAATTGAGTACGGAATAGACATGCTGTGTGAAGCCCATCTAGACAGGTTGGTCTGGATTGGTGATGTTGCATATGAACTGGAGAAGACTCCATGAGAAATGTGTGGTTTAGGAGTCGACGGGTTGGACCTGTGAAAGGAAGTAGCAGGAAGTACTGGACTGGAAGTCCAGGAAATAAGCTTTTGATGCTTGATGTTCTTGGGTGGTACCTGTGAAGTGAGTAACAGGAAGTATTGGCGTGGTGAGCCAGGAAAGACCCTTGACATTACGGAGTCATACCTGTGAAAGAGAGTAGTAGGAAGTACTGGTGCGCCCAGGAAAAATCTGCAAATGTTGTGATATGAAATGGGAGTCAGAGACATACCCAGGCTTGAATGCCAGAACAGGATCGGTGAAACTGACTCGCGCCTTTTTTTAGCCACAAGTACGCTGTGCTCGGTGATGGCAAGGCAATTTGAGCAACGGGGGGAGGGGGGGGGGTGGAGGATCCCACCTGCGTTATGTCCGTCCGACGTAAGACCTGAAAGTGCGTTATGTTGGAGCGCATAGCAAGAGTCTTAGGCCTGCGCGCCGTGATACAATGGGGGGCTACGGGCCAATCCCGATTCACTAAGACTATAAAACTACGGCTGCACGCCATGGAGTAAATGCTCAAGTGATTTGTCGTTGGGTTGTGACCCTGGTACGGTGGTGGGCAACTGGTTCGCCGGTACACCAAAAATGTGCCTTGAGTGCACGGATCGTCGAGCCGAGCGGCTGACGGTTGTGATGGAATGTGTGTGTAAAGCACATTTGTGATATATATATGCTTTTGAAATGCTATGCCTGCATGGAAGATATCCACTGTCCCGTGGAAGGGGTAGGGTCGGTATAATTTGGTAAGCTGAATGCTGACCGTTGCCTCTGTTTGCCACCCTTGGGTGAAATGTCCCTGTGCAGGTGCTGGATAGTCGAGCGGGACGCATAAGGGCTGAAATCCCGGCTACATTTCCTGCTGCCATTGCAAGCCCTCGAAGGCTAAAAGAAATGGAAGTGTTATGTTTTTATTTGATGTGGTCGCACTGCGTGCCAATGTTTGAGGACAATGCTTTGAAATCCCTGTAAGGCCATAAGGCCAACTACCTGTAGGTGTAAGACATTCTAATCATGTATAAAATGTGGAGTTTTTATGTATTGGACATTCAGGTGTGGAGTTCAAGTGTAGTGTTATAGGCTTCAGCTAGAATGCAATGTGGTAGTGTGTGCTGCGCTACTCTGGTATCACACCGTAACTGCACCGCCTGTTTTGTGGTCTATGCTGTGGGGCCCCGGCCGGACCTTCTAGTATAGACTATGTGAATGGATGGGGTTGTTACAGGCTCCTCCTAGATCTGATCCACTGAGATGTTGCTTGCAGGAATCTGCTCCCCCTGCACCTTACCATCAGTTCCAGTTTCTAGAGTACGAGATTTTCTAGTGCTTTCTGGTCCATCGTTATCTGAGCTGAAAACAACTTCCTCCTCTGAATCACTGGAAGATTCAGTGGTCTTGTGTGGAGTTTTCTTCTTTTTATGAACCTGTTTTATGTGTTTCTGACCACTAGGGTCATGAGACTAAACATGTAGGCTGAGATCTTATCATGTCCTCCAGGTTTACACAAAATTACCTTTCCCATAATTTCTGAAAGGAATTTTCCTTGAGCGTTCATCCCCTTTCGATTTATCACTGCTCCAATCTTGGTGGATGGAGATAAGCCACACCAGGTTAGTGCACTTGGTGTCAGCGAACAATCAAGTTCATCTTCTTTAGTGACTTTCGGAAGATGAAGGATTTTCCTTAGGCGTTTGATTGTGACTTTGAGCTTTTGACCTTGAACCGTGGATTTGATTTTGGTGCCAGTTGAATCTAGTGAAGCATTTGAGTAGAACTCAACATCTTCTTTCTTTCATATTCTGGTTGGTTCAGACACCATATTTTCTATTCCAGCTATTGTGATCAAATCAATTAACTCCTTGAAGTCTGGATTTGCATCATCAACAGCTTGACGAACCATCTCATAACCCTTGTTGATGTTTTCTTCCATCTTCGGCGCCATTAGAGATGAGAAAGAGAGAGAAGGAAGATGAAGGTCTTATCGACACAAATGGTTTGGTCTCGAGAATTCTGAGAGCGTAGTCGAAAAGGTCTTGCTTCCACCTATTTGTACATTTCTAAACAAAGAAGGCCAAAAGGCGGGCGGAAATAAGCTTAGTGTGTCGACACTGTTTGGGTTGTGTCGACACAGACTACTACAGTCGCGACAGAGAATTGAAAGTTATTACACTACTATGTGTCGACACGAATTGCGATGTGTCGACACAGACAACCTTTAAGAGTCACCATTATCAAAGTGCCAGGAAAGCTATGTGTCGACACCAAATTCTGAGTGTCGACATGATCTTCTTGATGTGTCGACAGAATTATCATTATGTGTCGACACCAACTGCTAAGTGTCGATACAAACTTCTTTATCTGTTGACCCAGATTTACTTTGTCATATTTACCATTCGATTCTAAGTTCAGCATGCTTAATTCAATTTTAAAGTAATTGATTTAGTTTCATCCAGTAGTTTGGTGAACATGTCAGCAATTTGATAATTAGTGTTGACAAATTCTAAACTTATGTCTTCTTTTTCAACATGATCTCTAATGAAATAAAACTTGATTTCTATGTGCTTAGTTCTGCTATGTGAAACAGGATTTCTAGCAATAGATATTGTAACGCCTCAAAACTCAAAAGAGCGACGGGAGGCGTTTTTGAGCCAAGTTTGGAATTTGGCAGGGGGCACACGGCCTAGGACACGGGCGTGTCCCAGGGCGTGTCATGTCTGGGTCGAAGATTTGGACGAGAGGTCGACGAATTTTGGAGTCGACGATCGTCGAGCAGCGAACACGGCCTGAGACACGGGCGTGTCCCGGGGCGTGTCGAGCTCGTGTCGACGATCTGCTAGGGAAGTCGATGATTTTTTCTCGACGAAGTGTCGAGACAGGGAACACGGCCTAGGATACGGGCTTGTCCAAGGCCATGTCAGGTGGTCGATGAAGTGTCGAGATGAAATATCGAGATAGTGAACACAGCCTAGAGCCCAGGCATGTTCGGGTATGACACGGGCATGTCAAATAGGACATGGGCATGTCCAAGACCCGTATGTGTCTCGGGTTGGTGTTGGTCCTGTGTCGATGGAGGAACACGCCTGAGAACACGGGCATGCACTGGATGACACGGGCATGTCAGCTCTAACATGGGCGTATCGGGTGCCCGTGTGAATTTCGGGACGCGTCGGTTTCGACGACGAATGGGGGATACGGCACTGGACACGGGCGTGTCGCAGGCCATGTTCGGCCCAGATTTTGCATTTCAGCTACAGCTCGTGGCCGTTCGTTTCCTTATTTTGGGATCCGACGGCTAAGGGTTGTTCTTACTGGAATATACCCGGGAATAGAGTTTCAAATCCCTCACTTCTTTCACTTAGTCACTTTCTAAAAGTCTAGAGAGAGGGGAGAGCAAGGAAGAAGAAAGGAGGCTAGATCCGGTTACCGGCGGAGTTTCGGAGCTCCAAATTGCGAGCCGACTTCGGATCTATGGAGGCAAGGAGATTGAGGTGCTTTCCATCCGCATACATTTCCATGGCGCCAAGGAAAAATGCTAGGGTAACGATTCTCATCCTAGGACATGTGAAGTTCTCTTTTCCTTTGCATAGGAAGCCCACTCTCGCGAGCTTGCAGTGAGTTTGAGGCGTTCCTTCGGGTAGACATGAATAGTCCCCGTTGTGTACATGTGGAGTACGTAATCGAGAACGGATATAGGTATGATGTGTGAAGCCTACCCAGACAAGTTGGTCTGGATCGGTGATGATGCATTGCATAAATGGCCGGAGAAGACTCTGTGCGAATGTTTGATTTTCGGGTTTTCTACATGGTAGATTGCAATAGGGAGACTTTGGGATTAACTCCAAGGTATACCCAGAAAACTGTGCGGATGTGTGATTCTGCTAACATGGTGGCATGGAAGCCAACTTGAACATAACGGGTTATATGAACTGTGTGACGGAAACGGGACTTGGGGACGTTTGACCCGCGCATATGGCTTAAATTGACGTTGCGACGTGAGCAACTGGTCAGGCAGAACCGTACCCATTCTATGTTGTTCGGTGGGATCTGTTGGCATAGATGAGGGTCTTCGGCGGTCTATGGCGTAAATTGACGTGACCCATGCCAGGAATACAAAATGCTCGCAAGATTGGCCGTCCAAGTGGCGGTGGTGAGACCGGGGTGTCTCTGGCTTAAATTGATGTGACATTGACCGGTTCACCGAGAATGTGCCCTGAGTGCACGGGGTGTGTGGTCGTGCGTGCCCACGCCTATAATGAAGTGTTTATCTATACTGCTTGGTTAAGCTAATAAAGTGCAGGGAAAGGAGCATCGTCGCCCCAAATTTGGGTGCGGGATCATTATAATTTGGTCAGCATAGCTCACCGTTGCTTTTGTTTGCCACCGTTCGGTGGATTGTTGCTTGCAGGTACTGCGGAGCCGAGCGGTAAATAGCGGGCTAAAGCCCAAGTTGCTAAGCCAGCCCCCGAAGGCCAAACTTTTGAGTGTTTACTTGTTATATTCATGTGTGACCGACCTGCGTGCCGAGGTATGGAACACACATTTTATTTGAGTAAACAATTGTAAGGCCATAAGGCCATTGTACTGGTGTATTGTATTTCATTCCTATTGGTTTGGGTAGTGGACATTCATGCTCGTACTGGGTTCTTTTTATTGCAACTTTAAATTGCTTCCGCTAGAATGACTCTGTAGGACGTTGGATATTAGTTGGATGGTTTCCATTGAGTAACCACCCGGTCTGTCTGTGGTATATGGCGTCGGGCCCCGGCTGGACATACTGTTATATGCTCTTCGACGGATAGGGGTTGTTACATATATGACACTTGTAGAATCACAATATAATGGAGTTCTACTTACCTTGATGTCATAGTCTTCAAGTTGATGTTGTATCCATAACAGCTGAGCACAGCAACTGCCTGCAGCTACATATTCTGACTCAGTAGTGGATATAGCCACACTTGTATACTTTTTGCTGCTCCATGACACCAATCTACCACCTAGGAACTGACATGTGACAGTGGTGCTTTTCCTATCTTCTTTGTATCCTGAAAAGTCTGTATCTGAATAACCTGTTAGTAGAAAATCTCTATTCTTAGGGTACGAAAGGCCAAGATTTGGTGTTCCCTTAAGATATCTCAAAATGTTTTTGACAACAGTATAATGAGATTCTTTTGGGCAAACATGATACCTAGCACAGAGACATGTAGAATACATGATGTCTGGTCTACTTGTAGTTAAGTAAAGAAGGGAGCCAATTATCCCTCTATACAAAGACTTATCTATAAGTTTTCCTGCATCATCTTTGCTATAGACATACTTGACCTCATTGGAGTTCTCATGGTGGAGGATGACTCCATGCCATATTTCTTAATTAACTCCTTGGTGAACTTAGACTAGGATATGGGCAAGCCATCATCAGTCTGTCTAACTTGGAGTCCCAAGAAAAATTTCAGCTCACCTATGCTGCTCATCTCAATCTTCCCTTGCATAAGTTTAGCAAACTTTCTACAAAGGTAGTTTTCAGTTGATCCAAAGATAATTTCATCAACATATATCTGGACTAGGATGATCTTGCCTTTTGATTCCCTTAGGAATAGAGTTTTGTCTATTTTCCCCCTTGATAATTTGTTCTCGATGAGGAAGGTAGACATTGTTTCATACCAAGCCCTAGGGGATTGTTTCAATCCATATAGAGCTTTCTTATGCCTATAAACATAGTAAGAATAAAGAGGATCTACAAAACCTGAGGGTTGTTCAACATAAACTTGCTATTTTAAGTCACCATTCAATAATGCTGACTTTACATCCATCTGGAATACTTTGAACCCTTGGTAAGCTGCATAGGCAAGGAATAGCCTTATTGCTTCCAACCTGGCCATTGGGGCAAATGTCTGGTCAAAGTCTATTCCTTCTTCCTGCTTGTAGCCTTTTGCTACCAGTCTTGCTTTGTTCTTGACTATAATGTCATTTTCATCTAACTTGTTCCTTAGATCCACTTAGTCCCTATGACATTGTGATTCTTTGGTTTAGGAACCAACTTCCATACTTTACATCTTTTGAATTGATTCAGCTCTTCCTGCATGACATCAATCCTATTTATGGTCTTGTATGGCCTCTTCAAATTTCTTGGGTTCCATCTGGGACAGGAAACTTGAGCATAGAACTGTGTTTAAGCTCTTGCTTCTAGTCAGAACACCATGTCTTGGATCACCAAAAATTTGGTGTGCTAGATGATCCCTTAGATATCTTATTACTAGAGGCAATCTATGCACAACTTGATTTCCTCCAATCTCCCCACCAAGCTGTACTTCATTGTCTTCATCATCAGCTTGTGGGTCTTGTACTCCCCATGGATAGCATCCATCATTTTCCTCATCCTTTCTTGCAGGTTGGTCTCCACTAATGGTTAGCTTGTCCATCTTTTCCTTCAAACATGTAGTGCTACAAGAAGTGCTAGACAGCTCACAGTTGATTAGCTTAGATTCATCAAAGACTACATGGACAGTTTCTTCTACAGCTTGAGTAGTCAAGTTGTAGATCCTGTATGCCTTACTATTTCTGCTATACCCAACAAGTATCCCTTCTTGAGACTTGGCAGCAAACTTAGTTAAATAAGACTTTCCATTGTTAAGTACATAACACTTGCTACCAAAGATCCTAATATAGATATATTTGGTTTTCTGCCCTTCAGAATCTCATAGGTAGTCTTCTTGTGGCTTTTGTTGATGGAAGCTCTATTGAGAACATGACAAGCAGTGTTTACTGCCTCAGCCCAAAAATATTCTGGGAGAGATGTGTCACTTAGTAGTGTTCTACCAGCCTCAATAAGTATTCTATTTTTTCTTTCATCAATTCCATTTGTTGGGGAGTTTTAGGTGATGAAAATTCTTGAGAAATTCCAAGCTCTTGACAGAACTTTGTCATGCATTCAGACTGAACCTCAGTCCCATAGTCACTTCTAATATTAACCACAGAATTGTTGAATTCATTTTGTATTTGCTTAGCAAATATTTGGAAGACAGTTGGTGTTTCAGATTTCTTACTCAGAAAGAATACCCAGGCAATTCTAGAAAAGTCATCAACAACCACAAGGGTATAGACTTTCCTACCTAGAATATGAATTGGCATAGGACCAAATAGATCCATATGCAGGAGATACAAATACCTCAGTGAATCTTTGGTATCAAGACTATGGAAGGAGGTCTTGGTCTGTTTGCCTTTTTGACAAGCTGAACATACACCCTCCTTGATGCACTTGACCTGAGGACCATTTATCACTAACTCTTTACTAAAGAGTTGACCTATAGTCTTGTAGTTAAGGTGAGCTAGCCTCTTGTTCCATTTGACACAATGAGAAGATTTCTCATCTACAACTAGACACACAGGAGAATCTTTTGTTGGGTACATTGGTTAAATGTACCTGATTTGAAGAAGCCTCACCCAACTCAATGATATACATAATAATGTATTTGATGTATGTTGAGTTTACTTGTGCAGGTTAAGTAATCACTGGACTGAAGCAAAAAGTTTCTAAGTCCATGTGTCGACACCCAGAGGGAAAGTGTCGACACTCAAGAAAGCTTGTGTCGACACCCAGACAAGCAGTGTCGACACTTGGATTCATTGTGTCGACACCTTGGTTGCAGAGTCGACACCAGACAAAAAGTGTCGACACTTGGAGCTGTGTCGACACTCAGTGAAGAAAAGTGCAGACAGAAAGTGTCGACATAAGGAGCTGTGTCGACACCTAGTGAAGCTGAGTCTACACCAGAAAGTGTCGACACTTGGAGCTGTGTCGACACTCAGCAAAAGTCTGCAGAGACTAAGTACAAGTGTCGACACTCAACACAATGTGTCGACACTCAATAGAAAAGTCAGCATTTGAAGTATGTGTCGACACCCAGAACAATGTGTCGACACACAGCTGAAGACTCTACACTTGAAAAAAGTGTCGACATAAAGAGCTGTGTCGACACTTAACAAAGAACAGAATTATCTCCAAAATATTCTAAGTACAAGTGTCGACACTAAAGTAATGTGTTGACACTCAGCTGAAGTCTCAATAGAAGAATCAAGTGTCGACACAAGGAGCTGTATAGACACTCAGCAAGTATCAACATAGAAGACTATGTGTCGACACCAAGAAGCAGTGTCGACACTTAACAGATTCAACACAAGAAGATGTGTTGACACAAAGGAGATGTGTCGACACTTAGAAGAATTCAGTTAAAGACAGAAGATCAAGTACTTGTGTCGACACTCAATTTCAGTGTCGACACCTGAAGAAGAATCTGTGTCGAGACATACAAGGAGTTGTGTCGACACCTTGTAGACTTGTGTCGACACTTACATAGCATGTGTCGACACTTGGACTATAAGTGTCGACACTTAAAGACAGAAAGTCTCGACACTATCAGACAGTTAGAGATTTTCAAGAAATGACTGGATGACATGACAGCTACCGTTCCAGCCGGTCTACAGCACCTGTCAGAGATGTCAGAAGGCCTATAAATAGGCACATACAGTCTACAGAAGTTAGTTGTTGATGATTAAGAAGTGGATCACATTGGTGAAGAACAAGTCATCAAAGTGGTACACAGAGTATCAAATCAAGAAGATCTTGCAGTCCAAGTGCAGATCTAAGAAGTTGGAGAGAGAGGGCTCCATCCAAGAAATCAGCCTCTGGAACTAGGCTGAGAAGAAGGATTCAGATTCATTCTGGATCTTAAGTGGCAGAGGTCAAGGAACTACTGCAGGAGGATTCAGTCTTATTCAGTTCTACTCAAGAAGCTTTGAAGAAAGCTAAGTCAGATTGAATCCAGCTGAGTTCTTCCAAGAACTCATCAAGAAACTCTCAACTCCCCTCTTTTATTTCTGAGTTGTTGAGTTAATATTTGTAATACATTTTTATCTTGTAGGATCCTTTGGATCTGAGTGATTTGTAAGCCTATAATTATAAAGGCTGAGGGTAGGGCTTGAGAGCCTGAGTGTAGGAGATTGAGATCTCTGAGTGTAGGCCTTGTTGGCTGAGTGTAGGCCTTGGTTGGCTGAGTGTAGGCCTTGGTTGGCTGAGTGTATGCCTTGATTGGCTGAGTGTAGGCTTTATGATAAAGCTGAGTTGTAAGGCTTTGGGCCTGAGGTGTAGGAACCAATTTGGGTTCTGAGACAGTGGAGGAGTTTGGCCGAATCTAGTACACTGCTAGATAGGCGAAGGGGGAAGTGGATGTACCCATATCTTGGGGAACCACTATAAACCACTGTGTATGCTGTGCTGTGCTGTGATTGTTGCTGTGCATGCTGTGTGTTTGCTGTGTTAACATAGTTAGTATTCTGTGATATAACTGATTGCTGCCATTTAATTTTAAAAGGATTAGGTCACCTATTCACCCCCCTCTAGGTGTTTAGGTACCATATCTTTCAAGTGGTATCAAAGCAAGGTTCCTCAAAACAAGGACTAACAGTCTGGGGAGATCCTGATTGGCAGATTCAGTGTAAGGCAAAATACAGATTCAAGAAATTCAAGAAAATCAAGAAACATGGGTTCTTCTGAAAATCACAAGGAATTGGGTTCCATGAAATTGCCCATATGCAGGAAAGAAATCTTTATTATCTGGAAGGAAAGGGTAAGGCTATTTATGGTGGCCTCAGACCCTAGAATCTACATCACAGTAAAAGAAGGGCCTTATGTGCCCATGAAGATTTCAGTTCTAGATGCAAATCAGAGAACTCCAAAGGATTTCTCTGAGATGACTAAGGATGAGATTGTCCTAGCTACCATGGACAAGAGGGCACAGAACATAATAGTGAGTGCCATTGATGATGCAACTTTTCAGAATCTTATACATTGTAAGACAGCCAAGGAGATGTGGGACACTCTTATAGTGTATATGGAAGGATCTGAAGAAGTTAGACAAGATAGAAAATCCTTGCTAAATCAGGAATATGAGAGTTTTAGAGAAGGTAAAGGTGATAGCATAACTGAGTGCTACAAGAGGTTCTATAGAATAGTTAATGAACTCATGTCTTATGGAAGAGAGTTCAGTAACTATGAACTAAATGACAAGTTCTTAAGGTCCCTAACCAAAGATTGGGACACCAAGATCTGTGCCATAAGAGAAATGGCTAAGTTGGGGGAAATTCCTCCTCCTACACTGTTTGGCAAGTTATTGTCATATGAGATGCAGTTGACAGTGAGGAAAGAGGAGGAGAAATCAATAAGGACTGAGCACAAGGAAAGAACTGTTGCTTTCAAGACAGAAGTTCCCAGAAAGTGCAGGAATAAGTCATCAACTCCACCTCTAGAGGTAGTTGATTCAGAATCAGATGAGTTAGTTAGCACAAAGACAGAAAGCAGTGAAAGTGATGAAGACTTTGCTGCTTTCACTAGACACTTTCAGAAATTCTTGAAGAAGAAACAATGGAGGTCAAGACCTTCTACTTCAAAGGGAAAGGAAGTCTTTTATCGGGAGAAAAAGCCTTCAAAGAAAGACAGGAAGAGGACAAACTCAAGCAAGGTAACTGGAGCTAAGATAGTGTGCTATTGCTGCAATAGACAGGGCCATGTTATTGCAGATTGTCCAGAGAAGAGAAAGGAATCTGGTGACAGGAAAAAGGCTCATTTCAAAGGCAAGAAAGAGAAGTCTTTTGTAGCCAAGAAAGAGAAGACTATCAGATTTTTTATCTTCAGAAACTGAGTCTGAGGCTGAGGCCTACATAGGGCTGTTTGCTGAAGAAGAAGAGGAAGAATTCATGCAGATTTTGGAGTCTATTTATGAACAAGAAGACAGTCATTGCCAAGGGCTAATGGCTTTAACAGAAAGTGCCAAAATCCTGGAGCAGCCAGGACCCAGTAAGGTACAAGGTTCAAGTTCAAGTTCAGTTTCTTGTTCTAGTTCAGATTCAGATTCTTCTTCATCAAGTGATGATAATGTATCTGAGTCTGAGGATGATATTCATCAGCTTATAGATGAATATAAAGTGCTGTTGCAGGCTTACAAGAAAAGCAAGACCCTTGCCAAAAGTCAGGCATTAGAAATTGCTGATCTAAAAGCTGCTGTAATAGATTTTGAGAAGCAATTTGATCAAAAGTTGAATGAAATAGCCAGGTTGAAGCACATAACAGTGATTCAAATGGGTACTATATCATTTAAAAATGATCAAATCAAGAGTCTGGAGATAAATCTTCAGAAAGAGAGAGAGCTTGTTGCTAGGTTTTCTAAACCTAAGTCAGTGCTACCTTTAATTGATGAATTTGTTCATCATAAGGGCAAGGCTGGACTGGGCTTTATTAGACCTGCAGGGACTGAGCAGTCCAAGTCTAAGTCCAAGGGCAAAGCCCCAGCATTCAACAAGCCTGCTGTAGACAAGACAGCCAAGGCAGTACCTAAGCAAAGGTACAACAAGTTTGAATGTTGGTGCTGTGGCAAGGTTGGCCATTTTGCAGTGGACTGTTGGCACAATGTCAGTGCCAAAGTGAGTACCAAACTACCTGTTGGAAAGCCAGTAGGTAGCCTTGTCAGATTGCAGACTAACAAGTACCAAGGACATAAGAATTCTTTGGGTTCTAAGGTTCATTAATCTATTTTGCAGGTGAGTCCAAGTTGCCATACCCCAACATGGTACTTGGACAGTGGATGTTCCAGACATATGACTGGAACAAGAGGATTACTAAAGGACTATATTCCAATAAAAGATGATCCAAAAGTAACCTTTGGTGGTTCTGAAAAAGGAATCATCAAAGGGTTTGGTAACATTTCTACAAACTTGGTTACCATTACTCAAGTGGCTTATGTTAAAGGGTTGAAACACAACCTAATAAGTATAAGTCAATTAAGTGATGTATGGTATGACATCTCATTTGTTAAAAATGGTTGTCATATTAAGAGGTCAAGTGATCAAGAGATCATTTTGACAGGTTATAGGAAAAGGAATGTCTACTGCCTAGACATTATGATTGAGAACAATGGTTCTCCAGTTTGTCTTGTAGCTGATGAGACAGTCTCTCATTGTGTCAAATGGCACAAGAGGCTTGCTCATCTTAACTACAAGACTATTAGCAAACTCTTTAGCAAAGAGTTAGTGAGGAATGGTCCTCAAGTTAAGTGTGTCAAAGATGGTATTTGCTCAGCTTGTCAAAAGGGCAAGCAGACTAAATCCACCTTTAGTAGCATAGAAAACAAAGATGCTGTGAGGTGTCTGTACCTCTTGCATATGGATCTTTTTGGTCCAATGCCAGTTCACAGCTTAGGTAGGAAGGTCTATACCCTTGTAGTTGTGGATGACTACTCAAGGTTTTCCTGGGTGTTCTTCTTAAGACATAAATCTGAAACACCTAGTGTCTTCTATAGCTTTGTCAAGCAAATTCAGAATAAACTAAATAGTACAGTGGTCAAGATTAGAAGTGACCATGGTACTGAGTTTCAGTCTGAAAGCATGACAAAACTTTGTGAAGACTTTGGGATATTTCAATAATTCTCTTCACCTAGAACACCTCAGCAAAATGGCATTGCTGAGAGGAAGAATAGGACCTTGATAGAGGCTGGTAGGACCCTATTAAGTGATACATCACTGCCAGAGTATTTCTGGGCTGAAGTAGTCAACACTGCATGCCATGTTATAAATAGGGCTACCATCACTAGAGGGCTCAACAAGACCCCCTATGAAGTTGTGAAAGGTAGGAAACCAAACCTATCCTATTTCAGGATCTTTGGTTGCAAATGCTTCATACTTAACAATGAGAAGTCTTACTTAACTAAGTTTGCTGCCAAGTCCCAAGAGGGAATTTTTGTTGGGTACAGCAATAATAGTAAGGCTTATAGAGTCTACAACTTGTCTACACAAGTTGTAGAAGAATCAGTGCATGTAGTTTTTGATGAGACTAAACTTATTAATAATGAGTTGTCTAGTTCTGTATGCAGCCCCACAGGTTTAACAAAGAAAATGGACAAGCTTACTATAGAAGAAGTACCTGCTGCAAGACAGTAAGGAGAGGAGAGTAGCTGTTGTCCAGGGGGAGAACTACATGTGCCAAATGCTGAAGAAATCCAAGGTATACAGCATGATGCAGATGCTGAAGTGGTTTAACCAGAAGTTAGGATGCCTCCAGCTCACAGGCATCTTAGAGATCATCCAGTAGAGCTGATTATTGGAGATCCAAGACAAGGAGTACAAACCAGGAGTAGAAACATGAATGCAGCAATCTACTCCAGCTTTCTGTCACAAGTTGAACCTAAAAAGTTTGAAGAAGCAATACAAGATCCACAATGGACTGAAGCAATGCAAGAAGAGCTTAATCAGTTCAAGAGGTGCAAGGTCTGGGAACTTGTTCCTAGACCAAGAGACCACAATATAATAGGAGTTAAGTGGATCTACAGGAATAAGATGGATAAACAAGGGGTCATCATTAAGAACAAAGCAAGACTGGTTGCTAAAGGATATAGGCAAGAAGTAGGTATTGATTTTGATCAAACCTTTGCTCCAGTAGCCAGACTGGAAGCCATAAGGATGTTCTTGGCCTATGCAACCTATCAAGGATTCAAGGTTTACCAAATGGATGTCAAGTCAGCATTCCTAAATGGTAATCTTAAGGAAGAAGTCTATGTGGAACAGCCTGCAGGTTTTGTTGATCCAACTCTACCTCATCATGTCTATAGACTTAGGAAAGCTTTATATGGGTTAAAGCAAGCCCCTAGGGCTTGGTATGAAACCCTATCTAGTTTCCTCATTGAGAACAAGTTCTCAATGGGGAAAATAGATAAGACTCTATTCCTTAGGGAATCTAGAGGCAAAGTCATACGTGTCCAAATATATGTAGATGACATTATATTTGGGTCTACTGAAAGCAGCCTTTGCAAAAAGTTTGCAAAACTTATGCAAGGTCAGTTTGAGATGAGTAGTATGGGAGAGCTGAAGTTTTTCTTTGGTCTCCAAGTTAAACAGACTGAGAGTGGTTTATCCATTTGTCAGTCTAAGTTCACCCTAGAACTCATAAGGAAGTATGATATGGATTCATCCAGCACCATGAAGACTCCTATGGGGTCAAGTATGTCTCTTAGCAAGGTTGATGCAGGGAATCATGTAGATGAGACCTTGTATAGAGGGATAGTTGGCTCCCTATTATACTTGACTGCTAGTAGACCTGACATCATGTATGCTACATGTGTTTGTGCCAGGTATCAAGCCTGCCCTAAAGAGTCTCATTTGACAGCAGTCAAAAGAATATTGAGATATCTAAAGGGCACTCCCTATCTAGGCCTCTGGTACCCTAGGAATGGAGATTTTGATCTAACAGGTTATTCAGATGCAGACTTTGCAGGATGCAAAGAAGATAGAAAGAGCACTACTGGAACCTGTCAATTCCTAGGTGGGAGACTTATTTCATGGAGTAGCAAAAACCAAACCAGTGTGGCTATCTCCACAGCAGAGTCAGAGTATGTGGCTGCAGGAACTTGCTGTGCTCAACTTCTGTGGATTCAACATCAGCTAGAGGACTATGGATTTCAGGTAAGTAGAACTCCACTTTTTTGTGATTCTACTAGTGCTATTTCAATAGCTAATAACCCTGTATCTCATAGTAGGACAAAACATATTGAAATTAAATATCATTTTCTTAGGGAGCATGTAAAAAGAGAAGATATTTCATTAGAATATGTTAAAACTGATAATCAAGTAGCTGATATGTTTACTAAGCCACTAGAAGAAGCTAAGTTCAATAGATTCAAAATTGAACTAGGAATGATAAACTTAGAGTAAGTTTACAGAATTGAAAATGCCTAAGTAAAAAGGTGTCGACACATAGACAAGTCTATGTCGACACAGAATAGTGGTGTCGACACTTCAGGAAAATGGTGTCGACACATCTAGGAATGTGGTGTCGACACTTCAGAATGTTAGTGTTGACACATGTCAAGTAGGTGTCGACACATCCAATATGGTGTCGACACTTAAGTTTTACTCAGAATTTTCTAAGTAAAGTCTCGATAATGTGTCGAGATATGTCGTGTCGACACATAACCAAGTGTCGACACATAAAATCTATTGACTAAACTTGTGTCGACACATGTGTGTCGAGACATTATAAGTCAGTGTCGACACTTATTGCCAGTGTCGACACATTTTAAGTTAGCTGTCCCGCCTGTTCATCTTCAAAATCAGAAAGGTATAAATAGGGTTCTGTCTTTGTTTGTCGACACGCTTTCAAAGTTTCGAGACCAAAACTACTGTGTCGACATCTCTCTTTTCTAAAGTCAAATTATACAAACCCTAATGGCACCTAAGCTTGAGGATAACGTTAACGAAGGATATGAGCTTGTGCGCGGCACGTTCGACGATGCAGATCAAGAAATCAGGTCGGTAGTAACCCTAGTCGCCGATTCTGGATTAGAGTACTTAGTTTCAGAACCTACTAAGATATGGAAGAAAGAGGTTCTTGAATTCCTTAATGGAGCTGCAGTAGATGAATCTGGATACAGAATCAAATCCAGAGTCCATGGAACTAAGGTCAAGGTTTCACCGAAGAGTCTGAGGAAGGTACTCCAGCTACCAAAAATTCAAGATGAAGAAGAAGTTACTGCTACCAAGACCAGGGAAGCTTTAACCTGGTGTGGACTAGATTCCAAGATGAAGATAGGTTCTGTCTTTAACAGGAAAGGCATGAACAGCCAAGGCAAATTCCTATCTGAGATTATTGGGAAGGTCTTACTCAGCAAGCCTAGAGGGCATGACAGAGTGTCTGCCTCCATGTTCAGTATAATGACAAGAATTATCTTCACTATAAGAACTGATTGGTCAGTTATAGTGTTTGACAAGTCAAGGAGAGCTTGAAGAAGCCCAACCTGGGCAGAATTATTAGTCTATACCTAGCTGGTGTGATACCAGAGGTAATGAGTACTGCTGCTGGAAGTAAAATAAACCACATGAGGAAAATGGATCAAAGGATCTTTTCAAGATGGGACAGGGTGTTGTCCAAGGAAATGCCAACCCCAGAGAAGACAATTACTGAGAAAGACACTCCTCCAAAGAAGAAGAGGAAAACAGCTCCCGTGGAACAAGTATCCACTAGCAGTTCTGGGAGTGAAGAACATGTTGTCTTCACTCCAGATGAGCATGAGGAAGAGCCTGTAGTGAAGTCTCCTGCTCCTCCAGCTGATGCTGAGATCTAGGGGGAGCTGCCTCCAGCTAGCCCCATCCACAGGGATCATAGCAAGGGGGAGCCTCCAGTTGTAGAAGCACCATCTACACTGGAAAGTGAGCAAGCCACCACCATCATACAAGAGGTACTCACTGACCTAAAAACTTTAGAATATCTTATAGAAGATGCTGATATGTCTGATGTTCCTCAGCAAACTCAGCTGCCTAGTCAAGCTCCAGATGTTGTTATAGAAGACACATCTGCTGTTGAAGTGGTTCCTGATCCGGTAGATGAAGAGCAAAGAATGTCTCCAGCTTCTTCACCCCCTGAATACACCATGGAAGACTTGTTCCTCAATCTGGATCAAGCAGATTTTGACAAGGAAATTGATGCTGCTGAAGGAGAGAATGCTGCTGTTGAGGGGGAGCAAATGCAAGTTCTGGAAGAGCCTATAAGGCAAGAAACTGAGAAGGCACAAGATGTGCAAGCTGACAAGCCTCAAAGCCCTAAGGATAGGGTTGACATAGCCAGCACTTCTGCCTCTAAAGATGAGGAGAGTGCTAGGGCAAAGAAGAAGAAACTGTATTTCTTCAAGAGAAGAAGTCAAAGTTATAAGAAAACTCTACAATCTATTGCCCCACAGCCTATAGTTCAGCAAGCTCCAACTGTTGATTATAGTGCTTTACTGATTGTACTGCAGATTAAAATGGATGAACAAAGAAAAGCCATAGAGGCTTATGTTGATGCAGGGCACAGATCATTGCAGTTTGATCTTGCCCAAGATATAAAATCTATAAGGTTTGAGATGAATCTCAACAAGAAAGAGATGACAGACTGCTTCCACAAGGGTGGAAATGCAGTGGTGTATTTAGCAACACACCAGGAGAAGATCAAGGCACAGGTAGATGATATAGCATTGAAGCAAGGATATATTCTTGAAAATCAGTTAAGAATGAATGATAACTTGACTGCTTCACATAATGCTATAGTCACTGAATTGAAGAACAAGGATGCCGAAACTTCTACTTCTGCTGATCCTAAAACTGAATTTGATAAAGTCTTTCAAGAAGAACTTTCTCCTGTAAAGACTGCTATCCAAGACTCCCAAAAAGCCATATCAGAACAACTTCAAAAGCTTAAACCATACTTTAAAGATGGAATCAGATACTTGGATAGTCAAATAAGATTCCAGAAGGATGATGTCAGAGACCATATGGCTAGAGAAGTCATAAAGGGGGAGAGAGTACTAGTCAAGGCAAGATCTGAACATGCTAAGTGGATATCAAATTCCATCAGAGCTACACTTGGATATCCTCCTCTGTGTGATGACAATAAGGTTGCTAAATCTGGAATAAATCCTGCCTATTTTGGAGGTGAGCAACCAAAAGTAGCTCAGGTCATTTATCCACCTCCAGACTTTGAAATGATTCAAGCAGATGTGAGCACAATGTATAGCCCAACTGAAGGGAAGTCTAATGTTATTCTGGATAAAGTGGTTCAGCCTATGACTGAAGCTATGCAAGCATCTCTTCAGAAAGAAGAAGAAGCTCTACAAAAAGAAGAAGAGACAAGGTTGTCTAAGAAGAGGTTTAGGGAACAAGCAGAACAAAGGCCAGACTTTGAACAGTGGAGCCCTACCTCTAGAAATATAATTTTAACTGCCTGGAAAGCTGCCAAAGACAATACTCATGACAAGAACAAATGGTTTTCTGAAGCAGAATGGAGAAAACATGAGATCATACAAGAAGCCATTGTTCAATATAGAAGGAAGGCAAAGATGGGAAAGCTACCTACTACTGCAGTGGAGCCTAGCAAGTACTTTCCTAAGCCATACCATTACTTTGAGAGACAGAAGATCAAAGCTGAAGAACTCAAAAAGAAAGATCTAAAAGGCAAGAAGCCTGCTGATGATGAAACTGTTGATGCCCCTGTCAAAGCTCAAGTTCAAGCTGGCAAGGGAATAGTTATCAAGGAACCTGACCAAAAATAGATTAAGAATTTACTTGAAGATTATTTTGTAATCTTTTGTATGTAAAACATTTTTGTAAACTACTGAAAATGTATAAGACAAATGTTAGAATAATATATGATCAATATATTTCATGATTGTTCTGTGAATATGTCTATTTCTTAATTGTTCTGAATTGATGAATGTGTATACATGTGTGAATTAATACATGTTTATGTTTACCCTGCTGAATATAACCTGTTTTACATCATTTTGTAATTTTTAATTATGAATGGTGTATATCATTGACTAAGGGTTATGACTTCTCCAAATAGGGGGAGATTGTTGGGTACATTGGTTAAATGTACCTGATTTGAAGAAGCGTCACCCAACTCAATGATATACATCATAATGTATTTGATGTATGTTGAGTTTACTTGTGCAGGTTAAGTAATCACTGGACTGAAGCAAAAAGTTTCTAAGTCCATGTGTCGACACCCAGAGGGAAAGTGTCGACACTCAAGAAAGCTTGTGTCGACACCCAGACTAGCAGTGTCGACACTTGGAGTCATTGTGTCGACACCTGGGTTGCAGAGTCGACACCAGACAGAAAGTGTCGACACTTGGAGCTGTGTCGACACTCAGTGAAGAAAAGTGCAGACAGAAAGTGTCGACACAAGGAGCTGTGTCGACACCCAGTGAAGCTGAGTCTACACCAGAAAGTGTCGACACTTGGAGCTGTGTCGACACTCAGCAAAAGTCTGCAGAGACTAAGTACAAGTGTCGACACTCAACACAATGTGTCGACACTCAACAAAAAAGTCAGCATTTGAAGTATGTGTCGACACCCAGAACAATGTGTCGACACACAGCTGAAGACTCTACACTTGAAGAAAGTGTCGACACAAGAAGCTGTGTCGACACTTAACAAAGAACAGAATTATCTCCAAAATATTCTAAGTACAAGTGTCGACACTAAAGTAATGTGTCGACACTCAGCTGAAGTCTCAATAGAAGAATCAAGTGTCGACACAAGGAGCAGTGTCGACACTCAGCAAGTATCAACATAGAAGACTATGTGTCGACACCAAGAAGCAGTGTCGACACTTAACAGATTCAACACAAGAAGATGTGTCGACACAAAGGAGATGTGTCGACACTTAGAAGAATTCAGTTAAAGACAGAAGATCAAGTACTTGTGTCGACACTCAATTTCAGTGTCGACACCTGAAGAAGAATCTATGTCGAGACATACAAGGAGTTGTGTCGACACCTTGTAGACTTGTGTCGACACTTACATAGCATGTGTCGACACTTGGACTATAAGTGTCGACACTTAAAGACAGAAAGTCTTGACACTATCAGACAGTTAGAGATTTTTAAGAAATGACTAGATGACATGACAGCTGCCGTTCCAGCCGGTCTACAGCACCTGTCAGAGATGTCAGAAGACAGTTATGAACCGGATCAGCCGGTTACCATGAAGAAGGCCTATAAATAGGCACATACAGTCTACAGAAGTTAGTTGTTGATGATTAAGAAGTGGATCACATTGGTGAAGAACAAGTCATCAAAGTGGTACACAGAGTATCAAATCAAGAAGATCTTGCAGTCCAAGTGCAGATCTAAGAAGTTGGAGAGAGAGGGCTCCATCCAAGAAATCAGCCTCTGGAACTAGGCTGAGAAGAAGGATTCAGATTCATTCTGGATCTTAAGTGGCAGAGGTCAAGGAACTACTGCAGGAGGATTCAGTCTTATTCAGTTCTACTCAAGAAGCTTTGAAGAAAGCTAAGTCAGATTGAATCCAGCTGAGTTCTTCCAAGAACTCATCAAGAAACTCTCAACTCCCCTCTTTTATTTCTCAGTTGTTGAGTTAATATTTGTAATACATTTTTATCTTGTAGGATCCTTTGGATCTAAGTGATTTGTAAGCCTATAATTATAAAGGCTGAGGGTAGTGCTTGAGAGCCTGAGTGTAGGAGATTGAGATCTCTGAGTGTAGGCCTTGTTGGCTGAGTGTATGCCTTGGTTGGCTGAGTGTAGGCCTTGGTTGGCTGAGTGTAGGCCTTGATTGGCTGAGTGTAGGCTTTGTGATAAAGCTGAGTTGTAAGGCTTTGGGCCTGAGGTGTAGGAACCAATTTGGGTTCTGAGACAGTGGAGGAGTTTGGCCGAATCTAGTACACTGCTAGATAGGCGAAGGGGGAAAGTGGATGTACCCATATCTTGGGGAACCACTATAAACCACTGTGTATGCTGTGATGTGCTGTGATTGTTGTTGTGCATGCTGTGTGTTTGTTGTGTTAACATAGTTAGTATTCTGTGATATAACTGATTGTTGCCATTTAACTTTAAAAAGGATTAGGTCACCTATTCACCCCCCCCCCTCTAGGTGTTTAGGTACCATATCTTTCATCTTTATTCTCCCCACAAAATTTAGACAATAGACATTTCCTTTTCTATAGCCTGTCAAGATGACCTCCTGATGACTTGTCCTTCTAATCTGACACCCATTCTTAATAAAAGAAGTGTCATAACCAAGATCACTTTGTTGACTTATGCTTATTAGGTTATGTTTTAAACCTATCACATAGGCCACTTGAGTGATAGTGATTGAGTTATTAGAAATTTTACCAAAACCTTTGATTACTCTCTTTTCTGATCAACCAAAGATAACTTTGGGTCCATGTAATGTGGGAGTAAAGTCCTTTAGCAACCTTCTAGTTCCAGTCTTGTGCCTGGAACATCCATTGTCCAAGTACTATATTGTGGTATGGTCAATTGGACTCTCCTGCATTAAATAAGATTACATAACCTTAGATCCCCAATAAATATTGGGTTCTAGGTTCACGTTAGACTAAAAATTGACATGCTTGCCTGCAGGCTTTCTGACAGGTAAGCTGGTATTTTTCTTGACTAGTGTTATGCCAACAATCAATGGCATAATGACCCACTTTGCCACAACACCAGCACTCATATCTGTTGTATCTTCTTTTAAGTACAGTCTTAACAGCATTGTTGTCAGCAGTCCTTAATTCTGTAGGTACAGTGGTCCTTTTATTGAGTGTTGGGGCTGGTGAATCAAACACTAATGACTCCTGAAGAACATGGTGTGTCTGTTCATGGGCTCCCTATTGGCATTTGCACTCTTGTCATTCTGATCACCATGCTTACAGTGACCATGTGTAATGTCATGGTCATACCTGTTAGTAGGTTGCATAACTTTTCTAAAAGCAATAAGGGGGTTTGGATGCAAGAAACTGAACTGGGGCCTTGCCTTTCCTTTTAGAATTAGTTGCCCTTGTTCTTCCCTTGAAGCGTAATCCTTTCTTACTATCTTGGGCAATGAAGTCATCAATTAAGGGTAAGACTGACTTTGACTTTGAAAAATTAGCCACAACATCCCTCTCTCATTGAAGTCTAATTTCAAGACTCTTGATATGATTATTTTTAAAAGTATTTGTTTTCATCTGAATGATTGTGTATTTTTTTTCAGTTGGCTTACTTCCTTCAATTTCAGATCCAGCTCTTTTGCCAAATCTGAAGCAGCTTTCTTGAAAGAGGCAATTTCCTTAGCCTGCTTTTTGGCAAGGATTCTGCTTTTCTTGAAAGCTAGCAACAGATCACCATATTTATCAATTAGTTGATCGACATCCCCTTCAGATTCAGAATCATACTCATCACTTGATGCTGATGGTTTTGATTCTGGTCCAGTTTAATAATCAGAAATTGAAGATAGGTTGTTTACATTACTAGGACTAGGCTGATCCTGGTGTTGATGCGCGAAAACACAAAGGGGGGTCGAGCACCACCAGCTAACGGTTCGAACACCGGGGAATAGAGAGACCGCGAGTAGTAATCTACTAAGCGGATGAGTGCAGGAAGAATAGCAGGGCCGTGAGCCACGGCAACAACAGACTTCGCCCGTCGCGGCCTGAATGCCTCTCTTGCGACGGGCTTTCCCTTGATTCAAGAAAGATTTGGTTACAAGTGAAGGGAAAAGGTTGACAAGAGCAGAGCGAGGAGGAGTCCGCAAGGCACAAGATTCGAGTCCGCAGCCTTTAACAAGTAGGCTCCTGGGTCCAAGTCAGCATGTCCTGGGTGCACCACCTCCCCCCTATTTATAGGATAGGGGGCCTGCCCAAATGAGCTGGCCTAAAATAACCGGCTGCCCGGGATACAGGAGAACCGGGCAGTGGTGACGGGAAGCAAAAAGAAAAGAACACGCCAGTCCGCGCTAAAGGGGCGGACTGGGCTCGTGGGCTGGAGCTCCCGTCTGCTGCTAGGCGCGATCCTGCTAGAGGACGGCGGCCTGGGCGGACGAGACATTGCGTCCGCCGTTGTAGAGAATCCATGGATCCCAAGTCATGGCGAACTGAGCGAACAGATCCTTGAGTCCGCTGCTGGGGGACCATCCTTGGTGGCCGATTGGTAACTTTGCCGGACTGGGCGGACTGCCCAATTGAGTCCGCGAGTGTTGGAAGGGGGTGTTTTGGCATCTTATAAGTGTTGCGGACTGAGGGGTTAACATAATCCCCGCACATTTTTAAGTTTCCAGAAAACTTCGAAAATGTTTTCTTAACCGCCGAGTCCGCAAGCCTCGTAAATGCCGCCAGCGCTATAAATATCGCTAGAGGGTCTGGAACTGTTGAAAATCCCGATCGACACGGGGCGCTATTCACCACTTGCGCTCTCCACTTTCCAGTCCGGCATGGCAAGGCTCAGAGCTTTCTTCTCTAGTCTCACTGCAAAAGGCGACTCAGCACTGACAACGCCTATGAAGACCAAGAAGATAATAAAGAGGTCGACAAGAAAGGATCTTGTCTGCCCTACTGGAGAAAGTTCCCGCAGCCAGAAGCCTGCGGAGAAAGCAGTCCGCCGCGCTGATGTATCTGTGCGTGAGGACGCCACAGTAGTTGATGCTGAACCACTGAGAAGTGAAAAGATGGTGACTCTGTCGGACTCGGCCCTTTCCTAGAAAACTGCGACCTCGGCGGACACCGCTGGAAAACATAATGAGTCCGAAATATCTTCCCCTAATGCCCATCGTTAACCTGGATGAAGAAGATAGGCAGACTTCAGAAGAAGAGGCTGGCAAGAATGCGCCTTCACAGGCATTGATAGCTGTGGGTCCTGTGACTGTCCGCGAGGGTCAGCACGACTTAGGAGGGGCCGCCGTGGATTCTTCCGAGAAGAGAGCTAAAAGAAAGAAGAGGAAGAGGGATGGGTCGACCATTGCCGAGCGGGTTGAGAAGAAACTGCGCGCGATGAAAGAGAAGAATGTCTCCAAGCGGACTGGAGAAGCGGACTTGCAGCACAGACCGCACGACAAAGAAGTTCCTGACAACGATCTGGTCACACCGGAAGCCCAAGCTCAGGGAGATATTTCCCTCTCCACGGTCAGTCTAACCACTGATGAGATACTTGACTCTATAGATGTCAACGAAGTAGATCTAATCAACGAATCCCTGTTGATTGTGCTGCAACAATCTGAGGCAGAAACCACTGGGAATGAAGGTAGCGAACTCCCTTCTTTGTCCGCTGCAGAGGAAGAAGAGAGGGAGAGTCTGAAGCAGAAGATAGAGGAGCAGAAGAAGCAAATTGCTGATCAAGTAGCTATGGTGGAGGCGGCCTCGAAGCAGGTCGTGGCGGACAAGAGCGCTGAGGATCTGCGGACTGCTGCGGAGCTACTGCGGTCAGGTAAACTTCAACCGGCGCCTAAGTATTTTAAGCGTCAATGGCTTTACAGGTCGCCGCCGCGGAAGTCGAGACCAATCAAGAACATCACCGAAACTGAGGACATTGTGGTTTCGAAAAGCTCTGCTGCTGAGAAAAGAGCTAAGGTACATCGCGAATGGAATAAGCGGTTAAGGCTTTTTGACCCGGAGCAGGCAAGGCGGCCCGTCTTTCTCGATAGCTGGCAAATCGCTGCGGCTATATCAAAATGTGATCTTTCATCCTTTCTTTGTGTCCGCCACAGACTGTTGTTGAATGATGAAGTTGACCTTCTTTCTTGCAGGTAGAAAGTCGCTGCCGGGCTCCATTGAAGGTGGCGAGATCGTGGTTACACCGAATACTCGTGTTGACGCGGTCTCGCATGAGGAATCCGTAGGGGATGAGCTGCCCAGCCTGAACATCATCAAAGAGTTAGAAAAATTTCAAGTTGAAATTCAGAATCTCAAAGAAGAGTTAAAGAAGGCGGAAGAGCGCGAGAAGGCGTCCGCGGAGTGGGAGAAAGCCCTAAAGGACCAGATCGCAAGCATCTCCAGGGCACTGGAGAGATCCGACGGGGAGAAGAGGAGGCTCGCGGACGATGTCCGTTTCTACAAGGGGAAACATTTGTCGTCAGCGAGGGAAGAGAAAGGGAAACAGGCGACTGAGGTTGTCGAGCATAGGTCGCGATTGCAAGATCACGATGCTCCAGAGGCCGCAGCACCGGCGGGCGGTCAACAGGTTGCGGACGAGGAGCCAAGGCCGGCAGCGGAGCCAATGGTGCCCCTTAGCCGGGTAGACCGCGAAGCTGCCCACATGCATCGGACCATAAACATCATCCACCATCATATCTGCCATTTGTACAGCGAGATTCTTCAAATGAGCGATCAAGCCGCTCACTTGTGCAGAGATAGACCTGAAAGGCAAGCGCAAACAGAAACTAGGGACCACTGAGTCCGTGCTGCCATGAATATTTGTTTTATTTGTATAATTGTGCTTTTAAACAATGCTGTTGTAGATTGAATTGTGTTGCGAACTGTGCGGACTTAATCATATATCCGCAAATTATGCTATTTTTGCTATGATCTGTGGCGAACTGTGCGGACTAATACTGCATCTGCTTCTCGTAATTTAACTTCTACAGGTGGGAAAAGTTGCGAGCTAAGCGGACTGAAACTGTGTCCGCCTCTTATGTTTGACGTGCTGGAAGGAATCATCGCGAACTGGGCGGATGAAAGTTGTGTCCGCCATAATTTTTGCTTTTAAATTTTTCTTGGCATTTGAATCTACACTTGTGTCCGCGTTATTGTTAACTTTTGCTGCGTAAATGGTTTGGTTTTTGCGGACTATGAGGATTGGAATTGCGAGCTCTGCGGCCTGGTCAAAAACTGTCAGAACTTGTAATTATAAACAGGCCCTGCCGCTTTCTTCTATGCAGGAAACAACTGAAGTAAAAGGAACCCTGCGGCCTGCAAAATGGTGTCCGCGCATTCTGATGCTGCTGTCGCCTTCCAATCTGCCGACCACCGGAAGTGCACATTGATAGAGGCCGACTTGGAGGCCTTTGTTGAGAAGAAGATGGGGAATTCGAATATCCTCGTCCGCCTTCCAGCCCACCAAGAAAGGTTAAACTTTTCAACCGCAACCCAGATCGCCATTCCAGTGGACCACTTTGATAGCGGATTCAAGTTCCCGCTCTTATGGGAGCTTGCCGAAATCTTTGAGCACTACGGAATGGTTCCGGGCCAGCTCGCGCCAAACACACTCACCGCGATCTGCAGTTTCCGCTCCATAACCGCTTCTGGAGGCCGCCCCTACAAGGGGGTGATATACTTCTACTGCAGAGGGATGAAGGTTGTGGGCCTTCCCAACAAGATCCACAACTGGACCTCTAGGTTCTTGATCTTTGAGGGCGACCTAGGGTTCGCGCACACCTATCCGCAGGTGCGCGCGGACTCTGCCTTCAAGGGCGTGCAGCTGGATGACTTGGAATCCGCCATTGTCGAGTTCTTGGCCAATGCCAGGCTTGACATCGAGTATTACATTCCGCTACTGGTGAGCTTAGCGGACGTTGTGCCCGAAGAGAGTAAGCAACTACTGAACTCAAACTTTGTATCCGCAGCGACCTTGGTGTTTACCCCATTTGTTTTTGCAGCGACCTTGGCGGTACCCGCCAACTTGCCGCAGACGCCTAGCGGCTTTGTTCCTACACAAAAGGAGAATAAAGATGCAGTCGCAAGGAAGAGGAAGGTGGAAGGGGATCCTGCGGCTGATTACTCTTCTTCTGAAAGCTTCACCATGAGCGGCTTTGGCATCAGCCAGAAGGATCTTAGGGGGAACCCTATGATCAACTAGCATAGCAAGAACAAACACATCCGCCTGTCCACCGCGCTCCCTTCGTGGAAGAGTCTGCGGATAACTCGCCACGCCCATATTGCGATCTCCGCGCTCTACGGAAAGCGCAATTTGAGCGACCTTAAGAAGGTGGCCGCCGCCGACCTCACTCTGCTAGCCTCTCAGGCCGCTGCGAACAGCGTGGTGACAAACCACTATGTAGCCACCCTGGCCAGAAACCTGCTAAGGCAGAATGAACAGCTTCAAAAAGATAATAAGGCGCTAAAGGAGAGGAATGCGCGGCTGGGGAAGAAGGTTGTTCAGCAAAGAGAAGAGCTCGGGGTGAGTTGAATTCACAGCGGCTTTAATTTGCTATCCGCTGCGATTTGTCTGATGTTCGCTTTTGTTTTGCGCAGGTCGCCTATGACTTGGAGAACAACGGTTTCCAGGCCGCCATGCTCCCTTTCGTGAAGGAAACCGTCGAGGTCTCCATTGAGCGACTTATCCGCGGCAGCTTTACAAAGGAGGGAGTGGATGGCGTCCCTTTCTTGGAGCTCTTCCATGAGCTGGCTCCGCAGGTCGCGGCGATGGAGCGGGCTAAAAAGGGCAAGGACATCATTGAGGAAGAGGAAGAAGGCGAAGAAGTAGTAGAAGAAGGAGAAGAAGAAGAAGAAGAAGGCGAAGGGCAAGGGGTCGTGGAGACGGCGGACGGAACTGGCTCAAGCCGGCGAGTTGGAGATCAGTCCGCTGAGTCAAGCACCTCTGCATCCTCCTCTGCAACCAGGAGCTCGCATAGCGAGTCCGCCTCAAGCACAGGATCAGATAGTAGCGGAAGCGGCTCGGGGGGCTACTCTCAGGAAGTCGACATTGTTGGCGAAAACCCTGCACCTCCAGAAAAGAAACAAAAGACTGCAGATGATTAATGTATTTTCATCTTTTTTTTTTATTTTGTAAAATTGTGGCGGACTCGAGACTGTAGTCCGCCGAATAGATAGATGTATAAATTTTTGATGAAATAGCAAGGATATTTTTGCATGTGTGCTTTCTGCAATGTTCTTTTTCCACGCTCACCGCACCGACACTTAGCAGTCCGCACGATATGCTGATAAATCACACAGCTTTTTAACTTACTGATTAGAGACAATTATTGTCCGTCGGTTGAATGAGAAGAAATTGTCAGGCGGACTCTGTTGTGTTCCAATTGCAGTCCGCACGATACTAAGATCATTTATAACGAGTCTTGCTGAATAGAGAATTCAACTTATCAATCCATTCAATGTCCGCCTTAAAAAATGAAAACGAAAATAGCCTGCTGATAACAATGTCAGGTGGACTTCATTGAGTTCTAGTAGCAGTCCGCAATTCTCTTTATTAACTTATCAAATGATAATATATGAAAACCATTCGGCGGACTTAGATGATATAATTTCGCATTTCGTATATATGCCAACAGAAATAATCTATTGCTTGCGGCCTCAAGGAAACCGTCGGACTGAGCGGATACAGAAAAACAGTCCGCACTAAACAGGAAATGACCTATAGCTTGCGACCAGGTGGGCAGGTGCACATGGCATTGCTTTCCTCACCAGGCCATAGGCTATATGATCAACCCAAAGAAGCTGGCAGACTGCGCGGATAGAGAAAACCAGTCCGTACTAGGAAGATTCCCTGCGAAGAGCAAGATACTCGGCGGAACGGTTCCCTGCCCTCTTGCCTGGAGTACAGTCTAAGTTGTGGGTCTCCTGCAGGCACTGCTTGAGGGTACCATTGAGTGTTCGAGGGTTACAAGCTAAGATGATCGGTGGGCAGGTGCGCGTGGCATTGCTTTCCTCGCCAGATCATCAAAGTTGTAACGATATCCCAAATGCGACACGGTAGAGCTCTACACCCACCCTGCCCTCCATAACGTAGAGGTGGGGTAAGGAACTAGCCGGGATCCGAAGTCCAGAATCCCACCGCACTATAGCCTGCAAGCTCCCACTACACGGTGCGAAAACTCCTCGCAACACGTGGTCTTCGTGGTGTTATGCTAATGACAACAGCTCTAGGGAAGGTCTTGCTGAACTCGACGACGTCTCCTGGTATCAGGGAACCGTTATAGGTCTTTGGGAGAGAGAGAAAACACTAGAAAAAAGTGTCAGTATGGATCCTTTGATTAATAAAATGTATTTGCAAAGCAAACATAAGAAAGAAAAGATAGTTCAAGCGCAGAACCATTTTTGAAATCCTTCTTAGCGTTTCATCTGTTATGATTACATAGACGAAACACTTGAAGAAGCGTTAGCAAGCAGTTTCTATTCATAATAACTCTTGAAGAGGATACACAAAGTAGAAAAAAGGAGGTTCAAGAATAGAGCCGTTTGAGATTATCCCCGCTCCATGTGTGTGGCATATCCTCTCCTTCGTATGTTTGCAAGCGGTAAGCGCCGCTCTTTAACGCTTCTCTGATAACAAAAGGGCCGGCCCAATTTGGATTAAGCTTTCCAACTGAACCAGCTCTTGCAGCAGCATCAATCTTCTTTAGAACTAGATCTCCCACTTTGAAGTGTTTGATCCTTACGTTCTGATCAAAGTAGCGGGCCATCCTTCTTTTGACGTCCTCCTGCCTTATGGCTGCTTGTTCTCTGATTGCCTCGATGTGTTCCAAGCTGAACCTCATCTCTTCATTATTCAACTCAAGCCAGTCCTCAACGGCTTCTCTTGCAAGCAGAACTCTGGGTGACGGGACTTCAAACTCAACTGGAATGAGTGCATCTAAGCCATGAGAAAGTTTGAATGGAGTCTCCCCAGTTGCGGATGATGGCGTTGTCCTAAGGGACCAGAGGACTGATGGAAGCTGATCAGCCCAGCTGCCCTTGAGATTCTGCACTTTCTTTTTGAGCAAATTGAGGATGTACTTGTTGGCTGCTTCTACTTGGCCATTGCTCCTGGGATGATGAACTGATGCAAACCGCAGCTTTGTTCCGATCTGCTTGCAAAAATCTATCATCTCTGAGTTGTTGAATTGTGGCCCATTATCAGTGATTATTGCCATAGGTATCCCATGCCGACAGACAATCTCCCCCAAATGAAGTTTTTGACGACCTGAGTAGTTGTCTTAGCCAATGCCTTGACTTCGATCCACTTGCTGAAGTAGTGGATCATTACGATGATGAAACGTCATTGCCCGCTTGCCATGGGAAAAGGACCAATGAGATCCATACCCCAAACCGCAAAAGGCCAAGGAGTTGCAATCGATCTGAGGGACTGAGCTGCTTGGAGTTGAAGTGGAGCAAACTTCTGGCATTGAACACACTTTCTTGCATAGACCTCAGAGTCTCTCTTCATTGTGGGCCAGAAATAACCCTGCCGCAGGATCCATCATTCCAGGGTTCTTGCTCCCGAGTGGCTTCCACACTCTCCGGAATGAACTTCTTGCAAAACAAGGGGAGCTTCTCCTTCTGAAACACACCGGGCCATGGTAGAGAGGAAGGTTTTTTTGTAGAGGACTCCTGCCATTAAGAAGTTGTGAGCTGCCATTATTCTGAACTTTTTCTTATCTTTGACTGAATGATGATAATCTCCCGTTGACAGATAGAGAATGAATGGGTCCATCCAGGAGGTGCGTTGATCCACTTGCATCAAATCTTCCTCCACCACTGCCAGGCGGATGAGCTCGGAAGTTGTGCCTCCTGAAGGCATCCCATACTTGGAAATAAAATCTGCCTCCTCATTCTCTATTCTAGGGATGTGCTCGATGGTAAAGCTCTTGAACCTGCCGACTTCTATCTTCACAAGAGCAAGATATTTCCTCAAGATAGGCTCTCTCGTTTCGTAGTTACCGAGGACTTATGACGCCATTACCAAAGAATCGGTTTTGATATGAACATGATCGATTCCTAGTTCCCTTGCAAGTCTCAAGCCTGCTAGCAAAGATTCATACTCGGCCTGGTTATTGGTTACTGGAAAGTAAAATTTGATGGCCTGCTCCAGTTTGACACCGTTTGGATTAATGAGAACCACTCCTGCTCTAGAAGAACTTCTGCCTGAGGCACCATCAACGTAGATGGTCCAAGCCAAAGGTGACCTTTCTGCTCGATCAAAACTGGACTCTGGCATGTCGATTAAGAAGTCTGCTAGGACTTGAGCTTTAATGGCTGTCTTGAGCACATAAGAGATTTCAAATTCACTCAACTCTATTGCCCACTTAGCTAGTCTGCCGGAATGTTCTGGTTTTTCCAACACACCCTTCAAAGGCTGGTCGGTGATTACTTGAATTGAATGTGCTTGGAAGTACGGACAGAGCCTGCGAGCTGACATGACTAGCGCCAAGGCTAAATTCTCCAAAATCGGATACTGTGTCTCAGCATTATTCAGGATATGGCTAACATAGTAAATTGGGAATTGCTTTCTGTTCTCTTCCCGAAGAAGAACGGAGTTGACGGCCTCAGGGCTGCTGAGGTCAGTTGCATCTTCAACTGCTCAAAAGCTTGGGAGAATTCTTCCATCCACTCAAACTTTGATGCTCCTCGGAGAGTTTTAAAGAAGGGAGCACTCCTATCTCCAACCCGAGAGAGAAATCTTGCAAGACCTGCCAGCCTTCCCCCTAACTGCTGAGCTTCCTTAGGCGAACGAGGGGTAGGCATATCAAGAATGGCTTTCACTTTATCAGGATTGGGGGCAAGTCCTTCCGAAGTAAGGAGATGACCAAGAAACGTCCCCCTTACTCGCCCCAAACGTGCATTTCAAAGGGTTAAGCTTCATTTTGTACCTATGCAGAGTAGCGATCGTCTCTGCTAGATCTAGCAAGTGCAGCGAAAACGACTTACTCTTTGAAAGATATAGTACCTAAACACCTAGAGGGGGGGGGGGGTGAATAGGTGACCAAATTCTTTTTATACTTTAATGGCAGCAATCAGTTTTTACCACAAAATCTAATCTATTTTTGCACAGCAATCACACAGCATTCACAGCAATTCACAATCACAGCAGACACAGAGTTTTATAGTGGTTCCCCAAGCTTTGGGTACATCCACTTTCCCCCTTCGCCTATCTAGCAGTGTACTAGATTCGGCCAAACTTCTACACTAACTCAGAACCCAAATCAGGTTCCTACACCTCAGGCCCAAGGCCCTACAACTCAGCTTTTTCACAAAGCCTACACTCAGCCACAAAGGCCTACACTCAGCCATAAAGTCCTACACTCAGCCACCAAGGCCTACACTCAGAGATTCCAATCTGCTACACTCAGGCTCCCAAAGCCCTACACTCAGCCTTTATAATTACAGGCTTACAAAAACTCAGATCCAAAGGATCCTACAAGATAAAAATGATTATACGATTATTAACTCAGCAACCCAAAGACAAGAGAGGGGAGTTGTGAGTTTCTTGATGAGTTCTTGGAAGAACTCAGCTGGAATCAATCTGACTTAGCTTTCTTCAAAGCTTCTTGAAAGTAGAACTCAATAAGACTGACTCCTTCTGCAGTTGATCCTTGACCTCTGCCACTTAGAATTCAGAATAAATCTGAATTCTTCTTCTCAGCCTAGTTCCAATGGCTGATTTCTTGGATGGAGCTCTCTCTCTCTCTCCAACTTCTTAGATCCGCACTTTAATCTTCAAGGAATAGCTAGATCTTCTTTGTTCGACACTTGAACAATAATTTGAACAACTTTCAATCTGTCCAACAACTCTTTTTAATCAATCTCTTCTGTAGATAGTATAAGCCTATTTATAGGCCTTCTTCATGGTAACCGGCTGGTCCGGTCCATAACTGAATTCTGACAACTCTGACAAGTGCTGTAGACCGGCTGGAACGGCAGCTGTCAAGTCATCCAGTCAGTTCTTGAAAATTCTCTAACTATCTGATAGTGTCGAGACTTTCTGTCTTTAAGTGTCGACACTTATAGACCAAGTGTCGACACATGTTGTCTAAGTGTCGACACTAGTCTACAAGGTGTCGACACAACTCCTTGTGTTGTTGATTCTATGTCTCGACACAGTTTCTTCTTCATGTGTCGACACTGAAATTGAGTGTCGACACAAGTACTTGATCTTCTGTATTTTGCTGAATTCTTCTAAGTGTCGACATATCTCCTTTGTGTCGACACATCTTCATGTGTTGAATCTGTTAAGTGTCGACACTGCTTCTTGGTGTCGACACATAATCTTCATTATTGATACTTGCTGAGTGTCGACACAGCTCCTTGTGTCGACACTTGATTCTTCTGTTGAGACTTCAGCTGAGTGTCGACACATAGTCTTAGTGTCGACACTTGTACTTAGAATATTTTGTTGATCTTGCTGTTCTTTGTTAAGTGTCGACACAGCTCCATGTGTCGACACTTTCTTCAAGTGTTGACTCTTCTGTTGAGTGTCGACACATTGTTCTGGGTGTCGACACTTACTTCAAGTGCTGACTATTCTGTTGAGTGTCGACACATTGTTCTTGGTGTCGACACTTATACTTAGTCTCTGCTGACTTTTGCTGAGTGTCGACACAACTCCAAGTGTCGACACTTTCTGGTGTAGACACAGTTCTTCTAGGTGTCGATACTGCTGCTAAGTGTCGACACAGCTTTACTGCATTCTTCTTCACTGAGTGTCGACACAGCTCCTAGTGTCGACACTTTCTGTCTGGTGTCTACTCAGCATCCCCGGTGTCGACACAATGAATCCAAGTGTCGACACTGCATGCCTGGGTGTCGACACAAGTCTTCTTAAGTGTCGACACTTTCCCTCTGGGTGTCGACACATGGACTTAGAAATTTTTGCATCAGTCCTGAAAATATTTAACCTGCACAAGTAACTCAAAATACATCAAATACATTTTGATGTATATCATTGAGTTGGGTGAGCCTTCTTCAAATCAGGTACATTTAAACCAATGTACCGAACAATCTCCCCCTATTTGGAGAAGTCATAACCCTTAGTCAATGATATACACCATTCATAATAAAATTACAAAATGATGTAAAGCAGGATTATATACAGCAGGTTAAACATAAACATGTATCAATCACACATGTATTCATATACATCATCACAGAACAAATATGAAATAGACATAGACATTATCACAGAACAAACATGAAATAGATTAATCATATAACATATTGTTCTAATATCTGTCTTATACATTTTCAGAAGTTCACAAAATGTTTTACATCAAGAAAATTACAAAGTAAACTTCAAGAAAATTCTAAATCTATTTCAGTTCTGGCTCCTTAATCACTATTCCTTTGTCAGCATGAATTTTAGCTTGGACAGGAGCATTAGCAACTTCAGCATCAGCAGGCTTCTTGCCTTTCAAGTCTTTCTTCTTAAGCTCTTCTGCTTTGATCTTTTGTCTTTCAAAGTAATAGTATGGCTTTGGAAAGTACTTGCTAGGCTCCTGGGCAGTAGGAGGTAGCTTTCCCATCTTTGCCTTCCTTCTATATTGAACTATTGCCTCCTGTCTGGTTTCATGTTTTCTCCATTCAGTTTCAGAAAACCATTTGTTTCTGTCTTGAATGTTATCCTTGGCATCTTTCCAGGCAGTTAATATAATGTTTCTAGAGGTAGGGCTCCATTGCTCAAAATCTGGTCTTTGCTCAGCTTGTTCCCTAAACCTCTTCTTAGATAATCTGGTTTCCTCTTCAGCTTGCTCCTTCAAGATGGCTTCTTGTAAAGCTTCAGAGACAGGCTGAATAACTTTTTCAATAATAACATTGTCCTTGCCCCCAGGTGGGTTGTACATGGACTGTACATCAGTATGTATCATGTCAAAATCTGGAGGAGGGTATATGACTTGAGCCACTTCAGGTTGCTCTCCTCCTAGATATGCAGGATGAATACCAGATTCTGCCACATTATCATCATCACAAAGAGGAGGATAACCCAGGGTAGCTCTAATGGAATTAGATATCCACTTTGCATGATCAGAGCTTGCCTTGACTAACACTCTCTCCCCCTTTATGACTTCTCTTTCAATATGATCCCTTAAGTCATCTTTCTGAAATCTCACTTGAGCATTGAGATAATTAACTCCATCCCTGTAGAAAGGTCTTAACCTTTGGAGTTTTTCAGAGAGGATCTTCTGAGATTCTTGAATGGCAGTCTTAATAGCAGTGAGTTCTTCCTGGAATACTTTGTCAAATTCTGCCTTTGCTATAGCTGGAGTCTGTCTTGTAGCTAGATTCTTCAGTTCTGTGACTATTGCATTGTGGGATTCAGTAAGGTTGTCATTCATTCTTAGCTGATTTTCAAGAACATAACCTTGCTTCACAGCTATGTCATCCACTTGTGCTTTTATCTTCTCCTGGTGTGTTGCCAAGTATACCACTGCATTGCCACCTTTGTGGAAGCAGTCTGTCATCTCCTTCTTATTTTGGTTCATTTCAAATCTTATTGACTTGATATCTTGGGCCAGATCAAATTGTAGTGATTTCTGCCCTTCATCCACATACTTCTCAATTACTTTCCTATGTTCATCCAATTTAATCTGGATAGCAACCATCAGTGCACTATAATCAACTGATGGTGCTTGCTGAACTATAAGCTGAGGTGCTATAGTTTGGAGAGCCTTCTTGTAGCTTTGACTTCTTCTCTTGAATGCATAAAGTTTCTGTTTCTTTGCCCTTGCAGCCTCCTCATCTTCAGATGCTGAGGAGCTAGCTATATCTACCCTCTCCTTAGGGCTTGGGAGCTTATCAGTCTCATGCCTTGCAGGCTCTTCAACATGTACTTGCTCCCCCTGAACTGGAGCATTCTCCTTCTCAGCAGCATCAGTGTCCTTTCCAAAGTCTTCTTGATCTAGATTTAGAAACAAATCTTCCATTGTAAACTCTGGTGGAGACTGAGCAGGAGAAATTCTGGTCTCTTCAACCACTGGATCAGCAACAAATTGAGCTGCAACAGATGTGTCTTCCAAGACAGCATCTGGGACTTGGGTATCCAGCTGAGTTTGCTGATGAATATCAGACAAATTAGTATCTTCCATAGGAAATTCTAAAGTGTTTAGTTCAATGATTACCTCCAATATGATGGTGGTTGCTTGTTCACTTTCCAGTGTAGTGGGTTGATCTACAATTGGAATCTCCCCTGGCTTTGATCCTTGTGGATGGGGCTAGCTTGAGGTAGCTCCCCTGGATCTCAGCATCATCTTGAGGTGCTGGGGACTTCACAGCAGTCTCTTCTTCATTCTCATCTGGTGTAAAAACCACTTGTTCTTCACTTTCAGAACTGCTAGTGGAAACCTGTGCCACTGAAACAGTTTTTCTCTTCTTCTTTGGAGGAATCTCCTTCTCTGAAACTATCTTCTCAGGGGTTAGCATCTCCTTAGTCAACACCCTGTCCCATCTAGAGAACAATCTCATGTTCATTTTTCTCATATGATTTATTTTGCTTCCAGCAGCTGTACTCATTACTTCAGGTATTACACCAACAAGGTATAGACTTAAAATTCTGCCCAGGTTGGGCGTCTTCAAGCTTTCCTTGATTTTCTCAAATACTATAACAGACCAATCAGTTCTTAGAGTGAAGATAATTCTGGTCATAATATTGAACATAGAGGCAGACACTCTGTCATGCCCTCCTGGCTTGCTTAAAATTACCTTGCCAACTATATCAGACATGAATTTGCCTTGATTGTTCATCCCTTTTCTATTGAAAACAAAACCAATCTTCATCTTAGTGTCTAGTTCACACCAGGTTAGAGCTTCCCTGGTCTTTGTAGCAGTAACCTCATCTTCCTCTTTAGTTCTTGGCAATTGAAGCACCTTCCTCAAGCTCTTTGGTGAAATCTTAACCTTTGTTCCATGAACTCTGGATTTGATCTTATATCCACATTAGTCCACTTCAGCTCCATTGAGGAATTCAAGTACCTCTTTCTTCCATATCTTAGTAGGTTCAGAAACAAGATATTCCAATCCTGAATCGGTAATTAGGGTTACGACAAACTGGATTTCTTGAACGGCATCTTCAAAAGCACCGCGCACCAGCTCGTATCCTTCATTGACATTCTCCTCTAGCTTAGGCGTCATTAGGGTTGAAGAATTTGACTTGAGAGGAGAGAAATGTCGACACAGAAGTTTTGGTCTCGAAACTTTTGAAAGCGTGTCGACAGACTAAGGCAAAACCCTATTTATACCTTTCTAATTTTGAAGATGAACAGGCGGGACAGCTAACTTAAATTGTGTCGACACTGGCATTAAATGTCGACACTGACTTATAATGTCTCGACACATATGTGTCGACACAAGTTTAGTCAACAGATTTTATGTGTCGACACTTGTTTATGTGTCGACACTACATAACTCGACACATAGTCGAGACTTTACTTAGAGAATTCTGAGTAAAACTTAAGTGTCGACACCACTTTGGATGTGTCGACACCTACTTGACATGTGTCGTCACTAATATTCTGAAGTGTCGACACCAACTTCCTAGATGTGTCGACACCTTTTTCCTGAAGTGTCGACACTTACTATCTGTGTCGACACAGAAATCTCTATGTGTCGACACCTTTTTACTTAGCCAATTTCCAATAATATAAACTTACTCTAAGTTTATCATACCTAGTTTAATCTTAAACCTATTGAACTTAGCTTCTTCTAGGGGCTTAGTATACATATCAGCTAATTGTTCATCTGTTTTAAAATATTCAAGTAAAATATCTTCTCTTTCTACATGCTCCCTAAGAAAATGATATTTAATTTCAATATGTTTTGTTCTACTATGGGATACAGGATTATTAGCTATTGAAATAACACTAGTAGAATCACAAAAGAGTGGAGTTCTACTTACCTGAAATCCATAGTCCTCTAGCTGATGTTGTATCCAAAGAAGTTGAGCACAACAACTTCCTGCAGCCACATACTCTGACTCTGCAGTGGAGATAGCCACACTTGTTTGCTTTTTGCTACTCCATGAAATTAGTCTCCCACCTAGGAATTGACAGGTTCCAGTAGTGCTTTTTCTATCTTCTTTGCATCCTGCAAAGTCTGCATCTGAATAACCTGTTAGATCAAAATCCCCATTCCTAGGGTACCAGAGGCCTAGATAGGGAGTGCCCTTTAGATATCTCAATATTCTTTTGACTGCTGTCAAATGAGACTCTTTAGGGCAGGCTTGATACCTTGCACAGACACATGTAGCATACATGATATCTGGTCTATTAGTAGTCAAGTATAATATGGAGCCAACTATCCCTCTATACAAGGTTTCATCTACAGGTTTCCCTGCATCATCCTTGCTAAGAGACATATTTGACCCCATAGGAGTCTTCATGGTACTGGATGAATCCATACCATACTTCCTTATGAGTTCTAGGGTGAACTTGGACTGGCATATGGATAAACCACTCTCAGTCTGTTTAACTTGGAGACCCAAGAAAAACTTCAGCTCTCCCATACTACTCATCTCAAATTGACCTTGCATAAGTTTTGCAAACTTTTTGCAAAGGCTGCTTTCAGTAGACCCAAATATAATGTCATCTACATATATTTGGACTAGTATAACTTTGCCTCTAGATTCCCTAAGAAATAGAGTCTTATCTATTTTCCCCCTTGAGAACTTATTCTCAATGAGGAAACTAGATAGGGTTTCATACCAAGCCCTAGGGGCTTGCTTTAACCCATATAAAGCTTTCCTAAGTCTATAGACATTATTAGGTAAAGTAGAATCAACAAAACCTGAGGGTTGTTCCACATAGACTTCTTCTTTAAGATTACCATTTAGAAATGCTGACTTGACATCCATTTGGTAAACTTTGAATCCTTGATAGGTTGCATAGGCCAGGAACATTCTTATGGCTTCCAGTCTAGCTACTGGAGCAAAGGTTTGATCAAAATCAATACCTTCTTCCTGCCTATATCCTTTAGCAACCAATCTTGCTTTATTCTTAATGATGACACCTTGTTCATCCAACGTATTCCTGTAGATCCACTTGGTTCCTATTATATTGTGGTCTTTAGGTTTAGGAACCAGTTCCCAGACCTTGCATCTCTTGAATTGATTGAGTTCTTCTTGCATAGCCTCAATCCAAAGTGGGACTTTGATGGCTTCTTCAAACTTTTTAGGTTCTACTTGGGATAGAAAGCTGGAGTAGACTGCTGCATTCAGGTTTCTGCTCCTTGTTTGTACCCCTTGTCTTGGATCTCCAATAATCTGCTCTACTGGATGATCTCTAAGATGCCTATTGGCTGGAGGCATCCTGACTTTTGGTTGAACCTCTTCAGTTTCATCATCATGCTGTACTTCTTCTGCATTTGCCATTGGTACATGTAGTTCTCCCCCTGGACAACAACCACTGTCTTCTACTTGCTGTCTTGCAGTAGATTCTTCTTCTAGAGTGAGCTTGTCCATCTTCTTTGTTAAATCTGTGGGGCTGCATACACTACTAGACAACTCATTGTTAATAAGTTTAGTCTCATCAAATACTACATGTACAGTTTCGTCTACAACTTGAGTAGACAAGTTGTAGACTCTATAAGCCTTACTATTGTTGCTGTACCCAACAAAAATTCCCTCTTGGGACTTGGCAGCAAACTTAGTCAAGTAAGACTTTCCATTGTTAAGTATGAAGCATTTGCAACCAAAGATCCTGAAGTAGATAGGTTTGGTTTCCTGCCTTTCACAACCTCATAGGGGGTCTTGTTGAGGCCTTTAGTTATGGTAGCCCTATTGATAACATGGCATGCAGTATTAACTGCTTCAGCCCAGAAGTACTCTGGTAGTGATGTATCACTTAATAGGGTTCTACCTGCCTCAATCAAGGTTCTATTCTTCCTCTCAGCAATGCCATTTTGCTGAGGTGTTCTAGGTGAAGAAAACTCTTGAAATATCCCAAAGTCTTCACATAGTTTTGTCATGCTATCAGACAGAAACTCAGTACCATGGTCACTTCTTATTTTGACCACAGTACTATTAAGTTCATTCTAAATCTGTTTGACAAAGTTTTAGAAGACATTAGGTGTTTCAGATTTCTGTCTTAAGAAGAACACCCAGGAAAATCTTGAGTAGTCATCTACAACTACAAAGGTATAGACCTTCCTACCTAGGCTGTGAACTGTCATTGGACCAAAGAGATCCATATGCAAGAGGTATAAACACCTCACAGCATCTTTGTTTTCTATGCTTCTAAAGGTGGATTTAGTCTGCTTGCCCTTTTGACAAGCTGAGCAAATACCATCTTTAACACACTTAACTTGAGGACCATTCCTCACTAACTCTTGGCTAAAGAGTTTGCCAATTGTCTTGTAGTTGAGATGAGCTAGCCTCTTATGCCATTTGACACAATGAGAGACTGTCTCATCAGCTACAAGACACACTTGAGAACCATTGGTCTCACACATAATGTCTAGGCAGTAAACATTCCCCTTCCTGTAGCCAGTCAAAATGATCTCTTGATCAGTTGACCTCTTGATATGACAACCATTCTTAACAAATGAGATGTCATACCCTACATCACTTAATTGACTTATACTTATTAGGTTGTGTTTCAACCCTTTAACATAAGCCACTTGAGTAATGGTAACTAAGTTACTAGAAATGTTACCAAACCCTTTGATGATTCCTTTTTCAGAACCACCAAAGGTAACCTTTGGACCATCTTTGATTGGAATGTAGTCCCTTAGTAGTCCCCTTGTTCCAGTCATATGTTTGGAACATCCACTGTCCAAGTACCATATTGGGGCATGACAACTTGGACTCACCTGCAAAACAGATTAATGAACCTTAGAACCCAAAGTATTCTTGGGTCCTTGGTATTTGTTAGTTTGCATCTTGATAAAGCTACCTGTATGCTTTCCTACAGGCAGATTGCTACTCGCTTTGGCACTAGTATTGTGCCAACAGTCCATTGCAAAGTGGCCAACTTTGCCACAACACCAACATTCAAACTTATTGTACCTTTGCTTAGGTACTGTCTTTGCTGTCTTATCTACAGCTGACTTGTTGAATGTTGGGGCTTTGCCCTTGGACTTGGACTTGGACTGAACAATCTTTGCAGGTCTTGTAAAACCCAGTTCAGCCTTGCCTTTGTGATGAACAAATTCATCAATTAAAGGTAGTACTGACTTAGGTTTAGAAAACCTAGCAATTAAGTCCTTTTCCTTCTGAAGATTAATCTCCAGACTCTTGATTTGATCATTCTTAAATGATATAGTGCCCATCTGAATCACAGTTATGTTCTTCAATCTGGCTATCTCATTCAGTTTTTGATCAAAAGACTTCTCAAACTCAGTTGCAGCAGCTTTAAGATCAGCAATTTCCTTTGCCTGACTTTTGGCTAGGGACTTGTTCTTCTTGTAAGCTTGCAACAGAACCTTGTATTCATCTATCAGCTGATGAATATCTTCTTCAGACTCAGATTCACTCTCATCACTTGATGAAGATGAATCTGATTCTGTACTGGCACAAGAAACTGAACTTAGAGTTGAACATTGTACCTTACTGGGTCCTGGCTGTTCCAGGATTTTGTCTCCTTCTGTCAATGCCATTAGCCCTTGACATTGACTGTCTTATTGTTCATATATAGACTCCAAAATCTGCATGAACTCTTCTTCTTCTTCTTCAGCAAACAGCCCTATGTATGCCTCAGCATCTGACTCAGTTTCTGAAGAAGAAATATCTGACAGAGTCTTCTCCTTTTTGGCAATAAAAGACTTCTCTTTCTTGCCTTTGAAATGAGTCTTCTTCCTGTCACTAGACTCCTTTCTCTTTTCTGGACAATCTGCTATAACATGGCCTTGTCGATTGCAGCAATAGCACACTATTTTTGAAAGTGTTGCCTTGCTAGACTTAGACTTTTTCTTGTCTTTCTTTGTAGACTTCTTTTTCTGATAAGAGTCTTCCTTTCCCTGTGAAGTAGAAGACCTTGTCCTCCATTGTTTCTTCTTTAAGAACTTCTGGAAATGTCTAGTAAATGCAGCAAAGTCCTCATCACTGTCACTTCTTTCAGATTTTGTGCTGACTGACTCATCTAACTCTGATTCAGCAACTTTTAGTGGAGGAGAAGGTGACTTACTTCTATACTTTCTGGGAGCTTCTGACTTAAAGGCCACTGTTCTTTCCTTGTGTTCATTTCTTGTGTATTTCTCCTCTTCTTTCCTCACTGTCAACTACATTTCATAAGACAACAGTTTGCCAAACAGTGTAGGTGGAGGAATTTCAGCCAACTTAGCCATTTCTCTAATAGCACAGATCTTGGTGTCCCAATCTTTAGTTAGGGACCTTAGGAACTTGTCATTGAGTTCATAATTACTGAACTCTTTTCCATAGGACATGAGTTCATTCACTATCCTGTAGAACTTCTTATAGCACTCAGTTATGCTATCAACCTTTCCTTATCTAAAACTTTCATACTCTTGATTTAGCAAGGATTTTCTGTCTTGCCTAACTTCTTCAGAACCCTCCATATAGACAATGAGAGTATCCCATATCTCTTTGGCTGTCTTACAGTATATTAGATTCTGAAAAGTGGCATCATCTATGGCACTCACTATAATGTTTTGAGCCCTTTTGTCCATGGTGGCTAGGACAATCTCATCCTTAGTCATTTCAGAGAAATCCTTTGCTGTTCTCTGATTAGCATCTAGGACTGACACCTTCATGGGCACATATGGTCCTTCCTTTACTGTGATGTACATTCTTGGGTCTGAGGCCTCCATAAACAGCCTTACCCTTTCCTTCCAGATCCCAAAGATTTCCTTTCTGCATATAGGTAATTTCATAGATCCCAATTCCTTGTGATTCTCAGTGGAACCCATGATTCTTGATTTTCTTGAATCTGTAATTTGACTTAGACTGAAACTGCCAATCAGGATCTCCTCAGACTGTTAGTACTTTTTGAGTAACCTCCCTCTGATACCACTTGAAAGATATAGTACCTAAACACCTAGAGGGGGGGGGGTGAATAGGTGACCAAATTCTTTTTATACTTTAATGGCAACAATCAGTTTTTACCACAGAATCTAATCTACTTTTGCACAGCAATCACACAGCATTCACAGCAATTCACAATCACAGCAGACATAGAGTTTTATAGTGGTTCCCCAAGCTTTGGGTACATCCACTTTCCCCCTTCGCCTATCTAGCAGTGTACTAGATTCGGCCAAACTTCTCCACTAACTCAGAACCCAAATCAGGTTCCTACACCTCAGGCCCAAGGCCCTACAACTCAGCTTTTCCATAAAGCCTACACTCAGCCACAAAGGCCTACACTCAGCCACAAAGTCCTACACTCAGCCACCAAGGCCTACACTCAGAGATTCCAATCTCCTACACTCAGGCTCCCAAAGCCCTACACTCAGCCTTTATAATTACAGGCTTACAAAAACTCAGATCCAAAGGATCCTACAAGATAAAAATGATTATACAATTGTTAACTCAGCAACCCAAAGACAAGAGAGGGGAGTTGTGAGTTTCTTGATGAGTTCTTGGAAGAACTCAGCTGGAATCAATCTGACTTAGCTTTCTTCAAAGCTTCTTGAAAGTAGAACTCAATAAGACTGACTCCTTCTGCAGTTGATTCTTGACCTCTGCCACTTAGAATTCAGAATAAATCTGAATTCTTCTTCTCAGCCTAGTTCCAATGGCTGATTTCTTAGATGGAGCTCTCTCTCTCCAACTTCTTAGATCTGCACTTTAATCTTCAAGGAATAGCTAGATCTTCTTTGTTAGACACTTGAACAATAATTTGAACAACTTTCAATCTGTCCAACAACTCTTTTTAATCAATCTCTTCTGTAGACAGTATAAGCCTATTTATAGGCCTTCTTCATGGTAACCGGCTGGTCCGGTCCATAACTGAATTCTGACAACTCTGACAAGTGCTGTAGACCGGCTGGAACGGCAGCTGTCAAGTCATCCAGTCAGTTCTTGAAAATTCTCTAACTGTCTGATAGTGTCGAGACTTTCTGTCTTTAAGTGTCGACACTTATAGACCAAGTGTCGACACATGTTGTCTAAGTGTCGACACTAGTCTACAAGGTGTCGACACAACTCCTTGTGTTGTTGATTCTATGTCTCGACACAGTTTCTTCTTCATGTGTCGACACTGAAATTGAATGTCGACACAAGTACTTGATCTTATGTATTTTGCTGAATTCTTCTAAGTGTCGACACATCTCCTTTGTGTCGACACATCTTCATGTGTTGAATCTGTTAAGTGTTGACACTGCTTCTTGGTGTCGACACATAGTCTTCAGTGTTGATACTTGCTGAGTGTCGACACAGCTCCTTGTGTCGACACTTGATTCTTCTGTTGAGACTTCAGCTGAGTGTCGACACATAGTCTTAGTGTCGACACTTGTACTTAGAATATTTTGTTGATCTTGCTGTTCTTTGTTAAGTGTCGACACAGCTCCATGTGTCGACACTTTTTTCAAGTGTTGACTCTTCTGTTGAGTGTCGACACATTGTTCTGGGTGTCGACACTTAGTTCAAGTGCTGACTCTTCTGTTGAGTGTCGACACATTGTTCTTGGTGTCGACACTTATACTTAGTCTCTGCTGACTTTTGCTGAGTGTCGACACAGCTCCAAGTGTCGACACTTTCTGGTGTAGACACAGTTCTTCTAGGTGTCGATACTGCTGCTAAGTGTCGGCACAGCTTTACTGAATTCTTCTTCACTGAGTGTCGACACAGCTCCTAGTGTCGACACTTTCTGTCTGGAGTCGACTCAGCATCCCTGGTGTCGACACAATGTCTCCAAGTGTCGACACTGCATGCCTGGGTGTCGACACAAGTCTTCTTAAGTGTCGACACTTTCCCTCTGGGTGTCGACACATGGACTTAGAAATTTTTGCTTCAGTCCTGAAAATATTTAACCTGCACAAGTAACTCAAAATACATCAAATACATTTTGATGTATATCATTGAGTTGGGTGAGGCTTCTTCAAATCAGGTACATTTAAACCAATGTAACCAACACTCTTAATCAAGAGATCATCTACATACACTTCTAGGTTCCTCCCCTTCTGATGGTTAAACACACGGTCCATCATCCATTGGTAGGTTGCACCGTCATTTTTAAGCCCAAAGGGCATCACAAGGTAGCAATAGCAACCATCATTAGTAATGAACGACGTGTGAGGAACATCAGGCTTATGCATTCTTATCTGGTGATAACCAGAAAACGCATCTAAAAAACTCATATAAGAGTACCCTACCGCGGAATTAACTAAAGAATCTATCCGAGGCAAGGGGTAGCAATATTTAGGGCATGCTTTATTAAGTTTAGTAAAATCTACACACATTCGCCATTTCCCCTGGCTTTTTAACCATTATAATGTTTGATATCCAGGTGGGATATTGAATTTCTTTAACAAAATTAGCCTTGAGGAGCTTTGCAACCTCCTCCCTTATTGGATCTGCAAGCTTTGTAGCTATGTCCCTTTTCATTTGTTGTATAGGCTTGCAGTCGGGATCAACATTCAAGTGGTGGCATGCAACATCAGGATCCACTCCTGGCATGTCTTCTGTTGTGCAGACGAGGACGTCCAGGTTATTCAGCAAGCAGGAAATCAACTCGGCCTTTTGATCTTCAGGTAACTCCAAGTTGATGGAGGGTTTCCTCTCCTCCCCCTCAGCTATGGGGACTCCTTCCGTCACCTGGGCAGGTTCCAGGTGAGCACCTTCATCAGTATCAGCTTCTGAACTGGGAGAGGCTTCTGCAGCTGCTGTTGGAGCAAGGGAAGGGCTGGCTTCAACCATGTTGACAGTGCCGACGTAGCACTCCCTTGCTCTCCTTGGGTGACTCCTGACCCGACACATCCTTCCATCTGCAAAAAACTTGATGTCAAGGTGGTAAGTGGAAACCACCGCTTGGTACTTGTTTAACAGGGGCCTGCCGAAGATGGCATGGTAGCTGCTGGGGGCGTCAAACACTATGAATTGTACTTGCTTAGTTGCCCCTCCAAGCTTCACGGGCAGGATGACGCTTCCTTCCACTTCTTTTCTCTCTCCCGAGAAAATATAGAGTGGCCCCTCAATGGAAAGCAGAGGCTTTCCAGTCCTCAGGGCCTCGAAAGTAGACTTGAACAGGATGTTGACCGAGCTGCCTGTGTCAACAAGAATTCTGTCAACTGTAAAGTCCCCAACCACAGCCTTGATCACTACAGCATCATCAAACAGGTTGGCTATTTGGGGTAGATCTACTGCACCAAAGGTGACAACCTCACTTGGAGGAGCAATGGAAGAAGAAGAGGCCACCTCTGCCCTGGTGACCCTTGAAATTGAAGATTTCCGAGTAGACTCGGTCCCTGCTCCACCATGGATAAAGAAGAGGCGTCCCAGAACCCCTTCATCATCTGCATCGAAGCACTCCACCGGGATGTTGATCGGCCCCAAACGGCCTTCGTCCTCGACCTCCACACATTCCTGGTATGCTTCGGCGACTTCTTTGCCCTTTGAGGTGGAAGGCTTCGAAGAAGAAGGGGAATCCTTCTTGGCCAAGTCAATCTTGCCCTCGACAAGCAGCTTCTCTATCAGCATGCGAAGGGCCTTGCAGTCCTCAGTCAAGTGGCCCTTTTCTTTGAGGAACTGGTAATATTGTGCATTATTCCTTGGCTTCCACACTTTCTGAGGCTCTTGCCTCTTTTCTTCTGATTTCCTTTTCAAGATCTGGATGACTTCATCAAGGTCCAGATCTGCAATGTCCTCCATGGGGCTTGCATCAGATTGGCTCGGAGCAGGCAAGGCTGCTTGTTGGAGGATGGGAAGAGCTTGCAATGGAACGACAGGAGTGGCGGCCAATGGCAGTCTCTGCTCATGAAACTATTGATGGCCAAGGAAAGGTTTCTTGTTGCGGAAGTTCCTGCCTCTTTGAGACGGAGGCTGGAAGTCTGGGCGAGGGGGCTTGCTACGAGAGGAAGAAGCGGAGGCATCCCTTCCTTCAGCCTTAGCTGTCAGGGATGAGACATAGGTTGGATTGGCGTTTTCTCCTTCAATCAAACGGTTGACCATGGCGATCAACTCTTGATAAGTCTCAGGTGCCTTGGTTGTTGCTTTAAACTTCAGGGGGCCTTCCCGGAGGCCATGGATCAAGGAGACCTTGTAATAGTCGGGGTTCACATTCCTTACCCCTTGGATCTCTCTCTGAAAGCGATCAACGAATCGCGCCACTAATTCATTATCCCTTTGTTTGATTTCAAATAGGGCAGTTGGCCCATTCTTCCTCTTTCTTGAGGTAGCAAACCTCAGCAACAACTGGCTGCGAAGCTCCGCGAAAGAAGAGATTTTGCCCGAAGGCAGCTCATAGAAGCACTCTCTCGCCTGTCCTTCGAGAGTGGTAACCAGGAGTTTACACTTGATAGCATCTGAGAGGCATCTCAAAGCAACTGCCCCCTCAAATGCTTGGAGGTGAGAGACTGGATCAGTCCCTCCTGAATAGAATGGGATGCGAGGCTCCTTGAAGTTGTTCGGAGCCGATTCCCATCAGATTCGATCAACGAAGGGAGACAGGGTCTCGAACTCTGCGGGGTAGAAGGGGCGGACTGAAGCCCGGGAGTCCGCGGGCTCGGCGGACTGGCAGTCAGCAAAATGAAGCTGGTGGGCAGGAGTGCCCCTGACAACTTCTCTGAAGAAATTCCTGAAAGCAAACTGCTCCTCCTGAGGGCGCAGAGGGGCGGCGGACTGAGCAGGGTTCCGAGGAGTGGCTGGCGACTGCCGAAGCAGAGTTCGGCGAGCTGGAGTCTGGCGGACTGGCGAGTCTGTTGGATCTGCTGCGGCCTGAGGAGCAAGCCGCTGGGCTAGCGCGAGTAGGGCTTGGCTGATTGCATCGAGACGCTGGTCAGTCTGCTGGCGGGACCGCTCCGCCTCAAGGCGAGCTTGCTCAATTGCGTCCCAAAGAGAGTCCTCTGAAGAACTGGAGCGGTCTGAAGAGCGGGCTCTGCGGTCTGACATTTTTGTCCGCTGAATTCAAAACACTAATCGGATCTGAAGGACGCGTGTTAACTGTTGATGCACGAAAACACAAAGGGGGGTCGAGCACCACCAGCTAACGGTTCGAACACCGGGGAATAGAGAGACTGCGAGTAGTAATCTACTAATCGGATGAGGGCAGGAAGAACAGCAGGGCCGTGAGCCACGACAACAACAGACTTCGCCCGTCGCGACCTGAATGCCTCTCTTGCGACGGGCTTTCCCTTGATTCAAGAAAGATTTGGTTACAAGTGAAGGGAAAAGGTTGACAAGAGCAGAGCGAGGAGGAGTCCGCAAGGCACAAGATTCTAGTCCGCAGCCTTTAACAAGTAGGATCCTGGGTCCAAGTCAGCGTGTCCTAGGTGCACCACCTCCCCCTATTTATAGGATAGGGGGCTTGCCCAAATGGGCTGGGCTAAAATAACCGACTGCCCGGGATACAGGAGAACCGTGCAGCGGTGACGGGAAGCAAAAAGAAAAGAACACGCCAGTCCGCGCTAAAGGGGCGGACTGGGCTCGCGGGCTGGAGCTCCCGTCTATTGCTAGGCGCGATCCTGCTGGAGGACGGCAGCCTGGGCGGACGAGACATTGCGTCTGCCGTTGTAGAGAATCCAGAGATCCCAAGTCGTGGCGGACTAAGCGAAAAGATCCTTGAGTCCGCTGCTGGGGGACCATCCTTGGTGGCCGATTGGTAACTTTGCCGGACTGGGCGGACTGTACAATTGAGTCCGCGAGTGTTGGAAGGGGGGGTTTTGGCATTTTGTAGGTGTTGCGGACTGAGGGGTTAACACCTGGCACTGATCTTCCTCAGAAGTAGCCATCATCCCTCTATAATGATGATCTTCAATCTCATTTATAGAGTCCAGTATTTGCATAAATTCAGTTTCTACAGAATCTTCTTCAGTTGTGAACAGTCTAATATAGGCTTCAGCTTCAGCCTCTTCTCCTGATCCTGATGATGAGGAGTCAGTCCAATCTTTTTGCTTCTTTGCAACAAAGGATCTATCCTTCTTGCACTTATTTTGATGCTTCTTCTTGTCATTAGATTCCTTTCTTTTATAAGGGCAGTCAGCTACAACATGTCCTGACCTGTTGCAATAATAACAAACAATCTTAGAAGAAGTTATTTTGCTTGTTTTAGTGCCACACCCGTCTTTCTGAGAAGATTTCTTTTTCTGGTAGTAGTCATCCTTGGACTGTGAGGAGGATGGCTTGGTTCTCCACTATTTTTTCTTCATGAATCTTTGGAATTGCCTTGTGAAGGAAGCAAAGTCTTCATCAAAATTAGGGCTGTCTGATGTGTTGTTATCAGAATTATTTGAGTTAACTTCAGAAGCTTTCCTAGGAGGAGATGGAGACATCCTCCTGTCCTTCTTTGCAGCTTCAACCTTGAAGGCCACAAAATTTTCTTTGTACACAGACCTATTGCTTTTCTCTTCCTCCTTTCTGGCCATAAGCTGCATCTCATATGATAGCAATTTTCCAAATAGGTTTGGAGGAGAAGTGTCTGCAAGTCTGGCCACTTCCCTGATGACACATATCTTGGTATCCCAGTACTTAGTGATTTGAGAAACTTATCATTCAGCTCATATGTGCTGAAGACTCTGTTGGAACCCTAGTTCTGATTTGGGTAAGGATCACTATTAGGATTGTTTAGATTGACCCAAAATATATAGTCATGGGTCATAGGTTTATCTCCAGATTTACTCAGAAGAATTCCAAGTAATGCAGCAGTTAGAATATCAGCTCGACGATAGTCGAACTGAGTTCGACGAACGTCGAACTCAGGTCGATGAATTATGAGTTCATTCCCTGAACTCAGGTAAACGAACTTAGGGCTCAAGCAAGATGGTCATCTCGACGAAATCCAGCTAAGTTTGACGAACGTCGAACTCAGGTCGACGATCGGTGAACTCAAGCCAGTTATCAGCTCGACGAACCGCAGGCTCCGGTCGACAAATTCTGTGCAGAGTTTCTAGGCGCATTAGTTACAGCTGGTGGAATTAATTAATGCTTAATTAAAGCAGATTATTGCCATCAGAATTAATGTTAAATATTCTTCTGAATATAGCCGTTTGGAGGCTGCAATAATTATGGAGTAAATCAGGATTTAATGCTAATTGATTCCCAAAGCAATTACCATTCTCAGGAATCAATTAGTCATCACAGTCAAAATAAATTCGGAGGTTTTGAATTAATAAACAGAGATATACAGAAGCAACAGTGTGCGAAAAGAACAAGAACAGTAGAACGACAGTGAAGGCTTTCTACAGAGAGAGGAACTTTGCATCATCAAAGAAGATAATCATCAGAGTTCATCTGCTTCAAGCTTTCATCAGACAACTAATCAATATCAGTCTAAAAGCTTACTGGAGCTCATCATCACTGTGAAGGCCTATCACCCTAAAGCAAAGCTCCATCTTCCTGAACCATCAACGTCTCAGGGGGGAGCTCTTTACTAACATCATATCCACTTAAGTATTCTCATTGTGATTGAGAAAGAGAAGACCTCATCAGTTTCTCATCCCCACCTCTATAAAGAGTTGTCATCTCCCTTCAAAAGTAATTCTTGGTTGCAAGTCTCCTGATCAAAAGACTTGGGTTGGTTTTTGGGCACCTGATCAAAAGCTCATTGGTGTCAGGCACCTGATCAAAAATCTGAGTGGATTTCTACCAGAGTGGTAGAAGAGTGGATGTACCCAGGTTGGGGAACCACTATAAAATCCTTGTGCCTCTTATGTATTTCTTGATTTCTTTGTTTATTTACTTTGTGCTGTGATATATATACATAGAACTCTAATTAGTGTTAGTTAAGATCTATCCCCTTTAAACTTTTAATTGGTATCAGAGCGAGATTACTTTAGTTTTACAGGCTAACACCTGAACCTAAACGATCTGATAGATCTTAAATATCTTTAGAGTTATCATTGCACAAATTGATGAGTTTTCAAGCACCAGACTACCCATGTGCAATCTAGATTTACTTACACTATGGAAGACAAGGATTAGGTTTTATATGAACTCCATTGATGAAAATATTTTTAATTCCATCTTATCAGGTCCTTATCAATCAGTGGATACAACAAGTCCAAATGTTGTTGCATCATCTCAATGGACAAAAGACTACAAAAGATTAAAGATTGCTAATGCACAAGCAATTAATATCCTGACACAATCAATGTCTGATGACATCTTTGAGGAACTTGCTGAATGTTCATGTGCAAAAGAGATGTGGGACTCTCTCACAGCATTGGCTTCAGGCTTAGCTAAAGAATGAAACCTTAAAGCTGCAACCTCGGTTGACTCAGATGCTTCGTCCTGTACAACTGAGGATGAAGAAGAAATAAGAGCAAGAGAATTCTGCTTGATGGTAATCAATACATCTTCCAGCAACTATGATGAAGAATCAATAGAAGAATCAGAAGAGGACCAGGTTATTTCCTCCTTTGATTTCACTTCAGAACATTTTAAAGAAGATTTTAAAATTTTATGCAATGATTTGATTCTATCTGAGAAGGAGATAAAACTTCTCAAAGAAAAAGTAATTAACTTATCTTTTGAAAACATTCAACTCAAAGAAGACTTAACAATTACTTCAAAAAAATTAGCTTCATTAGAATCAGTTAAAGGCAAAGAAAAGATAATAAATTTAGATAAAATAACTGAATTTTTACCAAAACAAACTAAAAATATTCAGAATTTTTTTTAAATAATAAGTCATCGAAGCAAGATCGACGATCTCAGTATTACTCGTTGAACGGTGATCGATGATCTCTAAACCTAGAGGTTGGGTTTAACTACTCAGCAAAAGGAGATCGACGATATCATCACTTTTCGTCGAGTAGAGATCAACGATCGTGGAACACAGATAGTAGTCATTATTACTCTATGAACCAAGATCGACAAGATCAATACTGGTCGTCGAACGCAGATCGACGATCTCAACATAAATCGTCGAACTCAAGATCTCAGAACAGAAACTTTTGTTCTTTTCAAAATTATCATCAAAGTCAGCATTCTAAAAATCCTTTCACTAAGTGGACAATTCCTCTTAGGAAATATCATCAACTTGGATACAAGGTGTTGAAATTTGTGAAGTGGAAGTGGGTGACGGGACAGGCCGCGCGGCCTGTGCGGACAGCTTTGGCGGACTGGGCGGACTGGGCGGACTGAGGTTGCGGCCTGGTGAAAAGTCTGGTGGAAGCCGGCTGTGTTCTGAGCGGGTTGTTGCATGGTGTCCGCGGTTTGGTGCGGCCTGGTATCTGCGGATAGAGAGGCTTGCGGACTGATGCATTGCTCAGAGGCCGCGGGTGCTAGCTTGCGCTGTTGGCGGGTTGGTTCGAGTTCGCGGATAGCTTGCGGACTGGAGTGTCCGCGGTTCTGGCTGTTGCGGACTGAGCCTAGAGCTTGGCTGAGGCCTTGTCAAGTTCTGGTGGCACAGCAGGTGTTTGCTGTGGAGATCGTGGTTGGCGGACTGTGATTGGAGTCCGGCAGGAAGCTACTGCATTGGACAAGTGCAAGGAGCTCGCGGACTGGTTGCGGTCTGTGCTAGGGTGTTTGGCGGACGGGACTTTGTGTCCGCCATACTCGCACTGGCCCTTGATGGTTTTGGACTTGGTCACACTTGGTGTCAAGTTCATGGTGTCCGCCGTATCCGCCAAGTCCGCTGTGACCGGGCGGACTGTTGCTGTTTGCCTTTGGTCGTGGACTTGTGGCGGATTGAGGTGTGAGTCTTGCGGACTGCCTCGGGTTGGTACGGACTGCCATTGAAGAAGGTGCTGTCCTGAAGCAGTTGGAGCTTTGCGGGCTGGTGCCTTGTCCGCTTAGCTTGGGCGGACTGGAGAGGGTTCGTCATTGGTTGCCTTGCTCCTGGCGGTTTCCCTTGGTGACTGGCTAAGTCCTCGCGGACTGAGCGGACAGTCGTTTTGTGTTCGCGCGGGCTGGGGCGGTGTCGCTATCTCATGGGCGGTGACCACACTCCTCACCCGGCCTATAAATAGGACCCCCCTGGCACATCTACAGTAACCAGAAGTAACGTGAGTGAACAGTAATTTGGGTTGGGCGAGTGCTGCGGTCTGTGTTTTTCAGTCCGCACGGATTGTTTCAGGCTGACGGTTTGCTGTGTGCAGGTCGCGCGGATAACTTCAAGGAGCCAGGAGCTTGGCTGTGACTTCGGTCAGTGCTTGGAAGTGTGCGGTCTCTGCGGACTCAGCAGGAGGTCGCTCTGCGGCTTGTCAGTTCTGTTTCAACTTTCCCAGCTTCAATAACCTGTCCGCCGGCTTCAGGCGGGTAGGGGAGTTCCTCAGTTCGGGTTCAGCAGGAGGCGAATAACGGTCTGTCCGCGCGACCTCGCGGTCTCGGCGGACTCCGTGGTATTCGGCGGATTGCAGCATAGCTTGGGCGGTCTCGGCGGTCTCGGCGACCTCGCGGTCTCGGCGGACTGAAGTTCTGTCCGCCCGGCTTGTTTTTTGGTTCTTTCTGTTTACAGCTGTAATACTAGCGAAATCATGTCTCGCTATGTATGCCTCGGATTGTAATGAAGTGAATGCATAATAAGATCTTCTTGTGCTTCCATTGTTTTGTTGGGTGCAACCTCTAGTCCTTGGGTTTCCGCGGTTCAGCGTGCGAACTGGGTAGTTCCGAAGATATTAATTTGGTGTTTGGGCTATCTTGCTGACCACGTTGAGAAAATTTAACATGGTATCAGAGCCAGGTTACTGAGGTTGGAGGTTCAGTTGCGTGAGCGGAGGTCAGCCAGTGTTGTTACTCAGTGATTGAGTGGTGATCAACCTGTGTTGTTGCTCGGAGCTGCTGAAGGGTACCAACAGGTGATTGCAATGGAAGGAAGCTTAGCAAGAGGTCTGGGCATTGAACTCTTAACGCCGACTAACTATAAAAAATGGAAGTCGTGCATGAAGAGTTATCTTCTAGGCGAGGAGCTGTGGGAAGTTGTCGGTGGAGACGACAGACAGGAAGTTACTGCTGCTTTCGGTACTGCTGAACAGGTGAGGCTCTGGAGAAGAACTAATGCTAAGGCAGAGTTCGTTCTGAAAAGAGCCGTCTCTCCGGAACTGTTTGATCACATCATTGGATGTGAGTCGGCTGCTGATATTTGGACGACCATTGATGAGTTGTTCAATAGGAAGAATGTGGCGCGGCTTCAGTTCCTGGAGAATGAGTTGGCCAGGGCAACTCAGGGAGACCTTTCCATCTCCAGGTACTTCTTAAAGATGAAGAGCTTGTGTGCTGAGCTGTCGGCGCTGGATCCTGATGAGCCTATCTCTGAGGCAAAGATGAAAAGGCACATTTTCCGCGGCTTGCGGAAGGAGTATGTGGCCTTTGTTACGTCTGTTCAAGGGTGGGCTACTCAGCCGTCTCTGCTGGAGCTGGAGAATCTGCTTGCCTCGCAGGAGAGCTTAGCAAGGCAGATGGCTGGAGTGAATCTGAATCAGGAAGGCAGCGAGGCTCTTTTCTCAGGCAAGAAGAAAGGATGGGAAGGGAAGAAGAAGAAGAAGGTGCAGGCCGCTGTTGAGAAGGAGACTTCAACTTCATATCCGCCGGAGAGGAGCAATGCTCCTAAGGACTGGAAGAAGAATCTGAAGTGCTACCGGTGTCATCAGCGAGGGCACTTCAAGCGGGACTGCAAGGTCAAACTGCAGCCTGGGCATGCTGCGGGAAAGGAGGAAGGTTGCTCGCGAAGTGAAGAAGCAGAATGGGGAGGAGCTTTCATGACGGGCACTTGTGTCCGGGCCTTATCTGCTGAGGACTTCAACAGCGAGTGGATCATCGACTCCGGGTGTGGTCATCACCTCACCGGAGACAAGTCGAAGTTCACCTCCATGCAGGCTTACTCAGGTAATGAAGCTATTATCACTGCTGATAATACTGTTTATGCAGTAGAGAAGGAGGGAGTCGTGTCTTTGGGTAGTGATCAGGGGCCACTCACGTTAAGGAGTGTGTATCACGTGCCGGGCATGAAGAAGAACCTCTTCTCGGTGACCAACGCGGTGGACGCTGGGTATCACGTTCTGTTTGGGCCAACAGACGTGAGGTTCCTTCACAACGTATCAGCGGTAAAGGCTGATGTTGCTCATGTTGGGAGGAGGGTGAAGAATTTGTTTGTTCTTTCCACCAGTGCCTATGTTGATAAGATGAGAGCCAATGATAGTGCGGCTATCTGGCATGAGAGGCTGGGGCATGTTGGCATGGACAAGCTAAAGGCAATGGCGAGTAGAAGTCTGGTGAGGGGGTTGCCGATGTTGTCCTCCTTTGGTGATGGGCATGTTTGTGCGGGCTGTCAATACGGTAAGGCACATCGCCTTCCGTTTGATAAATCTCAAACAAGGAGCAAGAAACCATTGGAGTGTGTTCATGGCGACCTGATGGGACCGACTGTTACTGCCAGCCTTGGTGGAAGCAAATACATGCTTGTCTTGGTTGATGACTACTCAAGGTATACTTGGGTGTACTTCTTAAAGGAGAAGTCGGATGCCTTCCGTTTGTTCGTGGAGTTCAAGGAGTTGGTAGAAGGCCGGCTTGGCTTGCGGATTAAGAAGTTTCGAACTGATAACGGGGGAGAGTTTGTCTCTTCCGAGTTTTCTAACTTCTGCAGGAAGCACGGGATCCAACGGGAGCTTACTTGTGCTCACACTCCACAACAAAATGGGGTAGCGGAGCGGAAGATCCGTCATTTGACGGAAACCTGCAAATGCTGGCTGCATGCGAAAGATATCCCGAGGTCCTTTTGGGCGGAGGGAATGTCTTGTGCTGCATATGTTATCAACCGGATGCCACTCAGCCCTATCAACATGAAGACGCCCATTGAGCTGTTGCTGAAGGAGAAGCCGAGTGTTGGACACCTTCGGGTGTTCGGTTCAACTTGCTATGTGCATGTCCCGGATGCTTCACGGACAAAGCTGGATGCGAAGGCAAGGAAACTTGTCTTTGTTGGCTATGATGAGCGGAAGAAGGGATGGAAGTGCATGGACCCTGTGACGAAGAAGTTCGTGGTGTCAAGAGACGTTGTCTTTGACGAGCTGACGTCATATGGAGGTGGCTCAGTGGAGCCTACCGGAAGTAGCAAGGTTGAGGAAGCACCGGTGGAGGCTGCTGAAGGCTTGGAAGAGGAGCTTGCTGTTTCACCAGCAGCTCCTGTTGCTTCAAACTCCGAGGCTGAGCCTTCTGGCTCAGGAAGCAGGGGGAGCACTGCTCAATGCTTGCCCCAGGTAGGAGTGGAGCCTGAAGAAGCAACGGAAGCCGTGAGCAAGGAGCCGTGTCTTCGGAGATCGAAGAGGGTGGTTAAGCCACCGGCTCGGTACTGTGATGGGAATGCAGTGAGCTTTGTCTCCTGCTTCTTTGCAGGTCCTCTGGATGAGCGAGAGCCTGCAAGCTTCAACGAGGCCACTGGAGTAAAGGAGTGGGATGATGCCATGAAGGAAGAGATTGATGCTCTGAAGAAGAATGAAACCTGGGACCTTGTGCCCAAGGTTGATGGCGTTACTCCAGTTACTTGCAAGTGGGTGTATAAGTTGAAAAAGAAGGCTGATGGGAGCATTGATCGTTTCAAGGCTCGCCTGGTCGCTAGAGGATTCTCACAGCAGTATGGAGAAGACTATGAGGAGACATTCAGTCCAGTTGCGAAGATGACGTCTGTAAGAGTGGTGATCGCCTTGGCTGCTAGCAAGGGATGGAGGTTGTGGCAACTCGATGTGAAGAATGCCTTTCTTTACGGAGAGATTGACAAGGACATCTTCATGGATCAGCCGCTTGGTTTCGTCTCTGAGAAGCATCCGGACTATGTCTGCAAACTCAGGAAGGCTCTTTATGGGTTGAAGCAAGCTCCTCGAGCGTGGTATGGGAAGATTGCAGAGTACCTGCAGTTCTGTGGATACCTGGCTTCTAACTCGGATTCTAGCTTGTTCGTCAAGAAGAAGGGAGAGCTAAGAGTCTTGGTCCTGCTGTATGTGGATGATATGATCATCACAGGGAACTCGGAGGAGGAAGTAGCAAGGCTCAGGGGAGAGCTTGCTATACGCTTCGAGATGAAAGACTTGGGAGAGTTGCATCACTTTCTTGGTTTGGAAGTGGAGAGGAAGGAGTGCGGGATTCTCATTAGCCAGAAAGGGTATGCTGATCGTATTGTGAAGCGGTTTGGCATGGGCGAAGGGAAGAAGTGCTCTACTCCACTGGAATCTGGGCTGAAGCTTCGACGAGATGAGGGAAGGGTGCTTAATGATCCCTTGGTGTTCAGGGCTCTTGTTGGGAGCTTGATCTATCTGACGATTACAAGGCCGGATATAGCTTATGCTGTTGGCCGAGTAAGTCGGTATATGGCTGAACCAAGGCAATCTCATCTAGTGGCGGCGAAGGGAATTCTGAAGTATGTCAAGGTGACTTCTGAGATGGGACTCCTCTATGGAAGGGATGCGGAGTTTGCATTGCTCGGGTACACGGATGCTGACTATGGCGGTGATTCGGATGATCGAAGGTCTACTTCAGGTTATGTGTTCACTTGCGGTTCAGCTAGCATCTCGTGGTGTAGCAAGAAGCAGGACTCGGTGTCGGTTTCAACCACGGAGGCGGAGTATAAGGCTTCGGCCTTGGCTGCTCGGGAAGCCGTTTGGTTGAGGAGACTCATAGAGGATGTTCATGAAGAAGTGCAAGGGCCTACTTTACTCCGGGGTGACAATGAGAGTGCTCTCAAACTGGTAAACAATCCAGTGTGTCACGCCAGGACCAAGCACATAGAGATTGATCACCACTTCATCCGGGAGAAGGTGTTGGAGGGGTCTCTGCTGGTCGGGCATGTTCGGAGTGAAGATAATCTTGCTGACATCTTCACGAAGCCGCTGTCGAAGGGGCCCTTTGAACGCTTGCGCAGCTTGCTGGGCTTGGTCACCACTTCTCACTTCAAGGGGGAGTGTTGAAATTTGTGAAGTGGAAGTGGGTGACGGGACAGGCCGCGCGGCCTGTGCGGACAGCTTTGGCGGACTGGGCGGACTGGGCGGACTGAGGTTGCGGCCTGGTGAAAAGTCTGTTGGAAGCCGGCTGTGTTCTGAGCGGGTTGTTGCATGGTGTCCGCGGTTTGGTGCGGCCTGGTATCTGCGGATAGAGAGGCTTGCGGACTGATGCATTGCTCAGAGGCCGCGGGTGCTAGCTTGCGCTGTTGGCGGGTTGGTTCGAGTTCGCGGATAGCTTGCGGACTGGAGTGTCCGCGGTTCTGGCTGTTGCGGACTGAGCCTAGAGCTTGGCTGAGGCCTTGTCAAGTTCTGGTGGCACAGCAGGTGTTTGCTGTGGAGATCGTGGTTGGCGGACTGTGATTGGAGTCCGGCAGGAAGCTACTGCATTGGACAAGTGCAAGGAGCTCGCGGACTGGTTGCGGTCTGTGCTAGGGTGTTTGGCGGACGGGACTTTGTGTCCGCCATACTCGCACTGGCCCTTGATGGTTTTGGACTTGGTCACACTTGGTGTCAAGTTCATGGTGTCCGCCGTATCCGCCAAGTCCGCTGTGACCGGGCGGACTGTTGCTGTTTGCCTTTGGTCGTGGACTTGTGGCGGATTGAGGTGTGAGTCTTGCGGACTGCCTCGGGTTGGTACGGACTGCCATTGAAGAAGGTGCTGTCCTGAAGCAGTTGGAGCTTTGCGGGCTGGTGCCTTGTCCGCTTAGCTTGGGCGGACTGGAGAGGGTTCGTCATTGGTTGCCTTGCTCCTGGCGGTTTCCCTTGGTGACTGGCTAAGTCCTCGCGGACTGAGCGGACAGTCGTTTTGTGTTCGCGCGGGCTGGGGCGGTGTCGCTATCTCATGGGCGGTGACCACACTCCTCACCCGGCCTATAAATAAGACCCCCCTGGCACATCTACAGTAACCAGAAGTAACGTGAGTGAACAGTAATTTGGGTTGGGCGAGTGCTGCGGTCTGTGTTTTTCAGTCCGCACGGATTGTTTCAGGCTGACGGTTTGCTGTGTGCAGGTCGCGCGGATAACTTCAAGGAGCCAGGAGCTTGGCTGTGACTTCGGTCAGTGCTTGGAAGTGTGCGGTCTCTGCGGACTCAGCAGGAGGTCGCTCTGCGGCTTGTCAGTTCTGTTTCAACTTTCCCAGCTTCAATAACCTGTCCGCCGGCTTCAGGCGGGTAGGGGAGTTCCTCAGTTCGGGTTCAGCAGGAGGCGAATAACGGTCTGTCCGCGCGACCTCGCGGTCTCGGCGGACTCCGTGGTATTCGGCGGATTGCAGCATAGCTTGGGCGGTCTCGGCGGTCTCGGCGACCTCGCGGTCTCGGCGGACTGAAGTTCTGTCCGCCCGGCTTGTTTTTTGGTTCTTTCTGTTTACAGCTGTAATACTAGCGAAATCATGTCTCGCTATGTATGCCTCGGATTGTAATGAAGTGAATGCATAATAAGATCTTCTTGTGCTTCCATTGTTTTGTTGGGTGCAACCTCTAGTCCTTGGGTTTCCGCGGTTCAGCGTGCGAACTGGGTAGTTCCGAAGATATTAATTTGGTGTTTGGGCTATCTTGCTGACCACGTTGAGAAAATTTAACACAAGGATCAACCTAAATGCTCCTTTATTTCCAATTATCATAAAAGAGAAACAGGACCCAAGGTAATCTGGGTCCAGAACTTCTAACCTCTCTTTGCAGGACAAGTCATACTTTACCATAATGAACAGTGAGATTTGACAGTACTCAAAATCAATAGTCTCAGCCAATATCAAGGTTATATCAGTGGATGTATACTGAGAATTTATTTGAAAAAGGCTACAGCAATAGAGAGACTAATTATTTTAACAGATTATAAAGTCTACTCAAATTTGGGCAAGAAAAAGTAAATAGGGGAGATTGTTTGTTTTACAAAGAGGAAACTGCTTTGAAGGATGCAACAATAGAATAGTTTTCTTTTATTTATTTTTATTTTTAAAAGCACCCATGTACATCTGCTGAACATTCTTATAATTCAGGCAGATTGTTTTTGCTTTGCATTTTTTACTTGTTATTATGTAAATAGTGTCCTTACCCAAATAAGAGGAGATTGTTGGAACCCTAGTTCTGATTTGGGCAAGGATCACTATTAGGATTGTTTAGATTGACCCAAAATGTATAGTCATGGGTAATAGGTTTTTCTCCAGATTTACTCAGAAGAATTACAAGTAATGCAGCAGTCAGGATATCAGCTCGACGATATTCGAACTGAGTTTGACGAACGTCGAACTCAGGTCGACAAATTCTGAGTTCATTCCCTGAACTCAGGTCGACGAACTCAGGGCTCAAAAAAGACGTTCAACTTGACAAAATCCAGCTAAGTTCGACGAACGTCGAACTCAGGTCGACGATCGGTGAACTCAAGCCAGTTATCAGCTCGACGAACCGCAGGCTCCGGTCGACGAATTCTGTGCAGAGTTTCCAGGCGTATTTGTTACAGCTGGCGGAATTAATTAATGCTTAATTAAAGCAGATTATTGCCATCAGAATTAATGCTAAATATTCTTCTCAATATAGCCGTTTGGAGGTTGCATTAATTAAGGAGTAAATCAGGATTTAATGCTAATTGATTCCCAAAGCAATTATCATTCTCGGGAATCAATTAGTCATCACAATTAAAATAAATTCAGAGATTTTGAATTAATAAACAGAGATATACAGAAGCAACAGTGCACGATAAGAACAAGAACAGTAGAACGGCAGTGAAGGCTTTCTACAGAGAGAGGAACTTTGTATCATCAAAGAAGATAATCATTAGAGTTCATCTGCTCCAAGCTTTCATCAGACAACTAATCAATATCAGTTTAAAAGCTTACTGGAGATCATCATCACTGTGAAGGCCTATCACCCTGAAGCAAAGCTCCATCTTCCTGAACCATCAACGTCTCAGGGGGAGCTTTTTGCTAACATCATATCCACTTAAGTATTCTCATTGTGATTGAGAAAGAGAAGACCTCATCACTGTCTCATACCCACCTTTGTAAAGGGTTGTCATCTCCCTTCAAAAGTGAATCTTGGTTGCAAGTCTCCTGATCAAAAGACTTGGGTTGGTTTTTGAGCACCTGATCAAAAGCTCATTAGTGTCAGGCACCTGATCAAAAATCTGAGTGGATTCCTACCAGGGTGGTAGAAGAGTGGATGTACCCAGGTTGGGGAACCACTATAAAATCCTTGTGTCTCTTCTGTGTTGCTTGATTTCTTTGTTTATTTACTTTGTGTTGTGATATATATATAGAGAACTCTAATTAGTGTTAGTTAAGATCTATCCCCTTTAAACTTTCAGACTCTTACATATGTCATTAGATCATTAACTATTCTGAAAAACTTCTTATAGTACTCAGTTATACTATCTGTTTTGGTTTGTCTAAAATTTTCACATTCTTGATTTAATATAGACTTTCTGTCCTCTCTTACTTATTCTGATCCCTCCATGTAGACAATCAAAGTGTCCCACATCTCCTTGGAGGTTTTGTAGTGAACTAAGTTTTGGAAAGTTGAGTCATCTATAGCACTAACTATTATGTTCTGTGCTCTCTTATCCATAGTGGCTAAGATGATCTCATCCTTTGACATTTCAGAGTAACTTTTTGGAGTCCTGAGGTTGGCATCAAGAACTAAGATGTTCATAGGAATGAATGACCCTTCTTTAACTGTGATGTAGATTCTTGGGTCGGAAGCTTCCATGAATAATCTGACTCTCTCTTTCCATATGCCAAATATTTCCTTTGTACATATGGGTATTTTCATGGATCCAAGTTCCTTGTGAATTTCACCTGAACCCATTTTGGCTTACTGATAACTGCCTTGGAGAACAACTCAGACTGTTAAGTCTATTCTTAAGCAACCTGGCTCTGATACCACTTGAAAGAATTGGTTTCAAGATATCCTAAACACCTATAGGGGGTGAATAGGTTTAATTCTTATTTTATTTAGGCAGATAAATTATATCACTGTTAGACAACCTATGCAACAAGTATAATATCACAGATTAAAACAAATATAGCTAACACAGCATACACACAGATTAATAGTGGTTCCCCAAAAGATGGCTACATCCACTTTCCCCCCTTCGCCTATCTAGCAGTATACTAGATTCGGCCTAACTCCCTTTTTTCCTCTCAGATTCTTAGATCTTACAATTCAGAACCTAGAATGGTTCTTACAGCTCAGACTTTAGCAAGTCCTACAACTCAGATTCTTTCAGAGAATCCTACCTCAGAGTGAGTCCACACTCCTACAACTCAAGCAATCCAGCCCTACCTCAGCCTCCTTCACCAGGCCTACAGCTCAGAGAAATCAATCTCCTACCTCAGGCTAACAGCCCTACCTTAGCCTTTATAGATATAGGCTTACAACTCAGAGAACTTAATCTCTTACACTCAGATCTAGAATAGATCCTACAAATTTTGATTGAGAGAATATTTATTTCTTTACCCAAGAGAATGAAAAATGGATGAAGACTTCTTGATCAGTTCTGGAGTGAACTAACAACTTAAGATTCAACCTGTCTTAGCTTCTTCAAAGCTTCTTGAATCTGAACAAAGTAAGGTTAATCTTTTTTAAAAAGTTGTAGTCGATCCACAATCTAGCTCTCCTCTTCTTTCAGATATGCTCTGAATTCTTCTTGCAGACCTATTCAGGATCTACCCTCACTATAACAGAGACTTGTTGATTTCAGGATGAAACAACTATATTTTTTTCTTCGATAGAACATGTATTTATATAGATCCCATCCGAGGTTACCGACTGATCCGGTTTATAACTGCCTTCTGACAGATGTGACAGCTTTGTTAGTTATGACAGTTGTCATGTCTTCACTCATGACATTTGAACCCTTTGCCACTTTTATCTCAGCAGAAGGTGTCGAGACAAAACTTTATATGTGTCAACACAAATGGAACATGTGTCGACACAATTCTTGATGATGTTGACATAGCTCAAGGAATGTCGACACAACTCTTCTTTATTTTCTTGACACAGCTTTTGAAGAAGGTGTCGACACAAGTTCTGTGTGTCGACACAATTGGCTTCCAGTGATATAGTTGGTGTAGACAAAATTCTTGAGTGTGTCGACACAAGTCCCATGTGTCGACACATTTGCTGTAGATTGAATTTCTGTGTGTCGACACAAGTCCTTTGTGTCGACACAGTTGCTGTAGACTGAATTTCTGTGTGTCGACACAAGTCCTGTGTGTCGACATAAGTCCTGTGGGTCGACACAATCTGCTTCTGGTGTAGACACATATTCTTCACAAGTGTCGATACTTGTACTTAGATTATTTTACTGCATTTCTTTATCTCGCACATTGAAACTCAACAACCTATCAAATACATAATGATGTATATCATTGAGTTAAGTGAGGCTTATCCAAATCAGGTACACAGTTTCTAATGTACCCAACACTACACACATTCTCCACTTTCCCTCCCCCTTTTTAACCATTACAACATTGCTCACCCCGCCCCCCAGATACTTACAGGAAGACAAAAAACCTTACCTTAAGCAATTTTTCTACCTCCTCTCTGATGGGTCTGGCCATCTTAGTGGTGATGGACATCTTCTTCTGTTGCACTGGGCGAGTGTTGGGGTCAAGGTTGATTCGGTGGCAGGCCACGTCTGCATCGACCCCTGGCATGTTAGTCGTGCTCCAAGCGAAGAGGTCGATATTCCTCTGCACGCATGCCTTGATCTCCTCTTGGTCTTCTGGGTTGAGCTCGCCGCTGACCTTTATCTTCTCTTTTCTTCCTTCTCTAGTGAGGATCTCCAACTCTAGCACCTCCACGGCTGCCTTCAGGCTTGGTGGGTCATCCTCTTTTTCTTGCTCTCCCATCTCATCCCGCTCTTTGGCATCCTGGTCTGTCTCCTGGTGCTCCCTAACAGTCACCACCATTTCATCCCAAGGTCTCTCCATTTCTAGTTCGCTTGTTCTCCCTCCCTCTAGTAGTGTGATTCTTCTTTTCACTAATCGCGCATCCCTTCCGGGCGACCCTCCTGCTTCCCCCGTCTTTCTCTTTTCTTTCCTCCTCCCCTCACCTTCCTTTGACCCCCTCTTCTCTTCCACCTCCATCTCTCCAACCTTCTCTCTCGTCATTTTCGGTCCACCGCAATGCCTCCTACTATCTCCACTTTTCCCTCTCCAACGACCTCTTCTCCTTCTTTCTCCTCTTCCATCCCCGTCTCTCCATCCTTCTCTTCCACTGTTTTCGGCTCCACCGCAATGCCTCCTACCATCTCCACTTCTTCCCCTCCTCCGACCTCTTCTTCTTTTTTCTCCTCTTCCATCCTCATCTCTTCATCCTTCTATCCCGCCGTTTTCAGCTCCACCGCAATGCCTCCTACCATCTCCACTTCTCCCTCTCCTCCGACCTCTTCTTCTTCGCCACCAAAATCCCGTTGCCACAGTTTCATCCTATTCACCATCTCTTCGGCCTCTCCCTGCCATGAGATGGTGTTCACCGCCATCACATAGCATTCCCTAGCCACCTTTGCGTCTCCCCATAATCTTATTTAAGTACCTCCGGCATTGAGCTTTAGGCACTGGTGGAAAGAGGATGACACATATCTAAAAGCACTGATCAAGGGGCGCCCGAAAATGACATTGTAACTGCTGGGGGCATCCACTATGATAAAGCGGCAGTTTTTGGATAGCCCCCAGGGTTACCTGGAGTCCCACTCCCCCCACAACTTCTTTCCTCTCTCTTGAGAATCTAGACAAAGGTCCATCCGCTGCCAGCACCCTTCGGGCCTCCACCCTCATCTCATTAAATGCCTTCTTGAAGATAACATTCACTGAGCTTCCATTGTCAGCCAGGATCCGTGACACCGTGAAATTCACAATGGCAGTCCATGTTGGGTACATTGGTTAAATGTATCTGATTTGAAGAAGCCTCACCCAACTCAATGATATACATCATAATGTATTTGATGTATGTTGAGTTTACTTGTGCAGGTTAAGTATTTGCTGGACTGAAGCAAAAAAGTTTCTAAGTCCATGTGTCGACACCCAGAGGGAAAGTGTCGACACTTAAGAAGACTTGTGTCGACACCCAGACAAGTAGTGTCGACACTTCGAGTCATTGTGTCGACACCTGGGATGCAGAGTCGACACCATACAGAAAGTGTCGACACTTGGAGCTGTGTCGACACTAAGTAAAGAAAAGTGCAGACAGGAAGTGTCGACACAAGGAGCTGTGTCGACACTCAGTGAAGCTGAGTCTACACCAGAAAGTGTCGACACTTGGAGCAGTGTCGACACTCAGCAAAAGTCTGCAGAGACTAAGTATAAGTGTCGACACTCAACACAATGTGTCGACACTAAGCAGAAGAGTCAGCATTTGAAGTATGTGTCGACACCCAGAACAATGTGTCGACACACATCTGAAGACTCGACACTTAGCAAAGAACAGAATTATCTCCAAAATATTCTAACTACAAGTGTCGACACTAAGGGAATGTGTCGACACTCAGCTGAAGTCTCGACAGGAGAATCAAGTGTCGACACAAGGAGCTGTGTCGACACTCAGCAAGTATCAACATAGAAGACTATGTGTCGACACCAAGAAGCAGTGTCGACACTTAACAGATTCAACACAAGAAGATGTGTCGACACAAAGGAGATGTGTCGACACTCAGAAGAATTAAGTTAAAGATAGAAGATCAAGTACTTGTGTCGACACTCAATTTCAGTGTCGACACCTGAAGAAGAATCTGTGTCGAGACATAAAAGGAGTTGTGTCGACACCTTGTAGACTTGTGTCGACACTTACATAGCATGTGTCGACACTTGGACTATAAGTGTCGACACTTAAAGACAGAAAGTCTCGACACTATCAGACAGTTAGAGATTTTCAAGAAATGACTGGATGACATGACAGCTGCCGTTCCAGCCGGTCTACAGCACCTGTCAGAGATGTCAGAAGACAGTTATGAACCGGACCAGCCGGTTACCAGGAAGAAGGCCTATAAATAGGCACATACAGTCTACAGAAACTGTTGTTGATGATTAACAAGTGGATCACATTGTTGAAGAACAAGTCATCAAAGTGGTACACAGAGTATCAAATCAAGAAGATCTTGCAGTCCAAGTGCAGATCTAAGAAGTTGGAGAGAGAGGGCTCCATCCAAGAAATCAGCCTCTGGAACTAGGCTGAGAAGAAGGATTCAGATTCATTCTGGATCTTAAGTGGCAGAGGTCAAGGAACTACTGCAGGAGGATTCAGTCTTATTCAGTTCTACTCAAGAAGCTTTGAAGAAATCTAAGTCAGATTGAATCCAGCTGAGTTCTTCCAAGAACTCATCAAGAAACTCTCAACTCCCCTCTTTTATTTCTGAGTTGTTGAGTTAATATTTGTAATACATTTTTATCTTGTAGGATCCTTTGGATCTGAGTGAATTGTAAGCCTATAATTATAAAGGCTGAGGGTAGGGCTTGAGAGCCTGAGTGTAGGAGATTGAGATCTCTGAGTGTAGGCCTTGTTGGCAGAGTGTAGGCCTTGGTTGGCTGAGTGTAGGCCTTGGTTGGCTGAGTGTAGGCCTTGATTGGCTGAGTGTAGGCTTTGGGATAAAGCTGAGTTGTAAGGCTTTGGGCCTGAGGTGTAAGAACCAATTTGGGTTCTGAGACAGTGGAGGAGTTTGGCCGAATCTAGTACACTGCTAGATAGGCGAAGGGGGAAAGTGGATGTACCCATATCTTGGGGAACCACTATAAACCACTGTGTATGCTGTGATGTGATGTGATTGTTGCTGTGCATGCTGTGTGTTTGCTGTGATAAAATAGTTAGTATTCTGTGATATAATTGATTGCTGTCATTTAAGTTTAAAAAGGATTAGGTCACCTATTCACCCCCCTCTAGGTGTTTAGGTACCATATCTTTCAAGTGGTATCAGAGCCAAGTTCCTCAAAATAAGGACTAACAGTCTCAGGAGATCCTGAGTGGTAGATTCAGTGTAAGGCAAAATACAGATTCAAGAAATTCAAGAAAATCAAGAAACATGGGTTCTTCTGAGAATCACAAGGAATTGGGTTCCATGAAATTACCTATATGCAGGAAAGAGATCTTTGGGATCTGGAAGGAAAGGGTAAGGCTATTTATGGAGGCCTCAGACCCTAGAATCTATATCACAGTAAAAGGAGGGCCTTATGTGCCCATGAAGATTTCAGTTCTAGATGCAAATCAGAGAACACCAAAGGATTTCTCTGAGATGACTAAGGATGAGATTGTCCTAGCTACCATGGACAAGAGGGCACAAAACATTATAGTGAGTGCCATTGATGATGCAACTTTTTAGAATCTTATACACTGCAAGACAGCCAAAGAGATGTGGGACACTCTTATAGTGTATATGGAAGGATCTGAAGAAGTTAGACAAGATAGAAAATCCTTGCTAAATCAGGAGTATGAGAGTTTTAGACAACGAAAGGGTGATAGCATAACTGAGTGTTATAAGAAGTTCTACAGAATAGTGAATGAACTCATGTCTTATGGAAGAGAGTTCAGTAACTATGAACTTAATGACAAGTTCTTAAGGTCCCTAACCAAAGATTGGGACACCAAGATCTGTGACATAAGAGAAATGGCTAAGTTCGGGGAAATTCCTCCTCCTACACTGTTTGGCAAGTTATTGTCATATGAGATGCAGTTGACAGTGAGAAAAGAGGAGGAGAAATCAACAAGAATTGAACATAAGGAAAGAACAGTTGCTTTCAAGACAGATGTCCCCAGAAAGTGCAGGAATAAGTCATCAACTCCACCTCCAGAGGTAGTTGATTCAGAATCATATGAAATAGTCAGCACCAAGTCAGAAAGCAGTGAAAGTGATGAAGACTTTGCTGCCTTCACCAGACACTTTCAGAAATTCTTGAAGAAGAAACAGTGGAGGTCAAGGCCTTCTACATCACATGGAAAGGAAGACTCTTATCAGAAAAAGAGGTCTTCAAAGAATGACAAGAAAAGGACAAAGTCTGGCAAGGCAACTGGTTCCAAGATAGTGTGTTATTGCTGCAATAGACTGGGCCATGTTATTGCAGATTGTCCAGAGAAGAGAAAGGAATCTGGTGACAGGAAAAAGCCTCACTACAAAGACAAGAAAGAGAAGTCTTTTGTTGCCAAGAAGGAGAAGACTCTATCAGATATCTCTTCTTCAGAAACTGAGTCTGAGGCTGAATCCTACATAGGGTTGTTTGCTGAAGAAGAAGAGGAAGAATTCATGCAGATTTTGGAGTCTATTTATGAACAAGAAGACCGTCAATGCCAAGGGATAATGGCTTTGACAGAGAGTGCCAAAATCCTGGAGCAGCCAGGACCCAGTAAGGTACAAGGTTCAAGTTCAAGTTCAGTTTCTTGTTCTAGTTCAGATTCAGATTCTTCTTCATCAAGTGATGAGAATGTATCTGAGTCTGAGGATGATATTCATCAGCTTATAGATGAATATAAAGTGCTGTTGCAAGCTTACAAGAAAAGCAAGACCCTTGCCAAAAGTCAGGCATTGGAAATTGCTGATCTAAAAGCTGCTGTAACAGATTTTAAGAAGCAATTTGATCAAAAGCTTAATGAAATAGCCAGGCTGAAACACTTAACAGTGATTCAGATGGGCACTATAACCTTTAAGAATGATCAAATCAAGAGTCTGGAGAGCAATCTTCAGAAAGAGAGAGAGCTTGTTGCTAGGTTTTCTAAACCTAAGTCAGTGCTACCTTTAATTGATGAATTTGTTCATCATTAAGGCAAGGCTGGACTGGGCTTTATTAGACCTGCAGGGACTGAGCAGTCCAAGTCTAAGTCCAAGGGCAAAGCCCCAACATTCAACAAGCCGGCTGTAAACAAGACAGCCAAGACTGTACCTAAGCAAAGGTACAATTAGTTTGAATGTTGGTGCTGTGGCAAAGTTGGCCATTTTGCAGTGGACTGTTGGCACAATGCTAGTGCCAAAGTGAGTTCCAAACTACCTGTTGGAAAGCCAGTAGGTAGCTTTGTCAGATTACAGACTAACATGTACCAAGGACCCAAGAATTCTTTGGGTTCTAAGGTTCATTAATCTGTTTTGCAGGTGAGTCCAAGTTGCCATTCCCCAACATGGTACTTGGACAGTGGATGTTCCAGACATATGACTGGAACAAGGGGACTTACTAAAGGACTACATACCAATAAAAGATGGTCCAAAGGTTACCTTTGGTGGTTCTGAAAAAGGAATCATCAAAGGGTTTGGTAACATTTCTACAAACTTGGTTACCATTACTCAAGTGGCTTATGTTAAAGGGTTGAAGCACAACCTAATAAGTATAAGTCAACTAAGTGATGTAGGGTATGACATCTCATTTGTTAAAAATGGTTGTCATATCAAGAGTTCAAGTGATCAAGAGATCATTTTGACTGGTTATAGAAAGAGGAATGTCTACTCCCTAGACATTATGGTTGAGAACAATGGTTCTCCAGTTTGTCTTGTAGCTGATGAGACAGTCTCTTATTGTGTCAAATGGCACAAGAGGCTTGCCCATCTTAACTACAAGACTATTAGCAAACTCTTTAGCAAAGAGTTAGTGAGGAATGGTCCTCAAGTTAAGTGTGTTAAAGATGGTATTTGCTCAGCTTGTCAAAAGGGCAAGCAGACTAAATCCACCTTTAGAAGCATAGAAAACAAAGATGTTGTGAGGTGTTTATACCTCTTGCATATGGATCTTTTTGGTCCAATGCCAGTTCACAGCTTAGGTAGGAAGGTATATACCCTTGTAGTTGTAGATGACTACTCAAGGTTTTCCTGGGTGTTCTTCTTAAGACAGAAATCTGAAACACCTAGTGTCTTCTACAACTTTGTCAAGCAAATTCAGAATGAACTAAATAGTACAGTGGTCAAGATTAGAAGTGACCATGGTACTGAATTTCAGTCTGAAAGCATGACAAAACTATGTGAAGACTTTGGGATATTTCAAGAATTCTCTTCACCTAGAACACCTCAGCAAAATGGCATTGCTGAGAGGAAGAATAGGACCTTGATAGAGGCTGGTAGGACACTATTAAGTGATACATCACTGCCAGAGTATTTCTGGGCTGAAGCAGTTAACACTGCATGCCATGTTATAAATAGGGCTACCATCACTAAAGGGCTAAACAAGACCCCCTATGAAGTTGTGAAAGACAAGAAACCAAACCTATCCTACTTCAGGATCTTTGGTTGCAAATGCTTCATACTTAACAATGGGAAGTCTTACTTAACTAAGTTTGCTGCCAATTCCCAAGAGGGAATTTTTGTTGGGTACAACAATAATAGTAAGGCTTATAGAGTCTATAACTTGACTACACAAGTTGTAGAAGAATCTGTGCATGTAGTTTTTGATGAGACTAAACTTATTAACAATGAGTTGTCTAGTACTGTATGCAGCCCCACAGGTTTATCAAAGAAAATGGACAAGCTTACTATAGAAGAAGTGCCTGCTGCAAGACAGCAAGGAGAGGAGAGTAGCTGTTGTCCAGGGGGAGAACTACATGTGCTAATTGCTGAAGAAATACAAGGAATACGGCATGATGGAGATGCTGAAGTGGTTCAACCAGAAGTAAGGATGCCTCCAGCCAACAGGCATCTAAGAGATCATCCAGTAGAGCAGATTATTGGAGATCCAAGACAAGGAGTACAAACCAGGAGCAGATACATGAATACAGCAATCTACTCCAGTTTCCTGTCACAAGATGAACCTAAGAAGTTTGAAGAAGCAATACAAGATCCACAATGGACTGCAGCAATGCAAGAAGAGCTTAATCAGTTCAAGAGGTGCAAGGTTTGGGAACTTGTTCCTAAACCTAAAGACCACAATATAATAGGAACTAAGTGGATCTACATGAATAAGATGGATGAACAAGAGGTCATCATTAAGAATAAGGCTATACTGGTTGCTAAAGGATATAGGCAAGAAGAAGGTATTGATTTTGATCAAACCTTTACTCCAGTAGCCAGACTGGAAGCCATAAGGATGTTCTTGGCCTATGCAACCTATCAAGGATTCAAAGTATACCAAATGGATGTCAAGTCAGCATTCCTAAATGGTAATCTTAAGGAAGAAGTCTATGTGGAGCAGCCTGCAGGTTTTGTTGATCGAACTCTACCTCATTATGTTTATAGACTTAGGAAAGCTTTATATGGGTTAAAGCAAGCTCCTAGGGCTTGGTATGAAACCCTATCTAGTTTCCTCATTGAGAACAAGTTCTCAAGAGGGAAAATAGATAAGACTCTATTCCTTAGGGAATCTAGAGGCAAAGTTATACTAGTCCAAATATATGTAGATGACATTATATTTGGGTCTATTGAAAGCAGCCTTTGCAAAAAGTTTGCAAAACTTATGCAAGGTCAGTTTGAGATGAGTAGTATGGGAGAGCTGAAGTTTTTCTTGGGTCTCCAAGTTAAACAGACTGAAAGTGGTTTATCCATATGTCAGTCCAAGTTCACCCTAGAACTCATAAGGAAGTATGGTATGGATTCATCCAGTACCATGAAGACTCCCATGGGGTCAAGTATTTCTCTTTGCAAGGATGATGCAGGGAAACCTGTAGATGAAACCTTGTATAGAGGGATAGTTGGCTCCCTATTATACCTGACTGCTAGTAGACCTGACATCATGTATGCTACATGTGTTTGTGACAGGTATCAAGCCTGCCCTAAAGAGTCTCATTTGACTGCAGTCAAATGAATATTGAGATATCTAAAGGGCACTCCCTATCTAGGCCTCTAGTACCCTAGGAATGGAGATTTTGATCTAACAGGTTATTCAGATGCAGACTTTGCAGGATGCAAAGAAGATAGAAAAAGCACTACTGGAACCTGTCAATTCCTAGGTGGGAGACTAATTTCATGGAGTAGCAAAAAGCAAATCAGTGTGGCAATCTCCACAGCAGAGTCAGAGTATGTGGCTGCAGGAAGTTGCTGTGCTCAACTTCTGTGGATTCAACATCAGCTAGAGGACTATGGATTTCAGGTAAGTAGAACTCCACTTTTCTGTGATTCTACTAGTGCTATTTCAATAGCTAATAACCCTGTATCTCATAGTAGGACAAAACATATTGAAATTAAATATCATTTTCTTAGAGAGCATGTAGAAAGAGAAGATATTTCATTAGAATATGTTAAAACTGATAATCAAGTAGCTGATATGTTTACTAAGCCCCTAGAAGAAGCTAAGTTCAATAGATTCAAAATTGAACTAGAAATGATAAACTTAGAGTAAGTTTATAGAATAGAAAATGACTAAGTAAAAAAGTGTCGACACATAGACAAGTCTATGTCGACACAGAATAGTGGTGTCGACACTTCAGGAAAAAGGTGTCGACACATCTAGGAAGTTGGTGTCGACACTTCAGAATGTTAGTGTCGACACATGTCAAGCAGGTGTGGACACATCCAATATGGTGTCGACACTTAAGTTTTACTCAGAATTTTCTAAGTAAAGTCTCGACAATGTGTCGAGATATGTTGTGTCGACACATAACCAAGTGTCGACACATAAAATCTGTTGACTAAACTTGTGTCGACACATATGTGTCGAGACATTATAAGTCAGTGTCGACACTTATTGCCAGTGTCGACACATTTTAAGTTAGCTGTCCCGCCTGTTCATCTTCAAAATTAGACAGGTATAAATAGGGTTCTGTCTTTGTTTGTCGACACGCTTTCAATGTTTCGAGACCAAAACTACTGTGTCGACACCTCTCTTTTCTAAAGACAAATTCTACAAACCATAATGGCACCTAAGTTTGAGGAGAACGTTAACGAAGGATATGAGCTTGTGCGCAGCGCATTCGACGATGTCGATCAAGAAATTCAGGCAGTAGTAACCCTAGTCGAAGACTCTGGGTTAGAGTACTTAGTTTCAGAACCTACTAAGATATGGAAGAAAGAGGTTCTTGAATTCCTTAATGGAGCTGCAGTAGATGAATCTGGATGCAGAATCAAATCCAGAGTTCATGGAACTAAATTCAAGGTTTCACCTAAAAATCTGAGGAAGGTGCTACAGCTTCCAAAAACTCAAGAAGAATAAGAAGTTACAGCTTCAAAGACCAGGGAAGCTCTAACCTGGTGTGGACTTGATCCAAAGATGAAGATAGGATCTGTATTTAACAGGAAAGTCATGAATAATCATGGAAAGTTCATGTCTGAGATTGTGGGAAAAGTCTTACTCAGTAAGCCAGGAGGGCATGACAGAGTGTCTGCCTCCATGTTCAGTATAATGACAAGAATTATCTTCACTATAAGAACTGATTGGTCAGTTATAGTGTTTGACAAGATTAAGGAGAGCTTGAAGAAGCCCAACCTGGGCAGAATCATTAGTCTATACCTAGCTGGTGTGATACCAGAGGTAATGAGTACTGCTGCAGGAAGCAAGATAAATCATATGAGGAAGATGGATCTAAGGATCTTTTCAAGATGGGACAGGGTGTTCTCCAAGGAAATGCCAACCCCAGGGAAGACTGTTACTGAGAAAGAGATTCCTCCAAAGAAAAAGAGAAAAACTGCTCCAATGGCACAAGAGTCCTCCAGCAGTTCTGGGAGTGAAGAACATGTTGTTTTCACTCCTGATGATCAAGAGGAAGAGCCTGTAGTGAAGACTCCTGCTCCTCAAGAGATTGCTGAGATCCAGGGGGAGCTACAACAAGCTAGCCCCATCCACAGGGATCAAAGCCAGGGGGAGCCTCCAGTTGTAGCAGAACCCTCTACACTGGACAGTGAGCAAGCCACCACCATCATACAAGGGGTACTCACTGACCTTAATACTTTAGAATGTCTTATAGAAGATGTTGATCTGTCTGATGTTAATCAGCATACTCAGCTGAATAGTCCAGTTCCAGATGTTGTTAGAGAGGACACATCTGCTGTACAAGAAGTAATTCCTGATCCTGTGGTTGAAGAACCAAGAACTTCTCCAGCTTCTTCACCACCAGAATACACCATGGAAGATTTATTCCTCAATCTGGATCAAGCAAATTTTGACAAGGAAATTGATGCTGCTGAAGGAGAGAATGCTGCTGCTGAGGGGGAGCAAATGCAAGTTCTGGAAGAGCCTATAAGGCAAGAAACTGAGAAGGCATAAGATGTGCAAGCTGACAAGCCTCAAAGCCCTAAGGAGAGGGTTGACATCGCCAGCACTTCTGCCTCTGAAGATGAGGAGAGTGCTAGGGCAAAGAAGAAGAAACTGTATGTCTTCAAGAGAAGAAGTCAAAGTTATAAGAAAGCTCTACAATATATTGCCCCACAACCTATAGTTCAGCAAGCTCCAACTGTTGATTATAGTGCTTTACTGATTGCACTGCAGATTAAAATGGATGAACAAAGAAAAGCCATAGAGGCTTATGTTGATGCAGGGCACAGATCATTACAGTTTGATCTTGCCCAAGATATAAAATCTATAAGGTTTGAAATGAACCTCAACAAGAAGGAGATGACAGACTGCTTCCACAAAGGTGGCAATGCAGTGGTGTTCTTGGCAACCCACCAGGAAAAGATTAAGGCACAGGTAGATGATATAGCATTGAAGCAAGGATATGTTCTTGAAAATCAGTTAAGAATGAATGACAACTTGACTGCTTCACATAATGCTATAGTCACTGAATTGAAGAACAAGACTGCTGATCTTTCTACATCTTCTGCTACTATCAAAGCTGAATTTGACAAAGCCTTTCAAGAAGAAATTTCTGCTGTAAAGACTGCTATCCAAGCCTCCCAGAAAGCTATATCTGATCAACTGCAAAAGCTCAAACCTTACTTTAAAGATGGAATCAGATACTTGGATAGTCAAATTAGATTTCAGAAGGATGATGTCAGAGATCATATGGCTAGAGATGTCATAAAGGGGGGAGAGAGTACTAGTTAAGGCAAGCTCTGAACATGCTAAGTGGATATCAAATTCCATCAGAGCTACACTTGGATATCCTCCTCTGTGTGATGACAATGAGGTTGCTGAATCTGGAATAAATCCTGCCTATTTTGGAGGTGAGCAACCAGAATTAGCTCAGGTCATTTATCCACCTCTAGACTTTGAAATGATTCAAGCAGATGTGAGCACAATGTATAGCCCAACTGAAGGGAAGTCTAATGTTATTCTGGATAAAGTGGTTCAGCCTATGACTGAAGCTATACAAGCAGCTCTTCAGAAAGAAGAAGAAGCTCTACAAAAAGAAGAAGAGACAAGGTTGTCTAAGAAGAGGTTTAGGGAACAAGCAGAACAAAGGCCAGACTTTGAACAGTGGAGCCCTACCTCTAGGAATATAATATTAACTGCCTGGAAAGCTGCCAAAGACAATACTCATGACAGGAACAAATGGTTTTCTGAAGCAGAATGGAGAAAACATGAGATCAGGCAGGAAGCAATAGTTCAGTATAGAAGGAAGGCAAAGATGGGAAAGCTACCTCCTACTGCAGTGGAGCCTAGCAAGTACTTTCCAAAGCCATATCACTATTTTGAGAGACAGAAGATCAAGGCAGAAGAACTCAAAAAGAAAGATCTAAAAGGCAAGAAGCATGCTGATGCTGAAACTGTTGAAGCCCCTGTCAAAGCTCAAGTTCAAGCTGGCAAGGGAATAGTTATCAAGGAACCTGACCAGAAATAGATTAAGAATTTACTTGTAGATTATTTTGTAATCTTTTGAATGTAACACATTTTTGTGAACTACTGAGAATGTATAAGACAAATGTTAGAACAATATGTGATCAATATATTTCATGATTGTTCTGTGAATATATCTATTTCTTAATTGTTCTGTGTTGATGTATGTGTATACATGTGTGATTTATACATGTTATGTTTACCATGCTGTACTTTATCCTACTTTACATCATTTTGTAATTTTTAATTATGAATGGTGTATATCATTGACTAAGGGTTATGACTTCTCCAAATAGGGGGAGATTGTTGGGTACATTGGTTAAATGTATCTGATTTGAAGAAGCCTCACCCAACTCAATGATATACATCATAATGTATTTGATGTATGTTGAGTTTACTTGTGCAGGTTAAGTATTTGCTGGACTGAAGCAAAAAAGTTTCTAAGTCTATGTGTCGACACCCAGAGGGAAAGTGTCGACACTTAAGAAGACTTGTGTCGACACCCAGACAAGCAGTGTCGACACTTGGAGTCATTGTGTCGACACCTGGGATGTAGAGTCGACACCAGACAGAAAGTGTCGACACTTGGAGCTGTGTCGACACTCAGTAAAGAAAAGTGCAGACAGGAAGTATCGACACAAGGAGCTGTGTCGACACTCAGTGAAGCTGAGTCTACACAAGAAAGTGTCGACACTTGGAGCAGTGTCGACACTCAGCAAAAGTCTGCAGAGACTAAGTACAAGTGTCGACACTCAACACAATGTGTCGAAACTAAGCAGAAGAGTCAGCATTTGAAGTATGTGTCGACACCTAGAACAATGTGTCGACACACAGCTGAAGACTTGACACTTAGCAAAGAACAGAATTATCTCCAAAATATTCTAAGTACAAGTGTCGAAACTAAGGGAATGTGTCGACACTCAGCTGAAGTCTCGACAGGAGAATCAAGTGTCGACACAAGAAGCTTTGTCGACACTCAGCAAGTATCAACATAGAAGACTATGTGTCGACACCAAGAAGCAGTGTCGACACTTAACAGATTCAACACAAGAAGATGTGTCGACACAAAGGAGATGTGTCGACACTCAGAAGAATTCAGTTAAAGATAGAAGATCAAGTACTTGTGTCGACACTCAATTTCAGTGTCGACACCTGAAGAAGAATCTGTGTCGAGACATACAAGGAGTTGTGTTGACACCTTGTAGACTTGTGTCGACACTTACATAGCATGTGTCGACACTTGGACTATAAGTGTCGACACTTAAAGACAGAAAGTCTCGACACTATCAGACAGTTAGAGATTTTCAAGAAATGACTGGATGACATGACAGCTGCCGTTCCAGCCGGTCTACAGCACCTGTCAGAGATGTCAGAAGACAGTTATGAACCGGACCAGCCGGTTACCAGGAAGAAGGCCTATAAATAGGCACATACAGTCTATAGAAACTGTTGTTGATGATTAACAAGTGGATCACATTGTTGAAGAACAAGTCATCAAAGTGGTACACAGAGTATCAAATCAAGAAGATCTTGCAGTCCAAGTGCAGATCTAAGAAGTTGGAGAGAGAGGGCTCCATCCAAGAAATCAGCCTCTGGAACTAGGCTGAGAAGAAGGATTCAGATTCATTCTGGATCTTAAGTGGCAGAGGTCAAGGAACTACTGCAGGAGGATTCAGTCTTATTCAGTTCTACTCAAGAAGCTTTGAAGAAAGATAAGTCAGATTGAATCCAGCTGAGTTCTTCCAAGAACTCATCAAGAAACTCTCAACTCCCCTCTTTTATTTCTGAGTTGTTGAGTTAATATTTGTAATACATTTTTATCTTGTAGGATCCTTTGGATCTGAGTGAATTGTAAGCCTATAATTATAAAGGCTGAGGGTAGGGCTTGAGAGCCTGAGTGTAGGAGATTGAGATCTCTGAGTGTAGGCCTTGTTGGCTGAGTGTAGGCCTTGGTTGGCTGAGTGTAGGCCTTGGTTGGCTGAGTGTAGGCCTTGATTGGCTGAGTGTAGGCTTTGGGATAAAGCTGAGTTGTAAGGCTTTGGGCCTGAGGTGTAAGAACCAATTTGGGTTCTGAGACAGTAGAGGAGTTTGGCCGAATCTAGTACACTGCTAGATAGGCGAAGGGGGAAAGTGGATGTACCCATATCTTGGGGAACCACTATAAACCACTGTGTACGCTGTGCTGTACTGTGATTGTTGATGTGCATGCTGTGTGTTTGCTGTGATAAAATAGTTAGTATTCTGTGATATAATTGATTGCTGCCATTTAAGTTTAAAAAGGATTAGGTCACCTATTCACCCCCACTCTAGGTGTTTAGGTACCATATCTTTCAGTCCAGATCACCAATGCGTCACAGAAGGGGTCTTCATGGTCTATCATGTCTTCTCTCGAAAAGGTGATCTTCTCATCCGGGGAAGGGGATTGTGATGTCGAAGCTACACTCCGACGGTACATGTTATGAAGGCTTGCCTTTCGGGCAGCCTCGATTCCCCCATAGATTACTCCAATTCCCCCCCCCAGTCCCCTACATCCGCTCGATCCACACATCAAACTTCCCCCCGGTCCCAGTCATCTCCACTATCCGCACCGGCCTCTGCTACTCCCCTGGCTCTTCTCATTTCCAAGAACTCTGGGCAGGCAACCGTTGCGTGACCCTCCTCCTCGTGGAAGTCATAATATGGCAATGCTACCTCCTCCCCTCGCCTCCCCTCCTGAGGGTTTCTCCTCCTTCCAGCTCCTGCTCCTCTTCCTCTTTCTTGGACTCTGCCTCTCCCTCGGCCGATGTCCATATCTTGCGGCAGCACAGTTATAGGTGTTCTATGACCATACCCCCACCCCTGCTGGTTAAATCTTCCAAGTCCTCCTGGTTAGTTCCTTCCTCCCTGGAGAAACCCTCTCCCTTGCCCTTATGCAGGGCCCCCCTGCTGCCTCTATCTTAACTCCTGGTACTCCGGAGCCTTTGGCTCTTCTCTCCTCCTCCCTTTTTGTTGTCTCCCCGCTCCGGGCTCTCTTGACTCTACCTCCGTCAGTCTTGCTAGATTCTTTGCAAAAGCTCAATTCGCTGCCTCCATGGCTATTTCCTTCGCAGCCTTCTCCATCAATCCATCAAATGACAGTGGTGCCTTCCGAGTGAGGCTCATATTGAAGAAGCCCTCCCATAGTCCCACGGTAAAGGCCATCTGGAGGGTGAATCCAGGTACCTCCTGAATATCCAAAATCTCCTCCTGAAATCTATCTACATACTGAGCTAGGGACTCGTTTGCCCTTTGATTAATCAAAAAGATCGACTCCGGTTTCTTCTTCCTCTTCTTTGAAGTTGAAAAATGCAGCTGAAAGCTCTTACTCAGGTCCTCAAAGCTATATATCGAGCCTGTCGGAAGCTGATGAAACCAATCACTAGCCTTTTCCTTCAGAGTAATGGTAAAAAGACGGCACTTGAACGCGTCCGTCATCGGCCTGATTGAAAACACGTCCTCGAACCATTGCAGGTGCTGGAGGGGATCATCTTCTCGCACATTATAATTTATCTCGGGTTCCCTGAACCCTTTCGGGACAGGAGCTAACAGGATCAGCTCGCAAAATGGCGACCCTCTCACCCCTGGTCTCGCCGCCCCCACTCGCGCGATGACGTCCCCTAGCGAGACGGCGCTCTCGGGGCTCGGGAACAGCTCCCTTCCCACCATGTCTCGCCCGCCTCCTTCCACCATCACCTCTTTTCCTGGTCGCCTCCATGGAGCATCTTCTCCCACTCTTGCCAAGATGAGCTCTTCCTGCAGCGCAAGAGCAAGCACCTTAGGCAGCGGGGTCGAACAGTCTCCCTGTCGCGAGATCCCCTGCAGCATGTCCATAATGCCTTTGATTGAAGACATGAACTCCTCCCTTCCAACAAATCCTCCTGTGTTATCTGACCCATCTCCTTTTTTGTGACCTCCCGCCATGAGGTAACTCAAGATTCTTCTGTGTGGGCCGTTGTCAATGCTCACCGCACCAAAAATATTAAAACTTGTTGTCCGGTTCCAGCTAGAGTTCGGACCTGAAGTTGCAACACACACTTACTTTTCTCGAACCTCCCTCCTAACGTGAGTCACAAGACCGGAAACAGACCGAAGGTCTCAGCTCGGAGGTCCCACCTCTTACCCGGAAGAATCTGAAGTTCTTCCCCTCCCTATACAATGCTGAGCTAGGTGCCTCTTAGGAAGAATATAGGAAGGTTCAACAACCCCTTTCCCATGTACCTTATCGGTATATTTATAGGCCTCTGAGTTGGATCTGCAAATAACCATACTGAACTGACCTGAAATTACCAAAAGACACTGGGTTGGGTCTACCAACAGCCAAACTATGTTGTTCTGAAGGGAAATACGTAGACCACCAAGGGCAAGAGGGTAAAATTACCCGGGGTAGAAGAGTAAAATCCCCCTTGTGGGGTAAAAACATCCTTCCTTCTCTATGGCGAGTGGGGAAATGACCAGCAGCAAGACGAGCCCTCTTGCTCGTCTTGTAGGCATCCAACATTATGGGAGCCACCTCGCCCTAAAGGGCCTACTCGTGCCCCAAAAGGGCATCTCGCCTACTATAGAGAGCCCCTGTATCGCCTCCTGCGAGTGGACCACATGGTCCCACTCGCCTATCCAGTACCTCTCGCCTGCTTCTCCGGTTCGTTGCTCGAGCCGCCTCCCGCGAGCCCGAGGTTGTACAACATCCACTTCACTCACGCACTAGAACCACTCTAGCAAAGGCTAGTGTTGGTGGTTGAAGAGGTGATTGCGACCCTCACTCTCCGCACTTTGTTCATTCCATCCGCTTGCTTTCCGTCCATCCGCCTCATGAAGCACGACATAGTGGCCTGCACTAGTTCCATCCACCAAGCGAAGCGGTTCTTACGACCCGCATTAGTTTTATTTTGCTTTGTTAGAGTTAGGAATCAAAAACCAACCCCTTGTTGTTTCATTCAACTCTTAGTAACAATCTTTCTGCGACGCTATCACGATACCCAACCTGCATTCCCTCGAGATTGACATTCGGGGAAGCTATTCCCAAATTATTATTTGACAGCGACCATTGCACTTGCTGACACATTAGTAAGCTCTGAGGAGCATATTTGGAGGAGTTTCGCCTAGTCCAACAAGATAGTTTTATAAGTGGGTGGGAAAGTGGATGTACCCTAATTAGGGGAACCACTATAAATCTTGTGAGCTTTGTTTCTTTTTCTTTATGTTAGTTTTATTGCAGGTTGTATATGTTGAAAGCTTCAACAAATTAACAAATAAAGGATCCAATACCAAGAAAAACAAAAGATATTCACTAAGGACTAAGAAACCTATTCACCCCCCCTCTATATAATTTAGTTATCCTTGAATACAAAGACTTTCAAGTGATATCAGAGGGAGGTTACTCAAAAAGAACTTAATAGTCTAAGTAGACCTCAAAGGGTAGCTAAATGGTTTGCCTTGTGGATTAAAAAGAGAATTACAAGGAGTGAAGCACAATGGAGCTTCAAGTCTGCAGCAAAGAGAACTTTGGGACATTGAAAGAAAGGATTAGGCAGATCATGGAAGCCAGTGATCCTAGAGTCTTGGCTTCAATTCAAAAAGGACCCTTCATTCCCATGAAGGTCTCTATATAAGATGCAAGTATCCATACCCCAGAGAGTTATGCAGAGATGTTTGAAGATGAAATCTACTTGTCATCTATAGACAGGAGGGCACAACACATCATGGTAAGTGTCATGGATGACTCTACATTCCAGATGTTTGTCCACTGCAAGACAACCAAAGAAATGTGGGATTCTCTCACAGGCTATATGGAAGGGACAAAGAAAGTTAGTTTTTCTGACAGTGTTTTAGAGTCTGAAGAAGGAAAAGATGCATTCATTGGGCTACTTGGTGCTATTGCAGATAAAGCAGGAGACAATACAAATGCAAGGATAGAGATAGGGGCCCCTTTGTCAAAATCAGAAAGTGATTCATAGGTGGATGATGAAGAAGAAGATGACTGAAGTTGTTATGGGCTAATTTCCATGACAGAAGAAGAAGAATCCTGTCAGGATCAGCCTGGTCCAAATCAGGTACAATCTCTGTCTAGTTTTTCTTATTGCTCAGTTCATGTGACCAGTCTAGATTCTAATGCATCCTCATCCAATGATGAAGCTGACTCTGAATCTAAGGCACAACACCGCCCGGCCCACAAGTAGCCCAAGGTTTAGAGCTCAAAGGTCCACTGCGTAACAGTACAGCTTGTCTCGCCCCAAGGCGCTACGGCGGTACAGCCAGAATATACAATGCCTACAGGCCGTACACCCCAACCAAACTCCATGACTGTTTCTCACCACGAAAGGTTGTTGCCACGGGATTTCAAACCCACAACATTGGTAAGACCCTCCTGCAAACAGGACTGATCACCAACTCAGCTGCAGCTCAATTGGTGATGAGCCCTGTTTGCAGGAGCGTCTTATCAATGTTGCGGGTTCGAAATCCCGTGGCAACAACCTTCCGTGGTGAGAAACAGTCACAGAGATTTGGTTAGGGTGTACGGCCTGCAGGGCTTGTAGATTCCAGCTGTACCACCATAGCGCCTTGGGACAAGACAAGCTGCATTATTATGCAGGGGGCCTCTGAAATCTAAACCTTGGGCTAATGGTGGGCCGAGCGACACTGTGCTCCTAGCGGGCCAGGTCGTTACAATAAAGTACACTTTCAGCTCAATTGGTGATGATCCCTATTTGCAGGAGGCTCTTATCAAAGTTGCGAGTTCGAAACCCCGTGGCAACAACCTTCCGTGGTGAGAAATATTAATGGAGATTTGGTTGGGTTATATGGCCTACAGGCCTTGTAGATTCCGGCTATACCACCGTAGCGCCTTGTGTCGAGACAAGCTGCACTGTTACGCAGTGGGCCTCTGAGCTCTAAACCTTGGGCTACCGGTGGGCCGGGCGGCGCTGTGCTCCTAGCGGGCCAGGTCGTTATAAAAAAGGGCACTTTTTTTGTAATGACCTAGCCCGCTAGGAGCACAGCGCCTCCTGGCCCACCAGTAGACCAAGGTTTAGAGCTCAGAGGCCCACTGCGTAACAGTGCAGCTTGTCTCGACCCAAGGCGCTACGGTGGTACAACCAGAATCTACAAGGCCTGCATGTCGTATACCCCAATCAAATCTCCATGAATGTTACTCATCACGGAAGGTTATTGCCACGGGGTTTCAAACCCACAACCTTGATAAGACCCTCCTGCAAACAGGGCTCATCACCAACTGAGTTGCAGCTCAGTTGGTGATGAGCCATGTTTGCATGAGGGTATTATCAAGGTTGCGGGTCTGAAACCCAGTGGCAACAATCTTACGTGGTGAGAAATAGTCCCGAAGATTTGGTTGGGGTGTACGGCCTGTAGGCCGTATAGATTTTTGTTGTACCACCATAGCGCCTTGGGGAAAGACAAGCTGCACTATTACGTAGTGGGCCTCTGGGCTCTATACCTTGGGCAACTGGTGGGCCGGGCGGCGCTGTGCTCCTAGCGAGCCAGGTCGTCATAGTAGATGTCAATCAATTGATTGACAAGTATGGTAAAATCCTGGATGCTTTGAGAAGAAGAAAGATGTTGGCCAAGATGTAGGCTGGGGAGATTATCTCTCTACAGCTAGTTGTAGCCCAGCAGTATAAGACAACATCCTTGCTGGATCAGAAAGTGAGGGAAGTCGGCCAACTGAAGGCCATCTCAATCATCCAAATTGAGACCATAAGCCAAAAGGACAAGATCATTTTAGATCTTGAAGAGAAACTTGAAAGGGAGAAGAGAATAGTGGCCAATATCTCTAAGATAAATGCTATCAAGAGAAAATCTGAATCTGAGTGGATTTCTAAAGTTTTTCAATCTCAGAGGACAGGCCAAGCTCCTGTTGTGCCACAGTCAACCTTTCATAAGGTAATCATCCCTTCTAACGGGTATGGCCAGGACTGCATGTATGGTCACTGTAAGAATGAGAACTCTTCTTGTAAGAATATAAGTGTATCTTACAATGGGAGAAGAAAGGGTAGGGGAATGAGTACCTTTAAGGCTCCACATGAAGAAGTACAAATGTCCCATTCTAGACCATTTATATTTAGTGCCTAAGCCCCAACTCACAAGGATAAGGCAGTGGCTTTCACACGAGCCCATCAAGCAAGGGCTCAAACCAATGATCAGTCTACCAGTAAGCCTAACTTGGCTTGTTCTGATGAAAAAAACAGCATGTCATCTACAAAGAAGATAACTGTAAATACCATTCAGGGCAAGCAAAGGAAGCCTGCTGGAAGAATATCCTTCAGTGAGATCCTTACTGAAAGGAACTGAAGAAATTTGTTGCTCCTCTTCCTTTTGTATAGTTAGTAGTTAACCACACTACAAGACCTGCTTAGAAAAAAAAAGATATAATATCCATGAGTGGTGGGGTATTTTGCCCTAAATTGCTAGCACAATCCTCCTGTGTCCAGAGCAAGTGTTAGCCTACTTGTCAGCAATGGTGCAGGTAGGCAATACTAGTTGGGGTCATAAGGTAAAGTAATCTGTTTTGCAGGTCAGTCTATGTGCCCTTCCCCCATGTGGTTCTTAGACAGAAGATGTTCCAGAACATGGAATGGAACACGAAAGTTGTTGGGTATTGTATCCACATTAACCAAGATTTGTTGAAATCACCCTTGAACTAAGATGAATTAAGTTATATTTGATGTTTTATTTGAGTTATGTGTTTGCAGTACTTTATTGCCAAGTGTAGACCAATTTCAGTCTACAATAGGTCACAAAATACAAGACCATACAATGTAATCCCTCATTATGTGATCCATGTTGTTGACTCATGTGTAACCTCTCTTTTGGGATACACTTCCGTTTCAAGCACAAGGACTGATTGCAGAAAGACTTGTTACTGAATTTATTGAAGAAGAGAAAATTCTGTTGAAGAAATTTTTGCTAAGTATTTAACTCGAGTAGTTACTTACATACTCGAGTGAAATACTTAGTCAATACTCGAGTAAGTCTATCTATACTCGAGAAAGAGAATTAGCTCTCGAGTAGTCAAATTATAGCTCTCGAGTAGCCAAGTCAATTACTCGGTAGATCATCTCTTATTCTCGAGTTAACAGAATTTCCTCTCCAGAAAATTTTCTAAGTCATTTACTCGAGTAGTCATATAAGTACTCGAGTAGATTAGTCTCTTGTCTCGAGTTATAGAAGTCAGGATTTCGTGTAATTTTACTTCACTCGAGTAGTCAAGTTTATGTACTCGAGTAGTCCATCCACTACTCGAGTAGTCCAGATTAAATACTCGAGTGATAAGTTTTTCAAACCTAAAGTTTTTCTAAGTCCATTACTCGAGTAGTAATATCCATGTACTCGAGTAGTTTATCTCCTCTCGAGTAGTCCAGTTTCACTACTCGAGTAACCCAATTTTTTCTCCCAGAAATTATTCTAATTCCTTGACTCGAGTTTCTTTCTACCTCTCGAGTAGTTAGTTTCTATTCTCTCGAGTAGTACTTCTTGTACTCGAGTAGTTCAACTCCACATCTCGGGTAACTATATTAGCACTCGAGTAAGTCTGTGTACTCGAGTAGTTGCTCACTATTTCTGGATTTTCTCGAAGTTATTTACTCGAGTAATCTTCCTCTATTCTCCTAAGTAATCAGAATATTACTCGAGTAGGTAATTGCTCTCTCTAGTATTTCAGTCATAATTTTCAGGAAATTTGCTAAGTCCAGATTTGACGGAAATTTCAAATAGCCTTGACGTTATTGGTCCACGTGTACGTCATTAAGGCTAATTATGACCGTTAGGGAGATCTTATATAAGGTCTTGTCAAAACTGACTAACCCTAACAAGTGCTGTCAAGTTTTATTCTAATATTTTCTGAATCTCATTCTCTATGTCTAAAAACGGAATCCGCCGCAGCCGATCTTCATCGCACAAAATCGACTAGGTTTTTCGATCCAGAGATTCAGATCAAGAAGACTTCTAGATCGAGATTGCTTTTCATTCCTCATCATCCATCTGATCGTGTGAAGTCAAAGAATTCCAGATCCAGTTCTTGTCGAGACATCTTCTTCAATAGTTTCTGAGAAAGCCTTAAAGATCAAGAGGAAGACCTTGGCCAAGATTTTCAGATCTGTGAAATAAATCTGTTTGTATTTTCTTATACTCTAAATTTCATTCTTGTAGGTGATTTCTCTCCGAGTGTAGGAGCTTTTTGTCTCCGAGTTGTAGGAATATTTTTCTTCCGAGTTTATATCCATGTTGTGGATCGAGATTGTAGGAATGTTGTTCCGAGGCATAGCATTGGTTTTCAATCCGAGATACTGGAGTAGCCAAGTCTAGTGCTTTGCTAGATCGGTGAGGGAAAGTGAATGTACCCAAGGTTGGGGAACCACTATAAATCTTTTGTCATATGTGATTGCTTGGTTGATAATTGTGTGCATAAATCTCTAAATTTTTATTCTGCAAAAAGACGCACAACTCACTTATTCACCCCCTCTAGGTGATTTAGGTAGACAAATAAAAATTTTCAATTAGTATCAGAGCGAGGTTGATCCATAAAAGGTTAACACCTTGACCAGATCTGACTAGTTGTCTTTTGAGAATTCTCTAAGCATGGATAAGACTAAAGATTTTGCCAAGCTTCCATTCTGCACCAAGAATAACTTTCTCATGTGGAAAGAAAGAATCAGAATTTTCATGGAAGCTGTGGATCCAAGGATCTTCATGATAGTTGAACAAGGTCCTTACATTCCCATGACTGTCTCCACAATAGATCCTACAGAGAAAGTTTCAAAGAAATTAATGGATCTTGACAAATATGAGATTGCACTTGTGTCTTTAGATAAGAAGGCCAAAAATATTATAGCAAGTGCAGTCGATGACTCCATGTTGTAGAACTTGGTCAACTGCCTGTCTGCCATGGAGATGTGCCAATCCCTAGTCACCTTGATGGAAGGTACAGAAGAAGTTAGGGATGATAGAAGATCGCTTCTGAACTAGAAGTATGAAGCCTTCTGACAAGGACACAATTGCTGATACTTTTGAGAACTTCTTCAAGATAGTCAATAGCCTAAGGGTGTATGGCTGAGTCTTCACAAACGGAGAACTAAATGATAAGTTCTTGAGATCCCTAACCAAGGAATGGGATAACAAGGTTTGTGCCATCAGGGAATTTGGAAAGCTAGCTGAGACAAACCCGCAGAATCTCTTCGGGAAGCTTATGTCATATGAGCTTCAACTCAACACCGTAAAGGTTGAAGAAGAGAAGAGCAGGTTTGCATCCAAGGAGGAGTCAGTTGCTCTAAAGGCAGAGACCTCAAGGAAGTCAAAGGTTGCCTCTCCTGCCCCAACACAAGAAGTGAGTGAAGAAGAAACCTCGGAGCCAAGTACCTCAGGCTCTGAGCTATCTGAAGGAGAGTTCTCTCTGCTCTCACGATAGTTCAAAAAATTCATGAACAAAAATAAGCAATGGGAAGGCAAGGATGCCTCCTATAGAAGATCACGACATGATAGTGATCGACACAGTAAAGTCTCAAGTAGCCATGACATGTATGCTTCTAAACCGAACAAACATATTTCTTCTAACATCGTTTGTTACTGTTATAATAAGCCAAGTCATGTCATTGCTGACTGCCCCCACAAAAAGAAGGAGGGTGGAAAGAGAGAAGAAAAGAATTCCTCATATAATTAGAAGAGGACAGAGAAGTGCCTCATAGCCAAGAAGGGTAAAACTCTTAGTGACTCCGACTCATCTGAGTCGAGTGAAGAAGAAGAAGCCTACTTTGGGCTTATGGCTCAAACTAATGACGAACAAGAGCCCCAGTTCACTAGAAAGGTAAACTCTCACACTCCTCTTTCAGAATCTGAAGCTTCTGAGCATGATAATGAGGACAGCTCTTTTGATGATGAGTCTGAACTCATGGCCCAGTACAAGGAGTTAATCAAGGCTTTCGACAAATGTCGACGAGTCGTGAAAACTCAAGCTAAAGAGATAAAATCTCTGAAAGCTGAAGAGAGCACTATAAGAGAGGAATCACTAAGACCGACTCGCTCAGAGAAAACTTCAATACTGCCATTGAAGAATATAACAAAGCTCTTGAGCACCTTGACTTAAAAGAAAACATCATCAAAGAGTTGGAAAAACAACTCGCTGCTGAAAAGAAACTTGTCGAAAGTTTCTCGAAGCCTAAGACTGTTCTTCCATTCGTTGCTGAATTCTCAGCTAAGATCAAGGGTGCTGGACTAGGCCATGTAGAAGCTCCTAGTAAATCTTCTAGGAGGAATAAGGCTCAAAGAAATGATAAGGATGCCAAGAAGGCTTTGGCCAAAGAAAAGGGGAAAGCCCCTCAAGATCAGACTTCTTTCAAGAAGGTCATCTTTCCTACAAATGAGTTTGATCTTGACTCATCCTATAGTCACTTAACTAGGCTTACCTATGTATAGCAAAAGTCCCGCTACCAAAGAAGGACTCGCCCCAGAAACTTTGGAGAGAGTGTATTTAAGGCACCTTATGAAGAAGTCATTCTTCAGAGCTATGGCCCTTTCAATCATGGGCATAACTTCAAGAAAGCAGCAAAGGTAAAGCCCGTTGTGGAAAAGCCATTGATGGAAAATAAATCATATGATTGCCATCACCATGAGGCTTCTTACTCGAAGAATGCTGCCCCTGCTAGACCACCATATCAAAAGATCAAGCAGGAGAATCTAAGGCAAAGATACAACAAGTTCGACTCTTGGTGCTGTGACAAGATTGGTCATTTTGCCATTGACTGCTGGTTTAATCTAATGAATTTTGTAACTCCTCATGTTAGCAATATGAGAAAGACCGCTCATAACGCTAATACTCGTAGGGGGTGTGTTCTACCACGAGACCAAGGACCCAAACGTGTTTGGTTTCCTAAGGCAAGCTGATTTATAATTGCAGGTATGTCCAAAGGACACCAAAACGCCTATCTAGTATTTGGAAAGTGGATATTCTCGGCACATGACCGGGACAAGAAGCCTACTTTAGAACTATTCTCTATCGTGAATGGGACAAAGGTCATCTGTGGAGGTTCAGACCGAGGAATTACGAAAGGTTATGGTATGATCTCTAACGGTAGTGTATCCTTCTCAAATGTATCTTATGTTAAAGGATTGGAACACAATCTTATAAGCATAAGCCAACTCTGCGACAAATGATACATAGTTGAATTTCATGCTGATAAGTGCTTGATAAAATCTGTTGAAATATGCAAACGATTCTATCCGGCACTCGAAGCAGAAATATATTTTATTTAAATTTCATTTGTATAGACTCTTCTACACCAGTGTGTTTTATGGCTAAAGATAGCGCGTCACTTGTTGACCAATGACACAAGATATTAGCACATATTAATTTCAAAACTATTAATAAATTATTTTCACTGAATTTAGTACGTGATGCTCCAAATATCAAGTACGTCAAAGATAGACTTTGTCATGCATGTGTAAAAGACAAGCAAACAAGGGCTACCTTTAAAAGCATTATTGACAAAGATTCTACCAGATGTTTACATCTGCTTCATATGGACCTGTTCGGTTCACTACAAGTTAGAAGTTTGGGAGGTAAGGATTATATGTTGTTAATTGTCGATGATTACTCGCGCTTTGCGTGGGTGTTCTTTCTGAATCACAAGTCAGATACCTTCGACATCTTCACTACTTTTGTCAAGCAAGTCCAGAATGAATACAACTATTCCGTAGTCAAAACCGGAAGTGACAATGGAACAGAGTTCAAGTCTGGGGCCATGATAGAATTCTGTGAAAGCCTAGGTATATTTTATGAGTTTTCCTTTCCTCGAACTCCTCAACATAATGGAGTAGCTGAGAGAAGGAATAGAACACTCATAAAGGCCTGTAGGACCATGTTGAGTGATGCCTCACTTCTGGAATACTTCTGGGCTGAAGCCGTCAACACGGCATGTCATGTGCAAAATCGAGCACTCATTAACAAAAACCACGATAAGACACCTTAGAACTTCTACAGGGCAAGAAATCGACTGTCTCATATTGTAGAATTTTTGGTTGTAAGTGCTTCGTGCTTAATAATGGCAAGTATCATACTACCAAGTTCAGCAAAAAGAGCTTTGAAGGTATTTTTGTAGGATATAGTAGCCATAGTAAGGCATACATGATATTCAATAGAAAAACTCTGGTTGTAGAAGAATCAATACATGTTGTATTTGATGAGACGAGCTTACTGCAAGACAACTCTTCTAGTGTGCTCATTGAAGATGAAGGTACAAAGTTGAAAGAAATTATCTTGGATGAACCGTCTGAAGATAAAGGTGAAAAGTTCATCAAGATCACCACTCCTACCCCTATTGGAGAGATTGATGATCAAGATGAAGAAATCATCCAAGTTGATGAAGTCACTCCGTTGATTGAAGAAAATCCAGATGCAAGGACCCTAGAGCTCAGAAATCTGAAGGATCACCACATGGACCAGATCATAGGAGATCCTCAAGATGGTGTCAGAACTCGTCGAGGTACAACTAACGAGAATTTATACTTGAGTTTTCTCTCACAGGTTGAACTAAAGAAGTTTGAGGAAGCAAACTCATACGCTTCTTGAATAATGGCGATGGAAGAAGAACTAAATCAGTTCAAGCGTTGCCAAGTATGGAAACTTGTTCCAAGACCCAAAGGTAAGAATGTCACTGGGACAAAATGGGTCTACATGAACAAGATGGACGAGTACGGAACGATCATAAAGAATAAGGACAGACTCGTCGCCAATGGATATCATCAAGAAGATGGAATCGACTTCGACCATACATACGCTCCAGTGGCTAGGCTGGAGGCAATCATGTTATTCCTAGCATATGCCGCTCTTAAGGGCTTCATCGTCTATCAAATGGACGTGAAGTCTGCCTTCCTTAATGGTGACATAAAGGAAGAGGTATATGTGGAACAACCTCCAGGTTTCGTTGATTGTAACTTTCCTGATTTTGTCTACTTATTGCATAAAGCTTTATATGGTCTGAAGCAAGCTCCTCGAGCTTGGTATGAGACGCTGTCTATCTTTCTTCTTGATAACAAGTTCACAAGGGGAAAGATAGATAAGACATTATTTCTTAGGGAAATAAAAGGCAAGATTTGCTACTGCAAATCTATGTTGACGACATTATTTTTGGCTCTACTAACGACAACCTCTGCAAGAAGTTTTCAAAACTTATGCAAGGGAAGTTTGAACTGAGCAGTATGGGCGAGCTAAAGTATTTCTTAGGGCTTCAGGTGAAACAATCTGAAGATGAAATTTTTATCTCGCAGACTAAGTTCACCAAAGAGCTATTTAAGAAATTCAGAATAGAGAACGCAACCTCTGTAAGGACTCCAATGGGTTCAATTGTTTCACTAGACAAGGATGAGAAAGGGAAACGTTTTGATGAAACCAAGTATAGAAGTATAATTGGATCTTTGCTCTACCTTACTGCTAGTAGACCAGATATAATGTTCTCAATATGTGTATGTGCTAGATTTCAAGTGTACTCTAAGGAATCTCACTACGCTGCTGTAAAGCGGATTTTGAGATACCTCAGAGGTACATCAAATCTTGGCTTAGTGTACCCAAGAAGTAATGATAGTGAGCAAATTGGTTTTTCATATGCAGATTTTCCAGGTAGCACAGACGACAGGAAAAGAACTTTCGGGACTTGCCAATTCCTTGGAAGAAGGCTTATTACTTGGAGTAGTAAGAAGCAGAACTGTGTTGCAATCTTAACAGTTGAGTAAGAGTATATCTCTGCAGGCAGTTGCTGTGCACAACTACTTTGGATAAATAATCAATTTGAAGATTACAAAATGAAGTTTTAGAACATTCCATTGTTTTGCGACTCTTCCAGCGCAATTGCAATAGCCAACAACCCAGTCTTGCACAGTCGGACAAAGCACATAGAGTTGAGGCATGACTTCATCCGGGAGCATGTCGAGCATGGGGATATAGATCTACTGCATATCTAGCATTTTTATGTCTATATAATTCACCTTAGTGTAAAGGGTTCTGACTTCTACAGATAGGGGGAGATTGTTGGGTATTGTATCCACATTATCCCAGATTTGGTGTAGTCGCCCTTGAAATAAGATGAATTAAGTTGAAATTTGATATTTTGTTTGAGTTATGTGTTTGTAGGACATTATTGCCAAGTGTAGACCAATGTCAGTCTACAATGGGTCACCAAACACAGGACCATACAATGTAATCTCTCATTGTGTTATCCATGGTGTTGACTCATGTATAGCCTCTCTATTGGGATACACTTCATTTTCAAGCACTGGGACTAATTGGAGAAAGACTTGTTGCTGAATTTATTGAAGAAGAGAAAATTCTGTTGAAGAAATTTTTATTAAGTATTTTACTCGAGTAATTACTTACATACTCGAGTGAAACACTTAGTCAATACTTGAGTAAGTCTGTCTGTACTCGAGTAAGGGAATTAGCTCTCGAGTAGTCAAATTATAGCTCTCGAGTAGCCAAGTCAATTACTCGAGTAGATCATCTCTTATTCTTGATTTAATAGAATTTTCTATCCAGAAAATTTTCTAAGTCATTTACTCGAGTAGTCATATAAGTACTCGAGTAGATTAGTCTCTTGTCTCGAGTTACAGAAGACAGGATTTCGTGTCATTTTACTTCACTCTAGTAGTCAAGTTTATGTACTCGAGTAGTCCATTCACTACTCGAGTAGTCCAGATTAAATACTCGAGTGATAAGTTTTTCATCCCTAAAATTTTTCTAAGTCCATACTCGAGTGCTAATATCCATGTATTCGAGTAGTTTATCTCCTCTCGAGTAGTCCAGTTTCACTACTCGAGTAATCCAGTTTCTTCTCCCAGAAATTATTCTAAGTCTTTGACTCGAGTATTCTTTCTACCTCTCGAGTAGTTAATTTTTATTCTCTCGAGTAGTACTTCTTGTACTCGAGTAGTTCAACTCCACATCTCGAGTAACTATATTAGCACTCGAGTAAGTCTTTGTGTGCTTGAGTAGTTGCTCACTATTTCTAGATTTTCTCAAAGTTATTTACTCGAGTAATCTTCCTCTATTCTCTCGAGTAATCAGAATAGTACTCCAGTAGGTAATTGCTCTCTTGAGTATTTCAGTCATTCTTTTCAGGAAATTTGCTAAGTCCAGATTTGACGGAAATTTCAAATAGCCTTCACGTGATTGGTCCACGTGTACATCATTAAGGCTAACTATGACCGTTTGGGATATCTTATATAAGGTCTTGTCAAAATCGACTAACCCTAACTAGTGCTGTCAAGTTTTATTGTAAGTATTTTCTGAATCTCATTCTCTCTGTCTAAAAACGGAAGCCGCCGTCGCCGATCTTCATCGCATATAATCGGCTAGGTTTTTCATTCCAGAGATTCAGATCAATAAGACTTCCAGATCGAGATTGCTTTTCATTCCTCATCATCCATCTGATCGTGTGAAGTCAAAGAATTCCAGATCCAGTTCTTGCCGAGCCATCTTCTTCAATATGTTTTGAGAAAGCCTTAAAGATCAAGAGGAAGACCTTGGCCGAGATTTTCAGATTTGTAAAATAAATCTGTTTGTATTTTCTTATACTCTAAATTTAATTCTTGTAGGAGATTTCTCTCCGAGTGTAGGAGCTTTTTATCTCCGAGTTGTAGGAAGTTTTATCTTTGGAGTTTAGATCCGTGTTGTGGATCGAGATTGTTGGAACATTGTTTCAAGGGGTAGGATTGGTTTTCAATCCGAGATAGTGGAGTTGCCGAGTCTAGTGCTTTGCTAGATCGGTGAGGGAAAGTGGATGTACTCAAGGTTGGGGAACCACTATAAATCTTTTGTCGTCTATGATTGCTTGGTTGATAATTGTGTGCATAGATCTCAAAATTTTTATTCCGCAAAAAAACGCACAACTCACCTATTCACCCCCCTCTAGGTGATTTAGGTAGACAACTGAACATTTTCAGAAGTTCTCCTATGGATCATTCTCCAAGGATAAAGATGTTGTGTGCATTCCTGAAGAAGGATACAAGTTGTATCAAGTGGCATAGGAGAGTTGGGTCAGTTTTATCAACTCTAGAGAAATGCTCTCTAGTCAAGTGGTATAATCACAGCTGATCAGCAGGTCCTCAAGACTATGTATAATCTGAGGGGAAGATCAACCCTAGTAGATGGCTACTGCAGTACAGTTAGTACTGCTGCTATAATAATATGTTGTTGTCGGACAAGAGTAAAAGGCTAGTATATCCTATAAATTCATGTGGTATTAACTGGTGGAAAAGACCTTCAGTGGTTTGAAGACTCTTCAAGTGGCATACCTTAATTGGTATCAAGGCTGACTAATTTATCAAGTGGTATCAGGGCCAATTCAGTCTAATTCAATCTAGAAAGGTTAAAAGTCTTGTCTAAAGAATTGGTGTCTGAGAATCTCCAGCTCCAAAGAGATCAGAAGAATACTTCTAAAATTCAAATTATCTCTATGGACATTGCTGAGGATGAGAGAGAGACTATCTAGATGATTGCAACTACTATAAGTGAGCAAGTTCACAAGAACTGCTGGATTGCTCTAGCCCTTGTGATACAAATCAACATATTCCTATAGGAATAGCAGTGTAAAGAAAGATTTGGATCCATAATGAAAGGATGGTTCAAGGAAGAACACAATAACTCTGGGATGATGCTCTCCAAAGGAGACAGGTAATGATCCTAAATGCAGAGAACATATTTTCCTAACATTATATGTTATTGTTATAGCAAGGCTAGGCTTATCAGAGCTGACTGTCCAGTCAGATGAAAAGAGAACAGGTGAGAATTTGCACCTCCACCACAGGGTGCAAGGTAGATAGGATAAGCAAAGATGGAACATATCAAATCCTATGAAGAAGACTGACTACTTGGAGCTGCAAGAAATAAATAAGTCTTGCAATATCAGCTCCATGATATCAGGACCACATCCTCTAGATAAGTAGAACTACCTTATATTGATATTCTACTAGTGTTATCTGAATTGCTAGGAATCCTATCTTTCACAACACGACTATGCATATGGAGATTAAGTATCAGTTTGTTAGGGAGCATATGGAAAAACTCAATCCCGAGTTTGTCCTCACTGACAAGTGGCTGACATGTTTATCATGCCACTTGATGAAGTCAAGTTCAACACCCTCTAGGTTGAGATTGGGTATATTTAACTTGGTATAGCTTCAATTGCTCCGTGTTATACTTGTATTGTAGGATTTAATTCTCTTGTAGGTAGATAAGTCATTGGTTTGACATAAAGACTATAAAGACCATTAAGTGGTATCAAGACTAAGATAGACTCAAGTGCCCTGCAGAGGGAATTAAAGTGATGCTCCTGTTGATGGGGAGCAAGTTCAGCACTTGCAGAAATGATGATAGGAAATGCTCCTATTTAGTGCGAGCATGTCCAGCACTTACTGAAATAGGATCACCCTCCTATTGAGAAGGAGCATGCAGATGCTGTAGTAGATCAGCTGTCACATCTGTTGATCAACTTATCATATGGGCAATGCACGGGCAAATGGGGAGATTATTTATGATATAGTCATAATCTTCTCTGAGTCTGAGATGAAGGACTACTGCTGAGTAAACAGTGTTACTGTAGGAGAAGAGGAATAGCTAGCAACCAACTCAAATGGATCCATGGTTCACTCAAGAGTCAAGGGGCTGTAATGATGTGGTGTATCAATGATATCACCATAAGTGGATGCTGATTCTGTAGATAGAACATCATCAAGTGGAACTATGTGTGCTGCAAGTTCAAGTGATATAGCGTTGTGTTGTTTCAATGTATCAACGTAACAGGTATGACCCCTAATCAAGTGGTGTGATTACTACGCTAATTTCCTTAGTAGTATCAACACAGGACCTTGACTAGGATCAAGAGATAATCTCTCCAATGATCCTTTCTCCTCCCTCAATAGATATACCTATTGAAGAAGCCAGAAAGAGGGAGATTTGTGGCAATACTAGAGAGGATATGTGTGGCAACACTTCTAATGGGGGAGATTGGAGATGTAGACTTGGCATGACTAGGCCATGTTGAGTCAGTTCATATTACTTGAAAATAGTCAAGTAGTATGAGAAATGCAATGACTATCTACATGGTGAGCAATGATTGTGTCAGTGCATATTATGAGGTAAGTGCTTCTAGTGGTGCTTCATTTAAGCATTAAGTGGTATGAAGGAGAGTGCATATTACTTGAGCAATTGTTCAAGTGGTATGTGGATATATTGTCTTGACTTGTTGAGTCAATGCAGTTAAATGGAGTACAGTAAATTGATATGCTAAAACTTGTATAGTATAAGCTAGTAGTTATAGTAGTTTTAATCTACAGCTGCATGAAATCATTCTGCTTTTTATGTTAATGCTTCTTAGTATTGCTGGTTGTTCTGCCTTCTTCAAATTGGGAGAGATTGTTGGGTCCATTGCCCAAAATGTTCCCTAGAGTGTATTTGAAGAGGCATCACCATCAACACTAAGAGCATAGTTGTATTTTATATTGTTTAAGCTCATCATGTGCAGGATGTTCCATGGAACAAGTCTAGATAGATTATCCAAGTGATGTGACAGATGGTCATAAGGCAGAAAGGTGGACACCAAGAGAAGATGCTAGAAAGACAGGAATTTGCCTGTCCACAGGAGTTGAGTGAGGTAAGCTCACTCAATGCCAGAAGTCAAGGAGGAGTTAAACATGCAGCTACGTCCACAGGCATTGAGTGAAGTCTATTCACTCAATGCCAGGTAAACAAAAGCTTTAAATATAGCTTAGTTAGTTTAAGCCTAACTATTGGCAAGCTGGAAATGTAGCTATGTCCATAGGCATTGAGTGGAGCTAACTCACTCAATGCCATACATCTAAAGACAGAAATATAACTAAGTTGTTTGGCATTGAGTAATGAAGAAACACTTATCGCCACCCATTAAAAAGTTGTGAATCGAACTGTGTTCTGAGTTAGTCAAACTATGTTCATCGTTCGTCGAGCTGAGCTCATCGTTCGTCGAACTAAGCTCAGAGATTGAGAATCTGAGTTAGTCGTACTAAGTTCATAATTCGTCGAGCTGAGCTTATCGTTTGTCGAACTATACTCAAAGGTTGAGAATCTGAGCTAGTCGAAATGAGTTCAGAATTTGTCGAGCTGAGTTCAGGATTCGTCGAACTAAGTTATCTCTCAACGCCTAAGATAAAGAATGCTTTTTCTAAGGCAAAAAGCTTTGAGTTATGAAGACACACTCAACGCTCTCAATACCTAGTGAAGACAGAATTTTGTCTAAGGAGTTTGGCGTTGAGTGATGCTCACTCACTCAACGCTAAGCAGCAGAAAGCTGAGAAAGCAAGTTGGCGTTGAGTGAAGTTGAATCACTCAATGCCTAGAAATAGATTTATATTCTAAGTAGTTTGGCTTTGAGTGAAGGTAACTCACTAAACCCCAAGAGACAGTAAATCTGTCTAAGAGATTTGGCGTTGAGTGAAGTACCCTCACTCAATGCCTATACTAATAATGCTTTATTTTTGGCTAAGTCCACAGCTGGTGGAGTCAGCAAGTCAACATATTTCAAATTAGTGGCGAGATGACTACAGTATGCGACAAATATTGCATAGACCTACTGTGTGATAGTTGGCACTAAAGCAAGATTGTTGCTGGCTGGCATGGGGCCCACTGCTCAAAGAGTCATTGGGTCATAATCAATAAAAGCGAAAGGATTTATTGAGGAAGGCATCTTCTTTGAGAGGATCCATCTGGTCGTTCTTCTTCATCGCCATTGTTGCTGTGCTGAAGAACGCGATGCTCAAGTCAGCAAGACGAAGAGTAATTTAGATGTTGTCTTATTCATCGACTTCAGCAAGTTCAGAGTTAAACTCTGAGGAAAAGAAAGCAACCAAGGCCTAACTACAGCTGCAGGATCTGTATCATTCTCACCTACACCAGCAGGCAAGTTCATAGTATTTCTCTAAGGAAGGAGGAAGTATCCAAGGGCCGACCCTTGTTGCAGGTCCCTCACACTTCCAGCTATACAAGCAATATCCTGAAGATCATTATCTGGAAGCTGTGTAGAGAAGAAAGCTTGAAGAAGCAGAGATCTGAAAATAGTCTCAAGGGACTATTCCTCGGGAGTCAAAGTTAGAGCTGAATCATCTCAGCCCCGGGAAAGAAAGAAGGAGCAGAACAGGGTTGCGTATGTTACTTCCATCTCAAGCATACTTGTGGCTGTGAAGAAGATAAGCTGAGAAACCTTCAGCTCAGTTTGCAGCTAGTTGTGCTGCAGTCACTTCACAGCTCCAACAGGAAATATCCCTGGTGCTGTGGAGAAGAAGATGGGGCTGAGCTTTAGGTTCAGTTTAGATAAGGGTAGAACATTATTATGCAAGTCACTTCCAACTCAAGTAAATATATAATTATTGTTGTGAAAGTATTTAGGACTAAGTAAATCTTAGTTTAGGAAAGGTAGTCTCATGAAATAAATTACTGTAGTTAAAATTGTGGCTGAGTCTAACTTAGTCAATATAAATTAGCACAGAGAAATTTCTCTTGTGTCCAATCAAGACTAACCAAACCACTTCCACCTTGTAGGATCCAAGTGTGGATCTGAGTGGTAGGGAACTTGTGCCTGATATAGGAGAGCAATTAACCACTGAGTTGTAGGTGCCTGGAAGGGAACTAAGGTAGGTACCTGCTGGGTACTGAGCTGTAGGAGTGTTGCAGCACTCTGAGAATAAGGCTGTGTACCTGAAACTATAGGGCTGAGAAGCCTGAACTGTAGGCCTTTGTGTAAGGCTGAGGTAGGTGGCTTGAGGGTCACTGAGTGTAGGAGCACTGCCGAGCTATGAGGAAGGAACCTGTTGGTTCTGTGGTAGGTGTCCTGAAAAGGATTCAAAGTGTAGGAACTTGTTGAGAGTTTTGTGTGTAAGGCTGAGGGCCTAAGGTGTAAGCTTTGAGGAGCATATTTGGAGGAGTTTGGCCTAGTACAACAAGATAGTTGGATAGGTGGGAGGGAATGTGGATGTACCCTAGTTAGGGGAACCACTATAAATCCTGTGAGCTTTCTGTGTTTTCTTTGTGTTGGTTTTATTGCAGGTGCATATCTCAAACTCCTCTCGCATCATATTGGAAAATCTCTTGCAAAGGTTGTATTCAGTGGGCACAAATATAATTTATCAACATATATTTGGACTAGGAGACAATTACCCTTATTTCCCAAAGGAACAATGTGATATCAATCTTCCCCCTTAAGAACTTGTTCTTAATGAGAAATGTTGACAAGGATTTATACCAATCCCTTTAACCCATAAAAAGATTTCATAAGTAAATAGACATGATCGGTAAGAGTTGGATGCACAAAACCTAAGGGTTGCTCTACATATACCTCTTCTTTGAGATTACCAATCAGGAAGACTGGCTTGACATCCATTCGGTAGATTTTGAATCCTTTGAATGTTGCAGAGGCCAGGAATATCCGTATAGCCTCTAGCCTTACAACTGGGGAAAAATTCTGGTCAAAATCTATACCCTCCTCTTGTATTTATCCTTTGGTTACCATCCAAGCTTTATTCTTCACAACCACACCATTCTCATCCAACTTATTCCTAAATATCCACTTGGTTCCAATTATGTTGTGTCCTGGTGGTTTTGGCACCAGCTTCCATACTTTGAATATCTTGAATTAGTATAGCTCCTCCTGTATGGCATATATCAAGAAGGGATCTTTGTTTTCTTATTCAAACTTCTTAGGCACCATCTGAGATAAGAAGCCTGGAAATAAAGCTTCATTTTTAATCATGATCCTTGTAGGTACTCCTTGTCTTGCATCTCCAATAATGAGATTTATAGTGTACAACCCCGTATTCGATTAGTCGGTCCCCCCTCCAAGATCAGTGATTTGCGAGATCCTCAAGAGCAAGAGGGCTCAAGGAGGTGAGCGAGAATCCTACCAAGTGTTTGTCGAGATAGACGGGCGTGTCGGGATCTCAGAGTCAAGTTAGGCAAACTCACTCAACACCTTCCGCCCCTGACATCGAGTGAGGCGTGCTCACTCGATGCCTTCCGCCACTAGCATTGAGTGAGGTGAGCTCACTCGATGCCTTTTGCCTTTGGCATTGAGTGAGCAAAGTTTTGTCGATGCCTTCTGCCTTTGGCATTGACTGAGGTGAATGGGATTAACCGGAGCTAGGTTGGCCAAATCAGGCAGTCCAAGTCCCAGGCGAGTCGGGAGGGAGGCAAGATTTCGGCAGCCTCTCCGAATCCCCCAGGCGGGGTAGGATGTAACCAGGGTGAGTGGATCATGTGGGCTTTCACTCGCCCCTAGTTCTCGGCAAGTAGTGGGCGAGTGGGGCATGCTAGGTCCACACTCGCACAGCACGAGAAGGAGGCGGTGAGCACCAGTCCCATCGATCACTTGCCTTCCCAGGCGAGTGGCGGTTTTTGGGGGCCACTCGCTCAGTGATCTATGTTATATTTTTACCATTCCACCCCGGCTAGCCTATCTATAGCCTTTTAGAACAGAGGAGTTACGTTGTTTGCAGGACAACCTAAACTGCATATAGCTATTCAGAACAACATAGGTTGGTTGTTTGCAGACCATTTTCAGAAAACTATAAATAGACCCAAGGGGTATCTCAGAAGGCATGCTTACTTATTCCTTGGTCTTCTTGCACTTTCTGAGGTATCCTTAGATCAGCACTTGGCTAAGGAGAGGAAGCGCTCTAAGATCTTCCGGGTGTATTGTGGGACCTTCGTGCTGGAGCCTTTTGTCTGTTTCTTATTCTCAGCTTCCGGCAATCCGAGCTTATGAGAGGGAAGTAAGTGTGCGATCACCACATCCCCAAGAGTTCGAACTCCACAAAAGCCGAGTTTCGGTTTCAACATCTAGGGTGATCTCTAAGGTGCCTGGTTACTAGAGGAAGTATTTCAATAACTGGTTAAACTGCTAGATTATCTCTAGTAAGTTGATTTTCAACATCCTGAACTTCTTCAACAGGCTAGACTTGTTCACAGAAAACTTCATCTGGAGGTGAGGTCTTGCTTGATTTGGGTCTGTCATGTATAAATAGTTCCTGTAGTGTTAGCTCCATACCTGCAATGTCAGGAGTACTAGACCATCTCTTATATATAAGGTTAGTCTCATCAAAAATAACATTAATGAATTCTTCAACAACATGGATCTTCTTGTTGAATACCCTATAGACTCTACTATGTGAGCTATATCAAACATGAATACCCTCACAACACTTCTCTACAAACTTAGTTAACTGAAATTTTCCATTGTTAAGAATGAAACATTTGCAACCAAAGATTCTAAAGTATGAAACTCTCAGTTTTTTATCCTTTAGAAGTTCATAGGGTGTTTCTTATGCAACTTTTTAATGGAGGATCTATTCAAAACATAACATATTGTGTTGACTGTCTCAGCCCAGAAATATTCTGTCAGTGAGGAGTCACTCAGTAATATCCTAGCAGCCTTTATAAGGGCCATATTCTTTCTCCCAGCCACTCCATTCTATTGTGGAGTTCTAGGACTATAGAAATCCTGGGAGATACCTTGCTCTTGATATAATTTTTTGATAACACCAAATTGAAATTTTGTACCTTGGTCACTTCTATCTTTGACCACAGTACAGTCCATTTTATTCTGAATAGACTTGACAAAATTCATGATGATACCTAAGGTATCTGACTTCTTTCTAAGGAAGAAGACCCATGTAAATCTAGAGTGATGATTTACAATCACATAGCTGTACAACTTCCCTCCCAAACTCTGAATGGGCAAAGGACCAAATAGGTCCATATGCTATAAGTAAAGACATCTAATAGAATCTTTGGGGGCTATGATTTTAAAAGTGGCTCTTGTTTGCTTGCCTATCTGGCATGCATGATAGGATCCATTTTTAACATATTTTAAATTAGGAGCATCCTTAACTAAACTCTTTTAGAATAGCTTGTTCAGTGTCTTCTAGTTAATATAAGCTAATATCTTGTACCATTGTACACAAAGAGATTCCTTCTCATTAGTCACAATGCAAACTGGAGTTGAAGAATTAGAGCAAATAAAATTTAAGTAATATACTTTCCCACTTCTAGTGCCTGAGAGAATACTCTCTAAGTCATCAAAGTTTTTGATAAGACAATTATAATTATGGAACTCAATGACATAGCCTAAGTCACAAAGTTGTCTTATACTTACAAGGTTGTGTTGCAACCCATACATATAAACTACCTTTGTAATTGAGACTATGTCATTGGATATCATACCATTGCATTTGGTTACTCCCCCATCAGAGCATCTAAATATGACTTTAGGCTCACTCTTCACTGGAATGTAATCCTTTAGAATACTCTTTGTCCCAATGATGTGCCTAGAACACCCACTATCCAAGTACTACATTTGTTTCAGGTTTGTACTTCAACTATCCTGTAAGATAAAATTCATTTACCTTAAGAACCAAACTAACTTTGGGTCCTAGGTTCTTGTTAGCATTAACAATAATATTTATGCAGAGAGCTACTCTAGCAGGAAGGATCTTCTTTTCTTATGGCACAGAGGGATTGTGCCAACAATCTATGGAAAAGTGACCCACTTTACCATAGCACCAACACTCAAAAATATTGTATCTCACTTTTTGAACATTCTTGGAAGTTGAAGGCACATGATATTGTCCATATTCATCAGAGAAGGCTATTGTAATCTTCATATTGCTCTCAACAATCACCTAACTGGGTGCACAATGATAACTGATCTTACTCGATGATATCGGCTTGACAGAAACAGATGTCGGCATGATAGCTGACATAGTGTTGATGGGGGGTCTGTTTGGGACAGCTCTGGCAGTTGGAAAAGTTCTTTTCCAGCCGCCAGAGCTGTTATTGTCTCTGTTTGGGACAACTATTAACTGAAATCGCTTTTCAAAGAGCCGCTCCCATAGCTCTTTTCCGGAAGCCCCTCACCCCCTTGCGTTCAGCGCCTAAAAAATCGCTTCCCGATTTTTTTTCCACCCTGCGTTCTTCTCCTTCCGCACTGCACCAATTCGCCCGTCGCCCTAGTGCCATTCCTGGGACCGATACCTCGTCCAATCCCAGCCCACCTTCTTCGGCGATAGGACACCGCCAACCCTGCTTCTCCAGCGATGGCTTCCCTCAACACATTGATTTCTTCTCCGGCGATAGGCCACCGCCGACCCTGTCCGATCCGAGCCCTCCTTCTCCGACGGTATGCAGAGATGGATTTTTTCCCTTTCCGATTTCTGCTCTCCCCGCCATTCTCAGAACCATCTTCAATGTATTTTTTCCCTGTCCGATCCTGTCCAGATCTTATAGAAGTTATTCCCGATTGGAAACTCTCCGATTCCAATTGGCCCACTTCCTTTCAGGTACTTGTGTTTATGGATTTTTTATGTGCTTAGATTTATATGTGCTTTTTTTGTTTGTTTTGTAAGGATGTGTGTGTGTGTGTATGTGTGTTTGTGTGTGTGTGTGTGTATGTTTGTGTGTTTATATGGATGGATGTGTCTGTGTGTGTTTGTGTTATTTTTATGTGTGTTTGGTGTGTGTGTGTGTGTGTGTTTGTTTATCTGTGTGTTTGTTTTTTTGTGAATGTGTATGAGTGTGGATGTGTGTGTGTGGTGTGTGTTTGTTTTTTTTTTATGATTGTGTGTGTGTGTGGATGTGTGTGTGGGTGTGTGTTTGATTTTTTTATGTGTTGATGGTTGTATGTGTGTGTGTTTTTGTACTTTTGGTTGGGTATGTATGGTTGTATGAATGTGTGTGTGTGGGTGTGTGGATGTGTGCATGGTTGTATATGTGTGTATGGTTGTATGAATGTGTGTGTGTGGGTGTGTGTGTTTATGTATGTGTGTGAAATTGAGTTTTTGAATGTGTATGAGTGTGGATGTGTGTGTGTGTGTGTGAATTTGAGTTTGTTTATGTGTGTGTTTTTTTTTGTGAATGTGTATGAGTGTGGGTGTGTGTGTGTGTGGTGTGTGTTTGTCTTTTTTGTGATTGTGCATGTGTGTGGATGTGTGTGTGGGCGTGTGTTTGTTTTTTTTATGTGTGTATGGTTGTATGTATGAATGTGTGTGTGTGCATTTGTTTGTTTTGTGGATGAGTATGAGTGTGTGTATATGACTTTGTGGATGAGAATGAGTGTGTGAATGAGTAAGGACATGTGTGTGTGTGTGTGTGTGTGTGTGTGTGTGTGTGTGTGTATGTGTGTTTGTTTTTTTATGTGTGTATGGTTGTATGTGTGTGTGTTTTTGTACTTTTGGTTGGGTATGTATATGAATATGTGTGTGTGTGTGTGTTTATGTATGTGTGTGTGTTTTTGTACTTTTAGTTGGGTATGTATATGAATATGTGTGTGTGTGAATGTGTGTGTGTGGGTGTGTGAATTTGAGTTTGTGAATGTGTATGAGTGTGGATGTGTGTGTGTGTGTCTGAATTTGAGTTTGCTTATATGTGTGTGTTTGATTTTTTTTTTGTGTTTGGTTTTTTTGTTCAATTTTTTGTATATAACTTTTGGGCTAGGATTTTGATTAGTAATTGTTATTTTAATTTTATTAGTTTATAGCAAAATGGTAAAACCAAAGGAAGGAGGAATCGTAGTGAGTTGGGAGTAAGTCGAAGTGATGTTATTTTGTGATATCTGCATAAAAGAGATTGGTTTGGGGAATCAGCCCACCACCCACTTTAGCAAATAAGGGTGGAAAAGCTACGATCGATTGCAAATGAAAAATAAATGGGATCATTTGAAGAAGGATTGGAAGTTATGGAAGGAGCTGAAACATGGCGAAACTGGTTTAGGTTGGGATCCATTGAAGGAAACTACTGCTGCATCAGAAGAATGGTGGGCATAGAAGATTAAGGTCAGAATAAATTCATGTTTGATTTCATAAAATTAGTTTTTATTTTGATAGAATTTAATATTGACATATTGATTATAACAGGTTGTTCCAGCGGCGAAAAAATTTCGATACGGAGGTGTTGCACCAGAGTTGGAGGAGAAACTGAACACTATGTTCAGTCAGGTTGTCGCAACTGGAGAACCCCTGATGGGCTCCTTCAATTGAGAGTTTTCCACCAGATGTGGGGAGGATCCAGTTGGAAGATGATGATGTAGCAGATAATATGGAAAACAATCAAGGTGGTCCTGAAGATATCAGAGGTGCTTCATCACCTCCGGTGAATGCGTATTCCTCGGCAAGTAAAAGAAGAAAGATAGGGAAGAACAAAGGAATGACATTTTCTTTGATGTCAGATTTACATCAATACACCTAGCTCTGAAGCCTCCACCAGTTGTCATAGTCAAAGAAGTGGTGGAGTTGATTTCCAGTAGCCCAGAGCTACGGGCAAACCTGGATCTATATTACTTTGCTATCGAACACATCAAGGACAAGACCACTAGGGAGATCTTCATGAGTATCACAAAAGATATGCGGGTTTGGTGGATTATGAAGGCGTACGAGAAGAGGGCTCAGTAAAACGGGCATAACTCGATCTATATTTCCTTTTGTTTTTTGCATGGATAACACTATGATGTTTTTGTTTACTTTATGATGTTGTACCTCTTTATGATTAATATTGGACCTCGAAACTATAATAGCTATTTTGTTACTATCTTTATACAGATTATGATAAATGTTCTGTGATGCTTTAAATGCAGCTACGATAATGGAAGAGCAGGACTCCTCCCCTAAAGATTCTGGAGATTCAACAAGTCTTTCATCGGAGCGGACGCAATATATTGAGTATTGTCGTGTAGTTATGTCATCGATTGAGAGGACGAATTATCATGTTCGAGACACATGCTCATTCATGACATCTACCCAAACAGGTGCAAAATGCATCAAAAAGTTACTAGAAGGACATCCAGATAGGATGCATAATGCATTTAGGATGTCGAAATGCATTTTCATTGAGTTACTGCATAAACTGGAAGAAGATCATGAAGTTAAAGGATCACAATGGACGTCCTCAAGAGAAGTCCTAGAGATTACATTGTATATCTTAGCACAACGAGGTTCCGTTAGATTAACGAAAGAACGGTTCCAACACTCGACCGAAATAATTAGTAGATATTTTTTGAAAGGGCTTAAATCTCTTTTGTTACTCTAAATTGATGATATAAAGTCTATTGACCGTTAGTTCAGAGATATTTCGGCTGAGATAAGGTATGATCCTCGTTACATGCCATTCTTCAAGGATTGCATTGGTGTCATTGACGGTACAAATGTTGATGCGAGGATACCCATAAAAGATCAAGTGAGATACATAGGACGTCATGGAACGACGATGCAAAATGTAATGTCAGTTTGTGATTTTAACATGTGTTTTACATTTGCCCTGACTGGAAGGGAGGGATCTGCACATGATAGTCGCATCTTCGCGCGCGCATTGGCAAATGATAGATTGCATTTTCCGCATCCCCCACAAGGTATACTAATCAATATGTTTACATTCATTCAAATTATTTGTATTTCATAATGTTTACCTGTTTAACAAACCAAATAAATGCAGGTAAATATTACTTAGTGGATGCTGGATACCCGTTAAAGATGGGTTATTTGAAGCCGTATCCAAAAATAAGATATCACTTGGCAGACTTTGTCCGTGGGAGTCGGCCTGTACAAGGAAGGTAAGAACATTTCAATAAGGCGCATTCATCTCTTCGCAGCGTGATCGAGCGAACGTTTGGAGTTTGGAAAAAACAGTGGCACATTTTGAGCAAAATTCCACAGTACAACTTCCAGAAACAGCGTTCCATAGTGCTAGCGACAATGACCTTACATAACTTCATTCAAAGACATCCGTCTCGCTGGGACCCTGTCTTTAATTCTTGTGATGCTGATGAGTCTTCTTTAATTCCCTCAGAGGATGAAGACCATGCGCAGAGGATGATATTAAAGGCGATATGTGTGATGCTGCTGGAGCAGAACATATGTCTACAGTACGAGATAGCATTGCCGAAGAAATATATAGTGCGCGCAGGTAAAAATTCGATCTATCTTATACTAAAAATTTAAAGGATTTTAAATGACCAAAAGTTTGATTCATATCCAATTATTCTCGAACAGGTGGTCGGAAGGATTTGAAAAAGTAGTTGTCGGATGTTGGAAGACCTTTTTTTCTATTTTTTAAAACTATGTAAAAGACTCTTGTTATCAGCTATTTTTATACATTTATATATTTTAGTTTTTAAAAAAAACAGCTTCCAAAAGTTGTTTCTCCAAACAGCTAAAAATAGAAAATCGCTCTTCAAAGCGCACTTCTGCACAGAACACCCAAACACTCTGTAGCTTTTCAAAACTGCTCCCCAGAGATCTATTTTAAAACAGCTCTATCCGGACAGCAGCTTTTCAATCCGCCAGAGCTGTCCCAAACAGAGCCGGGATCTGATATTGCTCTGTGAGAGTGAGTTACTATTGTGCAAACAACCTACTCTTTAATTTGAGTGGGTTGAGAAGATGCAACTCCTTTACCCTTGAGTGAAGGGGTTGGTGTACCAAAAATAATTGGTCCATATTTACCCATTTGAATTTCCTCATGGGTAGCTTTCATTGCACTCAACACCATTCCCTTTCTACCTCTATGGTTAGGTGCACAATTTCCCTCACTGTAAGAATTCCATTCTTCCAGTGACCATACATGATGTCCTGGTCATACCTGTTGGAAGGAAATATTACCTTCTAATATGTACTTAGAGTAACCTCAGCCTTACCTTTTCTCATGTTCTTTGATGTTGATGTTGTTTTCCTATTGAAGCCAACTCCCCTTCTATTATTTGGGGAAGAGAAGCAGTCAATGATTGGAAGCATGTACTATGGACTGGAGAACTGAGCCACTAGCTTCCTCTCCTTAAGGAGTTTCTCTTCAAGATCCTTGATGATTTTATTGTTCTGGATGATGGTGCATACTTGGATGATTGTTATTCCTTTTAGCTAGCTAATCTCTCTACTCATTTGAGCCAGTCTGGCGACAGACTTGGAGTTTTTAGATTTGGCTTGCTAGAGGGATGCAATCTCCACAGCTTGCTTCTTAGCAAGATGCTTACTCTTTTTTAGAGCTTCCAAGGGGGCACCATACTTGTCAATCAATTGATTGACATCATAATTAGAGTCTGTTCCATCCTCATCATTAGATGAAGAGAATGCTTTAGATTCTAGGAAAGTCTCATAGTCAGACTTAGAAGAAGACATGTTTAGAATTATTACATCATCAGTAATAGAGTCTTCCTGATCATCTTCATCAGTCATGGCCATCAAGCCACAACGCTTTTCTTATTCCTCATTGTCACTATCTAAATGTGATAAGAGAGCCCTGATGCATATCCTTGCAACAAGTACAACATCTTCTTCATCTCGAGCAAATAGCCCAATGGAGGTTTCCTCATTTGCTGACTCAGATGAGTCAGAGTCACTTTGATGTAGGATCATACGTTGACATCGGTCGTTAACGGACAAACACAACTTTTTCTCTCAATGATCCAATTAATGTTTGCACAGAAACTTCAACATGGCACACACGTTACACAATTTTATCAATTGAATGCTAACGTATGGGTAGCCGAACTGCTTAGGATCGAACAAAGTCTATATGCTAATATTCTTCCAGCTAAAAGGACCCACCCAGTCCGATCGAGCGGTAGTTGTACCAAAAGAGATCTACAAAAATTTACGATTCGAAAACGATAGATCTCTCCCAAAAAAAAGAAAAAGAGGTTCGCCAATCCTCTCGAACTTAAATGAAACATGGATGAACAATAAAATCAATCGAAGAAAGCCACGATAAATCCAATGTTTCAAAGATCACGCTAAAATAAATCCACCATAATGAAAGTCTAGAGGGAAAACACACAAAAGTAGAAAGTTCTCGTTACCCAATCGGAATGGATGATTTTGATTCACTAACTTGGACTGCTCTTCAACGGCTCCGCCAGTGTCATGTCGGATGGAGAGAAACTCGTCTGCCTTCTTCTCTTCACGCCAGAGTTGGATTCACATGGAGGGATCTTTGTGCCTTGGTCGGGATCCACCAAAGATGAAAAGGGGTCATTGGTTTTGTCTTGAAGAGGGGCAGGTCGGGTTTGCTTGATAAGGGGCTATTTGGGTTGGATGGGGAGGAGGCTTGAGGGTGGTGGAAGAGAGGCCGAGGGGGATGAAGGGGGAGAGGAGTTTGGCGGTTTGAGGGCTTGCCGAACTTGAGAGAGGAGGGAGGGGAAGGGAAAGGCTGGGCGAAATTTGACAGGAGGAGGGAAATTCTTAAGAAGGAATTAGGGTTTCAATCTTCTTATCATTCAACTTAATAATAAGAGCAATAACAAGGCCTTATATAGTCTTACAACAATATTTCGCTATATGCGACCCCAAATAAAATAAAGAACACACAAAGTTTAAACATAACATGACAAAATAGAATGCACTCAAATAAATGAAAATAAATGTAAATAAATATTAATAGGTGTCTAGCACCGAGGGCGGAGATTGTAATGTCGCTCCATAATGTCACCACGGCACCGCAAGTCTTTGACTGAAGACGGAGAAAGATCTTCCGTAAGCATGTCGTCACCTTCTTCGTAATGTTGGGGGTCACCGCCTCCATCAATCTTCCTCCGCTCGAAAGTACTCATCACTGATGAGCTGGTCTGAAATAACAGAAGAGCATCATCCAAAAGAGCCATCGCCGATTCAAGAAGCCAAGAGTCATCAGAGGCTGGATGATCACGCCATCGAATTAAGTAGCGGCGAACATCACCACTTGGAGAGGAAAGGACTTCATCTTTGAGGATCATGTCAGGCAAAAAGGTTGTCCTTGGGAACCTTGGAAAAGCATTAGTCAAAGAAGGAGAAAAAGTTTCTACATCAACATTCAATGTACCTCAAGTGGAGATCGATGGGGATAACGATCAAGGCACAAGCTCATCACACAACCCATTAGAAATCTTAGTGGACCCAAACAGACAGGCAGATAATTCAAGTGGTGGAGAAACATATGACATTAAATCAAAAATATTAAAAATAGGGGAAATCCCCCAATCAGTGGGTAACTCCAAAAGATATTCGTTTTCTCATAATTTCTTTAAAATTCAAAAAGGTCCAGCTTGCCGATTCGCTAACTTTTTTATAGTACCCGAAGACATCCATTCAGGGACGAGACGCACCAAGACTAAATCGCTACCTTAAAGTGAGACTCTCTCTTATGTACGCTAGCATGAGCTTGATAAGATGCATATTATGTGGTTAGCGCTTCACTAATGTGTTTATGCAAATTATGGACATGGGAGGCAGAATCATATGCAAATTGACTTGACTTATAAGATGGCGGTAACAGAATCAATTCAAGTGGCACTGGTGCTTTATATCCGACACGATCTCATTTTATTGCATCGGTGGTCTTATTACATGCAATAAAATAGGCCATTTTAGAAAATCGATCTACTACCACTAGAATGGAATCATGACGTCTAAACGTGACAGGTAGGCCTAGAATAAAATCCATACTAACATCTTCCCAAGGTTTGGAAGGAATCGGAAGATGGGTATAAAGTCCCACATTCGTAGTACTACCATTTGCTAATTGACACACGCGACAACTTCCCATAATTCTATTAAACATAGATTTAAGGCCTGGCCAATGGAACTTATCTTCTACTAACATAATGGTCTTATCACACCGAAATGTCCACCTAGACCACCACTATGTAATTCCCATACAATAAAATGTCGAAGGGATGAACGAGGAATACAAAGCTTCAAATGTTTAAATAAATAACCGTCCCGGATATAATATGCGTAAATAGTAGTGAGAGAGTTGTTTTGCGTGGAGTAATAGATGTCCTTGAAATTAGGGCAGTGAACGTACTCGTCCTTAATTTTATTGAAACCAATCACTTTTACCTCTATCATAGACAACATTAAGGAGACACGACTAAGAGCATCTGCCACATGATTTATGGTTCCCTAAAGATGTTTAATTATAAAGGTGTACTACTGAAGATAGGAGACCCATTTAGGTTGCCCTGTGGTAACTTTATTTTGGGAATTGATAAACCTCAAAGCCTCATAGTCGGATAGAATAACAAATTCCTTAGGGATTAAATAATGTCGCCAATGTTGTAGGAACCGAATAACCGCATAAAAATCTCTATCATAATTACAATAATTTAATTTCGGTCCCGCAAGTTTCTCACTAGAGTATCCAACAGGATGGCCCTCTTGACTCAATAGACCACCAATACCGACTCCAGACACATCACAGGACAATTCAAAAATTTTATTAAAATCTGGTAATCGTAAAAGAGGAGCTTCCGACATTCAGGATTTAATTATTTCAAACGCTTTGACAGCCGATTTGGTCAAAGTAAAATCTCCCTTCTTCATGCAATCCGTGATCGGTGGCATGACACTACTAAAATCCCAGATAAATTGATGGTAAAAAGTAGCTAGTCCGTGAAAACTTCGAACATCACGTATATTGGTTGGTTCCGGCCAAACCTTAATGGCTTGGACCTTCTTAGGGTCATCATGGATGCCCTCCAAACTTACAATATAACCAAGGAACTCCATATATGGAACATTAAACGTACATTTTTAAGATTAACAAATAATTTCTCCCTACGCAATGTGGTAAGTACTGTCCTCAAGTGAGACTCATGATTGTTCGGTGAGGCGCTAAAAACTAGGATATCATCAAAATATATGACTACAAATTTTCCTAGCTAAGGTTTGAACACTAACGTCATTAATCTTGAAAACATACTTGGGACATTAGTGAGCCCTTCCCCGAGCACCAACCACTCATAAAGTCTGTCCTTTGATTTAAATGTCATCTTCCACTCATCTCCCTCCCTAATCCTGATTTGATGGTAGCCACTCTTGTTGGGTACATTGGAATAAATGTACCTGATTGGAAGAAGCCTCACCCTACTCAATGATATACATCAAAATGTATTTGATGTGTTTTGAGTTTAGTTGTGCAGGTCAAGTATTTTCAGGGAAAGCTGAAAAGTTTCTAAGTCCATGTGTCGACACCCAGAAGAAAAGTGTCGACACTTAAGAAGACTTGTGTCGACAACCAGAGAAGCAGTGTCGACACTTGGAGTAATTGTGTCGAAACCAGGAATGCAGAGTCGACACAAGAAGGAAAGTGTCGACACATACAGGCTGTGTCGACACTCAATGAAGAAATGTCCAGAGAAGCAGAGTCGACACTTAGAAGCAGTGTCGACACCCAGAGGAACTTTGTCGACATCAGAAAGTGTCGACACTGGGAGGCTGTGTCGACACTCAACAAACTTCAACAGAGTCTAAGTACAAGTGTCGACATAATAAATAATGTGTCGACACTCAACAGAAGACTCAACACATCAAAAAAGTATCGACACTAGGAGGCTATGTCGACACTCAGCAAAGTTCAACAAATTCTAAGTACAAGTGTCGACACAAAGGAGATGTGTCGACACTCAGCCAAAGTCTTAACATAAGAAGAATATGTCGACACAAGGAGTAGTGTCGACACTCAGCAAGTATCAACACAGAAGGCATGTGTCGACACCAAGAAGATGTGTCGACACTGAACAAGTTCAACACAAGAAGATGTGTCGACACAAAGGAGTTGTGTCAACACTTACAAGAATTCAACTAAGTACTAAAGAACAAGGACTTGTGTCGACACACAATATCAGTGTCGACACATGTTGAAGAAGCAGTGTCGAGAAGTAAATTCTACAACACAAGGAGTTGTGTCGACACCATGAAGGCTAGTGTCGACACTTAGTCAACTTGTGTCGACACTTAGTCTATAAGTGTCGACACTTAAAGACAGACTGTCTCGACACTTTCAGACAGTTACAGAAAATTCAAGAAGTGACTGGATGACTTGACAGCTGCCATTCCAGCCAGTCTACTGCAACTGTCAGAGCTGTCAGAAAGCTGTTAGAAACCGGATCAGCCGGTCACCATGAAGAAAGCCTATATAAAGGCATATTTTGTCAATAGAAGAAGATGATTAACAACAATCAGAGAAGAAGATCAAGCACTTTATTGAAGAATCAATTCAAGTGAAGATCTAAGTAGTTGGAGAGAGAGAGCTCCTTCCAAGAAGACAGCTGTTGGAACCAGGCTGTAAAGAAAGTTTCAGACTTAGTTCTGATTCTTAAGTTAGCAGTGGTTGAAGATCAGCTGCAGAGAGAATCAACCCTACTGTGTTCTACATTCAAGAACCTTTGAAGGAAGCCAAGGGAGGTTGATCTCAGCAGAGTTCTTTCAAGAACTCATTAAGAAACCTGTCAACCCTTCTCTCTTATTCGGAGTTGTAGGTATATACATTGTATTCTTAATTTCTTATAGGATCCTTAGGGATCTGAGTTATAAGCCTGAAATTATAAAGGCTGAGTGGTAGGGCCTGTGTGGCTGAGTGTAGAAGATTAATATCTCTGAGTGTAGGCCTTGTGGCTGAGTGTAGGTCTTTGTGAAGACTGAGTGGTAGGGCTGTTGAGCCTGAGTTGTAGGAGTGGGATCACTCTGAGCTGTAGGAACCTGGTGGGGTTCTGAGTGTAAGATCTGAGGATCTGAGAAATAGTGGAGGAGTTTGGCCGAATCTAGTACACTACTAGATAGGCGAAGGGGGGAAGTGGATGTACCCAAACCTTAGGGAACCACTATAAAACCGTGTGTACTCTGTGTATGTGATTGATGCTGTGTATGTTGTTTATAGTTCTGTGAAATCTGTGATATAATCTGCCTAAAAGTTTAAAAAATTTAAGTCACCTATTCACCCACCCCCCCCCCCCCTCTAGGTGATTAGGTACAATTTCTTTCAAGTGGTATCAAAGCGAGGTTTCTCAAAAAGGACATAACTGTCTGAGTAGATCCTGTTGGCTGATTTAGTATAATCAAGTGCAGAATCAAGAAAATCAAGAAAATGGGTTCCATAGAGAATCACAAAGAACTTGGATACATGAAGTTGCCAATATGTAGAAAGGAGATTTTTGGCATCTGGAAAGAAAGGGTTAGACTATTTATGAAAGTCTCTGACCCTAGAATCTATATCACAGTTAAATAAGGGCCTTATGTGTCTATGAAGGTATCTGTGTTAGATGCAAATCAGAGAACACCAAAAGACTATTCTGAAATGACCAAGGATGAGATTATTCTGTCTACAATGGACAAGAGGGCTCAGAATATCATTGTAAGTGCAATAGATGATGCTACATTTCAGAACTTGATACACTATAAAACATCAAAGGAGATGTGGGATACTTTGATAGTGTACATGGAGGGTTCTGAAGAAGTTAGACAGGACAGAAAGTCTTTATTAAACCAAGAATATGAGAGCTTCAGACAAGGTAGGTCTGATAGCATAACTGAGTGTTACAAGAAATTCTATAGGATAGTTAATGAGTTAATGTCCTATGGAAGAGAATTCAGCAATTATGAGCTGAATGATAAGTTCTTGAGGTCCCTAACAAAGGACTGGGACACCAAGATTTGTGTCATAAGGGAAATGGCCAAGTTAGCAGATATTCCTCCTCCAACATTGTTTGGAAAGCTGTTATCCTATAAAATGCAGCTAATGGTTAGGAAAGAGAAGGAGAAGACTACCAGAATAGAGCATAAAGAAAGAGTTGTGGCATTCAAGACAGAAGCCACAAAGAAATATAAAAGTAAGTCTCCATCTCCTCCCCCAAAAGTTGCTTAGACTGGGTCAGATGAATCAGAAAGCAAGAATTTTGAAAGCAGTGAGAGTGATGAGGACTTTGCAGCCTTCACAAGACATTTTCAGAAGTTCCTAAAGAAGAAACAGTGGAGGTCTAAGCCATCCACTTCACAGATGTCATCAAAGAATGACAGGAGAAAATCCAAGTCAAGTAGAACTACATCTTCAAAGATAATTTGTTATTGTTGTAACAAACAAGGACATGTTGTTGCTGACTGTCCTGAGAAGAGGAAAGAGTCAACTGATAAGAAGAAGACTCAAATCAAAGGCAAAAAGGAAAGGTCCTTTATTGCAACGAAGGACAAAAGTTTGTCAGATATGTCTTCTTCAGAATCAGATTCAGAAGCTGAAGCTTACATTGGACTGTTTGCTGAAGAAGAGAAAGATGAGTTCATCCAGTTAATGAACTCTATATATGAGCATGAGGACAATCAGTGTCAGGGACTGATGGCCTTATCTGAAGGGGACAAAATCCAGGAGCAGCCTAGACCTAGTCAGGTACAAAATTGTTCTATTAGTTCAATTTCTTGTACTGGTTCAGAATCAGATTCATTAACATCAAGTGATGAGAGTGGATCTGAATCTGAAGGGGATATTCATCAACTGATTGATGAATATAGAGTAGTGTTGCAAGCTTTAAAGAAAAGCAAATCCTTAACCAAGAGTCAGGCTAAGGAGATTACTAATCTTAAAGTGGCTGCAACAGATTTTGATAAGTTGATTGATCAAAAACTAAATGAAATAGCCAGGCTGAAGAACATAAATGTTATTCAGATGGGGACTATAACATTCAAGAATGATCAAATCAGAAATCTGGAGATTAGTATTTAGAAAGAGAGAGACATAGTTGCAAGGTTTTCTAAACCAAAATCTAATTTACCTTTGATAGATGAATTTGTACATCATAAGGGTAAAACTGGATTAGGGTTTACATAACCTGCTAGGACTGTAAAATCCAAGTCTAAGGGCAAAGCCCCAGTACACAACAAGCCTGCTGTAGATAGAACAGCCAGGGTTGTACCTAAGCAAAGGTACAATAGATTTGAGTGCTGGTGTTGTGGCAAGGTAGACCACTTTGCCATAGACTGTTGGCATAACTCTAGTGCCAAAGTGAGTAGCAATCTGCCTGTTAGAAAAACTACAGGTAGTTTTGTTAAGAGGCAAACTAACCAGCACCAAGGACCCAAGAATTCTTTGGGTTCTAAGGTTAACTAATCTGTTTTGCAGGTGAGTCCAAGTGACCATGCCCCAATATGGTACTTGGACAGTGGATGTTCCAGGTACATGACTGGAACTAGGGGATTGCTAAAGGACTACACACCAATCAAGGATGGTCCTAAAGTCACCTTTGGTGGTTCTGAAAAAGGAATCATCAAAGGTTTTGGTAACATTTCTAGCAACCTTATAACAATTACTCAAGTGGCTTATGTTAAAGGTTTGAAACATAACCTTATTAGTATAAGTCAGCTGAGTGATTTAGGATATGACATCTCATTTGTCAAAGATGGTTGTCATATCAGGAGATCAAATGATCAAGAGATCATTCTGACTGGTTACAGAAAGAGAAATGTCTATTGTCTAGACATTATGTGTGAGAATAATGTTTCTCCAGTGTGTCTTGTAGCTGATGAGAAAGTCTCTCATTGTGTCAAATGGCACAAGAGACTAGCCCATCTTAACTACAAGACAATTGGCCAACTCTATAGTAAAGAGTTAGTGAGAAATGGTCCTCAGGTTAAGTGTATTAAAGATGGTATATGCTCAGCTTGTCAAAAGGGCAAGCAGACTAGATCAACCTTTAATAGCATTGAAAACTAAGATGCTGTGAGGTGCTTATACCTCTTGCATATGGATCTTTTTGGTCCTATGCCAGTTCATAGCCTAGGTAGGAAGGTCTACATATTTGTGGTTGTAGATGACTACTCAAGGTTTTCCTGGGTGTTCTTCCTTAGACAGAAATCTGAAACACCTACTATCTTCTATAGTTTTGTCAAACAAATTCAGAATGAGTTAGACAGTACAGTGGTTAAAGTAAGAAGTGACCATGGTACTGAATTCCAATCTGATAGTATGACAAAGCTATGTGAAAAGTTTGGGATATTTCAGGAATTTTCTTCACCAAGAACACCTCAGAAAAATGGCATTGCTGAAAGGAAAAATAGAACCTTGATAGAGGCTGCTAGAACCCTATTAAGTGACACATCTCTCCCAGAATATTTCTGGGCTGAGGCAGTAAACACAGCATGCCATGTAATTAATAGGGCTACTACCACCAAGAGCTACAATAAGACCCCCTATAAGATTGTGAAAGGCAGAAAACCAAATCTATCCTATTTCAGGATCTTTGGTTGTAAATGCTATATACTTAACAATGGAAAGTCTTACTTGACCAAGTTTGCTGCCAAATCCCAAGAGGGGATTTTTGTTGGGTACAACAACAATAGTAAGGCTTATAGGGTCTACAACTTGACTACTCAAGTTGTAGAAGAATCTGTACATGTAGTATTTGATGAAGCTAGACTCATTAACCATGGATTGTCTAGAAGTATTTGCAGCTCCACAGGTGTGACTGAAAAGATGGACAAGCTTACTATTGAAGAAAGTTCTACTGCAAGAAAGCAAGTGGATGATAGTGGCTGTTGTCCAGGGGGAGTACTAGATGCACCTGATGTAGAAGAAGATCAAGGGGTGCAGCAAGTTGAAGAAGCTGAAGGAGTTCAACCTAAAGCCAGGCTGCCTCCAACTAGTAGACATCTAAAAGATCATCCAGCCAATCAAATTATTGGTGATCTAAGTCAAGGGGTACAAACAAGGAGCAGAAATCTAAGCTCAGTACTCTACTCCAGTTTTCTATCCCAAGTTGAGCCAAAGAAATTTGAAGAAGCCATCCTAGACCCTCATTGGATTAAGGCAATGTAAGAGGAGCTGAATCAGTTCAAAAGATGCAAAGTCTGGGAGCTTGTTCCTAAACCAAAAGACCACAACATAATTGGAACTAAGTGGATCTTTAGGAACAAGATGGATGAACATGGAGTTATTATAAAGAACAAAGAAAGACTGGTTGCTAAAGGATATAGGCAGGAAGAAGGTATTGACTTTGATCAAACCTTTGCTCCAGTAGCCAGACTGGAGGCAATAAGAATGTTCTTGGCCTATGCAACCTATCAAGGGTTTAAAGTATACCAAATGGATGTTAAGTCAGCCTTTTTGAATGGCAATCTGAAGGAAGAAGTCTATGTGGAACAGCCATCAGGTTTTGTTGATTCAACTAAATCTAATTATGTTTATAGACTTACGAAGGCTTTGTATGGGTTAAAACAAGCCCCTAGGGCTTGGTTTGAAACCCTGTCTAGTTTTCTCATTGAGAATAAATTCACAAGGAGGAAAATAGACAAGACTCTATTCCTTAGGGAATCCAGAGGCAAGATCATACTAGTCCAAATATATGTAGATGACATAATATTTGGGTCTACTGAAAATAGTCTTTGCAGAAAGTTCGCAAAACTTATGCAAGGACAATTTGAAATGAGCAGTATGGGGGAACTTAAGTTCTTCTTGGGTCTTCAAGTTAGACAGACTGAGAATGGTTTATCCATATGCCAGTCTAAGTTCACCCTAGAGTTGATAAGGAAGTATGGTATGGAATCATGCAGCACCATGAAAACTCCTATGGGGTCAAATATGTCTCTTAGCAAAGATGATGCAGGGAAACCTATAGATGAGACTTTGTATAGAGGGATAGTTGGCTCCCTATTGTATTTGACTGCAAGTAGACCAGATATCATGTATGCTACATGTGTCTGTGCTAGGTACCAAGCTTGCCCTAAAGAATCTCATTTGACAGCAGTCAAAAGAATACTGAGATATCTTAAGGGCACTCCTTATCTAGGCCTTTGGTACCCTAGGAATGGAGACTTTGAACTGACAGGTTATTCAGATGCAGATTTTGCAGGCTGCAAAGAAGATAGGAAAAGTACAACTGGCACCTGTCAATTCCTAGGTGGAAGACTGATTTCATGGAGTAGCAAGAAACAAACAAGTATGGCTATCTCCACAGCAGAATCTGAGTATATGGCTGCAAGAAGTCGTTGTGCTCAACTTCTATGGATACAACATCAGCTTGAAGATTATGGTATTCAAGTAAGTAGAACACCACTATTTTGTGATTCTACTAGTGCTATTTCTATTGCAAACAATCCTGTCTCCCATAGTAGGACTAAGCATATAGAAATCAAATACCATTTTCTAAGAGAACATGTGGAAAAAGGAGATATTTCACTAGAATATATAAATACAGATAATCAACTAGCTGACATGTATACTAAGCTCTTAGATGAAACCAAATTCAATAGGTTCAAAATTGAATTAGGTATGATAAACTTAGAATAAGTTTTCAAAAATGGCTAAGTAAAAAGGTGTCGACACACAGAGTTGTCTGTGTCGACACATAGAAGTGGTGTCGACACTTCAGAGAAAAGGTGTCGACACATCAAGGAAGTTGGTGTCGACACTTCAGATAATTAGTGTCGACACATGCAGGGTAGGTGTCAACACTTAAGATTTACTTGGAATTAGTCTGATAAAGTCTCGACTAAGTGTCGAGCTAAGCGGTGTCGACACATAAACAAGTGTCGACACATATATTCTGTCGACTATACGTGTGTCGACACATGGTTGTCGAGACATTATAAGTCTGTGTCGACACTTATCAATATTGTCGACACAATTTAAGTATTTTGACGCGCCCTTTCATCTTCGATTCTAGAAAGGTATAAATAGGGTTTCACCATTGTTTGTCGACATGCTCACCAAAGTTTCGAGACCAAACTTGTGTGTCGACACCTCTCTTCTCTCAATTCAAATTTCTTCAAAACCTAATGGCGCCCAAGCTCGAAGAGAATGTGAATGAAGGATACGAACTCATGCAGCACGCTTTTGATGACGCAGAACCAGAGATCAAAGGCGTGATAACCCTAATAGAAGAGACAGGGTTGGAATTTCTTATTTCCGAACCAACCAAGATATGGAAGAGAGAAGTCCTGGAATTTCTAAATGGAGCAACAATAGATGAATTTGGACTCAAGATAAAGTCTAGAGTTCATGGGGCTAAGGTGAATGTTTCTTCTAAGAGTCTGAGAAAGGTACTACAACTACCAAGGACAAAGGAAGAAGATGATGTTTCTGCTTCTAAAACTAGGGAAGCATTAACATGGTGTGGACTAGATTTCAACATGAAAATTGGATCTGTGTTCAATAGAAAAGGAATGAACATGCAAGGAAAATTTCAATCTGAAATTGTTGGCAAGGTTATATTGAGCAAGCCTGGAGGGCATGACAGAGTCTCAACTCATATGTTTAGCCTCATGACAAGGATTATTTTCAAACTACAAACTGATTGGTCTGTAGTAATGTTTGAGAAGATTAAGGAGAGCCTGAAGAAACCCAATTTGGGAAGGATTCTAAGTCTATACCTGGCTGGTAGTATACCAGAGGTCATGAGTAAAGAAGCAGGAACTAAGATTAACCACATGAGGAGAATGGATTTGAGGATCTTCTCTAGGTGGGATAGATTGTTAACCAAGGACATGCCAACTCCTGAGAAGGAAACACCCCAAAAGAAGAAGAAGAAGACAGCCCCAGTGGCTCAAGAATTCTCTAGCAGCTCTGAGGAGCAAGTTGTCTTTACTCCTGATGAGGAAGCAACTGGAAATGCTGGACAATCTCCAGCAAGACAAGAAGATGCACCAAGGCAGGGGGAGCTACCTCAAGCAAGCCCAATTCACCAGGATTCCATCCAGGGGGAGCCTCTACTGGTGGATGAGCCAACTCCACTAGAGAGTGAACAAGCTACCTACACCATACTTGAGGTAATAACTGAAATCAACCAATTAGATTTCTCTATTGAAATTGAAGATATGACTGACAGATTGTCTGATGATAATCAGCAACCTCAGATTCCTAGTCAACCCCAAGATGTTGTCATGGAAGACACATCTGTTGCTTCTCAAATAGTATCTGATCAAGTGGTTGATGAGATTAGAGATTCTCCACCCCATCATACTCAACAGGAATTTACCCTAGAAGAGCTATTCCCAGATCTTCTACAGACTGATCTTGAGAAAGATATAGCTACTGCTGAGGGGGAAAAGGCCCATGTTGAGGGGGAGCATGTAGATCTTGTTGAGGAAACTACAAGGAAAGAACCTGAAGTGACAAAGGATGCTGAGCAAATTCCAAGGACTGAGAAGGATTTACCTCCAAGTCCTAAGGACAGAGTGACTATTGATAGCACATCTACTTCTGAAGATGAAGAGGCTGTAAGAGCAAAGAAGAGAAAATTTCAAGTTTTCAAGAGGAGGAGCCAGACATACAAAAAGGCTTTACAAACAACTGCACCACAGCTTGCACCACAGCCAGCCCCATCAACAGATTACATTTCATTGATGGTGGCTTTACAAATTAAGCTTGATGAGCAAATGCAAGCTCTGGAAAAGTATGTAGATGAAGGGAATAAATCTCTACAATTTGATCTTGCATAAGATATTAAGTCCATCAGATTTGAGATGAATCTGAACAAGAAAGAGATGACTGACTGCTTCCATAAAGGAGGAAATGCAGTAGTCTATCTAGCTACTCATCAAGAAAACATCAAGAAATAAATTGAAGACCTGGAAGTAAAACAAGGCTATGTCCTGGAAAACCAGATAAGAATGAATGACAATTTGACTGAATCACACAATGTGATAGTCACTGAGATGCAGAATCTGGCTGTTGCTCAAACTACAGCAAGGACTACTGCCCAGGAAGAGTTTGATAAGAAGTTACAAGAAGGGATCACTGCTGTTACTTCTGCAATTCAAGATTCTCAGAAGCTAATCACTGAAAAACTCCAAAGGTTGAAACCTTTGTATAAGGATGGAGTAAACTATATGAATGCCCAGATAAGATTCCAGAAAGATGATCTAAGAGATCACATTGAAAGAGAAGTCATAAAGGGGGAGAGGGTGTTAGTCAAAGCCAGCTCTGATCATGCCAAATGGATTTCAAATTCCATCAGAGCCACTCTTGGATATCCTCCATTATGTGATGATGACAATGTTGCAGAGTCTGGGATTAATCCTGCATATCTTGGAGGGGAGCAAGCTGAAGTGGCTCAAGTAATTAACCCTCCACCAGACTTTGATATGATACATGCAGATATACAGTCAATGTATAGCCCCCCTGAGGGAAATCAGAAGGTCATCATAGAAAAAGTAGTTCAGCCAGTGCCAGAGGCAATACTGAAAGAACAAGAAGCTTTGCTGAAGGAACAAGAGACTCAATTGTTTAAGAAGAGATTCAGAGAGCAAGCTGAACTTAGGCCTGACTTTGAACAGTGGAGCCCCACTTCAAGTAATATTATCTTAACTGCATGGAAGGCTGCCAAGGACAATATTCAAGATAGAAACAAGTGGTATTCTGAACTGGAGTGGAGAAAGCATGAGTCTAGGCAAGAGGCAATTGTGCAATATAAAAGAAAGGCAAAGATGGGAAAGCTACCTCCTACTGCCCAGGAGCCTAGCAAGTACTTTCCAAAGCCATATCATTACTTTAAAAGACAAAAGATCAAGGCTGAAGAGTAGAAAAAGAAGGATCTAAAAGGAAAGAAGCATGCTGCTGCTGAAGATGCTGAAGCCCCAGTCCAAGCAAAGATACAATCAGGAAAGGGCATTATGATCAAGGAGACTAAGCAGCAATAGGATAGAATTTTTGCTTAAGTTTACTATGTGTAATCGCTTGTATTAAAATTTTCTGTAAACTTTTGAATAAGGAAAACATTGAAGTTCTTATAACAATGTCAAATGTGTTAAATTTATTACATTATTGTTCTGAGATAATGGTATATACATGTTTTGTTTAATACATGTTTATGAACTTACCCTGTTATATAATCCTGTTTTACATCATAATGTAATTTTGTTATGTATGGTGTATATCATTGACTAAGGGTTATGACTTCTCCAAATAGGGGGAGATTGTTGGGTACATTGGAATAAATGTACCTGATTTGAAGAAGCCTCACCCTACTCAATGATATACATCAAAATGTATTTGATGTGTTTTGAGTTTAGTTGTGCAGGTTAAGTATTTGCAGGGAAAGCTGAAAAGTTTCTAAGTCCATGTGTCGACACCTAGAAGAAAAGTGTCGACACATAAGAAGACTTGTGTCGACACCCAGAGAAGCAGTGTCGACACTTGGAGTAATTGTGTCGACACCAGGAATGCAGAGTCGACACCAGAAGAAAAGTGTAGACACATACAGGCTGTGTCGACACTCAATGAATAAATGTCCAGAGAATCAGAGTCGACACTTAGAAGCATTGTCGACACCCAGAGGAACTTTGTCGACATCAGAAAGTGTCGACACTTGGAGGCTGTGTCGACGCTCAGCAAACTTCAACAGAATCTAAGTACAAGTGTCGACATAATAAAGAATGTGTCGACACTCAGCAGAAGACTCAACACATGAAGAAAGTGTCGACACTAGGAGGCTGTGTCGACACTCAGCAAAGTTTAACAAATTCTAAGTACAAGTGTCGACACAATGGAGATGTGTCGACACTCAGCCAAAGTCTTAACACAAGAAGAATGTGTCGACACAAGGAGTAGTGTCGACACTCAGCAAGTATCAATACAGAATGCATGTGTCGACACTGAACAAGTTCAACACAAGAAGATGTGTCGACACAAAGGAGTTGTGTCGACACTTACAAGAATTCAACTAAGTACTAAAGAACAAGGACTTGTGTCGACACACAATATCAGTGTCGACACATGTTGAAGAAGCAGTGTCGAGAAGTAAATTCTACAACATAAGGAGGTGTGTCAACACCATGAAGGCTAGTGTCGACACTTAGTTAACTTGTGTCGACACTTAGTCTATAAGTGTCGACACTTAAAGACAGACTGTCTCGACACTTTCAGACAGTTATAGAAAATTCAAGAAGTGACTGGATGACTTGACAGCTACCATTCTAGCCAGTCTACTGCAACTGTCAGAGCTGTCAGAAAGCTGTTAGAAACCAGATCAGCCGGTCACCATGAAGAAAGCCTATATAAAGGCATATTCTGTCAACAGAATAAGATGATTAACGACAATCAGAGAAGAAGATCAAGCACTTCATTGAAGAATCAATTCAAGTGAAGATCTAAGTAGTTGGAGAGAGAGCTCCTTCCAAGAAGACAGCTGTTGGAACCAGGCTGTGAAGAAAGTTTCAGACTTAGTTCTGATTCTTAAGTTAGCAGTGATTGAAGATCAGCTGCAGAGAGAATCAACCCTACTGTGTTCTACATTCAAGAAGCTTTGAAGGAAGCCAAGGGAGGTTGATCTCAGCAGAGTTCTTTCAAGAACTCATCAAGAAACCTGTCAACTCTTCTCTCTTATTATGAGTTGTAGGTATATACATTGTATTCTTAATTTCTTGTAGGATCCTTAGGGATCTGAGTTATAAGCCTGAAATTATAAAGGCTGAGTGGTAGGGCCTGTGTGCCTGAGTGTAGGAGATTAATATCTCTGAGTGTAGGCCTTGTGGCTGAGTGTAGGTCTTTGTGAAGACTGAGTGGTAGGGCTGTTGAGCCTGAGTTGTAGGAGTGGGATCACTCTGAGATGTAGGAACCTGGTTGGGGTTCTGAGTGTAAGATCTGAAGATCTGAGGAATAGTGGAGGAGTTTGTCCGAATCTAGTACACCATTAGATAGGCAAAGGGGGAAAGTGGATGTACCCAAACCTTGGGGAACCACTATAAAAGTGTGTGTACTATGTGTATGTGATTGATGCTGTGTATGCTGTTTATAGTTCTGTGAAATTTGTGATATAATCTGCCTAAAAGTTTAAAAAGTTTAAGTCACCTATTCACCCCCCCCTCTACGTGATTAGGTACAATTTCTTTCAACTCTTAAGATCTAATTTATAAAAAATTGTGGCCCTGGCTAACATGTCCAAATAAGTCATCCAATCGAGGGATGAGAAACCTGTATTTGAAAGTTATTTTATTTACAACACTATAATCCACACACATCCGCCAAGATCCATCTTTCTTAGGAACCAATAATGCATGTACGGCACAAGGACTCTTACCATGTCGGATAAACCCCTTAGCAAATCCGAAATTAATTTTTGCAATTCTAGATGTGCGGATGGGTTTAGTCTATAGTGGGAAAGGTTGGGCAACGAGGACCTGGAACGAAATCAATATCATGCTGAATTTCATACATGGGGGTAACTCGGGCGGTAAATCATCTGGGTAGACATCCTTAAACTCCTCTAAACGATTCTTCAGTGTTAGTGCTAAGTTCTCAAAAGAGGAGTTATCTTCCTTGACTTGAAAACATACTAGCGCATACATGACACCTTCTATAAAGGACTCGTGCTCAAACTCCTTCATACCTATCAAGCTTAAAGTTTTCTTCTCTACACGCACCATCGTGTGTTTAGAAAAGACGGAGGGATCCTTAGGCGGAGTGGGTTTAAAGATAATGGTCTTTCCATTAATCTTAAACTCATATGTGTTGGCTCGCACTAAATGAGTAACATCATGGTCATAAAGCCATGGGTGTCCTAGTAAAACATGACATGCATCAATGGGGATGATGTCACACCAAATCTTTTCTGAGTAAGCCTTGATGGTAAGGGGTACTAAACAATGCTTCAAAACTGGGAGGGATGTCTTATTTACCCATGCCACCTTATAGGGGTGAGGGTGCATCTCAGTAGCTAATGACATTAGGGTCACCGCATTCTCAGAAATTACGTTCATACAGCTATCACTGTCAATGTTCAACTTACACTACTTCTCTCCACTCTTAAAATTTAACGAATAGATATTTGACCTAGTCCAGTCATCTAATGCACGTGGAGTAGCCAGAATACACTGCATGACCATCATATGAGCATTATCCTCTATATCGCTCGGCACTCCTTATAACTCGCTATCTTCTCCTGACTCATATATAAGCTCGTCTGACTCACACGAGGAATCTAAAAGAGCTAGGGGCTTGAGCTTAGTAGGACACTCACAAGCGTAATGGCCCTGAATTCCACAAGCAAAACAGGTAGCATTTGTTTTGCTCACCCTTCCTACAGGAACTCTCTCACCCGTTGGGTTTCTAATATTCTTAGCAGGCACGACTACGGAGTCCGAGTCAGTGAACTGGAACTTACCCGTATCCTTATAGGTGGAGGTGGGGGTGGTCCTAAGATGTACTTTCCCATATAAAACGATCGAGACATATTCTTATGACTTTTGTGCTTCCTAATATCTAATGCGACATTGAAGGTGGCGTTTAGGTCGGTGTGACCATAACGCGGTATTTTACCCTGAATGTCGGGGTTTAACCACTTACAAAACCTAGAGAGGGTGATCTTTAGCACTCCTTCACACCACACCTAACCATCATATCCTTAAAAAGGCTAATATACTTTGAGACTGACCTATTCCCTTGTTTAAGGGTAGCCAAATCATCAAACATCTATGATCGATGGTATGCAGGGACGTACTGGTCTGTCAACATGGCCTTCATGCCTGCCCAACCATTGGGTAATTCGCCATTCACGGTTCTCACGTGTCGTTCCTCATTTAACCAGAATATCTTAGCTCTATGTAACATCTTCATCCTAGCAACACGCACCTTATCTTCGTTAGTCAGCTTGTGCCACTCTAAATAGCACTCAAACTCCAAAACCCAGTCTAGGAAGACATGGGGTTCACACATTCCATCGTATGATGGGGGCTTGACTCGGACCGCCCTAGTAATATCAAACTTGTACGGTGCATGCGAGACTTGTTCATTATTATTTTTATTGTTATGATTATTATTCCCTTCCTTACGTGGGTTGGCGGCTTGATTACCGTGAGCCGCATGATTTAATCGTAACTCATGAAGCATCTCGCTAATATCCGTCAGCTGATCGGTGAACTCCTGGAGGAGTTCTTCAATCGCTGTGGAAATGTGACCCACAAGTCGCTCGTACTCCATATGGGAGGAAGACGGGGAATACTCCATACCTAATCTAGTGCACATGCAAACAAACAGTGGTTCTGGCCCAAGGAAAACACAACAGATTGAATTGTTCCCGCTTAATAGCTAGGGTAGAAAATATTTTTTTTGATTTTCTTAATAAAAATAAATAAGAGATTATTAAAAAAAATTATGATTTTTTTTGCAGAAAAATAAAAAATTAGGCCGCTATTGGCAGAACAGAAGAATTTTTTTTTGTAAATTTTTTCACAAATAAACGGCAAGACAAGTGCATGTCGACGTCCTAAGGAATAGGGGGAGGTTGCCAATAAAGAAATTGACGTGAACCTCCCTCTGATACCAAATTGATGTAGGCTCACACGTTGACACCGGTCGTTAACGGACAAACACGACTTTTCTCTTAATGATCCAATTTACGTTCGCACAGAAACTTCAATGTGGCACACACGTTACCCAATTTTATCAATTAAATGCTAACGTACGTGTACCCAAACCGTTTAGGATCGAACAAATGCTATATGCTAATATTCTTTCTGGCTAAAAGGACCCACCCAGTCCGATCGAGTGATGGTTGTACCAAAAAAAATCTACCAAAATTTACGACTCGGAAACGGTAGATCTCTCCCAACAAAAAGAAAACGAGGTTTGCAAATCCTCTCGAACTTAAATGAAATGAGTATGAACAATAAAATCAATCAAATAAAACCACGATAAATCCAACATATCAATGATCACGCTAATGTAAATCCACCACATTGAAAATCTAGAGGAAAAACACACAAAACTAGAAAGTTCTCGTTACCCAATCAAAATGGATGATTCTGATTCACTAACTTCGACCCCTCTTCAACGACTATGCCGGAGTTATGCTGGATGGAGAGAAAATCGTCGGCCTTCTTCGCTTCATGCCATAGTTGGATTCACAAGGAGGGATCTTTGTACCTTTGGCCGAGATCCACATAAGATGAAAAGGGGTGGTCTGTTTTGTCATGAAGAGGGGCTAGTCGGGTTTGCCTGAGAAGGGGCTAATTGGGTTGGATGGGGAGGAGGCTTGAAAGTGGTGTAAGAGAGGCTGAGAGGGATGAAGGGGGAGAGGAGGTTGGCGGTTTGAGGGCTGGCCGAACTTAAGAGAGGAGGGAGGGGAAGGGAAAGGCTTCGTCAAAATTTGAAAGGAGGAGGAGGGAAATTCTTAAGGAAGAATTAGGGTTTCAATCTTCTTATCATTCAACTTAATAATAATAGCAATAGCAAGGCCTTATATAGGCTTACAACAATGTTTGGCTATATGCAACCCCCAAAAAAATAAACAACACACAAAGTTTAAACATAACATGACAAAATAGAATGCTCTCAAATAAATGCAAATAAATATTAATAGGTTGTCTAGCGTAGAGGGGGGAGTTTGCAACGTCGCTCCACAAGGTCGCCATGATGCCGCAAGTCTTTGAATGGAGATGGAGAAAGATCTTCTGTAAGCATGTCGTCGCCTTCTTCATCATGTTGGGGGTCGCCGAATCCATCACACTTTGGCTCCAGCTTTTCTCCTTCTTAGTAAAGAAATTGTTTTCAGATTTATTGACCTTGTAATGCTTCTTTTCACCTGCATCCCTTTCCTTTATTTTGACTGGGCAGTCAGTAAAAACATGCACAGGTCTACTACAACAATAACACACGATATCAGAAGATAAAAATTTACTAGTTTTAGAACCATACTTGTCCCCCTTGGGGACCTTTATGGTTCTTTTGGATTTGCTGAGCTCCCTCTTATATTTGGAGGAGGAAGGTCTTACCCTCCACTATTTCCTCCTTGTCACCATTTTCTTGAATTGTTTGGAGAAGGCAGCAAGCTCTCCATCTGACATGTCAGTATCAGAAGTGTCGGGCTCAAAAGATATTGTCTCGGACACTTTTTTGGGAGGAGATGGGATTCTCTCCTTATTCTTCCTTGAGCCCACAGCCTTGAGAGGCATAGACTTCTCCTTCTGGTGAGACCTCGCAATAACATCCGCTCCCTTTCATGCATTTAGTTACATCTCATAGGAGAGCACGTTCCCAAACAATATGCGGGGATGAATATTGGTGAGGTTTCCCAATTCTCTTATTGCATAGATTTTATTATCCCAGTCTCTAGTTAGGGAGAAGAAGAACTTATCATTCAGCTTATAATATGTGAAGACTCTCCCATAAGTCTTTTATTCATTTACTATCTAAAAAGAATTTTTCATAACACTCATGTATTCTATCCGTGATGCCTTGTCTAAAGGCCTCTTACTCTTGATTTAGAAGAGATTTCCTATCATCCCTAACTTCCCAAGTTCCCTCCATATACACAATGAGTGTATTCTATATTTCCTTTGCTGCTTGGCAGTGGATTAGGTTCTGAAGGTGGAATCATAAATAGCACTGACAATTATATTTTTGGCTCGCATAACTATGGTAGCTAGCACTATCTAATCCCTGGTCATCTCAATATAAGGTTTAGAGACTTGCATATTTGCATCTATAGAAGAGTCTTTTATGGGGATGAAAGGCCCTAATTCTATGGTCATGTAAATACTTGGACCAGCAGCTTCCATGTACAGTTTTACTCTTTGTTTCCATATGCAAAGTTCTCTTTCCTGGATATAGGTAGCTTCATGGAGCTCATCTCCTTATGACCTTTATTAAAAGTCATTGTGATCTACTGAGGATCCTAGTTAGTATCTTGAAAGATATGGTACCTAAACACCTAGAGGGGGGGTGAATAGGTGACCTAATCCTTTTTTAACTTTAATGGCAGCAATCAGTTATATCACAGAATTCTAACTACTTTTGCACAACAATTACACAAGTATTCACAATCACAGCACAATCACAGCACAGCAGACACAGAATTTTATAGTGGTTCCCCAAGCTTTGGGTACATCCACTTTCCCCCTTCGCCTATCTAGCAGTGTACTAGATTCGGCCAAACTTCTTCACTAGCTCAGAACCCAAATTGGTTCCTACACCTCAAGCCCAAGGCCCTACAACTCAGCTTTTCCCAAAGCCTACACTCAGCCACAAAGGCCTACACTCAGCCAATCAAGGCCTACACTCAGCCAACAAGGCCTACACTCAGCCAACAAAGCCTACACTCAGAGATTTCAATCTCCTACACTCAGGCTCTCAATCCCTACCCTCAGCCTTTATAATTATAGGCTTAAAATTCACTCAGATCCAAAGGATCCTGCAAGTTAAAATGATTTTACAAATATTAACTCTACAACTCAGAAACAAGAGAGGGGAGTTGAGAGTTTCTTGATGAGTTCTTGGAAGAACTCAGATGGATTCAATCTGACTTAGCTTTCTTCAAAGCTTCTTGAGTAGAACTGAATAAGAATGAATCCTCCTGCAGTTGATCCTTGATCTCTGCTTCTTAAGATCCAGAATATATCTGAACCCTTCTTCTCAGCCTAGTTCCAAAGGCTGATTTCTTGGATGGAGCCCTCTCTATCCAACTTCTTAGATCTGCACTTGGACGGCTAGATCTTCTTGTGTTGATACTCTGTGTACCACTTCAATAACTACTTGAACAATAATCTGAACAACTGTTGATCATTAACAACAACAACTTCTGTAGACTATATGAGCCTATTTATAGGCCTTCTTCATGGTAACCGGCTGGTCCGGTCCATAACTGAATTCTGACATCTCTGACAGGTGCTGTAGACCGGCTGGAACGGCAGCTGTCAAGTCATCCAGTCAATTCTTGAAAATCTCTAACTGTCTGATAGTGTCGAGACTTTCTGTCTTTAAGTGTCGACACTTATAGACCAAGTGTCGACACAAGTTATGTAAGTGTCGACAAAAGTCTACAAGGTGTCGACACAGCTTCTTGTATGTCTCGACACAGATTATTCTTCATGTGTCGACACTGAAATTGAGTGTCGACACAAGTACTTGATCTTCTGTAACTTGCTGAATTCTTCTAAGTGTCGACACATCTCCTTTGTGTCGACACAACTTCTTGTGTTGAATCTGTTAAGTGTCGACACTGCTTCTTGGTGTCGACACATAGTCTTCTATGTTGATACTTGCTGAGTGTCGACACAGCTCCTTGTGTCGACACTTGATTCTTCTGTTGAGACTTCAGCTGAGTGTCGACACATTCCCTTAGTGTCGACACTTGTACTTAGAATATTTTGTTGATCTTTCTGTTCTTTGTTAAGTGTCGACACAGCTCCTTGTGTCGACACTTTCTTCAAGTGTTGAGTCTTCTATTGAGTGTCGACACATTGTTCTTGGTGTCGACACTTACTTCAAGTGCTGACTCTTCTGCTAAGTGTCAACACATTGTGCTGGGTGTCGACACTTGTACTTAGTCTCTGCAGACTTTTGCTGAGTGTCGACACAGCTCCAAGTGTCGACACTTTCTGGTGTAGACACAGCTTCACTGGGTGTCGACACTGCTGTTAAGTGTCGACACTTTCTGTCTGGTGTCGACTCTGCATCCCAGGTGTCGACACAATGACTCCAAGTGTCAACACTGCTTGTCTGGGTGTCGACACAAGTCTTCTTGAGTGTCGACACTTTCCCTCTGGGTGTCGACACATGGACTTAGAAATTTTTGCTTCAGTCCTGCAAATACTTAACCTGCACAAGTAACTCAAAAACACATCAAATACATTTTGATGTATATCATTGAGTTGGGTGAGGCTTCTTCAAATCAGGTACATTTAACCAATGTACCCAACAATCTCCCCCTATTTGGAGAAGTCATAACCCTTAGTCAATGATATACACCATTCATAATAAAAATTACAAAATGATGTAAAGCAGGATAATGTACAGCAGGGTAAACATAAACATGTATAAATCTCACATGTATACACATACATCAACACAGAACAAATAAAAAATAGACATATTCACAGAACAATCATGAAATATATTGATCATATATTATTCTAACATTTGTCTTATACATTTTCAGTAGTTCACAAAAATGTTTTACATTCAAAAGATTACAAAACAATCTTCAAGTAAATTCTTAATCTATTTCTGTTCTGGTTCCTTGATAACTATTCCTTTGCCAGCTTGGACTTTAGCTTGGACAGCAGCATCAGCAGTTTCAGCATCAGCAGGCTTCTTGCCTTTCAGATCTTTCTTTTTAAGCTCTTCAGCTTTGATCTTCTGCCTCTCAAAATAATGGTATGGCTTAGGAAAGTACTTGCTAGGCTCCACTGCAGTAGGAGGTAGCTTTCCCATCTTTGCCTTCCTTCTATACTGAACTATTGCCTCCTGCCTGATCTCATGTTTTCTCCATTCAGCTTCAGAAAACCATTTGTTCCTGTCATGAGTGTTATCCTTGGCAGCTTTCCAGGCAGTTAATATTATGTTTCTAGAGGTAGGGCTCCACTATTCAAAGTCTGGCCTTTATTCTGCTTGTTCCCTAAACCTCTTCTTAGACAACCTTGTCTCTTCTTCTTTTTGTAATGCCTCTTGCATGGCTTCAGATATAGGCTGAACAACCTTTTCAATATAGACATTGTCCTTGCCCCCAGATGGGCTGTACATGGTCTGTACCTCAGCATGAATCATTTCAAAATCTGGAGGTGGATATATGACTTGAGCTACTTCTGGTTGCTCACCTCCAAGATATGCAGGGTTAATGCCAGATTCAGCAACATCATTGTCATCACACAGAGGAGGATACCCAAGTGTAGCTCTGATGGAATTTGATATCCACTTAGCATGGTCAGAGCTTGCCTTGACTAACACTCTCTCCCCCTTTATGACTTCTCTAGCCATATGATCTCTGACATCATCCTTTTGAAATCTAATTTGATTATCCAAGTATCTGACTCCATCTTTAAAGAAGGGTTTGAGCTTTTTAAGTTGTTCAGATATGGCCTTCTGGGAGTCTTCAATGGCAGTCTTAACAGCAGTAATTTCTTCTTGAAATACCTTGTCAAAGTCATCTTTAATAGCAGCAGTGGAAGTAGAAGGTTCAGCAGCCTTGTTCTTCAACTCAGTGACAATAGCATTATGAGAAGCAGTCAAATTGTCATTCATTCTTAGCTGATTTTCCAGAATATATCCTTGCTTCAATGCTATATCATCTACCTGTGCCTTGATCTTCTCCTGGTGTGTTGCCAAATACACCGCTGCATTTCCACCCTTGTGGAAGCAGTCTGTCATCTCTTTCTTGTTGAGATTCATCTCAAACCTTATAGACTTGATGTCCTGGGCAAGATCAAACTGGAGTGACTTTTGCCCTTCATCTACATAAGTCGCTATGGCCTTTCTATGTTCATCCAGTTTTATCTGCATTGCCACCATCAGTGCACTATAATCAATGGCTGGGGCTTGTTGAATTATAGGCTGTGGTGCAACTGTTTGGAGAGCCTTCTTGTAACTCTGGCTTCTTCTCCTGAAGACATAAAGTTTCTTTTTCTTTGCCCTAGTAGCCTCCTCATCTTCAGACTCTGAGGAGCTGGCTATGTCAACCCTTTCCTTAGGGCTTGAAGGCTTCTCAGATTGTTCAACTTGAGCTTTCTCAGTATCTTGCCTTATAGGCTCTTCCAGAACTTGTACCTTCTCCCCCTCAACAGCAGCATCATCAGATTCCTTATCAAAATCTGCTTGATCCAGATTTAGGAACAAGTCTTCCATTGTGTATTCTGGTGGTGAAGGAGCTGGAGACAGTCTTTGCTTTTCAACCACTGGATCAGGAATCACTACTTGTACAGCAGATGTGTCTTCTCTAACAGCATCTGGAACCTGACTATGCAGCTGAGTTTGCTGAGGAACATCAGACAAATCAGCATCTTCTATAAGATATTCTAAAGTATTTAGGTCAGTGAGTACCTCTTGTATGATGGTGGTAGCTTGCTCACTTTCCAGTGTAGAGGGTTCTTCTACAACTGGAGGCTCCCCCTGGCTTTGATCCTTGTGGATGGGGCTAGCTTGAGGCAGCTCCCCCTAGATCTCAGCACCAGCTAGAGGAGCAGGAGTCTTTTCAGCATGCTCTTCCTCATTATCATCTGGAGTGAAGACAACTTGTTCTTCACTATCAGAACTGCTAGTGGACACTTGAGCCACTGGAGCTGTTTTTCTTTTCTTCTTTGGAGGAATTTCTTTCTCAGCAACTGTCTTCTCTGGGGTTGGCATTTCCTTGGACAACACCCTGTCCCATCTTGAAAAGATCCTTAGATCCATCTTCCTCATATGGTTTATCTTGCTGCCTGCAGCAGTACTCATTACCTCTGGTATCACACCAGCTAGGTAGAGACTTAAGATTCTGCCCAGATTGGGCTTCTTCAGACTTTCCTTGATCTTGTCAAATACTATTACTGACCAATCAGTTCTTAAAGTGAAGATTATCCTGGTCATTATATTGAACATGGAGGCAGACACTCTGTCATGCCCTCCTGGTTTACTGAGTAAGACCTTACCAACAATCTCAGACATGAATTTTCCTTGATTATTCATGCCTTTTCTGTTGAAAACAGAACCTATCTTCATTTTAGGATCAAGATCACACCAGGTTAGAGCTTCCCTGGTCTTGGATGCAGTAATTTCTTCTTCATCTTGAGTTCTTGGCAATAGAAGAATCTTCCTCAGACTTTTTGGGGTGACCTTAACCTTTTCTCCATGAACTCTGGATTTGATTTTGTATCCAGAGTCATCGACCTTGGCTCCATTGAGGAATTCAAGAACCTCTTTCTTCCATATCTTTGTAGGTTCAGAAACTAAGTACTCTAACCCGGAATCAGCAACTAGGGTTATGACCGCCTGGATTTCTGCATCAGCATCACTGAAAGCGCCGCGCACCAGCTCATATCCTTCGTTGACATTCTCCTCTAGCTTAGGCGCCATTAGGGTTTGTAGAATTTGTCTTGAGAGAAGAGAGGTGTCGACACAGTAGTTTTGGTCTCGAAACTTTGAAAGCGTGTCGACAAACAAAGACAAAACCCTATTTATACCTTTCTGATTTTGAAGATGAACAGGCGGGACAGCTAACTTAAAATGTGTCGACACTGGCAATAAGTGTCGACACTGACTTATAATGTCTCGACACATATGTGTCGACACAAGTTTAGTCAACAGATTTTATGTGTCGACACTTGGTTATGTGTCGACACAACATAACTTGACATATTGTCGAGACTTTACTTAGAAAATTCTGAGTAAAACTTAAGTGTCGACACCACATTGGATGTGTCGACACCTACTTGACATGTGTCGACACTAACATGCTGAAGTGTCGACACCAACTTTCTAGATGTGTCGACACCTTTTTCCTGAAGTGTCGACACCACTATTCTGTGTCGACATAGACTTGTATATGTGTCGACACCTTTTTACTTAGCCATTTTTAATTCTGTAAACTTACTCTAAGTTTATCATTCCTAGTTCAATTTTGAATCTATTGAACTTAGCTTCTTCTAGTGGCTTAGTAAACATATCAGCTACTTGATTATCAGTTTTAACATATTCTAATAAAATATCTTCTCTTTCTACATGCTCCCTAAGAAAATGATATTTAATTTCAATATGTTTTGTCCTACTATGAGATACAGGGTTATTAGCTATTGAAATAGCACTAGTAGAATCACAGAAAAGTGGAGTTCTACTTACCTGAAATCCATAGTCCTCTAGCTGATGTTGTATCCACAGAAGTTGAGCACATCAACTTCCTGCAGCCACATACTCTGACTCTGCTGTGGAGATAGCCACACTGGTTTGCTTCTTGCTACTCCATGAAATTAGTCTCCCACCTAGGAATTGACAGGTTCCAGTAGTGCTTTTTCTATCTTCTTTGCATCCTGCAAAGTCTGCATCTGAATAACCTGTTAGATCAAAATCTCCATTCCTAGGGTAATAGAGGCCTAGATAGGGAGTGCCCTTTAGATATCTCAATATTCTTTTGACTGCTGTCAAATGAGACTCTTTAGGGCAGGCTTGATACCTTGCACAAACACATGTAGCATACATGATGTCAGGTCTACTAGCAGTCAAGTATAATAGGGAGCCAACTATCCCTCTATACAAGGTTTCATCTACAGGTTTCCCTGCATCATCCTTGCTAAGAGACATACTTGACCCTATTGGAGTCTTCATGGTACTGGATGAATCCATACCATACTTCCTTATGAGTTCTAGGGTGAACTTGGACTGACATATGGATAAACCACTTTCAGTCTGTTTAACTTGGAGACCCAAGAAAAACTTCAGCTCTCCCATACTACTCATCTCAAACTGACCTTGCATAAGTTTTGCAAACTTTTTGCAAAGGCTGCTTTCAGTAGACCCAAATATAATGTCATCTACATATATTTGGACAAGTATAACTCTGCCTCTAGATTCCCTAAGGAATAGAGTCTTATCTATTTTCCCCCTTGAGAACTTGTTCTCAATGAGGAAACTAGATAGGGTTTCATACCAAGCCCTAGGGGCTTGCTTTAACCCATATAAAGCTTTCCTAAGTCTATAGACATGATGAGGTAGAGTTGGATCAACAAAACCTGCAGGCTGTTCCACATAGACTTCTTCCTTAAGATTACCATTCAGGAATGCTGACTTGACATCTATTTGGTAAACCTTGAATCCTTGATAGGCTGCATAGGCTAAGAACATCCTTATGGCTTCCAGTCTGGCTACTGGATCAAAGGTTTGATCAAAATCAATACCTTCTTCTTGCCTATATCCTTTAGCAACCAGTCTTGCTTTATTCTTAATGATGACCCCTTGTTCATCCATCTTATTCCTGTAGATCCACTTAACTCCTATTATATTGTGGTCTCTAGGTCTAGGAACAAGTTCCCAGACCTTGCACCTTTTGAACTGATTAAGCTCTTCTTGCATTGCTTCAGTCCATTGTGGATCCAGTATTGCTTCTTCAAACTTCTTAGGTTCAACTTGAGACAGAAAGCTGGAGTAGATTGCTGCATTCATGTATCTGCTCCTGGTTTGTACTCCTTGTCTTGGATCTCCAATAATCTGCTCTACTGAATGATCTCTAAGATGCCTGTTAGCTGGAGGCATCCTAACTTCTGGTTGAACCTCTTCAGCATCTCCATCATGCTGTACTCCTTGAACTTCATCAGCAATTGGTACATGTAGTTCTCCCCCTGGACAACAGCTACTCTCCTCTCCTTGCTGTCTTGCAGCAGGTACTTCTTCTATAGTAAGCTTGTCCATTTTCTTTGTTAAACCTGTGGGGCTGCATACAGAACTAGACAACTCATTGTTAATAAGTTTAGTCTCATCAAAAACTATATGCACAGATTCTTCTACAACTTGTGTAGACAAGTTGTAGACTCTATAAGCCTTACTATTATTGATATACCCAACAAAAATTCCCTCCTGGGACTGGGCAGCAAACTTAGTTAAGTAAGACTTCCCATTGTTAAGTATGAAGCATTTGCAACCAAAGATCCTGAAATAGGATAGGTTTGGTTTCCTGCCTTTCACAACTTCATAGGGGGTCTTGTTGAGCCTTTTAGTGATGGTAGCCCTATTTATAACATGGCATGCAGTGTTGACTGCTTCAGCCCAGAAATACTCTGGCAGTGATGTATCACTTAGTATGGTCCTACCAGCCTCTAACAAGGTCCTATTCTTCCTCTCAGCAATGCCATTTTGCTGAGGTGTTCTAGGTGAAGAGAATTCTTGAAATATCCCAAAGTCTTCACATAGTTTTGTCATGCTTTCAGACTGAAACTCAGTACCATGGTCACTTCTAATCTTGACCACTGTACTATTTAGTTCATTCTGAATTTGCTTGACAAAGCTATAGAAGACACTAGGTGTTTCAGATTTCTGTCTTAAGAAGAACACCCAGGAAAACCTTGAGTAGTCATCTACAACTACAAGGGTATAGACCTTCCTACCTAAGCTATGAACTGGCATTGGACCAAAGAGATCCAAATGCAAGAGGTATAAACACCTCACAGCATCTTTGTTTTCTAAGCTTCTAAAGGTGGATTTAGTCTGCTTGCCCTTTTGATAAGCTGAGCAAATACCATCTTTAATACACTTAACTTGAGGACCATTCCTCACTAACTCTTTGCTAAAGAGTTTGCTAATAGTCTTGTAGTTAAGATGGGCTAGCCTCTTATGCCATTTGACACAATGAGAGACTGTCTCATCAGCTACAAGATACACTGGAGAACCACTATTCTCAACCATAATGTCTAAGCAATAGACATTCCTTTTCCTATAACCTGTCAAAATGATCTCTTGATCACTTGACCTCTTGATATGACAACCATTTTTAACAAATGAGATGTCATACCCTACATCACTTAATTGACTTATACTTATTAGGTTGTGTTTCAACCCTTTAACATAAGCCACTTGAGTAATGGTAACTAAGTTACTAGAAATGTTACCAAACCCTTTGATGATTCCTTTTTCAGAACCACCAAAGGTAACTTTTGGACCATCTTTGATTGGAATGTAGTCCCTTAGTAGTCCCCTAGTTCCAGTCATATGTCTGGAACATCCACTGTCCAAGTACCATGTTGGGGTATGGCCACTTGGACTCACCTGCAAAACAGATTAATGAACCTTAGAACCCAAAGAATTCTTGGGTTCTTGGTATTTGTTAGTTTGCAATCTGACAAAGCTACCTACTGGCTTTCCAACAGGTAGTTTGGTACTCACTTTGGCACTAGCATTGTCCCAACAGTCCACTACAAATGGCCAACTTTGCCACAACACCAACATTCAAACTTGTTGTACCTTTGCTTAGGTACTGTCTTTGCTGTCTTATCTACAGCTGACTTGTTGAATGTTGGGGATTTGCCCTTGGACTTAAACTTGGACTGCTCAGTCCTTGCAGGTCTAATAAAGCCCAGTCCAGCCTTGCCTTTATGATGAACAAATTCATCAATTAAAGGTAACACTGACTTAGGTTTAGAAAACCTAGCAACAAGCTCTCTCTCTTTCTGAAGATTGATCTCCATACTCTTGATTTGATCATTTTTAAATGATATAGTACCCATTTGAATCACTGTTATGTGCTTCAACCTGGCTATCTCATTCAGTTTTTGATCAAAAGACTTCTCAAAATCTGTTACAGCAGCTTTAAGATCAGCAATTTCCTTTGCCTGACTTTTGGCTAGGGACTTACTTTTCTTGTAAGCTTGCAACAGCACTTTATATTCATCTATAAGCTGATGAATATCATCCTCAGACTCAGATACACTTCCATCACTTGATGAAGATGAATCTGATTCTGTACTAGAACAAGAAACTGAACTTAGGGTTGAACATTGTACCTTACTGGATCCTGGCTGCTCCAGGATTTTGTCATGCTCTGTCAAAGCCATTAGCCCTTGGCATTGACTGTCTTCTTGTTCATAAATAGACTCCAAAATCTGCATGAATTCTTCCTCTTCTTCTTCAGCAAACAGCCCTATGTATGCTTCAGCATCAGACTCAGATTCTGAAGAAGAGATATCTGATAGAGTCTTCTCCTTCTTGGCAACAAAAGACTTTTCTTTCTTGCCTTTGAAATAAGTCTTTTTCCTGTCACTAGACTCTTTTCTCTTTTCAGGACAATCTGCAATTACATGGCCTTGTCTATTGCAGCAATAGCACACTATCTTGGAACCAGTTGCCTTGCTAGACTTAGTCCTTTTCTTGTCATTCTTTGAAGACCTCTTTTTCTGATAAGAGTCTTCCTTTCCTTGTGATGTAGAAGGCCTTGACCTCCACTGTTTCTTTTTCAAAAACTTCTGAAAGTGTCTAGTGAAGGCAGCAAAGTCTTCATCACTTTCACTGCTTTCTGACTTGGTGCTGACTGTTTCATCTGACTCTGATTCAACAATCTTTGGAGGTGGAGTTGGTGATTTATTCCTGCACTTTCTGGAGGCTTCTGTCTTGAAGGCTACTGATCTTTCCTTGTGTTCAGTTCTTGTTGACTTCTCCTCCTCTTTCCTCACTGTCAATTGCATTTCATATGACAATAGCTTGCCAAACAGTGTAGGTGGAGGAATTTCTCCCAACTTAGCCATTTCTCTAAAGGCACAGATCTTTGTGTCCCAATCTTTAGTTAGGGACCTTAGGAACTTGTCATTTAGTTCATAATTGCTGAACTCTCTTCCATAAGACATGAGTTCATTCACTATTCTGTAGAACTTCTTGTAGCACTCAGTTATGCTATCACCCTTTCCTTGTCTAAAACTCTCATACTCTTGATTTAGCAAGGATTTTCTATCTTGCCTAACTTCTTCTGAACCTTCCATATAGACAATGAGAGTATCCCACATCTCTTTGGCTGTCTTACAGTGAATAAGATTCTGAAAAGTGGCATCATCTATGGCACTCACAATAATGTTTTGTGCCCTCTTGTCCATGGTAGCTAGGACAATCTCATCCTTAGTCATCTCAGAGAAATCCTTTGGGGTTCTCTGATTTGCATCTAGAACTGATATCTTCATGGGCACATAAGGCCCCTCCTTGACTGTGATGTATATCCTAGGGTCTGAGGCCTCCATAAACAGCCTTACCCTTTCCTTCCAAATCCCAAAGATTTCCTTTCTGCATATGGGCAATTTCATGGAACCCAATTCCTTGTGATTTTCAGAGGAACCCATGGTTCTTGATTTTCTTGATTACTGAATTTGACTTAGACTGAATCTGCCAATCAGGATCTCCTCAGACTGTTAGTCCTTTTTGAGGAACCTCCCTCTGATACCACTTGAATGATATGGTACCTAAACACCTAGAGGGGGGGTGAATAGGTGACCTAATCCTTTTTTTAACTTTAATGGCAGCAATCAGTTATATCACAGAATTCTAACTACTTTTGCACAGCAATTACACAAGTATTCACAATCACAGCACAATCACATCACAGCAAACACAGAATTTTATAGTGGTTCCCCAAGCTTTGGGTACATCCACTTTCCCCCTTCGCCTATCTAGCAGTGTACTAGATTCGGCCAAACTTCTTCACTTGCTCAGAACCCAAATTGGTTCCTACACCTCAGGCCCAAGGCCCTACAACTCAGCTTTTCCCAAAGCCTACACTCAGCCACAAAGGCCTACACTCAGCCAATCAAGGCCTACACTCAGCCAACAAGGCCTACACTCAGCCAACAAGACCTACACTCAGAGATTTCAATCTCTTACACTCAGGCTCTCAAGCCCTACCCTCAGCCTTTATAATTATAGGCTTACAATTCACTCAGATCCAAAGGATCCTACAAGTTAAAATGATTTTACAAATATTAACTCGACAACTCAGAAACAAGAGAGGGGAGTTGAGAGTTTCTTGATGAGTTCTTGGAAGAACTCAGCTGGATTCAATCTGACTTAGCTTTCTTCAAAGCTTCTTGAGTAGAACTGAATAAGAATGAATCCTCCTGCAGTTGATCCTTGATCTCTGCTTCTTAAGATCCAGAATATATCTGAACCCTTCTTCTCAGCCTAGTTCCAAAGGCTGATTTCTTGGATGGAGACCTCTCTCTCCAACTTCTTAGATCTGCACTTGGACGGCTAGATCTTCTTGTGTTGATACTCTGTGTACCACTTCAATAACTACTTGAACAATAATCTGAACAACTGTTGATCATTAACAACAACAACTTCTGTAGACTGTATGAGCCTATTTATAGGCCTTCTTCATGGTAACCGGCTGGTGCGATCCATAACTGAATTCTGACATCTCTGACAGGTGCTGTAGACCGGCTGGAACGGCAGCTGTCAAGTCATCCAGTCAATTCTTGAAAATCTCTAACTGTCTGATAGTGTCGAGACTTTCTGTCTTTAAGTGTCGACACTTATAGACCAAGTGTCGACACAAGTTGTGTAAGTGTCGACACAAGTCTACAAGGTGTCGACACAGCTTCTTGTATGTCTCGACACAGATTCTTCTTCATGTGTCGACACTGAAATTGAGTGTCGACACAAGTACTTGATCTTCTGTAACTTGCTGAATTCTTCTAAGTGTCGACACATCTCCTTTGTGTCGACACAACTTCTTGTGTTGAATTTGTTAAGTGTCGACATTGCTTCTTGGTGTCGATACATAGTCTTCTATGTTGATACTTGCTGAGTATCGACACAGCTCCTTGTGTCGACACTTGATTCTTCTGTTGGGACTTCAGCTGAGTGTCGACACATTCCCTTAGTGTCGACACTTGTACTTAGAATATTTTGTTGATCTTTTTGTTTTTTGTTAAGTCTCGACACAGCTCCTTGTGTCGACACTTTCTTCAAGTGTTGAGTCTTCTATTGAGTGTCGACACATTGTTCTTGGTGTCGACACTTACTTCAAGTGCTGACTCTTCTGCTAAGTGTCAACACATTGTGCTGGGTGTCGACACTTGTACTTAGTCTCTGCAGACTTTTGCTGAGTGTCGACACAGCTCCAAGTGTCGACACTTTCTGTTGTAGACACAGCTTCACTGGGTGTCGACACTGCTGTTAAGTGTCGACACTTTCTGTCTGGTGTCGACTCTGCATCCCAGCTGTCGACACAATGACTCCAAGTGTCGACACTGCTTGTCTGGGTGTCGACACAAGTCTTCTTGAGTGTCGACACTTTCCCTCTGGGTGTCGACACATGGACTTAGAAATTTTTGCTTCAGTCCTGCAAATTCTTAACCTGCACAAGTAACTCAAAAACACATCAAATACATTTTGATGTATATCATTGAGTTGGGTGAGGCTTCTTCAAATCAGGTACATTTAACCAATGTACCCAACAGATCTTGACTATCCTACTGACTATCCTAGTTAGGATCAGAATATTAAGTCCTTTTTGATCAACCTCGCTCAGATTGTTGAAACAGGAAACCGGCTTCTGTGGAGTTCGGACCCTAAGAAGGGGTGACCGCACACTTACTTCTCCTAATGACCTAGTTGAATTGGAAACTTAGGAATTGAGAATGACCCACTGCTGCAGTACGGAGGTCCCACCACACACCCAAAAGATCTTAGAGCGATTCCCCCTTCTTAGCCAATTCTGAGCTAAGGGTACCTCAGAAATCACTACAAGAATGGAAAATGAGAAGCTCCCCTTCTTAGGTACCCTTGTGGGTCTATTTATAGATTCCTGAGTCTGTCCTGCAAATAGCATAACTCAGCCTTTTGGTTTTACTATACGCAGCCTAAGGTGTGTCTGCCAATAACAAAACTCTGTTGTTTGAAGAGGCTACTGGCAGGCCAAATTACATTAATTACACGATATTAGCACCCCATATACGGGGAGAGCGTGGACTAGCTCGCCAGTCCCTTGGACGGGTGCGGCCCGGCTCATACGACTCGCCTGCCTCTTAGGTGAATGCGAGCCAGTATCCCTGGCTCGCCCACCTACAGGGCGGATCCAGGATGGCTGCCCTGGGCTCGCCCTTCTACCAAGCAGGTGTGGGTAGGCTGCCCTGGCTCACCCGTCTGCTAGGCGGGTGCGGGCCGGATGTCCTGGCTTGCCCGTCTTCTAGGAGGGTGCGGGTCGGCTGTCTCGGATAGCTCCTCTTCTAGGCAGGTGCGTGCTGACCGTCCCAGCTTGCCCGTCTGCTAGCCGAGTGCAGGATGGCTGTCCAGACTCGCCTAAGGCTTTTAATTCAATGCCCTACCCTAAGGGTCCCGCTCTTCCTTGTTGGGACCGCTCGGCGAACACTGGGTTGTACACAATCCCCGCCCTTTATGAGCTTTTGCAAAGCTCAAAATGAATCATCCAACCCCAAGTGTTTAGTGAGTGCTTACTGAGATGGAGGGAATCTTTTGGTGGGCCCTACCCATGTGCTTTATATATATATATCGATGGGCTCAAAGGAATTCACCGACTTCCTCCTTCCTTCTCTTTCACATATTATTGTAGCGGTGTTAGTGATGCCTATCTCAGAGGAGATGCATGCTCACCTGGAGTCCACGAGGGAGGGCACAAGGTTGCAAGTCATCAATGTCGCCCCCTAGCTGGCTCAAGGGTCGCCCAGCTCTTCCTCCAGGATAAAGAAGGCCAATATGATCAAGCGGCCTCAGGATGGCTCCCCCTCTTCTAATCTGGTGGCCGATTTTGAAGCCTTCTGACATGTACGTGGGCCGGTTACTTTATTCCATGTTACACTGGTTCTGATATGACTCATCTCTCATAGGAGAAACCTTGTGAGGAAAGAGGTAGGGGAGTAGACCAAGGAAATCCATCCCCGCACTTGTCCGAGCGTGTCGTCAGCTCCTCGGTTTCGGAATCCACCCTTCTCGCCTACGCCTTTGACCCGCTCATCCCTCATTTTTGATTACCCCTATTTTTGCAGCTTCGACACCAGGAGGCGCCGACCTGCCTCCGTGTGCTTCACAATTACCGGCCTGCCCCAGGTTGCGAAAAACCTTTGCGGCTCTCAACCGCAAGCTCTTCCAAGGCCAACTAAGTACCTCCCGCCCGCATGTCTGTGCGGTAGAAGTGTCGACCCTGGGTTAGCTCACACTTGCTCGCCTGTCGTTGTTCGCTTGCCCTACTAACCCTTTTTCTCTTTCAGTTTTTCATGGGGTCTCATCCTCCGGCATGGACTTAAGAGAGGAGTGCTTGCCTCCCCCTTCCTCGGACAAGATTGCGGACTACTTGGGAGACCCTAAGGAAGCTGAGGGATGAATAAATGAGTGACCGAGTTATTCCGGAAGCACTCCCTAATGCTACGGGAGGACTACGGTAGGGTGGACGAGGACAAGGCGGATGCGGAGGTATACTTTGGGGCCTTGGAGGGCGGGAGGCGCCAAGAAGATGGTGATAGGACAACCTCTGTTGGATCCCTAGTTTGGATTTGGGCTAGGTTCACTATTAGGTTATTGACCCTTCACGTATAGCCTAGGGTCATTTTGTTAGCTCTAAGGTGTAGGTCAGTCTGACTAGGATAGTTAATCTTTGATCCAGCCCTCAGAAGACATCAGAGTTCTAGACTTAGAAGAATGGCAATTTTTAAGTGTTCAGAGAATTAGTTCGAAGTTCTTCGAACTCAGCTCGACTATCATCGATCGCAGCTTGACGAACTCAGAGACCCTACTCTGAGATGAGCTCGACGAAGTTAGAGCTCAGCTTGACGATCTTCTCTCTTCTCTCAAGTTCTCAGCTCGATGAACTTCAATCTCTAGTCGACGAACTTAGAGCCCAGCTTTGAGAGTTTATTTCTCCAAATCAACTTTCTCAGATCTCAGCTCGATGAAGACAATTTCTCAGTTTGACGAACTTGGAGTTTAGGTCGACGAAATCTGTTCTGTGCTCGACGATTTTTGTCAGTTCTTTTTTTCATTTCTCCGCAGTTAAATTCTGGATTGACCAAGGCTTATATGTTATATTATTGTATATATTGCTCTGAGTAATTAATTGTATATATTTTTATGAATATAGTAGTTCATTGTTAGGATTAATTATTGGATTTCATAGAGTTAACATTTGGCTTAATAGCTGGGACAGTTAAGGAGGTGATTTATTGCCCTTCTAGTCGTTTGTCCAAGTTCCAAGATTTCAGCAATTAATCATGGAGAAGAATTCAAATTCAAAGATAGAATTTTGCAGGAAGATAAAAAGGAGTGTTTTTCAGAAGAACAATCAGAAGAACGAGGAAGAGAATATAAAAAGATACACAGTGACACAAGAGATACACATAGGCAGACAGAGAAGAAAGATATCCAGTCTGCATATTCACTCAGTCTTCATTATTTGCAACTCTTCACCAAGCTTTCAAGAGACAACTATTCAATATCAGTCTGAAAGTTTCTGAAGATAGTTCCATCAAAGAAGACCTACCCCCTGCAAAGCTTCCAGCAAAATTCCTGAACAATAATCATCACAGGGGGAGCATTGACAAGATCAGATCCACTAGTCTTCTCAGTTGCTTTTGAGAAAGAGAAGACAACATCAACTTTCTTATTCCCACTTTACAAAGGGTTTTAACTCCCTTCAAAAGTTAACCACTTGGTTCTTAAGTCTCCTTATCTAAAGACTTAGCTTGGTTTTTGGGCACCTGATCAAAAACCTAAATGGTTGTGAGATCTCCCTTCAAATAGATCTTGTGGTGATAGGGCACCTGAGCAAAAACCTGTTGGTAGCAGGGCACCTCATCAAAAACCTGTTGGTAGCAGGGCACCTGATCAAAAACCTGTAGTGGATTCCTACCAGGGTGGTAGAAGAGTGGATGTACTCGAGTTTAGGGGAACCACTATAAATTTCTTGTGTCGTCTGTATTGCTTTCTATTTTCTTATTGCTGTGTGTTGTATGCTGTGTTAGTTAGGTTTTCTTTCCTGCACTCTCTTAAGATATACTTATCACTATTATAATTCCGCTATAAAAACCAATTAAGTTTTTAAAATACTCTATTCACCCCTGCTCTAGAGTTAAACAGATCTATCCCCTCAGGTGGTAAAACTCTTACCATCCTTCAATTGGTATCAGAGGATTAAGGTTGCTTCGGTTTCACAGACATACATCTGAACCAAGATCCTTCGATTGATATTTTTCTCTCTAGCCTCTTGTTTACAGCATGGCACAGAATAAGGAATATTCTAGCACCAGACCTCCTGTGTGCAACTTCAATAAATTTGCACTCTGAAAGGCATGAATCAAACTCTATATAAATTTTATTGATGAAGACATTTTCAATTCTATTTTGACAAGTCCCCCTCAACCTACAACTGCTACTTCAACAAGTACTTCAGTAGTTCCACCACTTGAGTGGACTGATGCACAAAAGAAAGCCACGATGGCTGATGCTAAAGCAATGAACATTCTAGCACAGACAATGTCAGATGAAATCTTTCAGAAGATGGTTGAGTGCACCCCTACAAAGGCTATTTGGGACTCACAGAACCAAATAGTTGCTGGCTGATCAGATGAAAGAAAAGATAGGAGATCCCTCCTCATATCATAGTGTGAAAATTTCAAAAAAGAGGAATCAAAGACTATTGCTAAGATGTATAGCAGACTCAATGTCATCATAAATGAACTGAGAACCCTGGACAAGGACATCTCATTAACTGAGATTAATGACAAAATCCTAATGTGCTTCCCCAGCACTTGGGATTCCACGATATGGCCAATTAATGAGGCCAGAAGTTTAAATGAGATTTCCACAGAATCTCCCCTTGGCAAGCTCAAGTCTTATGAGCAGTTGATCAAGACATGGGAGGCTGCAGAACAAAAGGCTTACACATCTTCAAGGAAGGGGCACAACATTTATTTGAAAGCAACAGAGGAATCAGAAGCTCTTCCAGCCAATGAAGAATTACTGAGCTTATTGGCTAACAAATTTTATAAAATGACCAAGAAAGACTACAGAAGAAGGTCATCTAAGAATGATGATAAGCCAAGATATGACAAGACTCCTACCAAGTAGATTATGTGCTTTGGACGCAGAAAACCTGGGCATATTCTACCTGAATGCCCATAGGCATAGAAGAAAGACAGAAGAAAAGAAAAGAAGAATAGAAGGCATTCAAGCAAGCACTATGGCAAGCACTCATCCAGCAAACACAAAAGAAAGGAGAAAGGCTTCATTGTTGAGACCTCGAGTGACACAGATGAAGAATCCTCATCTTCTAGCTCTAGTGAAGATAAAGAGGAGGCAAAGGCAAGAGAAGTTTGCCTTATGGCTATCAATGCCTCCTGCAGCAAATCTAATGTTGAGGAACAAGCGGAAGAATCAGAAGAAGAATCCGAGTCTGAAGAAGATCAGGTAATATCTTCATTTGATTTAAATTCAGAAGAATTTAAAACTGAATTTAAATCCTTATGCAATGATTTAATCAAGTCAGAAAAGGAAATAAAAATTCTTAGAGATAGACATGCTGAATTTGATAACCTATTTGCTGAAAATATCAAATTAAAAAATGATTTAGACTTACCTAATGAACAAATCATTTCATTAAAAACTAAAATATGTGAGACAAAAAACTTGAGGAATCTCTCAATGGGAGAAACCTTAAGCTAATGGACATCACAAGCACAATCAATGGCAGATTAAATGACAAGCTGGCTTAGGTGCTTTATTAAGCTTACCCCCCATATTAAAGAAAAATATTTTGTCAACACCAATTAAATTTATCTCTGAAAAAGGCAAAACAAAATAGGAGAAACTACTCAACCAAATGTATCTCAAAAACCTGTAAATAAGAAAAAGAAAAAGAATAAGTGTTGATGCTCGAAAACGGCACCGGGCAGCTAACACGGAGGGGGTGTGTTCGGTCTCACAAGCTAGGGGAGGAAGAGGATGAAGGTTGCGGGGATAGAGGAGAAGAGGGAAGCTTCTGAGTGCTCGAGAGTGGAGCAAGCAGCTTATTCAAGGAGTTGCGGGGATAGAGGAGAGGGTTGAGGAGTAGAGGAGAAGCTTCATCAACAGAGAAGGTTGATCAAGAGAGGAGGAGGTTGATCAGGAGCTGTCGAGCAGACGAGTACTTGGACGGTTGTGCTTGCAGGTTGGTTGCCGAGGGAGCTGAGCTGAGCTAGGAAGAAGGCAGAGAGGGAGCCGCTAGCAGCGGCAACAACAGACTTCGCCCACCGCGGCTTAAATACCACTCTTGTGATGGGCTTTACTTTGATTAATATCGAGAGTTACAGCTTGCTAATACACCTTTACAATAAAGCAATAAAGGGTACAAGAAGGAAGCTGGCGGCTAAGGAAGAATGCCAGAGGAGGCCGCACGGACTGAGGAGCGTAGTAGGCAGGCCACGCTGTTAAGGGAAAACGGAAGACCGCGCGGACTGGAGAACCACAGGCTGGCAGGCCGCGCGACTAAAGGAACTGAGTGGGGTGCGGACTGAGAAACGGAGTTCGCAGGAGGGCTTGCTGGTTGACTGAGCATGAGCGCTTTGGTGTTGATCCTCTCAGCGTCTGGCCTCAAGCCTAGCTTTATTAGAGGCATGGGGGCTATTTATAGGCCCGAGGAGGTAACAGCTTGCGGTGACGTTACCCCCGGTGAGATGGTAACTGGAGCGAGAAAGAGACGGAGTCTGCCGAGTCCGCAACAGGCCGCACGACTGGGACTTGGTACTTGAGCCGGTGCTGCTGTCGGCAAAATGGGAGACGTAGTGGCGGACTGTGATGTGGGATCGCTGAGTCCGTCACTGTTGAGCTGGGACCACCTACTGCTGGGGTGGCAGATGCTGGAGGCCAAGCGGCGGACTGCAAGGAGAATCTGCGGAGTCCGTCGCTGCTGAACTGAGCAAATTGTAAGGGGTGCGGGCAGGAGAGTGCCCGCTAAGTCCGGCGAGTCCGCACGAGGTTATGCAGACTGGGACTGCCTTCTGGAGGATCTGCTGCCTAGCGGGCTGGAAGCAGTCCTCCACTACTGACTGAGTCCGCGCCAAGATTGCGGACTGAGGAGGAGTTGACCCTGCTGCTACTGGCTAAGCCTGACGGGCCAGCAGTCTGAGGAGGACTGCATAGAGAGTCCGCTAAGTCCGTCGAGTCTGCGGCTGCGGCAAAGCTGAGCCCGCTTGCCTTTAAGATGGAGAGCCTGGCTGTTGAGGCTGTTGGGGTTCACTGATGAAGGCGGACTGGAAGTATTGATCGCACTTCGAGTCTGCCCAGTTCGCGAGGAACTTGGACGCTGCTGGTCTTGGCGGGTAGCCGGAGCTGGAATCCGCGCCCTGTAGGCGGGCTAGAGGAGGGCTGCCCACGCTGCTGGTGGCAAGGATCGAGCGACCTGCCGATCTTGATGAGGCAGACCGCGCGTGTTAATGAGGCAGAAGCCGTGGTAGCTGGCTGGCGACTTGGGGGCAGGTCGCCATCTGTGTTTGGCAGTTTGGAGCGATCTGGTGTTCTTAAAGATTGACTTGTAGGAGCAGGTTGAAAGAGCGGCTTGTTCCTGCCAAGGATGCGGTTTGTTACCGGCCTGGGCGGAAATGGAGTCGAGTCCGTCAAACAGAGTCATGTGGAGAACTTTGCAGTTAAGCTGAAAAAGAGGGCGGCCTGCAGAGGCGGACTGCATAAGCAGTCCGCGGTCCCCTGCCGACCAAGAGAAGGCACGCGGCCTGGTCGATCAGACCGCGCAAGCCGCGCGGCCTGAGCGGACAGAGAACTTTGTCCACCCTCCCTAGGGAATCGGCCTCCAGGAGGAACTCGGGGCAGGCCGCGACGAGCGAGCTAGCTTCCTTGGGAAGGATCGCCGATTTCGGGGTTAACATAATCCCCGCACTTTTTTAAGTTCCGAATAGAACTTCGAAAAAGTTGGAGACCCACAAAAATCGTGATCCACCCCAATGGAAAGAGAAGGGGGCAAGGAGAGATGGAACCTGAAGCCTCTCCTTAGAAGTTTGGTGATGCTTGTCTATTTTCCTGCAAGAGGAAAGTTAGGGTAGGCATGTATGGGAGGTACACCTTGCGCGTACCTGGGTTTGCCTTTGCAAAATGAAGAAGGTATATCTTCTACTAAGTTCTGCAAAATGATGGTGAGGAAAACATAGAAGCATAATGACTTGCAAGTACCTGATGGAGGCTTGCAAGCACCTATTATCCTCTGCAAAAAAGTAAGGATGAAGAGTATACAAGAAGGAAAAATGAGCTACAAGTACTTGGAAGGAACTTGCAAGTCTTTGTTGGTTTCTGCAAGAGTGAGGTTTAGAAACAAATTCGGGAGTAGAGAAAGCTGCAAATAACTGAAGGCAACTTGCCGGTATCTGCTGGTCTCTGCAAAAGAAGAGTTAAAAGTAGGCACAGTATATGAAAGTAACTTGCAAGTACATGCGAAGAAACTTGCAAGGGTCTGTTGATCTCTGCAAGAAGAGAGTTAGGAGTAGGCAAAAACATGAGAATAGCTTGCAAGTACCTGATGGAGAAACTTGCAAGGACATGCTGATCTCTGCAAAGTGAGGGTTAGAAGCAGGTATTGTATACAAAGAGTAAGCTGCAAGTACCTGAATGAGACTTGCAGGTGTCTGCTAATATCTGCAAGGAAAGAGTTAGGAGCAGACATATACATGAAAGGAGCTTGCAAGTACCTGTGGAGAAGGCTTGCAAGTGTTTGCTGCTCTCTGTAAGAAAAGAGTTAGGAGCAAATAAGATATGAAAATAGCTTGCAAGTACATGTGAAGAAACTTACAAGGGTCTGCTGATCTCTACAAAGTGAGAGTTAGAAGCAGACATATATATGAAAGGAGCTTGCAAGTACCTGAGAGAAGGCTTGCAAGTGTTAACTGTTGATAAGATAAGGCCGATATGACCAAATGGCAAGAAAAATGCCTGATGAACTCTTTATCATGAAGCCCAGATCAATAAATCGAGCGTTAACTGTTGATATGGCTGGATGGTCATGATCAGATTAGCAGAGAAGAAACTTGACGAATTCTGCCAATCCTAACTAGATTGCAATAGCATGGCTTGATGATCAAGGAGAGCAAGATTCTTTGATCAATGTTTGACGCTATTAGTTTTTGATAAGGATAACGAATAGCTCTGTGAATCATCATCTGATAGAGCTTGAGCAAGCAATGTATATGAGATGAGCAAAGTGACTGCTGGAAACCCTTTGGTAGGTCGGATTAACCTGTTGATGTGTGAAAGAGGGCAGTTGACAAAGAAGGAGCGCAAAAATCCTAAGAAGGAAGCGGTAGATGCACTGCTCTCTTGCCTCGGGTACAATCACTACTGATCAATGAGATAAGTTGCGCCAAGTGGTCTATTGCTTGTCTGTGGATTGATCAGTGGGGTTGTGGGAACCCACGAAGGAACGGATCGAGAGTACCATAGAGTGTTCGGCCATCACAGTCATGTGATGATCGAAGAGACAAGACTACGCTTGATCGCCATTGCTTGTCAAGCAAAGATCATCATAACTTTAATGTATCATTTGGGAAGCACAGCAGAGCTAACAAATGGGGCTCCCCTAGCACACACTCTGTGTCAGATGTCGGCTAGGATCCAAAGTCTGAAGCCCAACATCGTAGATCGAACGGATCCCACTACACATATGGGTATACTCCCGCCATATGTGGTCGAAGCGGTCGTGCCAGAGAACAATCTACGGAGGGAGCATTCCAGACTTGGCGATATCTCATTGGTGTAGTGATCTCTTTGGCAAAGAGAAAAGATAGAAGAGGAAGCATCACAAGAGGGGAACTGTGTCAGTATAAGATCCGTATAAAAACTTTGTTGAAAAACATGAATGAACACTAAGTATTTTGAAAAGAGAATGTTTGCAAGGGTAAGAGTAGAGATAACCCATCACGGTTGAGAAAGAATTTGGAGGACTATGAAGTCCTTTGCTAGCTTAGAATAGCCTTCCAAGCACACCCTCGTCATCAGCATCGAAGCATTCGACAGTTTTGTTAACAACAAGGAGAGGGGGTTCTTCGACTAGGTTCACTCCTTTTGAGGAGCAAGGAACATCTGCAACCTCTTTGCCTTTTGAGGTTGCTGGATCAGGGTGATCTTCTCTGGGAAACAGGTCACGCATCTTACCCTACCGGAGCATCTTTTGCATAAGCTGGCGAAGTGCTCGGCAGTTCTCAGTCAAGTGACTTGGCTCTTTGTTGAATTCACACTATGGTTCGGAGACTTTATACCTTTGATCGGTTGGTCAATAGGGCTTCTTGTAGTTTGCCCTATCTTTCATAATTTGGATTACTTCTTGCATGGCCTCGTCGAGATCAGACTAATGCAAGTCATTGTCTTGCTGGTGATGAACTGCTGCTGTTTGCGAAGACAGAGCTAGTGGCAGTAATGGGTCTTGAGCACGATCACGGCTTGGGAAGGAGTATCGATGGCGTTGAAACCTTCTCTCCTTTCTTGAGTGAGTTGGGAAATGATTATGAGGAGACCTTGGAGGATGCTTGTGAGAGAGAACTTCCTCGGATGTAAGCTTGGAGACAAAGCTTGGGTTGCTCTTTTCTCCTCGAATGTACGAGTTGGACAAGGCAATCAACTCTTGGTATGTTCTCAGCGCTCGGACATTGGCTTCAAATTTGAGAGGCCCTTTACAAAGACCGTGAATAAGAGCTACTATGTACATTTCTTGATCAGCAATCTCGATGTCCAAAATCTCTCTTTGGAATCGATCAACAAACTGAGACCAAGTTTCATTTCCACGCTGCTTGATCTCAAAGAGGGCTTCAGGACCGCCCTTTCTCTTGGTTGAGGTAGAGAATCTGAGCAAGAACCCCCTTCGCAGATCAGCAAAGGAAGTGATGAAGTGAGGGCGAAGACCATAGAACCAGTCCCTCACTTACCCATCAAAAGTTGTTACAAGGAGCTTTCATTTAGTTGCATCTGTAAGGGTTTTAAGAGCAGCGGCTGACTCAAATGCTTGAAGGTGCTTCACTGGATCAGTCTCTCCAGTGTAGATTGGCAACCGCGGCTATCTGAAGTTAGCTGGAGTTGGCTCATGGCGAACATTCTCTGTGAATGGTGAAGGTTCTTCTTGTTCTCCCACAACATAAGGATAAAAAGGAGCATAAGCTGCAGCTACAAAAGAAGCAGGAGGGTAAAAAGGAAAAGTTGCTGCAGGAGGAGCAGAGGCAGGAGCGGAAGGGTAGGGATGACTTCCCTAAAAATTGAGAAATCTAGTAGGACTTCCCCGGGCTGCTTCCCGGAAGAAGTTTTGGCGAGCAGCAAACTCTTCATCTTGAGGTCGCAGGGGGGCTGCAGGACCTTGCGGGAAGGTTGCTGTGTAAGGAGGATAGACCGGCGTGCAAGCTGGAGGACAAGATTGTGGGTGCCCTAAAGTTGGTGCTGGATTAATCGGAGCAGCTGGAGCAGCTGGAGCTGTTGCTGGTTGAGAGTCTAGTCGCTTCGTGATCATAGCGAGCATTTGGTTGATCGCTTGGAACTGTTGAGCATTCTCACGGCGCGACTGCTCGAAGGCCTCCCAAAGAGGATTTTCACTGGGACTTGGAGCAAGGTTCTCGGCTGAGTGATGATCTGACATGGTTAACTGTCGCTGTTCACCGCCTGATCGGATCTGAAAAACGCGTGTTAATTGTTGATGCTCGAAAACGGCACCAGGCAGCTATGACGGAGGGGGTGTGTTCGGTCTCACAAGCTAGGAGAGTAAGAGGATGAAGGTTGCGGGGATAGATGAGAAGAGGGAAGCTTCTGAGTGCTCGAGAGTGGAGCAAATAGCTTGTTCAAGGAGTTGCGGGGATAGAGGAGAGGGTTGACGAGCAGAGGAGAAGCTTGATCAACAGAGAAGGTTGATCAAGTGAGGAGGAGGTTGATCAGGAGCTGTCGAGCAGACGGGTACTTGGACTATTGTGCTTGCAGGTTGGTTGCCGAGGGAGCTGAGCTGAGCTAGGAAGAAGGCAGAGAGGGGGCCGCTAGTAGCGGCAACAGCAGACTTCGCCCGCCGTGGCTTAAATGTCACTCTTGCGACGGGCTTTCCTTTGATTAATATCGGGAGTTACAACTTGCTAATACACCTTTACAAGAAAGCAATAAGGTGTACAATAAGGAAGCTGGCAGCTAAGGAAGAATGCCATAGGAGGCCGCACGGACTGAAGAGCGTAGTCGGCAGGCCGCGCGGTTAAGGGAAAATGGGAGACCGCGCGGAATGGAGAACCACAGGCTAACAGGTCGTGCGACTAAAGTCACTGAGTGGGGTGCGGACTGAGAAACGGAGTCCGTAGGAGGGCTTGCTGGTTGACTGAGCGTGAGGGCTTTGGCGATGATCCTCTCGGCGTCTGGCCTCCAGCCTGGCTTTATAAGAGGCATGGGGGCTATTTATAGGCCCGAGGAGGTAACGGCTTGCGGTGACGTTACCCCCGGTGAGAGGGTAACTAGAGCGAGAAAGAGACGGAGTCCGCCGAGTCCGCAACAGGCCACGTGGACTGGGAATTGGTACTGGAGCCGGTGCTGCTGTCGGCAAAATGGGAGACTTAGTGGCGGACTACGATGTGGGTTCGCGGAGTCCGTCACTGCTGAGCTGGGACCGCCTACTGCTGGGGTGGCGGATGTTGGAGGCCAAGCGGTGGACTGCAAGGAGAATCCGCGGAGTCTGCCGCTGCTGAACTGAGCGAATTGTAAGGGGTGAGGGCAGGAGAGTGGACGCTGAGTCCGACAAGTCCTCACGAGGTTATGCGGACTGGGACTGCCTTCTGGGGGCTCTGCTGCCTGGCGGGCTGGAAGGAGTCCGCCACTACTGACTGAGTCCGTGCCAAGATTGCATACTGAGCAGGAGTTGACCCTGCTGCTACTGGCTGAGCCTGACAGGCCAGCGTTCTGAGGAGGACTGCATAGAGAGTCCGCTAAGTCCGTCGAGTCTGCGGTTACTGCAAAGCTGAGTCCACTTACATTTAAGATGGAGAGCCTGGATGTTGAGGCTGTTGGGGTTCACTGATGAAGGCAGACTGGAAGTCTTGATCGCACTTCGAGTCCGCCCAGCTCGCGAGGAACTTGGACGCTGCTGGTCTTGGAGGATAGCCGGAGCTGGAATCCACGCCCTGTAGGCGGGCTGGAGGAGGGCTGCCCACGCTGCTGGTGGCAAGGATCGAGCGACCTGCAGATCTTGATGAGGCAGACCGCGCGTGTTGGAGAGGCGGAAGCCGTAGTAGCTGGATGGCCACTTGGCGGCAGGTCTCCATCTGTGTTTGGCAGTTTGGAGCGATCTGGTGTTCTTGAAGAATGACTTGTAGGAGCAGGATGAAAGAGCAGCTAGTTCCTGCAAAGGATACGGTTTGTTGCAGGCCTGGGCGGATATGGAGTTGAGTCTGGCAGAGAGAGTCCTATGGAGAACATTGCGGTTAAGCTAAAAAAGAGGGCGGCCTGCCGAGGTGGACTGCGGAAGCAGTCCGCGGCCCCCTACCGACCAAGAGAAGGCGCGCGGCCTGGTCGGTTAGACCGCTGAGACCGCGCAAGCCGCGCGGCCTGAGCAGACAGAGAACTCTGTCCGCCCTCCCTGGGGAATCGGCCTCCAGGAGGAACCCGGGGCAGGCCGCGACAAGCGAGCTGGCTGCTTTGGGAAGGATCGCCGATTTCGGAGCTAACAATAAGAATCTAAATAAAAACTTTGTTCAACAGATTTCATCAAATTCAGATCGACGAAATATATATAATTCGTCGAACCCAGATTGACGATCTATGAACGCCAATTATATCTATAATAATTCGTCTTACTGCGATCGACGGACTGTATATGGTTCTTCGAGCAGCGATCGACGAACTTGGGGCACAGAAAATAACTATGTTCATTCTCTGAGCAGATTTCTTCGAACTCAACCCTATTCGTCGAACGTAGATCGACGAACTTATAGTAATTCGTCAAACCAAGACAGGTTTAATATACACTATAATTCTATTAGAAACTTCAATCAACTCAGAGAATCTATAAATTCTTTTACTCAATGAGAAATATCACCTAAAAGATATCATCCCTTAGAATATAAAAATCAACCAGAATTCTCTGTTATTTCAAGCTTCTCTTATCAAAAGAAACAAACACCTAATCCCTTTCTATGTCGGTGAAGGACTGTCCAGTCTTTAATCAACAATGGTATCTGGACAGTGGATGCTCAATGCATATGACTGGCTATGCTTATGTAAGTGGCTTAGAGCATAACCTAATATCCAAAAGTCAATTATGTGATGAAGGTTATCAGGTATTTTTAACTCATCTTCCTGTATTATTTCATATAAAGAAAACAAACCTGTTTTAACTGGACTTAGACAAGACAATATATATATATAGTAAATTTTCAATCAGCTAGTTCAGAACTTTGTTTATTTAATCAAGTTAGCAATCAAAATGAACTTTGTCATAAGAGATTAGGACATGTAAATATTAAAAATTTTGCTAAGTTATCTAGGGATAACCTTGTTAGAGGATTGTATTGTGGCCCCTACAAGAAGGAAGGCCTCTGCAGGGCTTGTCAGTTAGGCAAGCAAACTAAAAATAGCTTTAAATCTGTAAATAAAAGTGACTCACCTAGGATATTGTACTTGATACATATGGACCTTTTTTGGCCCTATTGTTGTACAAAGTCTAAGAGGTAAATCTTATACTTTAGTGATTGTAGATGACTTCTCAAAATTCACTTGGGTATGTTTTCTGAGATCTAAGTCAGATAACTTCAAGGTTCTTTCAAATTTTTTCAAGAACATACAGATTAAGTACTCTACTCTAGTTGCATTGATCGGAAGTGATCATGGTTCTGAGTTTGAGTCTCTTCTTATGCAAGAGTTCTGTGATAAGTAAGGTATCAGGCACTGCTTCTTAGCTCCTAGAACTCCTCAACAAAATGGGCTTGCTGAAAGGAAAAATAGAACCCTAATTGAATCTGCAGGCACATTACTTGCAGATGCTTACATGCCCCTATCTTTTTGGGCAGAGGCTGTGAACATGACAAACTATGTACTGAATATAAGACTGATATACAAGCTTAAGAATAAGACTCCTTATAAGCTACTTAAAGGGAAGAAACCTAAAATCACATATTTTAAAGTATTTGGATGCTTATGTAATATTCAAAATAATGACAGGAAATACACTAGAAAGTTTGAAGCAAAAGCTACAGCGGGAATTTTTCTAGGATATTCCCAAGTCAGTAAAGCTTATAGGGTGTTTAATAAATCCACTTTAAAAATTGAGGAATATGTTCATGTTACTTTTGATGAGACTAACATGTTTTACAACGAGAAAGAAGTTTTTACCAATAATATTTTGCAGGTACCTCACTTGTGTGAGAGATTGGATGATCTAAACCTCACCTAAGAGGTTCCATCACATCCTTCTCCACAAGTTAAAGAAGAAAGTGAAGAAGAAAGTTTGGAAGTTGCTGAACTTCCTCCAACAGCTAATATAATTCCACAAGAGGAATTATAGCCACAAGTTGTTGCTCAACCAACTCCTGCCAGTAATCTTATCACACTTAGAGATCACCATATATCTCAAGTGATTGGAGACATTTTAGTTGGTGTGCAAACAAGGCATCAACTCAACAATGATGTGATGCATGCTTGTTTCATTTATCAACTTGAGCCCCATTCCATCAAAGATGCAGAGCAAGATCTCCATTGAATCATTGCAATGCAAGAGTAGCTCAATCAGTTTGAGAGGTGCAGAGTTTGGGATTTGATTCCTAGACCCAAAGATTATCCAGTCATTGGAACAAAATGGGTCTTTAGAAACAAACTAGATGTTGAAGGAACTATTATAAGGAACAAAGCAAGGCCAGTAGCTCAAGGCTATTCACAGGAGGAAGGAATAAACTATGATCAGACATTTGATCCAGTGGCAAGGCTTGAGGCTATAAGGATTTTCTTAGCCTTTGCAGCCAATAAAAGATTCAAAGTCTATCAGATTGGATGTAAAGAGTGCTTTCCTAAATGGTGATTTTAAAAAAGACGTTTATGTGGAGCAACCACCAGTTTTTATCTCTCCAACTCATCCTTCTTATGACTTTGGATTTTATAAAGCTCTCTATGGTTTAAAGCAAGCTCCAAGAGCTTGGTATGAGACCTTAGCTAGCTTTCTTATAGAGCATAAGTTTTCAAGGGGCATAGTAGATAGGACTCTTTTTTTAGACATCATAAAAATAAAATTTTGTTAGTTAAAATATATGTAGATGATATTATTTTTGGCTCTACTGATCCCAAACTATGCAAAAGATTTTCTTATCTAATGCATTCAAAGTTTAAGATGAGTAGCATGGGTGAACTTTCATACTTCCTTGGTCTCCAAGTGAAGCAATCTCTTGATGGTATCTTCATCTCCCAATCCAAGTATGCAAAGGAGCTTATTAAATGGTTTGGGATGTGTGATGCCTCAGCAATGAAAACACCTATGGTTGCTAATGCTGTGATTGATTCTGATGAACATGGCAAGCCTGTTGATTAGAAAACTTATAAGGCTACTGTTGGGTCTCTATAATATCTCACTGCAAGTAGGTCTGACATAATGTTTGTCACATGTATTTGTGCTAGGTTCCAAGTAAACCCTAAAGAATCTCACTTATTTTATTAAAAAGGATTTTGAGATATATAAAGGTTTGTCCAAATCTAGGACTCATATATCAATCAGAGTCCGAATTTGATTTAACTGGATTTTTTGATGCTGACTATGCTGGATATAGAGTGGACAGGAAGAGCACATCAAGAACTTTGCAGTTTCTTGGTGATAGGCTTGTGTCCTGGTTTTGTAAGAAGCAAACCTCTGTGTCCACATCAACTGCTGAAGCTGAATACATAGCAGCTGGCAGCTGTTGTTCACAGATTTTTTGGATTCAAAACCAATTACTGGATTATGGTATCAACTTAAATAATTCAACTATATTTTATGATAGTACCAGTGCAATATCTATTGCACAAAATCCAGTACATCATAGTAGGACCAAGCATATAGAAATTAGACAATCATTTCATTAGAGATTGCGTAGACAAAAAGAAAATCAATCTTATCTTTATCTTTACTGATTTACAAAGATCAGACATTTTCACCAAGCCATTGGATGAGAAGAAATATTTGTTCTTCTTAAATCAGCTAGGTATGACAAATGGGGCATATTCAACTTAATTTTTGTTTATGGTCGATGATTTGGCACAGTTCGTCGGACGGAGATCGACGATCTGTGAACTCTTCATGAAGAGTTCGTCGAACGGAGATCGACGAACACTTCTTAGTGAAACAGATTTCGTCGAGCGTAGATCGATAATTTTTGATTCAGAAAACTTTACGTCGACCTGAGAACGACGAAAAGTTTTCCCTCTTCTGACTGAGAACGATGAAAAGTTTTCCCTCTTTTGACTGAGATCGACGATATTATTTCTTCATGGAATTTTTCGTCGACCTGAGAACGAAGATTGTTTATTTTTTTCAGGACAAAGACCGACGCTTCATATTCTGAAAACCTTATAACTACGTTTCTGTCTTGCTCCATCCCACGCTTCCTATTCTCTTGCTCTTTCTCTCTCTTTTGCTTTTGCAGGAAAACCTATGGCGATTTCGGCGCTCTCACTCTCTCAAGCATGAAGTTCGACACTGGCTTTGACGTTGATTTTGACTCTTTCTCTCACACTGATCAATTCGTCATCAACATCCTACAGTTATGTGAGGAACAGAAACTGAAGAAACTCATGACAACAAGGATCAAGATTCCAGGAAATGAAATCAGAGAATGGGTTTTCACTTCAACATCTCTAGATGCAGATACTATGGTTGGCACCATCAGCGGCAATCAGGTCATTCTAACTCCTATAGTATTACTTGAGATTTTTGACTTGGCTTCTAGAGAAGATGATATTGAATTAGATAATGATGAGTATGAGAATATGCTGAGCAGAATGAGTCACTCTGAAGGAAACCCAAATAAGCTTCTGAAAAAGAACTTATCTGTTCAATATAAGTTTCTGGCTGACATTGTAGGCAAGTTGTTGCCGGGCAAGCATATTGCCCATGAATATATCACCAGGCACCAGTTTCTGGTGATGAGTGCTCTGGTTGATAAGAAATCAATTAACTGGGGAAAGATTTTTTTGACTTGATAAAGAAGAAAAACACAAAGAAAGAGGTATGCTTTGGGAGGATTCTAGGAATTTTCCTACAGGAAAAGGCACCAAAATTATTGGTTTCCCAACCAATGTTCATCAATGCCTCAAAGAGGATCACCTCTGCCCTATTTGGCAGATGGGAGAGGACCATTCCAAAGCCCTTCAGGGCCTCCTCTTCCTCAAGGACTTCTGAGAACACAAGGGCAGTTACAGCCTCTCCTCCATCTCCAAAAGATATCGCTCCATACACCAGGATTCCTTCTCCTCCTCAACAACAACAACATCAACAACCACTTTCAACTCTTTCTCAACCATCCACTACACATTCTCCCGTCATCATTCATGAGGAAATTCCCTCTCCAGCTCCTTAATCTCAACCTCAAACTCCTGTTTCTGACATATTATCTACCTCCTCACAGTCATCATTCAATCTACTGTCTCCTCCACCATCTCATCACTCTCCAGTTCAGGAACCCTCCACTCCCACAACCACAGTTCCTACTTCTACAACTGACTTCTACCACAACCACAGTTCCTACTTCTACAGCTGACTTCTACCACTGACATTCCATCCATTCACCCTTCCACATTTCCAGAATACAACCACACAGACTTCACTTAGGCTTTCTCTGTGTGTTCAAATTATGGACATCACACTCTGAAAGTGCAGCTAGATCTGATATACTCTAGAGGGGGGGGTGAATAGAGTATGATACTTAAAAACTTTTTACAACAATTGTTGCAATCTGAGTGAACAGGGAAGCAAAAATTAAATCTAATCACAGAAACTATCTAATCACAAAATAACCTACAAAAGAAATTAATCACAGATCCTAACTAATCATAGATCAATCACAGCCAGAAACAAAAATAAAGACAAGCAAGCCAAAAGACACAAGGAGCTATAGTGGTTCCTGTTGGGTATTGTATCCACAATGTACCTGATTTGAAGAAGCCCCTGGACAAGCTAAGGTCAATAGACAATGTATTTGATAAAATCTTTCAAGTTGTACTTGCAGTTATTCCACGCTAAGTGCACACCAATGTCAGGGTGCAGTAGGTCAATATACACGGGTCTGCACGACGTAATCCCTCGTTGAGCAGATCAGTGTGTTGGCCTACGTGTACTCTCTCTATTGGAGTCCACTTACTTTCAAGTACAGGGCCGTGTTTATGCAAGAGAAGACAAGGAGCAAGGATGGGTCAAGGAACAGCTCTTGGGTGGAAAGATGAAAATTCGTCTAAGTATAATTCGACGAGAATCACCAAGTGATTCTCGCCGATTCGGCGAGAATCACTAGTGATTCTCTCCGAATCGTCGAGAATCACTAGTGATTCTCGCCGACTCTTTCCGGCTACCTCAAAACGGTGCCAAGTAAGATTCGGCGAGAATCACTAGTGATTCTCGCCGAAACCATCGCAGAGCAGATCATGAATACCAAGTAATATTCGTTGAGAATCAAAAAGTGATTCGGCGAGAATCACTAGTGATTCTCGACGAATCGTCGAGAATCACTAACTGATTCTCGCCGATTCGTCGAGAATCACCTGCGATTCTCGCCGATTTTTACTTAGCGATTTCTCTGCAACTTCCTGAACCGGATTCTGCCGCTGACAATGTTCTGGACCGGGACTTAGGGATTCTTCTTGTGGGTCCCACAACGGTCATTTTGAAAGCGTCTACAGTATATATACGGGTATTTTGAACGGAATAGACACTCAAAAAGAAGCCGAGCACGATCTAACCCTAAGTTCGCGAAACTGCTCCGCCGCCGCCGTCGCCGCTCACGCTAGTTGGTCGCCGCTGTTGATCGCGTTTCTTCCCGATCTCCGGCGACAGAAGCTTAGCCAAGCTTAGAGTCTCACGCATCTATCCAGAGATCCCTTGTCTCTCGATTTGTTGATCGGGAAAAACTTCCCCGTCCGAATCGATCGAGACGACCGATCCTCGTGTGACCGTTGGTAGACCTAGCTAGCTTCGCTACGAAGTTTGGATCTCCAAAGTACAGCAGCCGCACATCGTCGTCGCCGCCGATCCCGTGAACCTAGCCGCCGCCCTTCTTGCCGCCTCCGGTTCCGGGGAGATCCTCTCCAAGAGAAATCTAGGGTTGTGAACTCTTTGTGGACTTCAAGAACACGTCGTCAACAAAGAGGGACACCCTTGTCTCCAAACGTAGTTTGTATCTTTTGTACATTCTATTTTATTTTTGTTGTAAAGGAACGGTGGTTCCGTGTTGTAAGGGTTAGGTGCAATCCGTTTTGTGGGAGTGTTGACTCCCACGTGTGGAAGGGTTCCTTCCGATAGTGCAGGGATTGGATTTCAATCCCGTTGGAGAAGAGACCGAGTCGTCCCTGGTTGGGAGATAGGTCGAAGGGGGAAAGTGGATGTACCCAAGTCGGGGAACCACTATAAATAGCTTGTGTACTCTGTTGTGCTGTGTTGTTTTATTTTCGTGTGCAGGTACAATTTAAATTCCGCCAAAGCACTGCACGTCACCTATTCCCCCCCCCCCCCATAGGTGAACATAGTTGACACTAGGTGGACTTTCAAGTGGTATCAGAGGGAGGTTCCTCATCAAAAAGGTTAACACCTTGAGTTGAATCCGGCCACTAGTGTCAAGAAGAAGACAACAGCTACTATGGACGGGCTCAAGTACACAGGCAAGATCCCAGTGTGCACCAGGCTCAACTTTCCTATCTGGAAGGAAAGGATCAGGTTCTACATGGAAGCTGTTGATCCTCGACTCTTCATGATCGTGGAGGAGGGACCTTATGTCCCCACTAAGGCCTCCACCATTGATCCTACCCAGAAAGTGCCAAAGAAACTTTCTGAAATGAACAAGGACGAGATGGTGCTAGTAGGACTTGACAAGAAGGCGCGAAACATTCTGGTCAACGCGGTTGATGACTCAATGATGCAAAACTTCAGCAACTGCAGGACAGCACAGGAGATCTGGCAGTGCCTGATCATCCTAATGGAGGGCACGGATGAAGTGAGGGATGATCGGAGATCCCTCCTGAACCAGAAATATGAGGCCTTCAGACAAGGGCCTAAGGAAGAGATCGGAGTCACCTACGAGAACTTCCTCAAGATCGTCAACGCGCTCAAAGGATACGGTAGAGTGTTCACTAATGGTGAACTCAATGATAAATTTCTTAGGTCCCTTACTAAGGAATGGGACACAAAGATCTGCGCCATCCGAGAGTTTGGCAGACTAGCTGAAATAGACCCGCAAATCCTGTTTGGGAAGCTGATGTCCTATGAGCTTCAGCTGAACACCAGGAAAGCAGAAGAAGAAGCAGAGAAGGCTGCAGCCAAAGAAAAGACTGTGGCTCTAAAAGCCAGTCACTCCAGAAAAGGTAAGGGTGCGGTTTCATACCGTGCCAGGAAAAAGGATGAGAAGGAGGACTCCGAGCCATGCTCCTCCAGCTCAGAGCTGTCGGAGGAGGATTTCTCCCTCATCACTAGAGAGTTCAAGAAGTTCCTCAAGATGAGGAATCAAAGAAAGAGAGACGGCTCCTCCTCCAGGCATCAGAAGAAAAAATATTCTTCTGACAGGTATGCTTCTAGACCGAACAAACATCGCTCCTCTGACATTATTTGCTTTGGATCCAATAGGCCAGGACACGTCGTGGCCGACTGCTATCAAGGCAAGAGAGAAAAAGGGAAAGAAGAGGAGCATAAATCTTCGAGAGATAAGAAGAAAGAACGGAGCTACATCGCCAAAAGGCCAAAGACACTGAGTGAGTCTGATTCCTCAGACTCCAGTGATGATGAGGAAGCCTACTTCGGGCTGGTGGGTCGCTCCGACTCAGAAGGAGAATGCCCCCCATTTACTGGGAAGGTAAAATCTCACACTCCTCTCTCCAACTCTGACTCTGATCCTGAGTCTCAGGATGATGAACCTGAGGATAGCCCTTCGGCCCGTGAAGCGGAGCTCCTCGAGAAATATGAGCTTCTGCTCAACACTTTCGAGTAGTGCCGTAAGAGACTGAAGGCTGAGAAGAAGGAAGTGAAATTACTTAAGGGTGAGTGTGTATCCCTAAGGGAAGAGGTCACTAGCTTGATTTCTCTCCGACAGGAGCACCTCGACCTGACTTCAAAGCATTCAGAGTCTTTAAAGCTCCTTGATCTTAAGCAGGAGGAAGTCGACAAGTTGGAAGAACAACTTGCGGCAGAAAGGAAGATCGTCAAGAGCTTCTCTATGCCAAAAACAGTTCTTCCAGTCGTTGATACCTTCTCTGCTCAGGCCAAAGGAGCTGGCTTGGGGCATGTAGGGGTACCTGGTTCCTCATCCAGGAGAAATAGGAACCAGAGGAAGAATAAGGCCGCCAAGAAGGCCTCTGCTTATGAAAAGGGTAAGGCTCCTCTTAGTCCTGTTGCGTTCAGAAAGCCTAGCTTTCCTTGCAACCAACATGACTTTGAATCAACCTTTGGTAATCATTTTCGGCCCTCGGTTGCAAAGCCAAAGGGCCGATATGATGGTTGGACCTTTCCCCGGAACTTCGGTGAGAGTGCCTTCAAGGCACCTTATGAGGAAATCCACATGGGAAATTATGGTCAATTCTCTAGCGGCCATAATGGAAAGCAGGCACCAAAAGCCAAGCCTATTATACAGAAGGTGATGAAGTCATGTGACTGTTGTCACCATGAGGCCTCCACCTCCAGATCCAAGGCCCCAGCTGTACCCACCGTTCCCAGGGTAAGGCCGGAGCCTAGGAAGAGGTACAACAGATTCGACTGTTGGTGCTGTGGCAAAGTCGGTCACTTTGCCGTGGATTGTTGGTTTAATCCAAGGTATTACGAGACTCCCTATGTTAGCAATGCGAGGCCGACCACTCGTAGGGTTAACCAACCGAGGGGGAGTGTGCTAACCGGGAATCTAGGACCCAAGTTCGATTGGGTTCCTAAGGCAAATTAATTTTGTTTTGCAGGAATGTCCAAAGGCCACCAAAATGCCGATCTGGTATTTGGACAGTGGATGCTCCCGGTATATGACTGGGACAAGAAGCCTGCTGCGTGATTACACTCCAGTCGAGAATGGACCCAAAGTCATCTTTGGAGGGTCAGATCGAGGAGTCACCAGAGGTTACGGTATGATTTCCAATGGTATAATCTCTATCACCGACGTGGCTTATGTTGAAGGGTTAAATCATAACCTGATCAGTGTAAGTCAGTTATGTGACAAAGGTTATGACGTTAAGTTCTGCAAGGATAAATGTCTGATAATTTCACGTACCTTTTCTGAGACGGTTTTATCAGGCATTAGGAGCAGAAATATCTTCTGCTTAGATTTTCTCAGTATAGATTCATCTACCCCCGTATGCCTTGTGGCAACAGGCAGTGCATCTCTTTGTGATCAATGACACAAGAGATTGGCACATATTAATTTCAAGACAATTAGTATGCTGTTTTCTAAGAACTTAGTAAGGGATGCTCCCAGTATCAAGTGCATCAAAGATAGACCCTGTCCTGCATGCTAGATGGGCAAACAAACTCGGGCTACCTTTAAGAGCATCGCAGACAAACACTCTTCCCGATGTCTTTACCTTTTACATATGGACTTGTTTGGTCCAATGCAAGTTCATAGCTTGGGAGGCAAGTCCTATACGCTAGTGATAGTTGATGATCATTCTCGGTTTACATGGGTGTTCTTTTTGAAACGAAAGTCAGATACGTTTGACATCTTCACTAGTTTTGTCAAGCAGGTTCAGAACGAATTTAACTGCTCAGTGGTCAAAATCAGAAGTGACCATGGAACAGAATTCGAATCTTGTGTTATGACAGAATTTTGTGAAGAACAAGGTATCTTTCATGAGTTTTCCTCCACGCACACTCCTCAGCAAAATGGAGTTGCGGAGAGGAGAAATAGAACTCTCATTGAAGCCTGCACGACAATGTTGAAAGACGCTTCTCTCCCGGAATACTTCTGGGCAGAGGCTGTCAATACAGCTTGTCATGTACAAAACCGAGCATTGATCAACAAGCATCATCGTAAGACGCCTTACGAGCTTCTGAAAGGCAGGAAACCAACCATGTCCTACTTGAGGATTTTTGGTTGCAGATGCTATGTACTGAATAATGGGAAGTACCCGCGTACTAAATTTGGTGAAAAATGCTTCGAAGGAATATTCATGGGCTATAGTTCCCACAGTCGGGCATATAGGGTCTTCAATAAGAAGACCCTAGTGGTAGAAGAATCAATAAATGTTGTATTTGATGAAGGAAGTTTGTTTAACAACAATTCTTCCAGTGGTATTATTGAAGATGCAGGGGACGACTTGAACAGCTAAGTCTGGATGAGACCGCCAAAGATGACACTCCTAAGTACGTCAAAGTTTCCACCTCCACGTCATCTGAAAATGTTGAAGATCAAAATGGAACAAATCTCTTAGAAGAAGGAGAAGCCCAAGAAGTAGTCGAAGCTCCAGACGCCAGACTTTTAGAGCTCCGGCACGTGAGGGATCATCCTAGAGATCAGATCATCGGAGATCCTCGTGTCGGTGTCAGAACTCGAAGAGGTACTATTAACGAAGTATTGCATCTTAGCTTCCTGTCACAGGTTGAGCCAAAGAAGTTCGACGAGGCGAACAAGGATGCGGCATGGATTCTGGCCATGCAAGATGAACTACATCAATTCGAACGTTGCAACGTTTGGACGCTAGTTCCCAGACCATACAAGCAGAATGTGATTGGCACCAAGTGGATCTTCAGAAACAAACTGGATGAACATGGTGTCATCGTAAAGAACAAGGCCAGGCTGGTGGCTCAAGGTTACAGATAGGAGGAGGGGATTGACTTCGACCAGACCTTCACACCAGTAGCAAGGCTCGAGGCAATCAGATTGTTCCTGGCGTATGCTTCACACAAAGGATTCACAGTCTATCAAATGGATGTGAAATCAGCATTCTTGAACGGAGACCTGAAAGAGGAAGTATACGTCGCTCAACCCCTAGGTTTTGTCGATCCTACTTATCCCAATCATGTTTATTTTCTTAATAAAGTCTTATATGGGTTGAAACAAGCTCCACGAGCTTGGTATGAGACTTTATCTAGTTTTCTTCTCGAGAACAAGTTCTCTAGAGGTAAAATAGAAAAAACATTATTTCTCAGGGAAGTCAAAGACAAGATTTTGCTGGTGCAAATGTATGTCGATGACATAATATTTGGCTCAACGGACAACAATCTTTGCAAAAAGTTTTCTAAACTTATGCAAGGAAAGTTTGAAATGAGCAGTATGGGAGAGCTCAAGTATTTCTTATGACTTCAAGTGAAACAGTCTGAGGAAGGAATCTTCATCTCTCAGACGAAGTTCACAAATGAACTCCTTAAGAAATTCGGTATGGAGAGTGCAACCTCTATGAGGACTCCAATGGGATCCACTATGTCTCTGGATAAGGATGAGAAAGGTAAACCTTTCGATGAAACCAAATACAGAAGCATCATTGGATCTCTGCTCTACATTACTACAAGTAGACCGGATATCATGTTCTCCATATGTGTCTGTGCCAGATATCAGGTGAACACTAAGGAATCTCACTATGTCGCTGCGAAGCAAATTCTAAGATACCTTAAAGGTACTCCCAATCTTGGCTTGTGGTACCCGAGAAACAATGATGTCGAGCTAATAGGTTTTTCAGATGCTGATTTTGTAGGGAGTAGGGATGACAGGAAAAGCACTTTTGGGACGTGTCAATTCCTCGGAAGAAGGCTTATCTCATGGAACAGCAAGAAGCAGAATTGTGTAGCTACCTCCACAGCAGAGTCTGAGTACATCTCGGCAGGCAGCTGTTGCGCACAACTCCTATGGATCAGAAACCAGTTAGCCGACTACGACCTTCAGTTCAAGGAAGTTCCAATGTACTGCGACTACTCCAGTGCAATTGCCATTGCCAACAATCCGGTATCGCACAGCAGAATGAAGCATATTGAAGTGCGCTACCACTTCATTCGGGAGCACGTGGAGAACATGGACATCTCTCTCTGTTATGTCCCCACGGACAAGCAGATTGCTGATATATTCACAAAGCCCTTAGACGAGGACAAGTTCAATCTTTTCAAGACTGAATTGGGGATGCTCAATTATGAGGAATGAAGACTACAGATGCTCCAGGCTCGTACACGATCTGAGGGGGAGCAAGGAACTCAAGTGTGAGCACAGACGCAAGAACTGAGGGGGAGCAAGGGGTCAAATGCTACCGACCCCGATTTTCAGAAGCCGAAAAGGGGGAGATTACCCTCTCGGCTAAGGCTAAGGTGGCTCCAAGCTTGCTCCCAAGAAATTGGTATTGGTAATGGATAACTCACTCAACTCAATTTCAAGTTTATGGTTTTCATTCCCATATGCTCTATTCACCTTAGCTTGTAGGATTTAGGCTTCTTCAAATAGGGGGAGATTGTTGGGTATTGTATCCACAATGTACCTGATTTGAAGAAGCCCCTGGACAAGCTAAGGTCAATAGACAATGTATTTGATAAAATCTTTCAAGTTGTACTTGCAGTTATTCCACGCTAAGTGCACACCAATGTCAGGGTGCAGTAGGTCAATATACACGGGTTTGCACGACGTAATCCCTCGTTGAGCAGATCAGTGTGTTGGCCTACGTGTACTCTCTCTATTGGAGTGCACTTACTTTCAAGTACAGGGCCGTGTTTATGCAAGAGAAGACAAGGAGCAAGGATGGGTCAAGGAGCAGCTCTTGGGTGGAAAGACGAAAATTCGTCTAAGTATAATTCGACGAGAATCACCAAGTGATTCTCGCCGATTCGGCGAGAATCACTAGTGATTCTCGCCGACTCTTTCCGGCTACCTCAAAACGGTGCCAAGTAAGATTCGGCGAGAATCCCTAGTGATTCTCGCCGAACCCATCGCAGAGCAGATCATGAATACCAAGTAATATTCGTTGAGAATCAAAAAGTGATTCAGCGAGAATCACTAGTGATTCTCAACGAATCGTCGAGAATCACTAACTGATTCTCGCCGATTCGTCGAGAATCACCTGCGATTCTCGCCGATTTTTACTTAGCGATTTCTCTGGAACTTCCTGAACCGGATTCTGCCGCTGACAATGTTCTGGACCGGGACTTAGGGATTCTTCTTGTGGGTCCCACAACGGTCATTTTGAAAGCGTCTACAGTATATATATACGGGTATTTTGAACGGAATAGACACTCAGAAAAGAAGCCGAGCACGATCTAACCCTAAATTCGCGAAACTGCTCTGCCTCCGCCGTCGCCGCTCACGCTAGTTGGTCGCCGCTGTTGATCGCGTTTCTTCCCGATCTCCGGCGACAGAAGCATAGCCAAGCTTAGAGTCTCATGCGTCTATCCAGAGATCCCTTGTCTCTCGATTTGTTGATCGGGAAAAACTTCCCATTCCGAATCGATCGAGACGACCGATCCTCGTGTGACCGTTGGTAGACCTAGCTAGCTTCGATACGAAGTTTGGATCTCCAAAGTACAGCAGCCGCACATCATCGTCGCCGCCGATCCCGTGAACCTAGCCGCCGCCCTTCTTGCCGCCGCCGGTTCTGGGGAGATCCTCTCCAAGAGAGATCTAGGGTTGTGAACTCTTTGTGGACTTCAAGAACACGTCGTCAACAAAGAGGGACACCCTAGTCTCCAAACGTAGTTTGTATCTTTTGTACATTCTATTTTATTTTTGTTATAAAGGAACGGTGGTTCCGTGTTGTAAGGGTTGGGTGCAACCCGTTTTGTGGGAGTGTTGACTCCCACGTGTGGAAGGGTTCCTTCCGATAGTGCAGGGATTGGATTTCAATCCCGTTAGAGAAGAGACCGAGTCGTCCCTGGTTGGGAGATAGGTCGAAGGGGGAAAGTGGATGTACCCAAGTCGGGGAACCACTATAAATAGCTTGTGTACTCTGTTGTGCTGTGTTGTTTTATTTTCGTGTGCAGGTACAATTTAAATTCCGCAAAAGCGCTGCACGTCACCTATTCCCCCCCCCCATAGGTGAACATAGTTGACACTAGGTGGACTTTCAGTTCCCCTAAAGTTGGGTACATCCACTCTTCTACCACCCTAGGTAGGAATCCACTGCAGGATGAGTTGATCAGGTGTCCTGGGCACCAATGATCTTTTGATAAGGTGCTCAAAAACCAAATCAGATTTTTTGATAAGGTGTCTTGCCACCAATGAGATTTTGATAAGGTGATCAAAAACCAAGCACAAACTTTTGAAGGGAGTTTAAAAAACCCTTTACAGAGATGGGGATGAGAGAGTGATGGAAGTCTTCTCTTTCTCAAAGCAGCTGAGAAGACTATGTGGATTTTGATGTTGTCAAAGCTCCCCCTGAGTTCTTGAGATGTTCAGGAAATGAAGCTTTGCTGTAGGGTGATAGGCCTTCAGAAGTTGATCTCCAGCAAATGATGATTTCAGCAACAGCTGAAATGTTAGGTGTCTGGAGTCTTGAAAGATGTTGGCCTTAAACACTTAAATCACAAGAGATCTGAAGATTTCAGTTGGTTGATCTCCTTGGTTGTGTGTTCTTGTATGAATTCTTTTAGACAGAGAATGTCTACAGCTCTTTCTCTTGTGAATAGTTGGTGTTCAAAAAGATGTTGTCCAGAGAATGAGTTGTAGCGGAGAATTTTTTTCTTCTTGTTCTTGTTCTGCTTATCTGTGCTGTGTGTCTAAGAGAGATAAAAAAACTTGGGTTATATTCCCTGGTTTTTAAGATAAAATGATCCTCTGTCAAGAATAGTCGTTGGCCTGTCATAAATTGCATCCATAATTGCAAATGTCTTCTAGGGAAAAGTCCAAAGAATCATTCCTTGATAATCCCTTGAAACTTGGTCCAGAAATAAATGAAAACGGCTACAAAATCTTCTGAATTAATTGCTGAATAACTCCTTAACTGTTCTGAATTTGAATCTTGAAAATCCTTTAACTCTTCAGAAAAACGTCGAACTGAGCTCCACTATCGTCGAACTGAGCTCAGCGATTTGGACTTATACAGCAACAAAGATCGTCGATCTGAGCTCCATTATCGTCGAACTGAGCTCAGAGATAGAGAATCAATACTGGAGTCAAGATCGTCGAACTGAGCTCGAAGATCGTCGAATGGAGTTCGACGATTTGTTGAAGTCGAGCTCAGCGATCGTCTAATGGAGTTCGACGATCCGTCGAAGTTGAACTAGACGATCGTCGATTGGAGTTCGACCATTCGTCGTACTGAAATCGACGATATGACTTAGTCTCCAAACTGAAAAACCTTGGTCTTGAGGGCAGCTTCCAAACTTAACTACTAACCCTTAGACTCAATTCTAGTTGACCTTTAGATTTATACAGGAGGTCAAAAACAGGTTTCCTAAAGACATAGTGATCCTGACCCAAATTAGTAATAGGGTGTTCCAACAATCTCCCCCTATTTGGGTTAGGATTACTATTTATAGAATTTGGAAAAATAAAAGAACAACAATATACAAAGCAGCAATACAGAAATGCAATAAGCAGGACATTGCAGAAGCACAGATATATATTATCCCAGACAGAAATCAGAATAATTGTCAACTTACAGAATTATTCTTTCTCCTTGCTCTTTATAAGTTTGATTTCTCTATTAGGATCAAGAGCTTCTTTCTTTGACCTTCTGTCATCAGCTGCACCTAAGGAAGTTTGTTGTTTGGTCCTGAGGACCACAGCTTGAGGATGCAGCTCCATATATCTATCAGAATCAAAGAATTTGCTTGAGGCATATCTTTCCAGTTCTTTCTTTCTTTGTTCAGACAGTGTAGTAATTTTGGAGGAATCTCTGCCTTGCTCTTTAGCTTTCTTAATTTGATCCAGGGCAGCTAGCTCTTTCATCCTGGCAATCAATATAGTAGGGTTATTTTCTGGATCTTCAAAGGTCATTGAGGCTCATATCTGTTAGATGGATTATCTTGAGGAGCTCTGGAGGAGACTACTTCTTTTAACTTATAGGGAAAAGGACCTGAAGTTGTATCTGATGAAGCTTGTCCTTCCCTAGAGTAAGGATGTTGCCTAGAATAGCCTTTTGAGTAGACTTGGAATTCCCTTTGGCTTCCTCTGTAACTTCCTCTTCTAGATTGAGAACCTCTGTACTGGCTTCCCCTATAATAAGATCTTGCATGAGGCTGATAGGGGGTTTGGCTTTTAGAAGAAGGTTCAGCAGCTGAGCTTCCACCTGCACCTGCATCAGGAGGAGGTGGTGGAGGAGGATGAGGATGATGAAACTGAGAAGATCCCTTCTCATACTTCCTCTTCTTCTTCATGGCTTTAAGTTGGTTCTTGGAATACTGCATCCAATGCTCAGTAATGGGGCAGTCATGAAGAATGTAATATGGTATGCCATTAGTGTCCTTTACTTTGGCTGGAGGCACTCTTTTCATAGCTTTGATCCTTGCCTTTCTTTTCCTGGCTATGGTGGTAGAAGAATCATCAGAATCAGTCCTAAATTCATCACTCTCAGAGCTTTGCTCATCATATAAAGCATCAATCTTTTTCAAATATTGATTCTGAAGTTAGGTTGGAGCAGATGAAGCAGCAGTGGTAACAACAGTAGATACAACACTAGTAGCAACAGAAGTTGTAGCAGCAGTTGTAACAATAGACAAAGAACATTCTGGTGCAATCCTTGCAGAAGATATAGCAGCAGTAATAACAGTAGCGGCTGGAGCAGCAACAGATTCAGATAAAACATTTTTAGATACAAAAATATCAGCAACAGCAGTTTCAGATATAATAGTTTCAGTAGCATCAATATCATCAGCAATAGCAGCAGCAACTGGAATAACAGGAATAACAGTAGGCTCAAAATCATATGCCTCTGTATGTATATCCTCAGAAACTGGAACAGCATCAGCATCATCACTAACAGCAGCAATAACAGGAATAGCAGCAATATTCTCAGCTGGAGTAGCAGCAGCATTGCTGGAACCAGAAGGCCCAGCAGTATAAACTGTATTTATGAATGAATGAATAATGCTGGTGTCACAGCTAGAGAAGGGAACAATGGCCTTGGAAAGATCCTCTGATGGCTGGACTGCAACTTTCTCTGGAAGACAACTGAAATAAACTGAATCAAAAACTGATAATAGGGATCTGATGTCCACTGAGAAGACTGCAACTGGAGGGGTTGAAACTGGAGCTTCAGTAACAGCAACAGCAAGAGCTGAAGAAATAGCAGCAGCAGGCAATCTCACCACTTCATTAGGCATCTCCCCATGCATAGATTCAGAGAGAGCTGGATCAAGGCACCCAAATGAAGGGATTGCCTGAGGAAATAGAGAGGATAGCTTTGCAGAAAGGGCTGCAACTGACTGAAGTAATGGAGCCAAGGAGGTCTCCAATAGAAGTGAAAGCCTGGGAGCTATCAGTTCATATTTCTTATCAGCTAGGGCTGGAATATCTACTTGCTCAGCAGGCAATTGAGCAGAGGTAGAGGATGGAGCTACTAGTGAGGGTGGTGGAGAACTGGTGTTTGCGGGAAGTGATGGTTGAGGTGAGGGGATTGTGGAAATGGAAGACAATGGTATGGAGATAGAGGGTGTGAAGGTGGGTTAATCAATAATGTATTGCAGAAGTTGTTGGTAAGATGTTGATGAGGAGGGTAGCTCAGGAGGAGATGAGGGTGAGTCATCCATGAAGGAATCATCTAAGATATTGAATGAGGGAATGTTGGATGATGTGTCCATGTCTGGGTGAGGGTAGTGGTGTAATGGATGGAATGGTGCTTCTTTGATTGGTAGAGTTGGAATTGGAGATGGTATTGATGTTGGAGATGGGCTGGAGATGATGATAGTGGATGGAGTTTGAATGGTGGATGTGACTGGAGGTGATGAAATTGGAGTTGGAGGAGGGGAAGCAGCAGCAGACAAGTCATCTGCAGGGGCAGAGACTTGAGGGGAAGTGACTATTACAGTCCTTGTGCCTGAAGTTGTGCTTGCAGAAGGCCTGCTGGGCTTGGTTTTCTGCCTGTCCCATTTACCAAATAGGGCACAGGACAATCTCTTTGTTGCATTAATATGTATCCCAGAAGATACTAGCAGGGTAGGGAATCTGTTCTGCAGAAAGAGCCCTAGGATCCTCCCAAAATTCACAAAGTTCTTATTGATTTTCTTTTTAATCAGGTTAAAGAAGACCTCTCCCCAGTTCAATTGCTTCTTATCCACAATGGCTCCCATCAAGCACAGCTGATACCTAGAGATAGTATCATGTGCTGAATGCTTGGCCAGCAGAACCTTTCCTACTACATCAGCTAAGAACCTGTATTCCACAGCTAGGTTCTTCTTCATCAGCTTGCTAGGGTTAGCATCAGAGTGACCCATTCTTGTAAGCAAATCAAAAAATTCTTCTCCAGACAAATCAGCAGAATCTCTTCCAGAACTTAACTCAAAAACTTCTGTCAGAATAGCAGGAGTCAAGGGTACCTGGGTTCCAGAAATTGAACCAATCACTGTGCTTTGGTCCTGGTTGTGGGCAGTATAGACCCACTCCTTAATCTCATCAGCAGGCAGCTTGTTCCTGGTGGACATGATGTTGGCTAATTTATGCTCCTTGAACAGTTCCAAAATATCCTCAAAAACCTGATCAGTGGTGCCGAAAGACTCCATGTCTATATCAAATCCAGCATCGAATTTCATTGCGGCTAGAACAGCAACAGAGACGGCCATGGTTACCTGCAAAAATCAACAAACAAAATGACCAAGTGTAAAGATGTTTGGAGGGAAAGAGAATTTTTGCAGAGAAATCGAAAGCGCAAAAGGAGAATGACGGCGAAAAATGAATTTTATATTAGAGTTCGACGCAGAAAAGGAAAGATCGTGGAACTCAGTTCGACGATCGGGGCTTCTAAAGGAATCTAAAGGGTCTTCAATATCGTCGATCTTCGTTCGACGATATTGGAGAGCGTCGAGCTCCGTTCGACGATAGTTCAGGGAACTAAATCGTCGAGCGTCGTTCGACGATCGTTGACCTGAAAGATAGTTCAGACTATCTGAGAAGCGCTGAACCCAGGTCGACGATTTCGGAAATCGTCGATCTCCGTTCGACGATCTGGGGGAAAATCGTCGAGCGCAGTTCAGAGACCAGAAAAACACTCTAGACACTAAGAAAAATCAAGATGTTTGCCTAATTTTGGTCAATTTTTAAACTTCTAAAATCTTGGATATTATTTTAGACTTCCTCCATCTAACATTCCTAACTGATTTAGGAAGAAGGTGTGCTTCTTTTCATCCAAGGGTTTGGTGAAAATATCTCACCTTTGCAAATCAGTTGGGATATATTGAAGTTCAATTTTATTCTTCTCAACATTATCCCTTAAAAAGTGATGCCTAATTTCTATGTGTTTTGTCCTACTATGGAGGACTGGATTTTGAGCTATAGAAATAGCACTGGTGTTATCACAAAATATTTTAGACTTCTCTAAGTTGTAGCCATAGTCTAGGAGTTGATTTTGAATCCACAAGATTTGTGAACAACAACTGCCTGCAGCCATATATTCAGCTTCAGCAGTTGAAGTTGACACATATGTTTGTTTCTTACAAAACCAAGAGACAAGTCTGTCACCAAGAAACTGACAAGTTCCACTGGTGCTTTTCCTGTCAATTCTGCATCCAGCATAATCAACATTAGAAAATCCAGTTAATTCAAATGCTGAATCTTTTGGATATCAGAGACCTAGATTTGGACAACTTTTAACATACCAGAGAATCCTTTTAACTAATGTTAGGTGTGACTCTCTAGGGCTTACTTGGAATCTAGCACATATGCATGTAGCAAACATTATATCTGGTCTACTAGCTGTAAGGTACAGTAAAGAGCCAATCATTGCTCTATATGTTGTCTGATCAACAGGTTTCCAATGTTCATCAGCATCCAATACAGCATTAGTAGGCATGGGTGTTTTCATGCAAGATGCTTCAGACATGCCAAATTTCTTAACCAATTCATTTGCATACTTGGTTTGAGAAATAAAGATGCCTTCAGCATGTTGTTTGACTTGCAATCCTAGAAATAAGGATAGCTCACCCAAGCTACTCATTTCAAATTTAAAATGCATTAGGTTGTAAAACCTTCTGCACAAATGTGAATCAGTAGAACCAAATATAATATCATCTACATAAATCTGTACTAGTAGGGTATGGGACTTATGGGTTCTAATGAAAATAGTTTGGTCTACTCTACCCCTTATAAATCCATTTTCCAGAAGGAAGCATGTTAGGGTCTCATATCATGCTTTAGGAGCTTGCTTGAGACCATATAATGCTTTGTTCAACTTAAAAACATAATCAGGATAAGTTGGAGAGATAAAACCTTGAGGTTGTCTGACATATACTTCTTCTTTGATGTCCCCATTGAGAAAGGCACTCTTTACATCCATCTGATATACCTTGAAGCCTTTGTGTGCTGCATAAGCTAAGAAGATTCTGATGGCTTCCAATCTTGCAACAGGTGCAAAAGTCTGGTCATAGTCCATGCCTTCTTCTTGAGAATATCCTTGAGCAACTAGCCTTGCCTTGTTCCTTACAATTACTCCTTGATCGTCCAATTTGTTTCTGAACACCCACTTTGTTTCAACAATGGAGTGATCCTTAGGCTTTGACACTAGTTCCCAAACTTTGTTCCTTTCAAATTGATGCAACTCTTCTTGCATTGCAATGATCCAGTGTGGATCTTGCTCTGCATCTTGAATGGACTGAGGTTCAATTTGAGATAGGAAGCAAGTGTGCAACAGGTTTTTGTTGACCTAATTTCTGGTTTGCACACCAGCTGAGATGTCTCCAATTACTTGGGAAATTGGATGGTCTCTTGATATTACTAAATAAACATGGGTGTTGATTGTTCAGCAACCTGTGTTGTTGTTTCCTCTTGTGGTACAACAACTGGCTCTTCAAGTTATTTTTCTTCAATATGTTGAATGTTTTCTTCATCTTCACTGCTTTCCTCTTTTTGAGTAACCTGTAACTTGTTCAAGTCTTCAACAATAGAATATACCTGCAAAGGTTCTATGGTAGAAGTGTTCTACTCCTTGAAAGACATGTTAGATTCATCAAATGATATGTGAACAAATTCCTCAATTTTAAGAGATGATTTATTAAAAATCCTATAAGCCTTACTAATCATGGAGTATCCCAGAAACACTCTTTCATCAGCTTTAGCTTGAAATTTTGCTAAGTATCTCTTGTCATTATTATGAATATAACAAATGCAACCAAAAATTCTAAAATAATCAACTTTAGGTTTCTTCCCTTTGAGTAATTCATAGGGAGTCTTGCCCTTTAGTTTATGTATTAAACTTCTGTTCAGCACATAGTTGGAGGTGTTCACTGCCTCTGCCCAAAAAGATAGAGGAAGGTGAGCATCTGACAACAATGTAGTGGCAGATTCAATAAGGGTTCTATTTTTCCTTTCAGCTACCCCATTTTATTGAGGAGTTCTAGGAGCTGAGAAAGTATGCCTGATCCCTTCACTCTGACAGAACTCTTGCATAAGAAGAGAATCAAACTCTGTCCCATGATCACTTCTGATCAGGGCAATTTGAGTATTGAACTCAATCTGTATACATTTGAGAAACTCTGTCAAACACTTAAAGTTATCAGACTTCTTCCTCAGAAAGAACACCCATGTGAATCTAGAGAAGTCATCTACAACTACTAAGGTGTAAGATTTCCCTCCTAGGCTTTGTACTGTAATGGGTCCATAGAGATCCATGTGTAATAGATACAAGATCCCAGGTGAATCACTCTTATTAAGTGACTTAAAACTATTTTTAGTTTGCTTGCCTAATTGACAAGCCTTGCAGAGTCCTTCCTTCTTGTAGGGGCCAGAAGGTAGTACTCTAACAAGGTTGTCCTTGGATAGCCTAGCAATAGTTCTAAGGTTTAAGTGTCCTAGTCTCTTATACCATAAAACATTAGGTCTACAGACAGAATTAAACAGGCAAATGTCTACATCTGTTGAAAGAAAATCTACTAAATAAATGTTACCTTTCCTTTTACCTGTCAACACAGTTGTGATGTCCTCTGACTTGATCTTGCATAATGCTTTGCTGAAAGTCACCCGGTAGCCTTCATCACATAGCTGACTGATACTTATCAGATTGTGCTTCAGACCTTCCACATAGGCTACCTTCTTGAATGTTACTGTCTCAATCTGGACTGCACCATATCCTTTAGTTTGTCCAAAGTTTGAATCACCAAATATGACTTTGGGTCCAAGCTTGGCTTTAAAGGATGTGAGGTTGTCCTTGTTTCCTGTCATGTGCTTAAAGAACCCACTATCTAAGTACCATTGCTGGTTTGATGTTGGATAGGTCTTCACCTGCACATGAAATAATTCACTTGTTTTTGATCCAGTTTACCTTGGGCCTAGGTTGATAACCTTTAAACTCAGAAATGAAAGACATCCCAGGTTGACTCTTATAATCTTCAGGATGATATCTCCTTGGAGGTTTTATCCATTCAGTATAAGGGTTAAAGATTTGGGATAAAGGACCCCTAGGATTGGATTTTGATTTGCCCTTGAAGGAATTTCCAGAGCTCTGATCTCTGTTCGACGATCGTGGAGCTGCGTTCGACGATCTTGGGTCAGATCATCGAGCTCCGTTTGACGGTCGACTGTGGCAGAGTTCAGGAATTAGAGATCGTCGACCTGAGTTCGACGATTTTGCATGAGATCGTCGATCTGCGTTCGGCGATCGTCGAGCTCCGTTTGACGATTTCTGCTGGAACTTAGTTTTCTTAGGCAGATCAGAATTCTTCCTAGATACCTCTACAACTCCCTTCCCTTTATCAGAAATGAACTTGATTGGGGTTGTTAGAACTATAGGTTGGCTGGATGAAGCACCCAAGCCCAGTGTACTATTGAATCTGGAGTTCACTGTGCTTGTGATGTCCATCAGCTTGATACTTCTCCATTAAGGGATTCTTCAAGCTTCTTGGCCTCTGATAGCTCACCTTTCAGTGAAGCTATCTGCTCCCTACAGCACTCCAACTCCTCAGAGAGTTTGAGGTTTTCTGACTTTAAGGAACTATGTTCAGATACTTGATTTCTGAGAGAAATAATTTCCTTCTCAGATTTTAGTAGGTCTAAACATAATGCTTTAAACTCAGATTTAAAGTCCTCTGAATTGAAATCAAAAGAATTAATTACCTGGTCCTCTTCAAGTTGAGCCTCTGAGTCTGACTCTGACTCTTCTTCATCTGAATTATGTTGAGAGGCATTGATTTCCATCATGCAGAACTCCTTCTCTTCTGCATCATCTTCATCATCACTGGAGCTGGATGAAGCTTCTAACTCCTCTTCAGTCTCACTCCAAGATTTAGCAACAAACCCCTTCCTTGTGTGTTTGTTCTTGCTTGAGGAGGGTTTGCCATTGCCATTCTTCTTGAAGTCTTTTTCCTTTCTTCTTTCTTTCTTGTCCCTTCTGTCCTTGTTTTTGTTTTCTGGACAGTCAGGTACAATGTGCCCTGGTTTCCTGCAACCAAAGCAAACAATTTCTTTATTATTTGACTTGTCATACCTTGGCTTATCATGCTCCTTGTATGATCTCTTTCTGAAGTCCTTTCTGGCCATCTTGTAAAATATTTTGGCCAATAGACTGAGCAGTTCATCATTGCCTGTGACTTTGTCTTCAGGCTGATCTTCAGTTGCTTTGAAGGCTATTGTCTTTTATTTCCCTGTGGCTGGTGAGGCAGCCTTCTACTCTTCTTCTCTATTCTTAATGAGCAACTCATATGATTTGAGCTTGCCCAAAAGAGCTTCTGTGGTGATCTCATTCAGACTTCTGACATCCTTGATTGGCCAGATTCTTGAATCCCAAGTGCTTGGGAAGCACATTAGGATTTTGTCATTAAGTTCAGTCAGTGAGATCTGCTTGTCCAAAGTCTTGAGTTCATTGACTATTAGACTGAGTCTATTATACATATTTCCAACTGACACAGCTTCTCCATTCTTGAAATTCTCATATTGGGATATGAGGTGAGATCTCCTGTCCTTTTTTTCATCAGCTGATCCTGACACTATTTCAATGAGCTTATCCCAGATTTCCTTTGCTGAATTATATTCAGCCACCTTTTGAAAGATGTCATCAGACATGGTCTGGGCTAAGATGTTCATAGCCTTTACATCAGCTACCTTCCACTTCTTGATATCAGCATCTATTCCTGATGGAGGTGGAACATCATTTGTACTTGTGTTCTCTGGAGGTCTTGGACAAACTGTCAAAACAGAATTAAAAATGTGCTCGTCAATAGAATTCATGTATAATCTAATCCTTGCTTTCCAAAGTGCAAACTTGGACAGATTGCACACTAGAGGTCTGGTGCTAGCATAATCTTTGTTTGGGGAAATGATTTGTGAAGAGATAATCTAATAATAAAATCTACAGCAAGCAGATCTAACTAGGGATCTTGAGGTTCAGGTGTTAGCCTGTGCAACCAGTGAGATGTGGTATTTTTAACCAACCTCCCTCTGATACCAATTGAAAGTGCAGCTAGATCTGATATACTCTAGAGGGGGGGTGAATAGAGTATGGTGCTTAAAAACTTTTTACAACAATTGTTGCAATCACAGAAACTATCTAATCACAAAATAACCTACAAAAGAAATTAATCACAGATCCTAACTAATCACAGATCAATCACAGGCAGAAAAAAAAAATAAAGACAAGCAGGCCAGAAGACACAAGGAGCTATAGTGGTTCCCCTAAACTTTGGTACATCCACTCTTCTACCACCCTAGGTAGGAATTCACTGCAGGATGAGTTGATCAGGTGTCCTGGGAACCAATGGGCTTTTGATAAGGTGCTCAAAAACCAAATCAGATTTTTTGATCAAGTGTCTTGCCACCAATGAGCTTTTGATAAGGTGCTCAAAAAACAAGCACAAACTTTTGAAGGGAGTTTGAAAAACCCTTTACAGAGATGGGGATGAGAGAGTGATGGAAGTCTTCTCTTTCTCAAAGCAGCTGAGAAGACTATGTGGATTTTGATGTTGTCAAAGCTCCCCCTGAGTTCTTGAGATGGTCAGGAAATGAAGTTTTGTTGTAGGGTGATGGGCCTTCAGAAGTTGATCTCCAGCAAATGATGATTTCAGCAACAGCTAAAATGTTAGGTGTCTGGAGTCTTGAAAGATGTTGTCCTTGAACACTTGAATCACAAGAGATCTGAAGATTTCAATTGGTTGATCTCCTTGCTTGTGTGTTCTTGTATGAATTCTTTTAGATATAGAATGTCTACAGCTCTTTCTCTTGTGAACAGTTAGTGTTCAGAAAGATGTTGTCCAGAGAATGAGTTGTAGCAGAGAATGTTTTTCTTCTTGTTCTTGTTCTGCTTATCTGCGCTGTGTGTCTAAGAGAGATAAAAAAAACTTGTGTTTTATTCCCTGGTTGTCAAGAGAAAATGATCCTCTGTCAAGAATAGCTGTTGACCTGTCATAAATTGCATCCTTAATTGCAAATGTCTTCTGGGAGAAAGTCCAAAGAAACATTCCTTGATAATCCCTTGAAACTTGGTTCAGAAATAAATGAAAACGGCTACAAAATCTTCTGAATTAATTGCTGAATAACTCCTTAACTATTCTGAATTTTAATCTTCAAAATCCTTTAACTCTTCAGAAAAACGTCGAACTGAGCTCCACTATCGTCGAACTGAGCTCAGCGATTTGGACTTATACAGCAACAAAGATCGTCGATCTGAGCTCCATTATCGTCGAACTGAGCTCAGAGATAGAGAATCAATAATGGAGTCAAGATCGTCGAACTGAGCTCGAAGATCGTCGAATGTCGTTCGACGATTTGTTGAAGTCGAGCTCAGCGATAGTCGAATGGAGTTCGATGATCCGTCGAAGTTGAACTAGATGATCGACGATTGGAGTTCGACGATTCATCGTACTGAGATCGACGATATGACTTAGTCTCCAAACTAAAAAACCTTGGTCTTGAGGGAAGCTTCCAAACTTAACTACTAACCCTTAGACTCAATTCTAGTTGACCTTTAGATCTATACAGGAGGTCAAAAACAGGTTTCCTAAAGACATAGTGATCCTGACCCAAATTAGTAATAGGGTGTTCCAACACACTCCTTACACCTCCTCTGCTCCTGAACCACTCTACCTAAATTTCTCTGATATAGCAAAAGATCTTCATGCTTTCATCTCACCAACTCTTGAGCAACTTATAGCAAATTTTATTTGCCTCTCCCTGCTTCCATCATCTCTCTCTCTTCCAGAATTACTGCTCTCTCTTCTGTTCCTTCTTTTGGAGGACTGGTTTTAGGACCCACTGAACCCAGCCATGGGGAGATGTTATATGAAGAAGCTCCAGTTCCTCCACCTGCAGTAGCAGTAGCAGCAGCAGATTCTGAAATGTCAGATGATTCAGCAGATGTAGCCCCTCCAACATACATAATAGATTTAATTGATTTTGATACAGATATGGCTGATACAATAGCAGAAATAATCACTGCTGGTGATTTCTTTTGAATTTCACAGTCAATTTAGATTTTTACTGCATTCTATTGATCAAGTGTACAGAAATTTTCTACCAAGTTTTGATGTACAGTATTCTAGAGCTATTGTAGTTTATACTGCACCTATAAGTCCTAAAGTGATAGAATAACTAAAGGCAAGTTTTGTTGTTAAAGATGTTGTTGAACTAGTTTCTGTGCTCAAAGCATTATCTCCACCAACCTTTGGCTGGTGTTAGTCTCCTATGCCAGATCAGGATGACATTCTGTTTGTTGACATGGAATAAGAATCAGGAAACATTCAAACTGCTATAGACATCTCTGCAGAGCCTACAAGTCTAGCACAACCAATTCCTGGAATCTCAGTTGATTTGCTAAAGTAGCTAGATGATCTTTATGACAATCCTGAACTTTCTTCTCAAGATGATGATGATGATAATGAGTTAGATGACTCGGATAATAAAAGTTCAAAGAAGAGAAAGGCTCCTGCAAAATCTGCTCCTCCAAAGGCTTTCCTTATAAGTCAAACCCCTCTGTTGATATTCCATACTACATCCTGCACAACATTACGCTCACTCCAGATACTCCAAACTGGATGAGGTATTCTAAAAATGAGCAAAAAGCCAGGAAGATGAGCAGGAGGTACTCTCCACCTCCCAAATTCAGGAGAGGTCCTCCTCCTCCTCCTCCTACAGCAGGATCCTCTATAGGTATTTCTCAGGTTCACAAAGCCACATCTTCTCGTCAGTCAAAATCCTCCACCAGCAGACACCAACAGTACTCTTCAAGCAGCAGCAGCAGGCAGCAGCAATACCAGAAGCACATCAGGCAATAGAAAGTGTCTGAAGATGATCAATCTGCTAAAGCATCTCCTGAAAAACCTTACTCTCCACCAGTTCCTTTTGTTGATCCAGAACAGGAAAACATCTCTAGAATGGCTAGATTCCAAGAGCTGGTTGGACTCTCTCAGATAAATAAAGCTAAAGAAGAAGGCAAGGATGCTTCTCAATATACAACAATGTCTTCTTACAGAAGAGAGGAATTAAAAAGGTATGACAAAGCCAAACACTTTTTCAATGTTGACGCTTACATGAGCTTACATACAGAGGCAGTTGTTCCAAAAGCAACTTCTGGCAATATCATTGGAGGAGCTAACTTGACTATGTCTAAAAGAGAAGCAGCAAATCCCAACAGGGAAATCATTTTCAGGCAGCCATCAGAGAAAGACAAGTCCAAGAAGTTTAATTAGTTTTCTGTTTTTCCTCTGAACTATTTATTTTGATTAATATGTCACAAAGCACTTGATGTATTTATATCTGCTAGACTTTTTATTTCTCCCAGATATCTTTTATGCTTTGTGATTGTATTTTATTGTTTTAATGTGTTGTTCATAGTGACCCCACCCAAATAGGGGGAGATTGTTGGATCCGTAGTTTAGATTTGGGCTAGATTCACTATTAGGTTGTTGACATTCACGTATAGCCTAGGGTCATTTTATTAGCTCTAAGGTGTTGGTTAGTCTAACTAGGATAGTTAATCTTTTATCCAGCCCTCAGAGACATCAGAGTTCCAGATTTAGAAGAATGGCAGTGCTTAAGTGTTCATAGTATCAGTTTGAAGTTCTTCGAACTCAGCTCGACGATCGTCGATCGCAGCTCGACGAACTCAGAGCCCCTACTCAGGGTTTAGCTCGACGAACATAGAGCTCAGCTCGACGATCTTCTCTCTTCTCTTAAGTTCTCAGCTCGACGAACTTCAATCTTTGGTCGATGAACTTAGAGCCCAGCTTTGACAGTTTATTTCTCCAGATCAGCTTTCTCATATCTCAGCTCGACGAAGACAATTTCTCAACTCGATGAACATGGAGTTAAGGTCGACGAAATCTGTTATGATCTCGACGATTTCTGACAGTTCTTTTTTTCACTTCTCTGTAGTAAAATTCTGGATTGACCAATGCTTATATATTATATTATTTCTTATATTGCTCTGAGTATTTAATTGAATATATTCTTATGAATATAGTCGTTCATTGGCTGCATTAATTACTGGATTTCACAGAGTTAACATTCGGCATAATAACTGGGACAGTTAAGGAATTGATTTATTGTCCTTCTAGCTGTTTGTCCAAGTTCCAAGATTTTAGTGATTAATCATGGAGAAGAATTCAAATTCAGAGATCGAATTTCTGCAGGAAGATAAAAAGGTCAGTTTTTCAGAAGAACAATCAGAAGAATGAGGAAGAGAATAGAAAACGATACACAGAGACACAAGAGATACACACAGGCAGACAGAGAAGAAAGATATTCAGTCTGCATATTCACTCAGTCTTCATCATCTGCAACTCTTCACCAAGCTTTCAAGAGACAACTATTCAATATCAGGCTGAAAGCTTCTGAAGATAGTTCCATCAAAGAATACCTACCCCGTGCAAAGCTTCTAGCAAAATTTCTGAAGAATAATCATCTCAGGGGGAGCTTTGACAAGATTAAATCCACTAGTCTTCTCAGTTGCTTTTGATAAAGAGAAGACAACATCAACTTTCTTATTCTCACTGTACACAGGGTTTTAACTCCCTTCAAAAGTTAACCACTTGGTTCTTAAGTCTCCTTATCAAAAGACTTAGCTTGGTTTTTGGGCACCTGTTCAAAAGCCTACAGGGTTGTGAGATCTCCCTTCAAATAGATCTTGTGGTGACAGGGCACCTGAGCAAAACCTATTGGTGGCAGGCCACCTGATCAAAACCCTGTAGTGGATTCCTACCAGGGTGGAAGAAAAGTGGATGTACCCGAGTTTAGGGGAACCACTATAAATTTCTTGTGTCGTCTGAATTGCATTCTGCTTTTTTATTGATGTGTGTTGTGTGTTGTGTTAGTTAGGTTTTCTTTCCTGCACTCTCTTAAGATATATTTATCATTATTATAATTCTGCTATAAAAACCAATTAATTTTTTAAAATACTTCATTCACCCCCCCCCCCCCTCTAGAGTTAAACAGATCTTTCCCCTTAGGTGGTAAAGCTCTTACCATCCTTCAACCTCGCTAGAAGTGCACCTCGTACGAGCTGAAGAATAACTGCACTAGGCTACAGAACATGATGGCCTGGCCAAGCAAGATCTCCTAGCGGTTCGAGAGTATTACTACCCTCGCCTACCACCTCGTTCCGGGGTGTGAGGCTAGGGTAGGTGGGTGTGGATCCAGTACTGGGCCCACTTCCCTCTTGCCGCTAGCCCGCGGACCGTGTCATGTTCGCCTCCTGGGCCTCAGCTCGCATGGCTTAGTTATGAAATTAACTGCTACCTGTTTATTTCTTTACTCATCAAAGTGTTCGCCCCCTCCCCCATTTAACATTTGATATTATATTAGCCCACTAATGGGGATGTGTGTGAAAGTATCTAGCGTCTACCTAAATTACCTAGATGGGTGAATAGGTGATGTTTGTGTATTTTCGTGGAATAAAAAATTCTTGAAAAATTAAGCACACAAACACAGAGATTTTATAGTGGTTCCCTGAGTTGGGTATGTCCACTTTCCCGCCACGCCTATCTAATACGAAGGGCTAGATTCAACTACATCACATTTCTCAGATTTCGACAAATCTTACACCTCGGATCCACAACTCCTACAACTCATAGGCTACGCTCCTACTACTTGGAGAACAACCTCTCTTATAGCTCGATCCACAACCAAATCTATGACTTGATCCACAAATGGATCTACAACTCGATCCACAAATGGATCTACAACTCGGAGAAAAAATCTCCTACAAATGTGAAGGAATATTACAAAATAAAAAAAGATTACAAGTCTTCACTCTGTCGTTCTTCGATTAGGTAGATCTTGAAAATTTTAGTGAACTCGGAAAGTAGAAATTCTTTGAAGACCTTGAATATTGATTCTTCAATCGACTAGATCTCGAGGAATAGAAATCTTCAGAGAGTTGCAATTCAGTCGAATAGGTCGAAGAAGATTGAATCGTGCACTATTTGCAGTTGTCGGCCGATCGGATTTCGCGTATCGTACAGAGGCCGACAGTTTCGTTCTTTTGGAAAGTTTCTAGATTTGAAATTGAGAGTAATTATCATGATTAGGTTGGAAAAAAATTCACCCTAGGTATTTATAGAGATCATCCTTGCCAACAAGTATAAAAAATTTCCAAAAAACGAGACCTCAAAATTTATTGTGCATGGCCACTGCAACCCGAGCCTGAATTTGAAAAATTATCAGAAAAATGGCCAAAGTCATATTCTTTGAGTATCATCTGTAATGCCCCAAATATCCTGAATAATATGGGAATTGGTCATTGGAGGTTATCGTGTGGCGATAGTCTTATCGTCGACGATAGCTCAATGAATTAAAAGACCAAGGGCTCGGGATGTTACTGCCTGGCGATTGAAAGATATCGTGGTGCAGTTGCAGTCGACTCTATCAAAGCACTCGAAGAAGAGTTGAGAGGTTTAACATACAGCAGTAGAGAGCTAGCATGTGGCGATATCACTCGATGCACTCAACACTTGGGACGAGGTGTTGAGTGACTACCGCACAACGGTAGTGCTCTAACACATGGCGCTAGCTGATTAAATTGACATATGCCTTAGGAAGGTACCGCTCGGTGGTAGTGAGTTAACACCAAAGGTACCTTGCCATGTGACAGTGCGGTGGAGGCTTCTTTGGGCAACAGAACGATGTCCATTGAGCCAAGTGGCAACTGCCTTAGATACCGCACGGCGGTAGCAGATACTGCATGACAGTAGCTTGCTTTTAAGAGCTGGATTTGAGTTGTAATTCTCATTTACCTCTCTCACACTTTCTCTCTTAGTTCTTGAGCACTTGAGGGAAGAGGAGGAAGAAAGTCCAGGAGGATAAGGGGAGAAGCGATCCAATGTGTGCTCGTGATCGGAATTTCCAGTCGACGCTAGATCTGCAGAAATGAGGTTGTGACGCTCAGTTCCATCCGGATCAAAGAACAAGGGCATGGATCTTAAGCGATCGATAAGGGTAACGACTTTCTCTTTGCAAAACTGAAGTCCTCAATTTGCATACATGCATTGAATGCCTCACCAAAAGGTCAAGAAAATGGTGGTTACCAACGGGTAGATCGTTGTGATCCCCGGTAGAACTTGCAATTAGATCTGGAATCGAAGTATGGAATAGGCATGTTGTGTGCCCATCTGGACAGGTTGGTCTGGATTATTGATGAATTATATTACGTGTCAGAGAAGACACCGTGGATAAAATGTGTGGTTAAATGTGTAAAATCCGGGGTTTGGGGGTGTTCAGGATGCTGCATCGAAGTACTGGAGATGATCTCCAGGAAAACACCAAAAAATAGGGATTTTGTCCCCAACCGCGAGGCAGTGGTGCTACCACCGGTGATAGCTTCTAGTGAGCTATGATTGTGAGCTCAGGTCCGTGGGGACAATGTGGGCGGCAATTGAGGCTGAGAGCTCGAAGAGCCCAAATATGGAGGCCATGAGAGCCATTGTTGTGTTGATTGTGAGATCAAGTCCGTGAGGATAATGTGGCCGGCAATCAGAGCTGAGAGCCTGTAGTGCCTAGCTAAAAATTACATAGAGCCAAATGGGTAAGGGAATGTGGACCCGCGTCTTGTCATGGGGCTTGATTGCATCGGCTTTTGTTAATGATATACCGATTCGAGCAATGGGAAAAGTGTCGACCCATAACCTGCGTTATGTGACTTCTGGATAGATTGCATAAAGTACCTGGATTTTGTCATTGGCATAATGAGAGTCTTAGGTTGTGTGACAAAAATACTAAAATGCTCAATATTGACCGTTACATCTTGGACGTCGGAACGGTAGTGGGATCCTAGGAAATTCGGTACACCGAGAATGTGCCCTAAGTGCACGGGGTATGGTCGATAGAGCCTGCATTTGTTGCAAGTGTTGATTAAATGCATATTATTGTTACCAAAATCTATTTATACTGTTGTTTGCAGGGAAGGAGAAACGCCGCCCTGAGTGAGGGGTGGGGTCATTATAAATTGGTCAGCTAATGCTGAGCGTTGCATTGTTTTGCCACGTTTTGGTGGGCTATGATATGCAGGTGCTGAAGAGCCAAGTGGAAAGTAGCGGGCTAAAGTCCCTTATGCTACAATTGGCTAGCCCTCGAAGGCCTAAAGGCGAACACGTACTATTTCTCATGTGTGGCCGGTCTGGGTGCCGATGTATGAAAACACTTTTTGTAAAGGAAACAATGTAAGGCCTTAAGGCTAGAACTTTTTGTGTATTTGGTTATCATTCCTTTGTGTTATGGACATTTATGATATATGGGTTCTACAAGTTTTAAAATACTTTCGTTAGAATGCACTCTGAGTTAGGATGTGTTTTAAATAGTATGGTCTCATTGAGTATCTCTATTGACTATCCGTGGAATATAGCATGGGGCCCCAGTCAGACCTTCTGTTATATTTCATACGACAGATAGAGGTGTAACAATTTGGTATTAGCTTCTAGTGTCGGTATTTCTTATTCAAATTCACGGTCGAATTCTTTTAAGAAGTGGTGAGCACGTGTATGTGCGCTACTGTGATAATATGAATGAACCTTTGAATGTCCACTTAGAAATGAAAATGCACACGTGTTGGAGGAACTGGTGAGTTCCTATAATTGATTTTGGCAATATTGCATGTTGCTTAATTGTGTGTTTCACGATTATAGACAACTAGAAGTGGTGCGAGTAATGCACCAACTGAGGTGCCAACACCTCCTCCTTTTACGGAAACTATACGGTTGGTTGTGGAAGTCGTGTTTGCATTAATCAATGTGCAACCACGAGGGCTAGTACAACATCCTAATCCTGCAGTGGTTTATGAACCGGTTGGCGTAGTTAAGCAAGTAGCGGTGACACAGGTGGTCGTTGAGCCATTGATAGCAAGGTGAGTGATGGAAAAGCAATTGAAACACGTGATGAGTTTCAATCCTCCCGTGTTTGTGGGTACTGGAACCCCTACACAAGCCGAAGATTGGCTCTCGGGAGTAAAGAGAATCTTGGAGGCAACTGAAACAGAGGAGTGGTAGAAAGTCACTATAGCTACTTTCTTTTTAGATGATGAGGCGAGACTATGGTGTGATGAGGTAGAGCTGCACCAGTTTTTCGGTCGGCAATGTTAAAATTTTCTCAGCGTGGTCAGCCAGGTAGACCAAACACCAAATTAATATCTTCGGCACTACCCAGTTCTCACGTTGAACCAGCGGAAAACCAAGTAACAAGGTTAATTCCAACAAACAATGGAAGCACAAGAAGATCTTTTATTCATTCACTTCTTTACAACATGAGGCATACATAGCGAGACATGATTTCGCTAGTATAAACAGCTATAAACAGAAAGCACCAAAAACCAAGCCGAGCGGACAGCACCAGAGTTCGCCGAGACCGCCGAGGTCGCCGAGTCCGCTGAGATCGCCCGAACTAAGCTGCAAACTGCTGAATACCCACATAGTCCGTCGAAGCCGCGAGGCCGTGCGGACACACCGTTATTCTTCTCCTGCTGAGGCTGAACTGAGGAACAGCGCCTACCCGCCTTAAGCCGGCGGACAGGTTATTGAAGCTGGCAAAGTTGAAACAGAGTTGACAAGCCGCAGAGCGACCTCCTGCTGAATCCGCAGAGACCGCACACCTTCCAAGTACTTGACCGAAGTCAAAGCCAAACTCCTGGCTCCTTGAAGCTACCCGCGCGACCTGCATACAACAAACTGTCAGCCCTGAATCAATCCGCGCGGACAGACAAACTGAGACCGTAGCTCCTTGCCCAACCCAACTTACTGTTCACTCAAGTTCCTGTAGACCTGCTAGGGGGGTCCTATTTATAGGCGAGGTGAGGAGTGTGGTCACCGCCCTAGAGATAGCGACACCGCCCTAGCCCGCGCGATAGCAAAACACCGTCCGCCGAGTCCGCAAGGATTTAGCCAGATATCAAGGAAACCCGCCAGGAGCTAGACAACATTGGCGAACCCACTTCACTCCGCCTAAGCTATGCGGACAAGGCAACAGCCCGCAAAGCCTCCAACCACTGCAGGACAGCAATCCCCCTTCAATGGCTGTCCGCACAAACCCGAGGCAGTCCGCAAGACTCAAGCCTCAATCCGCCACAAGTCCACGACCAAAGGCAGAAAGCAAGTCCGCCCGGTCAACAGTGGACTTGGCGGATACTGCGGACACCACGGTCTTGGCACAGAGTGTTACCAAGTCCAAAACCATCAAAGGCCAACGCGAGCATGGCGGACATGAACTCCCGTCTGCCAAACACCATAGCACAGACCTCCAGCAGTCCGCATGCTACTCGTACACCTGCCCAACACAGCAGCCACATCCCGGACTCCACACACCAGTCCGCCAACGAACTCCACAGCAAGGCACCTGCTGTAACACCAGAGCTCGATAAGGCCTCAGCCAAGCTCTAAGCCCAGTCCGCAACAGCCCAAACCGTAGACACGCCAGTCCGCAAACTTTCCGCGAACATGATCCAAACTGCCAATCAGCACAAGCTTACACCAGGGCCACTGAGCAATGCACCAGTCCGCAAGCCTCTATCCGCTCAGGCCGCTCCTTAGCGAAACCAAACAGCCAACACCTTATTCTGCAAATACCAGGCCGCATAGTCCGCGGACTACTTGCATATAACCCGCTCAGAAGAACAGCCGGCTTCCATTAGACTTTCCACCAGGCCGCACACAACAGTCCGCCTAGTCCGCCTCGTCCGCCAATGCTGTCCGCCCAGGCCGCCCGGCATGTCCCATCAACCACTTCCACTTCACAAATTTCAACACTCCCCCTTGAAGTGGGAAGTGGAGACCAAGCCCAGCAAGCTGTGCAAGCGCTCAAAGGGCCCCTTCGACAGTGGCTTCGTGAAGATGTCAGTAAGATTATCTTCACTCCGAACATGCCCGACCAGCAGAGACCCCTCCAATACCTTCTCCCTGATGAAGTGGTGATCAATCTCTATATGTTTGGTCCTGGCGTGACAAACTGGATTGTTAACCAGTTTGAGAGCACTCTCATTGTCACCCCGGAGTAAAGTAGGCCCTTGCACTTCTTCATGAACATCCTCTATAAGGCTCCTCAACCAGATGGCTTCTCGAGCAGCCAAGGCCGAAGCCTTATACTCTGCCTCTATAGTTGAGACTGACACCGAGTCCTGCTTCTTGCTATACCACGAGATGCTAGCTGAACCGCAAGTGAACACATAACCTGAAGTAGACCTTCGATCATCTGAATCACCGCCATAGTCAGCATCCGTGTACCCAAGCAGCGCAAACTCCAAGTCCCTTCCATAGAGGAGTCCCATGTCAGAAGTCACCTTGACATACTTTAGAATACCCTTCGCCGCCACTAGATGAGATTGCCTTTGTTCAGCCATATACCGACTTACTCGGCCAACAGCATAAGCAATATCCAGCCTTGTAATCGTCAGGTAAATCAAGCTCCCAACAAGAGCCCTGAACACCAAGGGATCATGAAGAACCCTTCCATCATCTCGTCGAAGCTTCAGCCCAGGTTCCAGTGGAGTAGAGCACTTCTTCCCTTCGCCCATGTCGAACCGCTTCACAATGCGATCAGCATACCCTTTATGGCAAATGAGAACCCCACACTCCCTCCTCTCCACTTCAAGACCGAGAAAGTGATGAAGCTCTCACAAGTCTTTCATCTTGAAGCGTATAGTAAGGTCTGCCCTGAGCCTTGCTAGTTCCCCCTCCGAATTCCATGTGATGATCATGTCATCCACATACAGCAGGACCAAGACTTGTAGCTCCCCCTTCTTCTTGACGAACAAGCTTGAATCCGAGTTGGAAGTAAGGTATCCCCAGAATTGCAAGTACTCTGCAATCTTCCCATACCACGCTCTAGGAGCTTACTTCAACCCATAGAGAGCCTTCCTGAGTTTGCAGACATACTCTGGATGTTTTTCAGAGACAAAACAAAGCGGCTGATCCATGAAGATGTCCTTGTCAATCTCTCCATAAAGAAAGGCATTCTTCACATCGAGTTGTCACAACCTCCATCCCTTGCTAGCAGCCAAGGCGATCACCACTCTTACTGAAGTCATCTTCATAACTGGACTGAATGTCTCCTCATAGTCTTCTTCATACTGCTGTGAGAATCCTCTAGTGACCAGGCGAGCTTTGAACCTATCAATGCTCCCATCAGCCTTCTTCTTCAACTTATACACCACTTGCAAGTAACCGGAGTAATGCCATCAACCTTGGGCACAAGGTCCCAGGTATCATTCTTCTTAAGAGCATCAATCTCTTCCTTCATGGCACCTTCCCACTCCTTCACTCTAGTGGCCTCGTTGAAGTTTGCAGGCTCTCGCTCATCCAGAGGACCTGCAAAGAAGCAGGAGACAAAGCTCACTGCATTCCCATCACAGTACCGAGCCGGTGGCTTAACAACCCTCTTCGATTTCCGAAGGGTCGGCTCCTTGCTCACTGCTTCCGTTGCTTCTTCGGGCTCAACTCCTACCTGGGGCAAGCATTGAGCAGTGCTCCCCCTGCTTCCTGAGCCAGAAGGCTCAGGCTCGGAGTTAAAAGCAACAGGAGCTGCTGGTGAAACAACAAGCTCCTCTTCCAAGCCTTCAGCAGCCACCACCGGTACTTCATCAACCTTGCTACTTCCGGTTAGCTCAGCCGAGTCACCTCCATATGACGTCAGCTCATCAAAGACAACATCTCTTGACACCACGAACTTCTTCGTCACAGGGTCCATGCATTTCCATCCCTTCTTCCGCTCATCATAGCCAACAAAGACAAGCTTCCTTGCCTTCTCATCCAACTTAGTCCGTGAAGCATCGGGGACATGCACGTAGCAAGTTGAACCGAACACCCTAAGGTGTCCCACACTCAGCTTCTCCTTCAGCAACAGCTCAACAGGAGTCTTCATGTTGATAGGGCTGAGTGGCATCCAGTTGATGACATAAGCAGCACAAGACATCCCCTCCGTCCAAAAGGATCGTGGAATATCTTTCGCATGAAGCCAGCATTTGCAGGTCTCCGTCAGATGACAGATCTTCCTCTCTGTTACCCCATTTTGTTGTGGATTGTGAGCACAAGTAAGCTCTCGTTGGATCCCGTGCTTCCTGCAGAAGTTAGAAAACTCGGAGGAAACAAATTCACCCCTGTTATCAGTTCTAAGCTTCTTAATCCGCAAGCCAAGCCGGCCTTCTACCAACTCCTTAAACTCCACAAACAAACAGAAGGCTTCCGACTTCTCCTTTAAGAAGTACACCCAACTATACCTTGAGTAGTCATCAACCAGGACAAGCATGCATCTACTTCCACCAAGGCTGGCAGTAACCGTCGGTCCCATCAAGTCGCCATGAATGCACTCCAATGGTTTCTTGCTCCTTTTTTGTGATTTATCAAACAGAAGGCGATGTGCCTTACCGTATTGACAGCCCGCGCAAACATGCCCGTCACCAAAGGAAGACAACTTAGGCAACCCCTTCAACAAACTTCTACTAGCCATCGCCTTTAGCTTGTCCATGCCAATATGCCCCAGCCTCTCATGCCAGATAGAAGCGCTATCATTGGCCCTCATACGATCAACATAAGAATTGGTGGCAAGAACAAACAAGTTCTTCACCCTCCTCCCTACATGAGCAACATCAATCTTCACCACTGATACGTTGCGAAGGAACCTCACATCTTTTGGCCCAAACAGAACGTGATACCCAGCGTCCACCATATTGGTCACCGAGAAGAGGTTTTTCTTCATGCCCGACACGTGATACACACTCCTTAACGTGAGTGGCCCCTGATCACTACCCAAAGACACGACCCCCTCTTTCTCTACTGCATAAACAATATTATCAGCAGTGATAATAGCTTCATTACCTGAGTAAGCCTGCATGGAAGTGAACTTTGACTTGTCTCTGGTGAGGTGATGACCACACCCGGAGTCCACGATCCACTTTCCGTTGAAGTCCTCAGCAGATAAGGCCCAGACACAAGTGCCCGTCATGAAAGCTCCGCCCCATTCTGCTTCTTCACTTCTCGAGCAAGCTTCCTCCTTTCCCGCAGCATGCCCAGGCTGCAGTTTGACCTTACAGTCCCGCTTGAAGTGCCCTCGCTGATGACACCGGTAGCACTTCAAGTTCTTCTTCCAGTCCTTAGGAGCATTGCTCCTCTCCGGCTGATATGAAGTTGAAGTCTCCTTCTCACCAGCGACCTGCACCTTCTTCTTCTTCTTCCCTTCCCATCCTTTCTTCTTGCCTGAGAAGAGAGCTTCGCTGCCTTCCTGATTAAGGTTCACTCCAGCCATCTGCCTTGCCAAGCTCTCCTGCGATGCAAGCAGATTCTCCAGTTCCAGCAAATACGGCTGAGTAGCCCACCCTTGAATAGATGTCACAAAGGCCACATACTCCTTCCGCAAGCCGCGGATAATGTGCCTTTTCATCTTAGACTCAGAGATAGGCTCATCAGGATCCAGTGCCGACAACTCAGCGCACAAGCTCTTCATCTTTAAGAAGTACTTCGAGATGGAAAGGTCTCCCTGAGTTGCCCTGGCCAACTCATTCTCCAGGAACTGAAGTCGCGCCACATTCTTCCTATTGAACAACTCATCAATGGTTGTCCAAATATCAGCAGCCGACTCACATCCAATGATGTGATCAAATAGTTCCGGAGACACGGCCCTCTTCAGAATGAACTCTGTCTTAGCATTTGTTCTTCTCCAGAGCCTAACCTGCTCAGCAGTACCGAACGCAGCCGTGACTTCCTGCCTATCGTCACCACCGACGACTTCACACAGCTCCTCGCTAAGAAGATAACTCTTCATGCACGACTTCCACTTCTTAAAGTTAATCGGCGTTAAGAGTTCAATGCCAAGACCTCTTGCAAAGCTCCCTTCCATTGCAACACCTGTTGGCAACCTTTCAGAAGCACCGAACAACAACACAGGTTGAACACCACTCAAGCCCTGAGTAACAACACTGGTTGACTACAGCTCATGCAACTGAACCTCCCTCTGATACCATGTTAAAATTTTCTCAGCGTGGTCAGCCAGGTAGCCCAAACACGAAATTAATATCTTCGGCACTACCCAGTTCTCACGTTGAACCAGCGGAAAACCAAGGAAAAAGGTTAATCCCAACAAACAATGGAAGCACAAGCAGATCTTTTATTCATTCACTTCTTTATAACACGAGGCATACATAGCGAGACATGATTTCGCTAGTATAAATAGCTGTAAACAGAAAGCACCAAAAACCAAGCCGTGCGGACAGCACCGGAGTTCGCCGAGACCGCCGAGGTCGCCGAGGTCGCCGAGTCTGCTGAGATCGCCCGAACTAAGCTGCAATACGCCGAATACCCACGGAGTCCGCCGAAGTCGCGAGGCCGTGCAGACACACTGTTATTTGTCTCCTACAGAGGCTGAACTGAGGAACACCGCCTACCCACTTGAGACCGGCGGACAGGTTATTGAAGCTGGCAAAGTTGAAACAGAGTTGACAAGCCGCAGAGCGACCTCCTGCTGAATCCGCAGAGACCACACACCTTCCAAGTACTTGACCGAAGTCAAAGCCAAACTCCTGGCTCCTTGAAGCTAACCGCGCGACTTGCACACAACAAACCGTCAGCCCTGAATCAATATGCGTGGACAGACAAACTGAGACCGCAGCTCCTTGCCCAACCCAACTTACTGTTCACTCAAGTTCCTGTAGACCTGCCAGGGGGGTCCTATTTATAGGCGAGGTGAGGAGTGTGGTCACCGCCCTAGAGATAATGACACCGCCCTAGCCCGTGCGATAGCAAAACACCATCCGCCGAGTCCAGAAGGACTTAGCCGGATACCAAGGAAAACTGCCAGGAGCTAGACAACATTGGCGAACCCACTTCAGTCCGCCTAAGCTATGCGGACAAGGCAACAGCCCGCAAAGACTCCAACCAATGCAGGACAACAATCCCCCTTCAATGGCTGTCCGCACAAACCCGAGGCAGTCTGCAAGGCTCAAGCCTCAATCCGCCACAAGTCCACGACCAAAGGCAGAAACCAAGTCCGCACGGTCAACAGCGGACTTGGCGGATACTGCGGACACCATGGTCTTGGCATAGAGTGTGACCAAGTCCAAAACCATCAAAGGCCAACACGAGAATGGCGGACATGAACTCTCGTCCGCCAAACACAATAGCACAGACCGCCAGCGGTCCGCATTCTACTCGCACACCTGCCCAACATAGCAGCCACCTCCCGGACTCCACACACCAGTCCGCCAACGACCTCCACAGCAAGGCACCTACTGTAACACCAGAGATCGACAAGGCCTCAGCCAAGCTCTAAGCCCAGTCCGCAATAGCCCAAACCGCGGACACGCCAGTCCGCAAGCTTTCCGCGAACATGAGCCAAACCGTCAATCAACACAAGCTTGCACCACGACCACTAAGCAATGCACCAGTCCACAAGCCTCTATCCACTCAGGCCGCTCCTTGGCGAAACCAAACAGCCAACACCTTATTCTGCAGATACCAGGCTGCATAGTCCGCGGACTACTTGCATATAACCTGCTCAGAAGAACAACAGGCTTCCACTAGACTTTCCACCAGGCCGCACCCAACAGTCAGCCCACTCGGCCAATGCTGTCCGCCCAGGTCGCCCGGCCTGTCCCATCAACCACTTCCACTTCACAAATTTCAACAGGCAATTGATTGGGATCTCAATGGAGGAGTTTTCAAGGTGTTTTCTAGCAAGATATATTCAATATGCACAGCGGATTGCAATGGAAAACCAATTTCAAAGGCTAACTCAAGGCGAGATGTTCGTGGATGACTACTTGCATGAGTTTACGATATTGGGAATGTTTGCAGGCTTTACGTTTGTAGATGAGGAATGGAAGACAAATTGTTTCTATGAAGGGCTGAGAGAGGACCTGTGATTGCTTCTCTCCGGACCGATGATGCATGGTTTTCTTATCTTGTTCAATAAGACATGTTCGCTTGAATAAAATATAAAGCGTGTGTAGCGTAAGAATGACTTGGCTATAAAGAAGTCAGATTTTAAATCTGAGTACCGAAAGAGGCGAAGTTCGAGGTCTAGGTCATCGGGACCAGCTTCTTCGAGCAAACCTAAAGTGACGACAGAAAAAGTCCACTCACTTGTTATACATGCGGTAAAGTGGGAAATATAGCTCGAGATTGTTGTAGTGGCCCTCCAAAAGTAAAGAAAAAGACGGGTGCGTCTTATACTGAAAAGGGAAAGGCAGTGGTGGAGTCAACTGCATCCCAAGAGCAACCCCGAGTCTATAATCTTGGCCAATAGGACGCTATAAAACAAAGTGACGTCGTAACAGGTATGAGTTAAGATACAATTTTTACTGCTTTTCATACTTAGTACTTATGCGTTACTTTATACTAATTGTATTAGGCTTTGTCCTTATATCGGAATATCCATCGAGAGCACTGTTCGATACAGGAGCTTTGCAGTCCATTCTGTCTAAGAACTTTATAGTGCGTATCGGAGTGCCTACTCTTATTTTGACAGATAGTGTGCATGTGTTACTGTCTAACGGGTGCTTGATGCGTGTGGATAGAGCTTGCTGTGTTGAGGTGTAGATAGGAAGTCATAACTTTGGTTTGTAAGCATTTGTGCTGCTGATCTCAGAGTTTGATGTAATCTTTGGTATGGACTAGCTCTCAGAGCAGCATGCCTGTATAGATTGCAACTCAAAGGAAGTAATACTTGGGCAAAACACCGAACGCGAGACGAAGTTCATTGGTATGTGAGTAGCGAACAAGATATTGGTGTCTGACCTCCAGGTCATCAAGGTGATTTAGAAAAGCGCGGAATTGTTTTTCATGCTATTGGAGGATGTAGAGTCAAAGACCAGTTTAAATCACCTTTCTATTGTATCAGAGTTTGTGGATGTCTTTCCAAAAGATCTCCCTGGGCTTCCATCCCAGCAAGAGATTGACTTTGCTATTGCGTTGTTGCCATGTGCTAAACCTATGTCATGTTAGCTGTACTGAGTAGCGCCAAAAGAAATGGCAGAACTAAAATATCAATTGCAAGAATTACTAGAGCAAAGTTATATACGTCTGAGTATGTCACCTTGGAGTGTACCGGTTCTTTTTGTTAAAAAGAAGGACGGAAGATTGCGTATATGTATTGATTATCGTGAGCTGAATAAGCTGACGGAAAAGAACATGTATCCGATTCCAAAAATCGATGATCTGTTTGATCAGCTAATTGGATCAACTGTCTACTCCAAGTTGTATTTGAAGTACGGCTACTCGCAGTTGAGAAATCGGGAAGTGATATTCCCAAGACAACGTTAGGTACATGTTTTGGGCATTTTGAGTTTACTGTGATGCCTTTTGGACCCACTAATGCACCATAAGTATTCATGGATCTGATGCACAGGACTTTTAGAGAGTATTTGGACCTGTTTGTGATCGTTTTTATTGAAGACATACTAGTATACTTTCAGTCTGAAGAGGAGCATGCAAAACATTTGAGGTTGGTTTTGCATACTCTGCGAAGGAATCGCTTGTACGCCAAATTCTCAAAATGTGAGTTTTGCAATCTTCAGTAGCTTTTCTTGGTCATGTCGTAAGTGGAGATGGTATTGTTGTGGATCCGGCAAAGGTTGCTGCTATACGAGAGTGGCCTGTATTTACTTTGGTAGTGGAAGTCAGGAGTTTCCTAGGACTTGCTGGCTATTATAGACGCTTCATAGAAGGTTTTTCAAGTATTGCTTTACCTCTCACGACGTTGACAAGAAACAATCAAAAGTTTGTTTGGATGCCAGAGTGCGCACGAGCTTTTGAAGAGTTAAAGAGTCAGCTGACCACGACGCTTGTGTTATGTTCTCCATGTGGTGCAAAAGGCTTTGAGATCTATAGTGATGCATCTGGGAGTGGCTTAGGATGCGTTCTTTTGCAATATGGGCATGTGATAGCTTATGTCCCTCGCCAACTATAAGTACATGAGAGGAATTATCCGGTTCACGACCTGGAATTGGCGGTCGTGATATTCACTCTTAAGTTATGGTGACACTATTTGTATGGTGTGAAGATTGATATCTTTACTAACCATCAAAGCCTAAAGTATCTAGTGCAATAGAAAGATCTAAATATGCGACAATGAAGCTGGATGGAGTTCTTTGGCGACTACACCTTTGAGATTCATTATACTCCCGAGAAGGGAAATGTCGTCGCATATGCGTTAAGTCGCAAGACTCAAACACGAGCAAATTGGTTGCAGATGCGTGATGAGCGTCTGATTCGTGAATTGGAGGCTCTGTACATCTCTTGTGTTGATAGGAGAATGAGCGCGGAAGCATGCTTGAACTGAACTGAGGTGCAATATGACCTCGCGGATACGATTCGACGGGCTTTGGAGCTAGATGAAAGCATGAAGCGCTATATGGTGGAGATAGTGGATCGGTCAAATTCCCAATTCTCCTTGAACGACGGTCTTTTGTGGATAGAAGGTAGGCTGTGCGTCCCAAATATTGGCAATTTATGGGAAGAGTTGATGTATGACGTGCATTTTACCAAGTATTCAATGCACCCGGGGAGCACAAAAATGTTCAAAGATATGAAGAAATTATTTTGGTGGTCATGATTAAAGAAGGAATTGTGCTTTATGTGGCGAAGTGCCACACTTACGACCTAGTAAATGCTGAATGTCAAAGGCCTGTTGGTTTCCTGAAGTCATTACTAATACCGGAATGGAATTTTGATGATATAACGATGGATTTCCTGCATGGATTGTCGCAATCACAATGCGAGAATGATTCCATTTGGGTACTAATAGATTGGTTGACCAAAGTAGCACACTTCCTTTTGAATCAAAGGGACGAGTTGAACAATTGGGTAAACTTTATGTTGAGCAGAACGTATGATTTCACGGTGTGCCCCGTAGCATTGTTAGCGATAGAGATTGACGTTTCATATCGAATGAATGGAAGCTTATTCATAAACTGTTTGGTACCAAGCTGAAATTAAGTACGACCTTTCATCCTCAAACAGTTGGTCACACTGATAGAGTAAACAAAATGATGAAATATATGTCTCGCATGTGTGCGCTAGATTTTGGGAAAAGTTGGGAAGATCATCTCTATATGATCGAGTTCGCCTACAATAATAGCTACCAAGTGAGTATACAAATGACACCATTTGAAGCCTTATATGGTAGGAAGTGTCGTACTCCGTTGGCTTGGGTAGAAACAGGTGAATTGATGCTATATAAACGTGCGGATGTTGAAGGCGTGAATTCAACGATATGGTTAATTTGAGAGCGGTTGCTGATAGCGCAAGATAGGCAGGCAAAATACTATAATGTCAAGCACCGAAATGTGCAATTTTCGGTTGGAGATTGGGTATACCTCAAGATTAAACCGTTCAAGTGTGTATCGAGGTTCCGACACTTGAAAAAGCTTAGTCCGAGATACCTTGGGTCGTTTGAAATCATTGAGCGGATTGGAGAAGCTGCCTATCTGAAGGAGACGGCGATCCCCAACATGTTGAAGATGATGAAGGCATGCTCGCGGAAGAACCTTCTCCGTCTCCAACAAAAGACTTGCGGCGCCGTGGTGACCTTGTGGAGCGACGCTACAATATCCGCCCATGGTGCAAGACAGCCTATTAATATTTAGTTGAATTTATTTTCTATTTTGTGAGCATTTTTATTTCATCATGTTATGTTTAAATATTGGAGTGTTTTATTTTTTTCTTATTTGGCCTGTATGTAGCCTAACATTGTTGTAAGCCTATATAAGGCCATGTTATTGTTATTTTTTATTAAGTTGAATGATAAGAAAATTGAAACCCTAATTTCTCCTTAAGAATTTCCCTTCTCCTCCTCCTCCTTCAAAATTTAGTCCAAGCCTTTGCTCCCTCTCCAAGCCGTCGACCACTTTCTCCTCCTCCTCTTTCCCTAGGTATTCGGCCAACCTCCTTACCACCAACCTCAAGTCTCCTTCCCCTCCAATCCGAGCAGCCCCTTCTCAAGGAAAACGTGACCACACTCATTAACACAAAACCTGACCAACCCTCATCCAGACAAAAACCGACCAGCCCTCACATCTTGGGTGGATCTCGGCCAAGGTACAAAGATCCCTCCTTGTGAATACAACTCCGGCGTGAAGCGAATAAGGAGGACGAGTTTCTCTCCATCCGGCGTGACTCCGGCGAAGCCGTTGAAGAGAGATCCAAAGTTAGTGAATCAGAATCATCCATTTTGATTGGGTAACAAGAACTTTCTACCTTTTTGTGTGTTTCTCTTTAGATGTTCATTGTGGTGGATTTACTTTAACGTCATCTTTGAAACGTTGGATTTATCGTGGTTTTATTCGATTGATTTTGTTGTTCATCCTTATTTCATTTAAGTTCGAGAGGATTGGAGAACCTCGTTCTCTTTTTGTTGGGAGAGATCAATCGTTTCCGAGTCGTAAATTTTGTTAGATCTCTTTTGGTACAACCACTGCTCGATTGGACCGGCTGGATCCTTTTAGCCAGAAAGAATATTAGCCGATAGCCTTTGCTCGATCCTAATCGGTTTGGCTATCCGTATGTTAGCATTTAATTGATAAAATTGTCTAACGTGTGTGCCGCGTTGAAGTTTTTGTGCGAACGAAAATTGGGTCATACAGAGAAGTCGTGTTTGTCCGTTAACAACCGGTGTCAACGTATGAGCCTGCATCAAATTTGGTATCAGAGGGAGTTTTACGTCAATTTCCTAATTGGCATCCTCCTCCTTTTCTTAGGACGTGACACGCACTTGTCTTGCACGTTTATTTGTCAAAATTAAAAAAAAAATTCTAATCTGCCAAAAGCAGCCTAATTTTTTTATTTTTCTGCAAAAAAATCAAAATTTTTTAATAATCACTTATTTATTTTCATTAAGAAAATTAAAAAAATATATTTTCTTACCCTAGCTATTAAGCGGGAACAATTCTATGCGTTGTAATTTCCTTGGGTTAGAACCATTGTTTGTTTGCATGCGCACTGGAGTAAGCACAGAGTATTCCCCGTCATCCTCCCACATGGCAGACGAGCGATATGCGGGTCACGTTCTCACAGCGATTGAAGAACTCTGCCAGGAGTTCACAGATCAGTTGATGGAGATTTGGGAGATTCTTCATGAGTTACGATTAAATCAAGCGGCTCCCCATAATCAAGTCGCCAACCCGCGTGAGGAAGGGAATAATAATCATAACAATAATAATAATAATGAACATGTCCTATGTGCACCGTATGAGTTTGACATTACTAGAGCCATTCGGGTCAAACCCCCATTGTATGATAGGTTGGGTAAACCACAAGTTTTCCTAGACTGGGTTATGGAAATAGAATGCTACTTTCAGTGGCACAATTTGACTGACGTGGATAAGGTGCGAGTGGTGAGGATGAAGCTGTTAGATAGAGTTAAGATATTCTTGTTGAATGAGGAACGACGTATGAGAATCGTGGATGGCGAATTACCCATTGTTTGGGAAAGCATGTAGGCCATGCTGACAGACCAGTACATCCCTGCATACCTTCGAACGCAAATGTTTGATGATTTGGCTACCATTAAACAAGGGAATAGGTCGGTATCAAAGTATATGAGCCTTCTTAAGGATATGATGGTTAGGTGTGGTGTGAAGGAGATGCTAGAGATCACCCTCTCAATGCTTCGTAAGGGGTTAAACCCTGACATTTAGGGTAAACTACTATGTTATGGTCACATCGACCTAAACACCACCTTCAAAACTGCATTAAATATTAAGAAGCACAACGCTCATAGGAATAAGACTCGCTCATTTCAAAAGGGAAAGTCCATCTTAGGACCACCCCCACCTCCATCTATAAGGATAAGGGTAAGTTCTGGTCCATTGACTCGAACTCTGTAGTCGTGACTGCTAGGAATATTAGAAACCCAACGGGTGAGAGAGTTCATGTAGGAAGGGTTAATAAAACAAATGCTACCTGTTTTTCTTGTGGAATTCAGGGCCATTATGCTAGTGAGTGTCCTACTAAGCCCAAGCCCCTAGCCATTTTAGATTCCTCGTGCGAGTCAGACGAGCATATATATGAGGCAGGAGAAGATAGCGAGTCAGAAGGAGTGCCAAGCGATATAGAGGATGATGCTCATATGATGGTCATGCGGTGTATTCTGGCTAATCCACATGCATTAGATGACTGGAATAAGACGAATATCTTCTCCTTAAATTTTAAGAGTGGAGAGAAGTGGTGTAAGTTGATCATTGACAGTGGTAGTTGTATGAACGTAATTTCTGAAAACACGTTGACCCGAATGTAATTAGTTATTGAGCTGCACCCTCACCCTTATAAGGTGGCATGGGTAAATAAGACATCCCTCCCAATTTCAAAGCGTTGTTTGGTACCCCTTACCATCAAGGCTTACTCTGAAAAGGTTTGGTGTGACGTCATCCCCATGGATTCTTGTCATGTCTTACTATGACGCCCATGGCTTTATGACCATGATGTTACTCATCTAGGGCGAGCCAACACATATGAATTCAAATTTAATGACAAGACCATTATCTTTATACCCACTCCGCCTAAGGATCCTTTGGTCTTTTTCTAAAGACACGATTGTGCCTGTAGAGAAAAAAAACGTTAAGCTTTATATCTAAGAAGGAGTTTGAGCGCGAGTCCTTTATAGATGGTGTCATGTATGCGATAGTATGATTTCCAGTCAAGAAAGAAAGCTCCTCGTTTGAGAACTTACCACTAGCACTGAAGACCCTTTTAGTGTAATTTAAGGATGTTTACCCAGATGATTTACCGCCCGAGTTACCCCCCATGCATGAAATTCAACACGAGATTGATTTCATTTTGGGTTCCTCGTTGCCCAACCCTCCCCACTATTGACTAAATCCATTCGCACACCTAGAATTGCAAAAATTAATTTCAGATTTGCTAAGGGGTTCATCCGACATAGTAAGATTCCTTGTACCGTACCTGCATTATTGGTTCCTAAGAAAGATGGTTCTTGGTGGATGTGTTGGATTATATAGCCATAAATAAAATAACTGTCAGATACAGGTTTCTTATCCCTCGATTGGACGACTTATTGGACATGTTAGTCAGGGCCACAATTTTTCTAAATTTGATCTTAAGAGTGCCTACCATCAAATCAGGATTAGGGAAGGAGATGAGTGGAAGACGGTCTTTAAATCAAAGGACAGACTTTATGAGTGGTTGGTGCTCGGGGAAGGGCTCACTAATGGCCCAAGTACATTTTTAAGATTGATGATGTCAGTGTTCAAACAGTACCTAGGAAAATTCGTAGTCATATATTTTGATCATATCCTAGTTTTTAGCGCCTCACCGAACGATCAAGAGTCTCACTTGAGGACAGTACTTACCACGTTGCGAATGGAGAAATTATTTATTAATCTTAAAAAATGTATGTCTAATGTTCCATCTGTGGAGTTCCTTGGTTATATTGTACGTTTGGAGGGCATCCATGTTGACCCTAAGAAGGTCCAAGCCATCAAGGATTGGCTGGAACCAACCAATATATGGGATGTTTGGAACCAACCAATGGCGGCGCGCCAGCCAGGATGTTGGAACACCCTATTACTAATTTGGGTCAGGATCACTATGTCTCTAGGAAACCAGTTTTTGACCCCCTGTATAGATCTAAAGGTCAACTAGAATTGAGTCTAAGGGTTAGAAGCCTAGGTTTGAAAGCTGCCCTCAAGACCAAGATTTTTTCAGTTTGAGACTAAGTCATATCGTCGAGCTCAGCACGACGATTCGTCGAACTCCAATCGACGATCGTCCAGATCAACTTCGACAGATCGTCGAACTCCATTTGACGATCGCTGAGCTCAACTTCCACAAATCGTCGAACTCCATTCGACGATCTGCGAGCTCAGTTCGACGATCTTGACTCAGTATTGGATCTCTATCTCTGAGCTCAGTTCGATGATCTTTGAGCTCAGATCAACGATATTTTTGTTGCTGTATAAGTCCATATCGCTGAGCTCAGTTCGACGTTTTCTGATGAGTTAAAGGATTTTTCAAGACTCAAATTCAGATCAGATAAGGAGATATTCAGCAATTAATTCAGAAGATTTTCTAGCCGTTTTCATTTATTCTGGACCAAGTTTCAAGGGATTATCAAGGAATGTTTCTTTGGACTTTCCTCCAGAAGACATTTGCAATTAAGAATGCAATTAATGCAGGCCAACGACTATTCTTGACAGAGGATGTTTTTCTATTCAGTACCAGAGAATAAAAGACAAGATTTTTTGAATCTCTCAATCAACTGAGCACTCAGAACACAGACAAGAAGAAGAAAATATTCTCTATCTCAAAGAATTCTTTCAAAACACACATCCAAGGAGATCAACCATCTGAAATCTTCTGATCTCTTGTGATTCAAGTGTTCAAGGCCAACATCTTTCAAGACTCAAGACACCTAACATTTCAGCTGTTGCTGAAATCATCATTTGCTGGAGATCAACTTCTGAAGGCCTATCACCCTACAACAAAGCTTCTTTTCCTGAACATCTCAAGGACTCAGGGGGAGCTTTGACACCATCAAATCCACATAGTCTTCTCAGCTGCTTTGAGAAAGAGAAGACTTCCATAAATTTCTCATCCCCATCTCTGTAAAGGGTTTCTCAAACTCCCTTCAAAAGTTTGAGTTTGGTTTTTGAGCACCTTGTCAAAAGCTCATTGGTGGCAAGACACCTGATCAAAAAATCTGATTTGGTTTTTGAGCACCTTATCAAAAGCTCATTGGTGCCCAGGACACCTGATCAACTCATCCTGCAGTGGATTCCTACCTAGGGTGGTAGAAGAGTGGATGTACCCAAGTTTAGGGGAACCACTATAGCTCCTTGTGTCATATGGATTGCTTGTCTTTATCTTTTGTTTCTGGCTGTGATTGTTCTTTGATTATTTTGTGATTAATTTATGTTGTAGGTTATTCTGTGATTAGATTTAATAATTGCTTCCCTGTTCACTCAGATTACAACAATTGTTGTAAAAAGTTTTCAAGCACCATATACTCTATTCACCCCCCCTCTAGAGTATATCAGATCTAGCTGCACTTTCAATTGGTATCAGAGGGAGGTTGGTTAAACATACCACACCTTGGTGGTTGCACAGGCTAACACCTGAACCCAAAGATTCCTAATTAGATCTGTTTTCTTTTGAGTTTATTATTAGGTTTTGTTTTCACAAATCATGGCCCAAAACAAAGATTATGCTAGCACCAGACCTCCAGTGTGTAATCTATCTAAGTTTGCACTTTGGAAAGTAAGGATCAGATTATACATGAATTCTATTGATGAGGATATTTTTAACTCTGTTTTGACAGTTTGCCCAAGACCTCCAGAGAACTCAAGTACAAATGCTGTTCCACCTCCATCAGGAATAGATGCTGACATCAAGAAATGGAAGGTAGCTGATGCCAAGGCTATGAACATCCTAGCCCAGACCATGTCTGATGACATCTTTCAAAAGGTGGCTGAATGCAATTCAGCAAAGGAAATCTGGGATAAACTCTCTGAAATAGTCTCAGGCTCAGCTGATGAGAGAAAGGACAGGAGATCCCATCTCATATCTCAATATGAGAATTTCAAGAAGGGAGAAGCTGAATCAGTTGGAGATATGTACAACAGGCTCAGTCTAATAGTCAGTGAACTCAGGACCTTGGATAAAGAGATCTCACTAACTGAACTCAATGACAAAATTCTAATGTGCTTCCCTAGCACTTGGGATTCAAGAATCTGGCCAATCAAGGATGCCAGAAGTTTGAATGAGATCACAACAGAAGCTCTATTAGGTAAGCTCAAATCTTATGAGCTACTCATTAAGAATATAGAAGAAGAACAGAAGGCTGCCTCACCAGCCACAAGAAAAGAGAAGACAATAGCCTTCAAGGCAACTGAAGATCAGCCGGAAGACAAAGTCACAGGCAATGATGAACTGCTCAGTCTGTTGGCCAAAAGATTTTACAAGATGCCCAGAAAGGACTTCAGAAGGAGATCATACAAGGAGCATGATAAGCCAAGGTATGATAAATCAATTAATAATAAGGAAATTGTCTGCTTTGGTTGCAGGAAACCAGGGCACATTGTTCCTGACTGTCCAGAAAACAAAAACAAGGACAGAAGGGACAAGAAAGAAAGAAGAACGGAGAAAGACTCCAAGAGGAATGGCAATGGCAACCCCTCCTCAAGCAAAAACAAACATACAAGAAAGGGGTTTGTTGCTGAATCCTGGAGTGAGACTGAAGAGGAGTCAGAAGCCTCATCCAGCTCGAGTGATGATGAAGATGATGCAGAAGAGAAAGAGTTCTGCATGATGGCAATCAATGCCTCTCAACTTAATTCAGATGAAGAAGAGTCAGAGTCAGATTCAGAGACTCAACCTGAAGAAGTTCAGGTAATTAGTTCTTTTGATTTTAATTCAGAGGACTTTAAATCTGAGTTTAAAGCATTATGTTTAGACCTGCTAAAATCTGAGAAAGAAATTATCTCTCTCAGAAATCATTTATCTGAACATAATACCTTAAAGTCAGAAAACCTCAAACTCTCTCAGAAGTTGGAGTGTTGTAGGGAGCAGATAGCTTCACTGAAAGGTGAGCTATCTGAGGCCAAGAAGCTTGAAGAATCCCTTAATGGGAGAAGTATCAAGCTGATGGACATCACAAGCACAGTGAACTCCAGATTTAATAGTACACATGGCTTGGGTGCTTCATCCAGCCAACCCATAGTTCTAACAACTCCAATGAAGTTCATTTCTGATAAAGGAAAGGGAGTTTAGAGGGAGCTAGGAAAAATTCTGATCTGCCCAAGAAAACTAAGTCCCAGCAGAAATCGTCGAACGGAAATCGACGATCGCCGAACGCAGATCGACGATCTCAGGCAAAATCGTCGAACTCAAGTCGACGATCTCAAGTTCCTGAACTCTGCCATAGTCGACCGTCGAACGGAGCTCGACGATCTGACCCAAGATCGTCGAACGCAGCTCCACGATCGTCGAACAGAGGTCAGAGCTCTAGAAATTCTTTCAAGGGCAAATCAAAATCCAATCCTAAGGGTCCTTCATCCCAAATCTTTAACCCTTATACTGAATGGATTATACCTCCAAGGAGATATCATCCTGAAGGTTATAAGAGTCAACCTGGGATGTCTTTTATTGCAGTGTTTAAAGGTTATCAACCTAGGCCCAAGGTAAACTGGGTCAAAAATAAATGAATTATCTAATCTGCAGGTGAAGACCTATCCAACATCTAACCAGCAATGGTACTTAGATAGTGGGTGCTCTAAGCACATGACAGTAAACAAGGACAACCTCACATCCTTTAGAGCCAAGCTTGGACCCAAAGTTATCTTTGGTGATTCAAACTTTGGACAAACTAAAGGATATGGTGCAGTCCAGATTGGATCAGTAACATTCAAGAAGGTAGCTTATGTGGAAGGACTGAAGCACAACTTAATAAGCATCAGTCAGCTGTGTGATGAAGGCTACCAGGTGACCTTCAGCAAAGCATTATGCAAAATCAAGTCAGAGGACAACACAACAGTGTTGATAGGTAAAAAAAAGATAACATCTATCTAGTAGATTTTCTTTCAACATATGTAGATATTTGTCTGTTCAATTCTGTTTGTAGACCAAATATTTTATGGCATAAGAGACTAGGACACCTAAACCTTAGTACTATTGCTAGGCTATCCAAGTATAACCTTGTTAGAGGACTACCTTCTGGCCCCTACAAGAAGGAAGGACTCTGCAGGACTTGTCAATTAGGCAAGCAAACTAAAAATAGTTTTAAGTCACTTAATAAGATTGATTCACCTAGGATATTGTATCTGTTACACATGGATCTTTTTGGACCCATCACAGTACAAAGCCTAGGAGGGAAATCTTACACTTTAGTAGTTGTAGATGAATTCTCTAGATTCACTTGGGTGTTCTTTCTAAGGAAGAAGTCTGATAACTTTAAGTGTCTGACAGAGTTTCTCAAATGTATATAGATTGAGTTCAATACTCACATTGCCCTGATCAGAAGTGATCATGGGATAGAGTTTGATTCTCTTCTTATGCAAGAGTTCTGTCAGAGTGAAGGGATCAGGCATACTTTCTCAGCTCCTATAACTCCTCAACAAAATGGTGTAGCTGAAAGGAAAAATAGAACCCTTATTGAATCTGGCACCACATTGTTGTCAGATGCTCACCTTCCTCTATCCTTTTGGGCAGAGGCAGTGAACACCTCCAACTATGTGCTGAATAGAAATTTGATGCATAAACTAAAGGGAAAGACTCCCTATGAATTACTCAAAGGGAAAAAACCTAAAGTTGATTATTTTGGATTTTTTGGTTGTATTTGCTACATACATAATAATGACAAGAAATATTTGGCAAAATTTCAAGCTAAAGCTGATGAAGGAGTGTTTCTGGGATACTCCATGATCAGCAAGGCTTATAGGGTTTATAATAAATCATCTCTAAAAATTGAGGAATCTGTTCATATATCATTTGATGAATCTAACATGTCTTTCAAGAAGAAGATCTCTTCTACCATAGAACCTTTGCAGAAACATTCTCTTGTTGAAGACTTGAACAAGTTACAGGTTACTCAAAAGGATGAAAGCAGTGAAGATGAAGAAAGTACTCAACATATTGAAGAACAACCTGAAGAGCCAGTTGTTGCACCACAAGAGGAAACAACAACACAGATTGGTGAACAATCAACACCCCCTGTTGAATTAGTAACATCAAGAGATCATCCAACTTCCCAAATAATTGGAGACATCTCAGCTGGTGTGCAAACCAGAAATCAGGTCAACCAAAACCTATTGCACACCTGCTTCCTATCTCAAATTAAACCTCAGTCCATTCAAGATGCAGAGCAAGATCCACACTGGATCATTGCAATGCAAGAAGAGTTGCATCAATTTGAAAGGAACAAAGTGTGGGAACTAGTGCCAAAGCCTAAGGATCACTCCATTGTTGGAACAAAGTGGGTGTTCAGAAACAAACTGGATGATCAAGGAGTAATTGTAAGGAACAAGGCAAGACTAGTTGCTCAAGGATATTCTTAAGAAAAAGGAATAGACTATGACCAGACTTTTGCACTAGTTGCAAGATTGGAAGCCATCAGAATCTTTTTAGCTTATGCAGCACATAAAGGATTTAAGGTATATCAGATGGATGTCAAAAGTGCATTTCTAAATGGAGACATCAAAGAAAAAGTATATGTCAGACAACCTCCTGGTTTTATCTCTCCAACTTATCCTGATTATGTTTTTAAGTTGAACAAAGCATTATATGGTCTCAAGAAAGATCCTAGAGCATGGTATGAGACCCTAGCATGCTTCCTTTTGGAAAATGGATTTATTAGGGGTAGAGTAGACCAAACTCTTTTCATTAGAACCCATAAGTCCCATACCCTACTAGTACAGATCTATGTAGATGATATTATTTTTGGTTCTACTGACTCAAAATTGTGCAGAAGGTTTTCCAACCTAATGCATTCTAAATTTGAAATTAGTAGCATGGGTGAGCTATCCTTCTTCCTAGGATTGTAAGTCAAACAGCATGCTGAAGGCATCTTTATTTCTCAAACCAAGTATGCAAATGAATTGGTTAAGAAATTTGGCATGTCTGAAGCATCTTGTATGAAAACACCTATGCCTACTAATATTGTATTGGATGCTGATGAACATGGGAAACCTGTTGATCAGACAACCTATAGAGCAATGATTGGCTCTTTACTATACCTTACAGCTAGTAGACCAGATATTATGTTTGCTACATGTATATGTGCTAGGTTCCAAGTAAGCCCTTGAGAGTCACACCTAATATTAGTAAAGAGGATTCTCAGGTATGTTAAAAGTTGTCCAAATCTAGGTCTCTGGTATCCAAAAGATTCAGCATTTGATTTAACTGTATTTTCTGATGCTGATTATGCTGGATGTAGAATTGATAGGAAAAGTACCAGTGGAACTTGTCAGTTCCTGGGTGACAGACTTGTCTCTTGGTTTTATAAGAAACAAACTTCTGTGTCAACTTCAACTACTGAAGCTGAATATATGGCTACAGGCAGTTGTTGTTCACAAATCTTGTGGATTCAAAGCCAACTCCTAGACTATGGCTACAACTTAGAGAAGTCTAAAATCTTTTGTGATAACGCCAGTGCTATTTCTATAGCTCAAAATCCAGTCCTCCATAGTAGGACAAAACACATAGAGATTAGACATCACTTCTTAAGGGATAATGTTGAAAAAAATAAAATTGAACTGCAATATATCCCAACTGACTTACAAAGGGGAGATATTTTCACCAAGCCCTTGGATGAAAAGAAACACACCTTCTTCCTAAATCAGTTAGGAATGTTAGATGGAGGAAGTCTAAAATAATATCCAAGTTTTTAAAAGTTTAAAAATTGACCAAGACTAGGAAAACATCTTGATTTTTCTTAGTGTCTAGAGCTTTTCTGGTCTCTGAACTACGCTCGACGATTTTCCCCCAGATCGTCGAACGGAGATCGACGATTTCTGAAATCGTCGACCTGAGTTCAGCGTTTCTCAGATAGTATGAACTATCTCTTCCGGTCAGCGATCGTCGACCGGCGCTCGACGATTTTGTTCTCTGAACGATCGTCGAACATAGCTCGACGGTCTCCAATATCGTCGAACGGAGATCGACGATATTGCAGACTCTTCAGATTCCTTTAGAAGCCCCGATCGTCGAACTGAGTTCAACGATCTTTCCATTTCTGCGTCGAACCCTAATATAAAATTCATTTTTCGCCGTCGTTCTCCTTTTGCGCTTTCGATTTCTCTGCAAACACTTTCTTTCCCTCCAAACATTTCTGCACTTGGTCATTTTGTTTGTTGATTCTTTGCAGGTAACCATGGTCGTTTCAGTTGCTGTTCTTGCCGTCATGAAATTTGATGCCGGTTTTGACATTGACATGGAGTCCTTCAGCACAACAGATCAGGTTTTCCAAGACATCTTGGAGTTATTCAAAGAGCAGAAACTTGCTACAATCATGACCACTAGAATTAAACTTGCTGCTGATGAGATTAAAGAGTGGGTCTACACTGCCCACAATCAGGATCAAAACACAATCGTTGGATCAATTTCTGGCACACAGGTACCCTTGACCCCAGCAATTCTGACAGAAGTTTTTGAGTTAAGTACTGGTGGAGACTCTGCTGATTTATCTGGAGAAGAATATGCTGACTTGCTTGCAAGAATGGGTCATTCTGAGGCTAACCCTAGCAAGCTGCTGAAGAAGAATCTGTCTGTGGAATATAGATTCCTGGCTGATGTAGTTGGGAAGGTCCTATTGGCTAAGCACTCTGCCCATGATACCATTTCTAGGTATCAGCTATGCCTAATGGGAGCCATAGTGGACAAGAAGAATCTGAACTAGGGAGAGGTCTTCTTTGACCTAATTAAAAATAAAATTAATAAGAGTTTTGTAAATTTTGGTAGAATTTTAGGCCTTTTTCTGCAGAACAAATGTCCTGCATTGCTAGTATCTTCTGGGATACACATAAATGCTTCCAAGAGACTGTCATGTGCCCTGTTTAGTAAATGGGACAGGCAGATCATCAAGCCCAGTAGGCCCTCTTCCAGCACACCTTCAGGCACTAGGACTGCCATAGTCACTTCCCCTCAGGTCTCTGCCCTTGTAGATGACATGCATGCTGCTGCCTCTCCTCCTCCTCCTCCAATTCCATCTCTTCCTATTCCATCCACCATTCAAACTCCATCCACTATCATCATCTCCATCCCTTCTCCAACATCTATACCATCTCCACTCCCTACTCTACCAACAACAGAAGAACCATTCCATCCATTATACTCCTACTCTCAACCAGACTCTGCCACATCACCCTCCATTCCCTCATTCAATCTCATTGATGATTCCTTCATGGATGACTCACCCTCCTCACCTCCTGAGCTACCCTCATCATCAACCTCTTACCAAGACCTTCTGCAAGAGATCATTGATCAACCCACCTTCACACCATCTATCTCCATCCGACTGTCCTCCATCACCACTTTACCCACACCTCAACCATCTCTTCCCCAATACACTAGCTCTCCTCTACCATCACCAATAACTCCACCTCCATCATCTACCTCTGCTCTAGTCACTACTGAGCAAGTAGATCTTCCAGCCCTTGCTGACAGGATCTATGAATTGCTAGACCCCAAGCTATCTCTTCTCTTAGATACCTCCTTGGCTTCATTACTCCAGTCAGTGGCAGCTCTTTCTGCCAGGCTCTCTTCCTTATTCCCTCAGGCAGCCCCTTCAGCAGTGTGCATTGATCCAGCTTTGTCTGAATCTAGGCAGGGGGAGATACCCTATGAAGTGAGCTTGCCTGCTGTGTCTGCTATTTCTTCAGCTTTTGTTGCTGCTGCTGCTGGTCTTCCTCAAGCTCCAGTTCCCCTTCCAGTTGCAGTCTTTCTAGTGGACATCAGGTTCTTGCTCTCTGAGTTTGATTCAATGTATTTCAGTTGTCTGCCAGAGAAAGCTTGTTTTCCAGAGAGAGTTGTTATCCAGCCCCCAGAGGATCTCTCCAAGGCCCTTGTGCCCTTCTCATGCTATGATACCAGCATTATAACTTCCTTTGTTAATTCAGTATATGCTGCTGCTACTCCTGCTGAAAGCATGGTTGCTGTTTCTGATGCTGCTGTCCCTCCTGCTGAAGATAATGTTGATGTATTTGTTGCTATTAGTGCTGTCAGTGCTGCTGCTACTATTGTTCCAGTTTCTGCTGATATCCTTATGACAGAGGCACATGATTTTTAGCCTTCTGTGTTTTCTGATGATATTCCTGCTGCTGATATTGTTGTTTCTGAAAGTGAAACTGTTGCTGCACCAACTGCTGTTATTACTACTGCCACAACTTCAGTATCTGCTGCTGTTACTGCTGCTTCAACCTTTGCTTCTGCTTCAACTACAATTGCTACAAGTGTTGTATCTGCTGCTACTCCAACCTCTGCTGCCTCATCTGCTTCAACCCAGCTCAAGAAAGATTTGATGAAAAGGATTGATGCTCTTTATGATGATCAAAGTTCTGAAAGTGATGAGTTCAAGACAGATTCTGATGACTCTTCTGCTACTATTGCCAGGAAGAGAAAGGCAAGGAGCAAAGCCATGAAGAGAGTACCTCCAGCCAAGGTCAAGGACAACAATGACATTCCATATTATATTCTTCATGACTGCCCCATAACTGAGCACTGGATGCAATATTCAAAGAACCAACTCAAAGCAATGAAGAAAAAGAGGAAGTATGAAAAAGGCACTTCTCAATTCCAACATCCTCATCCTCCTCCACCACCTCCTCCTGATGTAGGTGTAGGTGGAAGTTCAGATGCTCAACCTCATGCCAAAAGCCAAACCCCCTATCAGCCACATGCCAGATCCTATCATATGGGAAGCCAGTCTAGAGGCTCTCAATCCAGAAGAGGAAACTACAGAGGAAATCAAAGAGAAGTCCAGGTTTATTCTAAAGGTTATTCAAGGCAACATCCCTACTCCAGGGAAGGACAAATTTCATCTGACACAACCTCTGGTCCTTTTCCCTATAAACTAAAGGAAGTGGTTTCATCCAGGCCTCCTCAGGACAATCCATCAAATAGATATGAACCACCAGTGTCATTTGAAGATCCTGAAAATAATCCAACTGCTTGGACTGCAAGGATGAAAGAGCTTGCTGCACTGGACCAGATTAAGAAAGCTGAAGAGCAAGGCAGAGACTCCTCCAACATCACTATATTATCTGAACAGAGAAATAAAGAGCTGGAAAGATATGGTTCAAGTAAATTCTTTGATTCTGATAGATACATGGAGCTGCATCCTGAAGGTGTAGTTCCCAGGCCCAAAAAGCAAACTTCTTTAGGTGCAGCAGATGATTCAAGATCAAAGAAGGAAGCTCTCAACCCCAATAGAGAAATCAAATTCATTAAGAGCAAGGAGAAGAAATGACTATGTAAGGTGACAATCATCTTGACTTCTGATTATTATCTGGGATGATATATATCTGTGGTTCTGCAATGTCCAGCTTATTGCTTTTCTGTTTTGTTGTTGTGTATGTTGTTATTTAATTTTTCCAAATTCTGTAAATAGTAATCCTAACCCAAATAGGGGAGATTGTTGGAACACCCTATTACTAATTTGGGTCAGGATCACTATGTCTCTAGGAAACCAGTTTTTGACCTCCTGTATAGATTTAAAGGTCAACTATAATTGAGTATAAGGGTTAGAAGCCTAGGTTTGAAAGTTGCCCTCAAGACCAAGAATTTTACAGTTTGAGATTAAGTCATATCGTCGAGCTCAGCACGACGATTCGTCGAACTCCAATCGACGATCGTCTAGCTCAACTTCGACAGATCGTCGAACTCCATTCGACGATCGCTGAGCTCAACTTCCACAAATCGTCGAACTCCATTCGAAGATCTGCGAGCTCAGTTCGACGATCTTGACTCAATATTGGATCTCTATCTCTGAGCTCAGTTCGACGATCTTTGAGCTCAGATCGACGATATTTTTGTTGCTGTATAAGTCCATATCGCTGAGCTCAGTTCGACGATAGCAGAGCTCAGTTCGACATTTTCTGATGAGTTAAAGGATTTTTCAAGATTCAAATTCAGATCAGTTAAGGAGATATTCAGCAATTAATTCAGAAGATTTTCTAGCCGTTTTCATTTATTCTGGACCAAGTTTCAAGGGATTATCAAGGAATGTTTCTTTGGACTTTCCTCCAGAAGACATTTGCAATTAAGAATGCAATTAATGCAGGCCAACGGCTATTCTTGACAGAGGATGTTTTTTTATTCAGTACCAGAGAATAAAAGACAAGATTTTTTGAATCTCTCAATCAACTGAGCACTCAGAACACAGACAAGAAGAAGAAAATATTCTCTGTCTCAAAGAATTCTTTCAGAACACAAATCCAAGGAGATCAACCATCTGAAATCTTCTGATCTCTTGTGATTCACGTGTTCAAGGCCAACATCTTTCAAGACTCCAGACACCTAACATTTCAGCTGTTGCTGAAATAATCATTTGCTGGAGATCAACTTCTGAAGGCCTATCACCCTACAGCAAAGCTTCTTTTCCTGAACATCTCAAGGACTCAGGGGGAGCTTTGACATCATCAAATCCACATAGTCTTCTCAGCTGCTTTGAGAAAGAGAAGACTTCCATAAATTTCTCATCCCCATCTCTGTAAAGGGTTTCTCAAACTCCCTTCAAAAGTTTGAGTTTGGTTTTTGAGCACCTTGTCAAAAGCTCATTGGTGGCAAGACACCTGATCAAAAAATCTGATTTGGTTTTTGAGCACCTTATTAAAAGCTCATTGGTGCCCAGGACACCTGATCAACTATCCTGCAGTGAATTCCTACCTATGGTGGTAGAAGAGTGGATGTACTCAAGTTTAGGGGAACCACTATAGCTCCTTGTGTCTTCTGGATTGCTTGTCTTTATCTTTTATTTCTGGCTATGATTGTTCTGTAATTATTTTGTGATTAGTTTAGATCTGTGATTAATTTATGTTGTAGGTTAATCTGTGATTAGATTTAATAATTGCTTCCCTGTTCACTCAGATTACAACAATTATTGTAAAAAGTTTTCAAGCATCATATACTCTATTCACCCCCCCCCCCCTCTAGAGTATATCAGATCTAGCTGCGAACCATCCAGGATGTTGGAGAGCCTCCTGCACAGAATTAAGATCAGAAATCGAAGACAGTGGAGTAGCAAATGTCTGAAGGTAGGGAGAGAGGCGATGCAGGGAGACAAAGTTCGCCATCGGATGAGCAGTGGAGGAGGTGTTGAAAATTGTGAAGTGACAGTGGGGGTTTGATCGGGCAGACCGCGCGTCCTGGGCAGACAGATTGTCTGGCCTAGACGGACTGATCGTGTGGCCTGGGCGGCCTGTTTATTGCGACCTGGTGGCAGTGTTCAGTCAGTTCGGCCTGTGGTTCTGCAGTTGGTTGTTCTTTGAAGTAATCAGGCAGATAGGTGGTATACCCGCAGGATTGTGGCAGTCACCTTGTGTGATCGCGGATTCTGTTTGTTGCGGACTGCGTATGGAGATCACAAGATCGATATTTGCCCGTTCCTTTGATCTCTGGTGGAGCGGTTGGTGATAACCGTGTTCGTTGTGGCAGACTATCTTGGGAGCTGGGGGTCTGACATCTTATCCGCCGAGCTCGGCCAGGTCTTGGTTGGTTGCTGGACTTGGTCACAATCTGTGACAAGTCCAAGGTATTCGTAGAGTCTGCAATATTTGCTGGTTGATCGGGTGGTTTGTGCCTGTTGGTCGTGGACTTGTGTGGCGGGTTGGTGCGATGTTCGCAGGTTGTGCAGGCTGGTGCTATATGCTCATATAGCGTGCGGATTGATGCAATGTTTGGGCTGTTGGTGTGTCCGCGTGATGTGCAGTGTGTGGACTGGTTCGGTATCTGCCGGTTAGCGGACTAGTTTCCTGCCTGACAAATTATCTAGTGTCCAGTCTTGTCCTTACGGACTAGGGAGACTGCATTGTTCTAGCTACGGGCTGGAGTGGTGATTCTATCCACTAGGGAAGTGACCATACTCCTCACCCCACCGATAAATAGGACCACCATCACATCAATAGTAACTGAATGAACATTAAGTTGAGCCTGGATTAATTGCTGCGCCTCGGCTTTCTAGTCCACGCAGATTGAGAAGGTTTAACTGGTTGTTGTTTGCAGGTTGTGCGGCTAGCACTGTGAAGCCAGGAGTTTGGTTCTAATTTCGATCAGGAAGCACTGGAGCTTTTGGTTTACAATCAACAGTTTGAAGTAGTTTGCATTTGCGGCCAGCCTGTCTATTGGATCCCTAGTTGTATTTGGGCTAGGTTCACTAAGTTAGGATGTTTGACCCAACATGTATAGCCAGGGTCATGATTGTGTCCTAGAGTCTAGGCCATGTCCTTAGAGTCAGCACCACATGGACCAGTCATCAACAGACGGCAAAAGACTCAAGACTTAGAGAAATATCAAAGACTAAGAAAATGAGTTCGACGTTCGTTGAACTCAGTTCGACGAAAGTCAAGCTCAGCTCGACTAAATCAGAGACAATTCTCTGAGCTGAGCTCGACAAACTTGAATCTCAGGTCGACGAATTCCAGAGTATACTTCAACACCAAGTCCAGGATTCTTCACACTTAAATCCAGTCGACGATCTCTGGATATTCTACTTCAACATCTTATTCCAGAAACATCTAAGTATTTGAAGTTCAGCTTCACACTCCAGTCGATGAAGTTAGAATATCAGCTCGACGAATTTGGATCTTAGTTCGACGATTTCTGGATCATCTACTTCAACACTATATGACCAGAAACAACTAAGTATTCTAAGTCCAGAATAACACTCCAGTTGACGAACTCACCTTCTCAGCTCGACGAACTTAGACCACAATCTTGGCAAGATTTATCAAGTAGCAGTTAGAAGTTCTTGGCTCGACGAAACTAGTTCTCAGGTCAATGAACCCAGTTCTGAGGTCGACGATTTCTGGACACATTCCTTCAACATTCGTAAGTCCACGAAAAATGGAATTCTTTTATTAGGTCGACGAAGTTGTATTCTCAGCTCGACGAACTTGATGCACAGAATTGACGGGTCTAGAGAAAGTAGTTGTCAGTTCTTAGGTCGACGATCTTTGATCTCAGGTCGACGAACAACTATCATATGGTAGACGAACTTGACTTCTCAGGTCGACGAACTCTGAACACAGATAGAAGAATTCTGCTCAATGATTTCTATGAAGTTCCAGACTTAGATATTTCCATCCTTCTGTCCTTATTATATTGCAATAATTCCTGAGTAATCAATGTATAAATATTCGCTGAATATTACCTTTAGAAGCAAGCATTGATTACGGTCTTCATCAGGATTATTGCTTGCCGTTTTTTCCATGGGACAGTTGGGGAAACCAATCAATGCAAATATTCTCTAGGCCGTCAGAATTCAATACAGAAAGGAATTCAAATTTCAAAAGGCAATTTACATGGAAAATATAAAAGGGATTTTCTTTCTCTTCCTGCATAGCTCTCAAGCAGTGGTAAGAAAATACAAGGAATAAGCATCTTCATCTCTCTCGACAACACACAGAAAAATAATAGAGAGAGATACTTACAGAAAAACAAGCCCTAAACCAGAGAAAGAACATTAGGTTGAAGAGGAAGAAGAACATACATTCAAGATCAAGAGTCTTCTTCCTTCTTCATTCTAGGATTCTTCAAAGGACAACTATCATTCAATCTGTCAAGGAGTTCCTAGAATTCATCTGGTCATAGCAAAATCTTGAAGACCTATCACCCTACAGCAAGACTTCAACTTCCTGAACCATTCAATATCTCAGGTGGAGCTCTTTGCTAAAATCAAGATCCACAAAAGTCTTCTCAGTTGTATCTGAGAAAGAGAAGACAAAATCACTCTCTCACCCCCACTATATAAAGGGTTCTTAACTCCCTTCAAAAGTTTTCCTAGTTGCAAGTCACCTGATCAAAAGACTTGAGGTTTGGTTTTTGAGCACCTGATCAAAAGCTCATTGGTGGCAGTCACCTGATCAAAAACCTGAGTGGATTCCTACCAGGGTGGTAGAAGAGTGGATGTACCCAGGTTGGGGAACCACTATAAAATTTATATGTTGTCTGTGTTGCTCTTTTCTTTTATTCTTGCTGTGGTTGTGCTAATTAGGTTTGTTGTGTCTGTGATATTTTACATTTGTTGTGCTTGTGTTAAATTAGATTACTTTAGGACTAAGTTTTAATTACAGTAAAAGTTTTAAAAAAACCTAAAGATACTCTATTCACCCCCCCCCCCCCCCCCCCCCTCTAGAGTATACCAGATCTAACCCCTAACTTTTAATTGGTACCAAAGCTTGGATTCCTTTGGTTGTACAAGCTAACCCTTGAATCAAAGATCCTGAGTTAGATCTACTTTATATTTCTATTAAGATTATACATACAGCATGACACAGAACAAAGACTATGCAAGCATCAGACCTCCAGTATGCAATCTAAACAAGTTTGCCATCTAAAGGCAAGAATTAAATTATATATGAACTCTATTAATAAGGATATCTACAATTCCATTTTGACAGGTCCTCCTCAACCATCTGGCTCTACATCCACAGCAACCTCAAGCACACAAGCAGTACCACCACCTGAGTGGACTGAAGCCCAAAAGAAAGCTAGAGTTGCTGATGCTAAAGCCATGAATATTCTGGCCCAAACTATGTTTGATGACATATTCCATAAGGTGGTTAAATGCACACCAACCAAGGACATTTGGGAATCAGTTAACTAAATGGTGGCTGGATCTGTAGATGAAAAGAAAGACAGAAGATCCAACCTCATATCCCAACATGAGAATTTCAATGAGGAAGTAGAATCAGTAGCAGATATGTACAGTAGGTTGAGCTCAATCATCAATGAGTTAAAAATATTAGATAAGGAAATCACCCTCACAGAGGTGAATGACAAAATCCTTATCTGCTTCCCAAGCTCATGGGATTCAAGGATTTGGTCCATCAAGGAGGCCAGGAGCCTAAATGAGATTTCCACTAAATCTCTTTTAGGAAAACTAAAGTCCTATGAGCAGCTCATCAAATCCAGAGAAGCAGCTGAGCAGAGAACACCTCAACTAATAAGAAAGGAACACAGCATTGCATTTAAGGCTGCTGAGAAGACAGAGAGTCCAACAATCAATGAAGTGTTGATGAGTCTATTTGCCAGAAGATTCTACAAAATGACTAAGAAAGACTTCAGAAGAAAGTCATCCAGGCAGGATGACAAGCCAAGGTATGAGAAAACCCCCACTAAAGAAGTGGATTGCTTTGGCTGCAGGAAACCTGGACACTTCCTCTCAGAATTTCCAGAAAATCAGAAGAAGTAGAAGAGAAGAGAGAAGGATTCTAGAAGACAGCAAAGCAGCAGGCCTTCCTCCAGCAAATATAAAAAGATGGAGAAAGACTTTGAAGCTGAAAGATGGAGTCAAACAGAAGATGAATCCTCATCTTCCAGCTCGAGTGAAGAAGAAGATGAGGCAAGGGCCAAAGAAGTGTGCCTCATGGCCATTGATGCTTCCAAAAGCCAGTCAGATGAAGATGCATCTGACAGTGAAGGAGTTTCAGAATCTGAAACTGACCAGGTACTTTCTACTTTTGATTATAGTTCTGATTCATTGAAATCTGAATTTAAAACCATGTGCATTGATCTGATAAATTTAGAAAAAGAAATTAAGACACTTAGGGAAAAATTATCAAACCAGAAAACAACATCTCTGAAAACATCAAGTTAAAAGAAGAACTAATTTCAGCTAATAAAAAAATTGATTCTTTAAAAATTGAACTATGTGAGGCCAAACAACTTGAAGAATTTCTCAATGGGAGAAACCTTAAGCTGATGGACATTACAAGCATAGTTAATGTTAGACTAAATGGCAAGCTGGGCTTGGGTGCTTCATCAAGTTTGCCCCCCATTCTTAAGAAGAATATTTTGTCAACCCCCATCAAATTTGTTTCTGCTATGGGCAAAGAAATAATAAACCATAAACAAACTACGGAAGAAATGCCCAAATTAAAAGATCAAAATAACAGCAACCAGAAAACCCCAAATAAAAACAAAGTTTAGCATATTTCGTCGAACTTAGATCGACGAAATATGACCAGTTCGTCGAACTCAAGTTAACGAACGCTGAACGCAAATTTATATAATAATCATTCGTCTTAATGCGATCAATGAACTTTGTACGGTTCATCGAGCAGAGATCGACGAAAGTGGGGCACAGAAAATGACTATGTTCATTCTCTATGCAGAGATCAACGATCTCATCCCAATTCATCGAACTCTGGTCGACGAACGTACAACCTTTCGTCGAATCCAGAAAGTCTTAACAAAAATTATAACTATAACAACAACTCTATTAAAACTAGAAAACCATTTAATCCATTACTTGATTGGATAATTCCACCCAGAAGATATCATCCATTAGAATATAAGTCACAACCAGAATTTTCTATGATTTCAAGTTTTTCTTATCAATAATATAAAGGACCCAAGGTAACCTGGGTCAAGAACAACTAATTGTTTTCATTGCAGGTAAAGATATGTCCAGTGATTAATCAAACACGGTACCTGGACAGTGGATGCTCCAAACATATGACTGGCAGCAAGGACAACCTAATCAACTACAAGTCCAAGCTGGGACCAAAGGTAATCTTTGGTGATTCAAAGTGTGGCCAGTCTGAAGGCTATGGAGAAGTGAAGATTGGAGCAGTCACCTTCAAGAGAGTGACTTATGTAAGAGGACTCAAACATAACCTCATCTCCATAAGCCAATTATGTGATGAAGGTTATCAGGTACACTTTAACTGAACATCTTGTATTATTTTTAGTAAAGAAAAACAAAATGTTTTAATTGGGAATAGGCAAGGAAATAATATACTTAGTTGATTTTTATTCTGTCAATTCAGATATCTGCTTACTTAACATAGTTAGTAATCATAATGAATTATGGCATAAAAGGCTAGGACATGTGAATATGAAAAACATTGCTAAGCTATCTAAAGACAACCTTGTGAGAGGTTTACCTTCTGGTCCCTACAAGAAGGAAGACCTTTGCATGGCTTGTCAACTAGGAAAGCAAACTAAATCTAGCTTTAAATCAGTAAATAAAAGTGATTCACCTAGGATCTTGTACCTGCTACACATGGATCTCTTTGGACTCATTGTTGTACAAAGCCTAGGAGGGAAATCATACACTTTAGTTATTGTAGATGACTTCTCAAGGTTCACTTGGGTGTTCTTTTTGAGATCTAAGTCAGATACCATTAAAGTTCTTAAAGATTTTCTCAGGACCATACAGATTGAGTACTCAACTCATGTTGCATTGATCAGAAGTGATCATGGTATAGAGTTTGAGTCTCTTCTTATGCATGAGTTCTGTGAGAAGGAAGGTATCAGGCACTGCTTCTCATCTCCTAGAACTCCCCAACAAAATGGGGTAGCTGAAAGGAAAAATAGGACCCTAATTAAAGCTGCAGGCATATTACTTGCAGATGCTTACATTCTCCTATCCTTTTGGGCAAAGGTTGTAAGCACAACAAATTATGTACTGAACAGAAGCTTAATACATAAACTAAAGAATAGGACTCCCTAGGAAATACTTAAAGGGAAAAAAATCTAAAATCGCCTATTTTAAAGTATTTGGTTGTGTATGTTATATACATAATAACAACAAGAAGTACATTAGAAAGTTTGAAGCTAAGGCTGAAGAGGGAATCTTTCTAGGATATTCCCAAGTAAGCAAAGCTTATAGGGTGTTCATTAAATCAACTTTAAAAATTAAGGAATCTATACATGTTACTTTTGATGATGCTAACATGTCTTGCAAGGAGAAAGAGATTTCTACCAGTAATCCTTTGTAGGTACCTCACTTGTATGAGAATTTGATGGCCTAAGCCTCACCCAAGAGGCTCCAACACATCCTTCTCCACAGGTTAATGAAGACAGTGAAGAAGAATAGTTGGAAGAAGTTGAACCTCCTCCAACAATAAACATAATTCCACAAGAGGAATTAAATCAAAATGTTATTGCTGAACCAACTCCACCCACTGATCTTGTCACACTAAGGGATCACCCCAGATCTCAAGTGATTGGAGACATATCAGTAGGTGTACAAACAAGGCATCAACTCAACCAAAATTTGATGCATGCCTGTTTTATCTCACAAGTTGAGCCTCAATCCATATATGATCCTGAGCAGGATCCTCGCTGGATCATTGCTATGCAAGTGGAACTCAACCAGTTTGAGAGATGTAGAGTTTGGGATTTGGTTCCAAGACCCAAAGACTACCCAGTCATTGGAACCAAATGGGTATATAGAAATGAACTAGATGCCCAAGGTACAATTGTGAGAAATAAGGCTAGGCTTGTTACTCAAGGATATAGGAAAGAAGAAGGCATAGATTATGATCAAACATTTGCACCAGCTACAAGGTTAGAGGCCATCAAAATCTTCCTGGCCTATGCTGCCTACAAGAAGTCCAAGGTATATCAGATGGATGTAAAGAGTGCATTTCTGAATGAAATACTAAAAGAAGAGGTTTATGTTAAACAACCTCCAGATTTTATCTCTCCAACCCATCCCTATCATGTATTTAAATTGCATAAAGCCCTCTATGGTCTAAAGTAAGCTCCAAGAGCTTGGTATGAGACCCTAGCTAGCTTTCTAATAGAGCATAAATTCATTAGAGGCATAGTAGATAAAGCCTTATTCACTAGACACCATAAAGACCAAACATTGTTAGTACAAATATATGTGGATGATATTATATTTGGGTCTACAGATTCCAAACTATGCAAGAGGTTCTCTGACCTCATGCATTCAAAGATTGAGATGAGTAGCATGGGTGAGCTCTCCTTCCTTGGTCTCCAAGTGAAACAGCTACCTGATGGCATCTTCATCTCCCAAGCTAAGTATGTTAAAGAGCTTCTTAAGAAGTTTGGGATGGCTGATGCCTCAGCAAAGAAAATACCAATGGCTACTAATGCTGTAATAGATTCTGATATACATGGGAAACCTTTTGACCAGAAGTTGTATAGGGGCATTGTTGGGTCCCTATTATATCTTACAGCTAGCAGACCTGATATCATGTTTACCACATATCTTTGTGCTAGGTTCCAAGTGAACCCTAAAGAATCTCACCTAATTTTTCTAAAAAGAATTTTGAGGTATATAAAGAGTTGTCCTAGTCTAGGCCTATGGTATCCTACTGAGTCAGAATTTGAGTTAACTGGATACTTTGCTGGATACAGGGGGGATAGAAAAAGTATCTCAGGAACCTGCTAGTTCCTTGGTATGAGATTAGTGTCCTGGTTTTGTAAGAAGCAGACATCTGTGTCCACATCAACTGCTGAAGTAGAATATATAGCAGCTGGCAGTTGATGTTCCCAGATGTTATGGATCCAAAACCAACTCCTGAACTATGTATTCAACTTAAATAATTCAACTCTGCTACGTGATAACACAAGTGCTATAGCCATAACACAAAATCTAGTCCATCACAGCAGGACTAAGCATATAGACAGGCATCATTTCATTAGAGAGTGTGTAGACAAAAACAAAATTAAACTTGTCTATATCTACACTGATTTACGAAGAGCTGATATTTTCACCAAACCCTTGGATGAAAGAAATCACTTGTTCATTATAAATCAGCTTGGAATGATCAATGTAGAAGCCTTAGTTTAATTTCTGTCTGTACTCGACGAATTTGCTACAGTTCGTCGAACGGAGCTCGACGAACTGGGGAAAGTTCTTGAGATATTCGTAGAACGAAGATTGACGAACTCTCTGTGAGTGAAGTTGTGTTCGTCGACCGAAGATCGACAAATCTACTTCAGAAAACTTTCGTCGAACGGAGCTCGACGGAATGTCTTCAAATCTTTAGACTGAGCTCGACGAATTATTTAGCTACAAATTATTTCGTCGACCTCAGATTAAAGAATTATTTTATTTTTTCGTGGAACGGAGTTTGTCGATTTATATTCTAGAAAACCTTATATCTAGGTTTTTTAGACCTCCATCCTGCGCTTTCAGTTCCTTTGCACTTCATCTTCGTTTTTCTATTGCAGGTGCTCTAATGGTGATTCCAGCAGGAACTCTTGCGGCAATGAAATTCGACACCGGGTTTGATGTCGATTTCGATTCCTTCCAGCATTCAGACCCAATCTTCCTGGACATCCTGCAACTCCTTGAAGAACATCAATTAAAGAGTCTGCTATCCACCAGGATCAAGATTGCTAGTACAGAAATCAGGGAATGGGTGTATACTTCTTCTACAATAGATGACAACACCATGACTATAACTATAGCAGGAAATACTGTTTCCCTCACCCCTACCATTTTAACCGAATTTTTTGGATTAAACAATGGTGAAGAAGAATTAGAAATGGATATTGAGGAGTTTGATATGATGATGAGTTTGATGGGTTATTTTGGACAAACTCCTAACATACTGCTTAAGAAACACCTCTCTGCGGAATTTAAATTTCTAGCGGACATTGTGGGAAAAGTGTTATTGGCAAGCACACAGCTGATGACTACATAACCAGGCACAAATTCCTGGTCATGTGTGCAGTGGTAAACAAGAAGAAGGTGAACTTGGCTCAGATCATGTTTGATCTGATTAAGAAAAAGAATACAAAGAAAGAGGTTTGCTTTGGAAGGATCTTAGTGATCTTCCTGAAGGAAAAGGCTGCTGAATCCCTGGTCTCCCAGACCATATTCACCAATGCCTGTAAGAGGCTCACCTGTGCCCTTTTTAGCAGGTGGGAGAGGACCATCACCAAGCCCTCCAGGGCTCCATCCTCTTCCGCCAGGCCTTCTGAAATCACAAGGGCAATAATAGCTTCTCCCCCACTCTCAGAAGCAGTTCCCTCCTCTTCCAACATTCCTTCTATACAACCACCACAACAACAACCACAACAACCAGTTCATCTTCCTACTCCAGCTTCATCTCCTGCAACTTCTCCACAAATAAATATCATTGAAACTCCCTCCTCTCCCATTCAGGAATACCATCAACCCTCTCCTTCCCAATCACCACAACCATCTCCACCTCAATCCCCTCTTCCACCTCACTTAAATATCCAAGATCCTGACACCTTTATCTCCTCCCACACATTCAATCTGGTGATTCCACAATCATCCCCACATCAAGAACCCATCTCCACACCACAAATTCCATCCACTACAATAGCTCCTCCCTCTGTCCCCTTCCCTTCCCTAGTCCAAACAGACCTTCCATCTTCTGCACCTGCCTCCACACATACAGACAAGTCAAGTGCATTTTCTGTTTGCTCAAATTGTGGACATCACAATCCCTACTCCTCCGCTGCTCTAGAATCTCTCTACTTAAACTTCTCTGACATTGCTAAGATTTACTTACCTTCATCTCTCCCTCTCTTCAAATTCTTTTAAATAAAGCTCTGGCTCCTATCACTGCCTCCATCCAAACTCTATCTGCCCAAATTGCTGCTCTATCTCCTATCCCTTCTTCCGAGGGACTGGCTCCAGAACCCTCTGCAGCTAGTCATGGGGAGATACTTCATGATGAAGAAGCTCCAGTAAAAGCAGCAGCAGCAGAGTTTGAAGCAGCAGAAGCAGCAGAAGCAGAAGCAGCAGCAGAGTTTGATTCCTTCATGACTGATTCTTCTAAAGATATACCAGATCCCTCTGCAATCATAGACTTAATAGAATCAGATACTGAGATGGATGAGCCTATTTTGGCTGAAATAGATACTACTGGTGATTATGTTATAAATCCCACAATATATTTATCAAATTTATTCAGTATTTTTGATATAGCTTATTTGAATAATCTGGCAGCACACAACACTAAGCCATCCATGGCTAAAATTCCATACACCTCTCCCATAAGCCCTAAAGTTGTCAAGTGAAAGTCCACCTAGTGTCAGCTATGTGCACCTATGGGGGGGGGGGGGAATAGGTGACGAGTAGCGCTTTTACGGAATTTACGAACGTACCTGCACAATAAAAATAAAAAGCACAGCACACAGAATACACAGGCAATTTTTAGTGGTTCCCCGACTTTGGTACATCCACTTTCCCCCTTCGACCTATCTCCCAACAAGGGACGACTCGGTCTCTTCTCCAACAGGATTGAAATCCAATCCCTGCACTATCGGAAGGAACCCTTCCACACGTGAGAGTCAACACTCCCACAAAACGGGTTGCACCCAACCCTTACAACACAGAACAATCGTTCCTTTACAACAAAAGTAAATATAGAATGTACACGAGATACAAACTTCGTTTGGAGACTACGGTGTTCCTCTTCGTTCGACGACGTGTTCGTGAAATCGAAGAGTCTACAAACTTGGTCTCTCTTGGAGAGGATCTCCCCGGAACCGGCGGCGGTAACACGAGCGGCGGCTAGCTTTGGGATCGGCGGCTATGATGATGAGCGGCTGCTGAACTTGGAGATCCAAACTTCGTTGCGAAGCAAGCTAGGTCTACCAACGGTCACTCTAGGATCAGTCGTCTCGATCGATTCGGACGGGGGAGTTTTTCCCGGTCAACAAATCGAGAGACAAGAGATCTCTGGATAGACACGTGAGACTCAGAGCTTTGCTAAGCTTCTGTCGCCGGAGATCACGAAGGATTCCCGATTGTTGACGGCGACCAACGTGCCCGAGCGCGACGGCGGCGGTGGAGAGGAATCGCGATTTTAGGGTTACCTCGCAGCTCGGTTTCTTTCTGTACATTTTACTGTTCAAAATACCCGAATATATATACTGTAGATAACTCCAATATGACCGTTTGTGGGACCCACAATAGAAATCCCTAAATCCCGGTCCAGAAAATTGACAGCTGTAGAATCCGGTTCAGGAACATCCCGAGAAAACGCTAAGTGAAAATCGGCGAGAATCGCAGGTGATTCTCGACGAATCGGCGAGAATCACCAAGGATTCTCGACGATTCGTCGAGAATCGCTAGTGATTCTCGACGAATCACTTATTGATTCTCAGCGATTTTCACTTGGTATCCATGATCTGCTTAACCACTGGTTCGGCGAGAATCACTAGTGATTCTCGCCGAATCTTACTTGGCACCGTTTTGAGGTAGCCAGAAGGAGTCGGCGAGAATCACTAATGATTCTCGTCGATTCGGCGAGAATCACTAGTGATTCTCGTCGAATCGGCGAGAATCACTTGGTGATTCTCGTCGAATTTTCCTTGGACGAATTTTCGTCTTCCACCCAGGAGCTGCTCCTTGTCTTCTCTTGCATATGAACGGCCCTGTACTTGAAAGTAAGTGCACTCCAATAGAGAGAGTACACGTAGGCCAACACACTGATCTGCTCAACGAGGGATTACGTCTTGCAGACCCGTGTATATTGACCTACTGCACCCTGACATTGGTGTGCACTTAGCATGGAGGAGCTGCAAGTACAACTTAAGATGTTTCATCAAATACATTGTGAATTCATCTTAGCTTGACAGGTGGCTTCCTCAAATCCAGGTAATTGTGGATACAATACCCAACAATCTCCCCTATTTGACGAAGCCAAAACCCTACTAGCTAAGATGAATAACACCTATCAAATAATAAACATAGCATTCAGAAATTAAACATGCAGCACAAGAGAATATATGCAACCAGATCAGGACTTGAGTCATTCACAAATTCAAATATATATACCAATATATATACACATATAATCTCAGAATTGTTCATATGATAACAATAATCATTAAGTGTTCTTAAGACAAAGTGACAAGCTATAAGTTATTGACTATTTTTCCTTAGCTAAGTCACCCTTAGGATTTTGAGCCAAGTACTTCTTGCTTTGCCTCTCCATGTATTCTTTGGGCTTCGGGTAATACCTAGGAGGAGGAACTTTATCTGCATCCTTGTTGTTTCTGAAAAAGATGTTGCGTTTCGCTTCAAACGTTTTGTGTGTTTCCCACTCATACTGGCTATATACTTCGTTTCGATTGATCTCTCCTCTTTCTTGCAGCCAGAAGGTGTCTAAGATGATTTTCCTTGAAACTGGACTCCACCTTTCGTTTCGTACATCCTCCTCACTCATTCTGATTCTCTTCTCAGCTAGAGTCTCCTTGGAGGTCCCTTCCTGAACTTTTCTCTTTCCCCTGGCTTTTGCTAAGGCCTCTTGGTCAAACATGCTCCTCAGTTTAGCTTTGGAGAGAGCCCTAGCATCAGCGTCATTTGTGGGAACATCTGCAGCACCTGTACTTAAGTCCTCAGCAGCACATACTCCCTCAGCGGCCGTAGATGTCTTAGGAACATGAATACCTGCAGGATTGTCAGGCAGAACGACGCCTAACGTACCTAACGCCTATTGGAGCATCCACCAGCAGCTCTCATAGACATATTTGCTTGATTGTGCGAAGTGTGTGCTCATGCTTTCTTGAAGCTCGGCCAACATAGCTATATACTCTTTCTCCCCCTTTTTGGCTTCGACAGCGATGCAGTTTGCATATGAGTGCAGGGAGTCATCACTATGCTTGGTGGTCTTGGAGAATTCAGAGACCAAGGCCTGCTGATTGGCGTTAAGAGTTACCATATTACCGTCAAACTTCTGAATGTTGTTGGCTACAACATGTGCATTCTGATTGACGACGGCAAGAGTATCAGTATTCTTTTTCAAACCGGCCATTAGAAGTGTGACAGCTTGTCCGGCCTCGGTGTACTTTTCTTCAAATTTCTTCTCCATCACATCCAGTTTATGGTTGATCTCAACCATATTCTTGAGCATGAGCTTTTCAGATGTCTTAATCCTGTTCAGCAGTTTATTCTGAGCTTCATCAAAGGAGGCTTTAAGTTCATTCACAATGACCTGAATGACGTTTACTGTGTGAGTGGCTAGCTCATCTCGTAACGGAATAGTCGGAGGCACTTCTTGGCCTTGCTCTTCAGCAGACGCATCTGTAGAGATGGATACAATCACAGTCTCTAATGGAGGAATGCCGGCGGCCGCTGTAGATCTATCTGACTCCCCCTCCACTGGTGCAGGCTTGTCAGATGGAGGTTCAACAGGATCCGGAGCCTCAAATACTTCATGTCCCGCAGGTCCTTCATCCTCTTCGTCATCATCCAAGAAATCATCTATAGCAGCAGCATCCTCTTCCAACTCTTGGTCAGTAGTCCCCTGTGCATCAGCTTCGGTTCCTTGAGTGTTTCTGTTCAGGACCTCCTCATCCTCCAGCTCAGGTTCACTTTCTTCATGAATTTCGGCCACCGCATCCCTGGCCACCTGGGAGATGTCAGATATTACCTCAGTATGAGGGGGTAGAGGCTCCCCCTCGATTCCTGCAGTCAAGGTATCAGGAATTTCACCGGGGGTTACTGCTGGAGATACTCCCTGTTGCTCTTCCACTGCAGTCTGCCCAATACGCCTCTCCCATCGATCAAACACACTTGTGTCCATCTTCTTCAAGTAGTGGAGAGGGACACCCTTACTCATGTCGAATTTGTCTCCATTTAGCTGGTTTAGATATAGACTTAAGATGCGGCCAAAACTTGGAGAGCCCAAGGTGTCCTTGATCTTCTCGAACAGCAACTCCCCCCAGTTAAACCTCTTGCGGCAGACGACGGCTATCAGGATCTTGAACATATCCCCTGAGATATGGTCATGAGAGCCTGGCTTGCAGATGAGCACCTTTCCAATAATGTCGGACAGGAGCTTCCCTTCTTCATTCATCTCTTTTCTCTTTATTGACCGAGTTCCTCGTGGGAGACCGCAGAATAGGAGAGTTCTGGTTTTGTCCTCGTCCTCCAGATAGTCCTCATGCTCCGAGCTAGAAAGCTGCAGGTAGCGAGTCAGCTTGCTGGCAGACAGCTTGACCTTTGCCCCAGCCACTTTGCTTTTGATTACGGAGTCGCCATTTCGGAGTCTTGCGGTAGCGAAGAACTCCAGCACCTCTTTGTCCAGGATTTTGCAAGGGTGCTACAAGACGAAGGTTAGCCCAGCCTCTTCCAGCATCAGAATGATGTTGCGGAATTCGTCCGAGGCGTGAGAAAACCCAGTTCGAACCAGCTCGCAACCAGAGACCAACCCAGCAGTTGTCCTTGGGGCCATTGCAGATCTAGAGAGAGAATCCCTACTCTAAGCGTTAATGAACATTCAAAAAGAAAGTGTCACTAGTGAGAGCGTCCAAGTACGGGTGAGGAAGAGGTTACCTAAGGGCTTATACGGAAGTGAGTTGGTGAGCTTCCGGCGAGAACTCTTCCTCGAGCGTCCTTTGGGAAGACCTTCGGTGGATAGGAGAGTTTCCTGCGGGGTTCGGCCTTGCTAGAACCTTGCGAGAACCTTCTCGATTTGACGATGGACCTTGCGAGAACCTACGTGAAGAAGATGGAGAGCCGGATTCGTGTAGCGATGAGCTTCCTGCAGGGTTCGGCGGGAATCAACGGGAGTTTGCGAAGGTGGTGCGACGGGCTTCCTGCGGGTCTCTGCGAGTCGGTGGGAGAGCTCTTGTGGGTTTCGGCAAGTCAGAGGAAGACCTCTTACGGGATATCTGCTGCGACGTGAGGCGGGATTCGTGTGGCTTGCTCCTTCGGCGGGATACTTAAGGAAGTTGAACGGTCGGCGAGCTCCTTCGGCGGGATTCGGCGGGATTCTGCGGGATTCTTAGTATATAAAGACGAAAGTGAAGGGTTTTCTTTATTAGGAATTGACAGGTTCTAAATTTGAGGAGTTTTCGGCGGTTTTCTTAACTAAGTATAAAAATGATACCAAGATTCCGAGTATATAATGGGTCGGTGGGATTTGTCTAATCCGAAATTGAAAGGTTTCTCTACTGGGAATTTTCACGTTAGGAAGCATTGTAACATTTTCGAATTCTTCTGATGTCAAGTCAATATAAGAACGATAAATACATATTTATTGTACAGACAATCTATTTGGATTTGAGCGAGACTTCTCCAAACACTTCTTGATGTCAATTGTGAGTTGTCGAGATTCACAATGACATATCTTCGTTAATTTTTGAAGTATAAAGGTTTGCATGTATCGATTTAACCTATCCTTAGATGTGCATAGATACACTGATATACAAAGATGTATCTGAATATAAGGATATATATATATATATAGGTAATTGTCAATTGAAAATGACTCAAGTCTTGGAACTGATCATGAGTACCTGGGATTTTGAGAGTCATCGTTTTAGTCCCACAGGTAGATCATATTAGAAGCTCAATGTGAGTATGCTCAAGTAGATATCATATCTGTTATTTCAGACGCTTGTTCCAATTTTGTCTTGAGCCACCTACTGTCTAGTTCCCATCATATTCACGGGAACCTATACTACCCTGCAAAAAAAAAAATTACTTTACCTTAGGAACCCAAATCATATTGGGTCCTAGATTCCTGTTAGCATAAGCACGCAACTGCCTTCCTTCAGAAAACCTGTCTGGAAGACTACCTCTGTCCCGAGAATGTGGATAAGCCCTTGTCGTGGGCACAGAGGGGTTGTGCCAACAGTCGATGGCAAAGTGTCCCACTTTGCCACAGCACCAACATGGGTGAATGTTGTATCGCCGTTTCCGACCTGATCTAGTGACTGATGTAGTCACGGTCCTAGGTCTAAATGGGATAGGGCATGATCTTGTCACAAAAATTCCTCCTCCATCATGACACGTGGAAGGGTGGAAAGAATGCATGTTGTGAGCGTTATGAGGCCGGGAAGGTGGTGCCGTTCTTTCAGGCATCTCCCTTACATAGGCCCCGTGGAACCTGACATCATGGCTTCTATCCTCTCTATCCCATGTCCTCGAGTGGTGAGAAGTCTTCTGTGAGCTGGGACATGCAGATCCACACTGTGTTGAGGCAGTGGCAGTGAATACAAAGGGCTCAGAATGAGCCTTAGGTATTTCCTCATGGGTGGCCATGACGGCCCTTGCACTATGGACGTTTCCACATGGGGACAGATCACCCTTGCCGTGACCATGACTATTCCTGTGGTCATACCTGAAGGCATGATGAGTTGCCTTCCTGCTTGGAGTGGGACGTCGGAATACCATTTCCCCATTTCTCCACGAATTGATAATCCGGGAGATCCACCCGTTTTCTTGCTTTCTCTTAATGGCATCAACCTTGGAGAAGTTTGATACTATTCTTTTCTCATTCTCCAGACTACTCTCTAGAGCTGAGATCTTAGAGTCCTTGGCCTTGTTGGACGCCAATTGGAGAACCAACAAGACCTTCAGTCGAGCAATCTCTTGAGCTTGCTCCTCAGCAAGTAGGTTGCTTGACTGAAGGGCTCTCTTCAGGGAATCAGCATTTTCTGAAGGAGGGTAGTTCCTATCTTCAGAAATTTCAAGAGATACGGGGCAGGATGAAGAAGTTACCTGCTCTTCTGTGTTATTGTCATTAGATTCAGTGACTATTGTTTCATCCACATCAGAGCTGCTTTCATCACTGTCCTCTTCAGTCTCTGACATGGACACTGGAGCTCTGATGCAGTCCGAGGGATCCTTGCCTTCATCTTCAGAAGTGAGGACCCCCACATACGCTTCATCCTCTGATTGACAGCATATTCCAGCTTTCTCTGACCCCCCCATCAGCTCTGAGATCATCATCCACAGATATTTAGCCGTTCTACATTTTTCCAATCTAGAGCGAGAGGCTCCAGACCAGATATCCATGATAATTTGATGAATCCTCTCGTCCAAATGAAATAGTGATAGTTCCGTCTCTGACATCTCAGCAATGCCCATGGGCACTTGGATCCCAGAGTCGGAGGTCTTCTTGGGAATAAACGGACCCTCTTCCAGGATGAAGGATGCTCGAGGATCGATAGCATCAAGGTGAAATGACACTCTCATTCTCCAGATGAGATAATAATCCTTTGTGCATGCGGGGAGTTTGAGTGGCGGTATCTCATAATCCAGATCCATGCTTCTGACACTGGTGGCAGGATTCTACTCAAGGTGTTAACCTTTGAAGAGTAACCTCCCTCTGATACCACTTGAAAGTCCACCTAGTGTCAGCTATGTGCACCTATGGGGGGGGAATAGGTGACGAGTAGCGCTTTTGCGGAATTTACGAACATACCTGCACAATAAAAATAAAAAGCACAGCACACAGAATACACAGGCAATTTATAGTGGTTCCCCGACTTGGGTACATCCACTTTCCCCCTTCGACCTATCTCCCAACAAGGGACGACTCGGTCTCTTCTCCAACAGGATTGAAATCCAATCCCTGCACTATCGGAAGGAACCCTTCCACACGTGAGAGTCAACACTCCCATAAAATGGGTTGCACCCAACCCTTACAACACGGAACAATCGTTCCTTTACAACAAAAGTAAATATAGAATGTACACGAGATACAAACTTCGTTCGGAGACTACGGTGTTCCTCTTCGTTCGACGACGTGTTCGTGAAATCGAAGAGTCTACAACCTTGGTCTCTCTTGGAGAGGATCTCCCTGGAACCGGTGGCGGCAACACGAGCGGCGGCTAGCTTCGGGATCGGCGGCTATGATGATGAGCGGCTACTGAACTTGGAGATCCAAACTTCGTTGCGAAGCAAGCTAGGTGAAAGATATGGTACCTAAACACCTAGAGGGGGGGGGGGTGAATAGGTGACCTAAACCTTTTTAACTTTTGTTTGGCAGCACAACAGTTAAAACACAGATTACTACAGCTAACAGCAATTATAGCATTCAAACAGTCAATTCACAGCACAGCACAGAAGACACACTAATTTATAGTGGTTCCCCAATCTTTGGGTACATCCACTTTCCCCCTTCGCCTATCTAGCAGTGTACTAGATTCGGCCAAACTTCTCCACTAACTCAGAACCCAACTAGGTTCCTACCTCAGGCCCAAAGCCTTACACTCAGCCAAAAGGCCTACACTCAGCCACCCAGGCCTACACTCAGCCAATTAAGGCCTACACTCAGAGTTCTTCAACTCCTACACTCAGGCAACCAAGCCCTACCCTCAGCCTTTATAATATAGGCTTACAATTCTCTCAGATCCAATGGATCCTACAAGTTAAAATAGAAAGTACAATAGTTAACTCTACAACTCAGAAAATAGGAGAGGAGTTGAGAGATTCTTGAAGAGTTCTTGGAAGAACTCAGTTAGATCCAAACTGACTTAGCTTCCTTCAAAGCTTCTTGATTAGAACTGAATTAGTCTGAATCTTCTGCAGTTGTTCCTTGACCTCTGCTTCTTGAAATCCAGATGACTCTGAATTCTTCTTCTCAGCCTTAGTTCCAAAGACTGAATACTTGGTTGGAGCTCTCTCTCTCTCCAACTTCTTAGATCTGCCAATGCACAGCAAGATCTTCTTGTGTTGATACTCAATATACCACTTTTACAAAGATCTGAACTCTCTCTGTCAAAAGCTTTTTCAACCACTTCTATATATTACTTGATCAAACTTGATTACTCTATTTCAACAATCAATCTTCATCTGTAAACTATGGGTGCCTATTTATAGGCTTCCTTCATGGTAACCGGCTGGTCCGGTTCATAACAGACTTCTGATATCACTAACAGTTGATGTAGACCGGCTGGATCGGCAGCTGTCTTGTCAACCAGTCACTTCTTGAAATTCCTCTAACTGTCAGATAGTGTCGAGACTTTCTGTTCTTAAGTGTCGACACTTATAGGCCAAGTGTCGACACATGTTGTGTAAGTGTCGACACAAGTCTACAAGGTGTCGACACAATTCCTTGTATGTCTCGACACAGATTCTTCTGCATGTGTCGACACTGAAATTGAGTGTCGACACAAGTACTTGTACTTCATTCTACAACTGTATTCTTCCAAGTGTCGACACATCTCCTTTGTGTCGACACATCTTCATGTGTAGTAACTGTCAAGTGTCGACACTGCTTCTTGGTGTCGACACAAGTCTTCACTTTTGTTTCTTCAGCTGAGTGTCGACACATTCTTTTAGTGTCGACACTTGTACTTCAACTAAGTGTCGACACATTGTGCTGAGTGTCGACACTTTCTTCAACTACTGACTCTTCAGCATAGTGTCGACACATTGTGTTGAGTGTCGACACATCCTGCATCTACTGACTCTTTAGCTAAGTGTCGACACTTGTGCTGGGTGTCGACACTTTCTTTAAGTGCTGACTCTTCTGCATAGTGTCGACACATTGTGTTGAGTGTCGACACTTGTACTTAGATTCTGCAGACTTTTGCTGAGTGTCGACACAACTCCAAGTGTCGACACTTTCTGGTGTTGACTCAGCTCTTCTAGGTGTCGACTCTTCTGCTAAGTGTCGACACAGCTTTTCTGCATTCTTCTACACTGAGTGTCGACACAGCTCCAAGTGTCGACACTTTCTGACTGGTGTCGACTCTTCTTCCCAGGTGTCGACACAATGACTCCAAGTGTCGACACTGCTTGTCTGGGTGTCGACACAAGTCTTCTCAAGTGTCGACACTTTCCCTCTGGGTGTCGACACATGGACTTAGGATTTTTAGCTTCAGTCCAGTGTATACTTAACCTGCACAAGTAACTCAAACAAACATCAAATACACTATGATGTATATCATTGAGTTAGGTGAGGCTTCTTCAAATCAGGTACATTTGACCAATGTACCCAACAATCTCCCCCTATTTGGAGAAGTCATAACCCTTAGTCAATGATATACGCCACTCATAATTAAAAATTATAAAATGATGTAAAACAGATATATGGCAACAGAGTTAAACTTAAACATGTAATAAAGCACACATGTATAATCATTCACCATTACAGAACAAACAAGAATTAGACACATTTATCAGAACAATCATGAAATTTGTTTAACAAAAATTGTTCATACATTTAATACATTTTCAATGATTTACACAAAATGTTTGATGTAACAGATTACAACATTCTTCAGTTTAATCTTAATCTAATTCTGCTCTGGTTCCTTAATGACTATGCCTTTTCCAGCTTGTACTTTAGCCTTTACACCAGCAGCAGCAGGCTCAGCTTCAGCAGTCTTCTTCCCTTTGGAGTCCTTCTTCTTCTGTTCTTCAGCCTTGATCTTTTGCCTTTCAAAATAATGATAGGGCTTAGGAAAGTACTTGCTAGGCTCCACAGCTGTTGGAGGTAGCTTTCCTAACTTAGCCTTCCTTCTATGTTGGACAATGGCTTCCTGCCTACTCTCATGTTTCCTCCATTCAGCCTCTGAGAACCACTTGTTCCTCTCATGGGCATTGTCCTTGGCTGCTTTCCAGGCTGTGAGAATGATGTTCCTAGAAGTAGGGCTCCACTGTTCAAAATCTGGTTTTTGTTCAGCAAGTTCCCTGAACTTCTTCTTTGATAGCCTAGTCTCTTCTTCTTTGTCCAAAGCCTCTTGCATAGCAGCTGTGATAGGTTGAACAACCTTTTCCAGAATAACATTGGGCTTGCCAGCAGTTGGACTATACATTGTGCTTACATCAGCATGAACCATTTCAAAATCTGGAGGTGGATAGATTACATCAGCCACTGCCTGTTGCTCACCTCCAAGATATGTTCCTTGAATACCAGATTCAGCTGCATTGTCATCATCACACAGGGGAGGATAGCCCAGTGTAGCCCTGATGGAATTGGATATCCATTTTGCATGGTCAGAACTGGCTTTGACTAACACCCTCTCCCCCTTTATGACTTCTTGTTCCACATGATCTCTCACATCATCTTTCTGGAACCTGATTTGGCTATCCAAATACCTTATGCCCTCTTTAAAATAAGGTCTAAGCTTTGTAAGCTGTTCAGAAATAACCTTCTGTGAATCTTTGATTGCATTCTTGACAGCAGCAATTTCTTCCTGAAATACTTTATCAAATTCAGCCTTGGCAGCAGCAGAGGATGTAGATGGTTCAGCAGACTTATTCTTCAGTTCAGTGACTATGGCATTGTGGGATGCAGTCAAATTATCATTCATTCTGAGTTGATTCTCCAGCACATAGCCTTGCTTTAGTGCTATATCATCCACTTGAGTCTTTATTGTCTCTTGATGGTTGGCCAGATAGACCACTGCATGAGCACCCTTTGTAAAACAATCAGTCATCTCCTTTTTATTAAGGTTCATTTCAAACCTTATTGACTTGATTTCCTGTCCCAGATCAGATTGTAGTGCCTTGTGCCCTTCATCAACATAAGTTTCTAAAGCCTTCCTTTGTTCATCCATCTTGATTTGCATGGCAAGCAGTAGAGCACTGTAATCAGTTGATGGAGCTTGTTGAACTAAGGAGTGTTGGGCAACAGTTTGTAGAGCTTTCTTATAGCTCTGACTCCTTCTTTTGAAAACAAAGAACTTCTTCTTCTTAGCTTGCTCAGCTTCATCATCTTCAGAATCTGATGTACTGGCTATATCCACCCTATCCTTAGGGCTGGATGGTTTTTCAGTGTGCACATCTTGTGCCTTCTCAGTATCTAGCCTTATAGGCTCTTCTTGAATATCCAAATTCTCCCCCTCAGTAGCAGCAACCTTCTCTTCATCAGCAGCATTCTTATCCATATCAAAATCATCTTGATCTAAATTCAGAAACAGATCTTCCATTGTGTATTCAGCTGGAGTTTGTGCAGGAGAAGTACTTGGTTCTTCAACCACTTTATCAGGTATCACAACAGATGTGTCTGGAAGAACAACATCTGGTTCTTGAGTTGCTGGCTGATTTTGCTGATGGTCATCAGACAAATCAGAATTTATTATAGAAAAATTCAAAGTATTAAGGTCAACAAGTACCTCTTGAATGAGGAGGGTGGCTTGCTCACTCTCCAGTGTAGATGGTTCTGCTACACCTGGAATCTCCCCCTGGCTTGGATCCCTAGGGATGGGGCTAGAGTGAGGCAGCTCCCCCTGAATCTCAGCTGGCTCTTGAGGAGCAGGTGTCTTCTCTGCAGCCACATCTACTGGACTTTCAGGAGTGAAAACATGTTCTTCACTACCTGAGCTGCTGGAGGACTCCTGAGTCAAAGCAGCAGTCTTCCTCTTCTTCCTGGGAGGAGAGTCTTTCTTAGAAGCTTGTTTCTCAGGGGTGGTCAATTCCTTTGACAGCACCCTTTCCCATCTAGAGAATATCCTTGAGTCCATTCTCCTCATGTGATTGATTTTTGTTCCTACAGTAGAGCTCATTACCTCTGGAATTGATCCAGCCAGGTAGAGACTTATTATCCTGCCCAGATTGGGCTTCTTCAGACTTTCCTTCACTTTATCAAATAAAATCATAGACCAGTCTGTCTTAAGGTTGAAGATGATTCTGGTCATGATACTGAACATAGAGGCTGACACCCTGTCATGCCCTCCTGATTTGCTTAGAATAACCTTGCCTACAACTTCAGACAGGAATTTGCCTTGATTATTCATCCCCTTCCTGTTGAAAACTGATCCTATTTTCATCTTAGGATCAAGGCCGCACCAGACCAAAGCTTCTTTGGTCTTAGATGTTGTGACTTCCTCTTCTTCCTGAACTTTAGGTAGCTGAAGTACCTTTCTCAGACTTTTGGGTGATACTTTGACCTTGGTGCCATGCACCCTTGACTTAATTTTATAGCCTGAGTCATCTACAGACGCTCCAGTAAGAAATTCAAGTACTTCTTTCTTCCATATCTTGGTTGGTTCTGAAACCAAGAAGTCCAATCCTGAATCGCTGACTAGGGTTATCACCGTTTGATTTCTTGATCGCCATCGTCAAAAGCGCCTCGCACAAGCTCATAGCCTTCGTTAACGTTCTCTTCCAGCTTGGGAGCCATTAGGGTTTGAAGATTTAGTCTTGAGAAGAGAGAAATGTCGACACAGGAGTTTTGGTCTCGAAACTCTGAAAGTGTGTCGACAAACACAAACAGAACCCTATTTATACCTTTCTTGTTTGAAGACGAACAGGCGGGATGAATTTCTAAAGATGTGTCGACACTGTCAATAAGTGTCGACACAGACTTATAATGTCTCGACACTCATGTGTCGACACAAATTTAGTCAACAGATTTTATGTGTCGACACTTGGTTAAGTGTCGACACCACACTACTCGACATGTAGTCGAGACTTTACTTAGAAAAATTCTGAGTAAAACTTAAGTGTCGACACCTTCTTGGATGTGTCGACACCTACTCGACATGTGTCGACACTAACATTCTGAAGTGTCGACACCAACTTCCTAGATGTGTCGACACCATTTTCCTGAAGTGTCGACACTTACTATTCTGTGTCGACATAGACTTGTCTATGTGTCGACACCTTTTTACTTAGCCAATTTTTAGTTCTGTAAACTTAGTCTAAGTTTATCATACCTAGTTCAATTTTGAACCTATTAAACTTAGCTTCATCTAAGGGCTTAGTGAACATATCAGCTATCTGATTATCAGTTCTAACATATTCAAGTGCAATATCATTTCTTTCTACATGCTCCCTAAGAAAGTGATATTTAATCTCAATATGTTTAGTTCTACTATGTGATACAGGGTTATTAGCTATGGAAATAGCACTTGTAGAATCACAATAAAGTGGAGTTCTACTTACCTGACATCCATAGTCTTCTAGCTGATGTTGAATCCACAGAAGTTGAGCACAGCAACTTCCTGCAGCTACATATTCTGACTCAGCTGTGGAGATGGCCACACTGGTTTGCTTCTTACTACTCCATGAAATGAGTCTTCCACCTAGGAATTGACAGGATCCAGTTGTGCTCTTTCTATCTTCTTTGCATCCTGCAAAGTCTGCATCTGAATAGCCTGTTAGATCAAAATCTCCATTCCTAGGGTACCAGAGGCCTAGATAGGGTGTGCCCTTTAGATATCTCAAGATTCTCTTGACTGCAGTCAAGTGAGATTCTTTGGGGCAGGCTTGATACCTGGCACAAACACATGTAGCATACATAATGTCAGGCCTACTTGCAGTCAAGTATAGTAGGGAGCCAACTATCCCTCTATACAAGGTTTCATCTACAGGTTTCCCTGCATCATCCTTGCTTAGAGACATACTTGACCCCATAGGAGTCTTCATGGTACTGGAGGAATCCATACCATATTTCCTTATGAGTTCTAGGGTGAACTTAGACTGACATATGGATAGACCACTTTCAGTCTGTTTAACTTGGAGACCCAAGAAAAACTTCAGTTCTCCCATACTACTCATCTCAAATTGACTTTGCATAAGCTTTGCAAACTTTTTGCAAAGGCTACTTTCAGTAGACCCAAATATAATGTCATCTACATATATTTGGACAAGTATTACTTTGCCTCTAGATTCCCTAAGGAATAGAGTCTTATCTATTTTCCCCCTTGTGAACTTGTTCTCAATGAGGAAACTAGATAGGGTTTCATACCAAGCTCTAGGAGCTTGCTTTAACCCATACAATGCTTTCCTAAGTCTATAGACATAATGTGGAAGAGTAGGATCAACAAAACCTGAAGGCTGCTCCACATATACTTCTTCTTTTAAATTACCATTAAGGAATGCTGACTTCACATCCATTTGGTATACTTTGAATCCTTGGTAGGTTGCATAGGCCAAGAACATCCTTATGGCTTCCAGTCTGGCTACTGGAGCAAAGGTTTGATCAAAATCAATACCTTCTTCTTGCCTATATCCTTTTGCAACCAGTCTTGCCTTATTCTTAATGATGACACCTTGTTCATCTAACTTGTTCCTGTAGATCCACTTTGTTCCTATCACATTGTGATCTTTAGGCTTAGGAACCAGATCCCACACCTTGCATCTTTTGAACTGATTAAGCTCCTCCTGCATTGCTTCAGTCCACTGTGGATCTTGTATAGCTTCTTCAAATTTCTTTGGTTCTATTTGAGACAGAAAACTTGAATATACTTCAGCATTCTGATTTCTGCTCCTTGTCTGAACACCTTGTCTTGGATCTCCAATGATCAGCTCTACTGGATGATCTCTTAGATGCCTGTTGGCTGGAGGCATCCTTACTTCTGGTTGTACTTCTACAGCATCTTCATCATGCTGAGTTCCTTGTACTTCTTCAGCTCCTGGTACATGTAGTTCTCCCCCTGGACATAAGCCATCTTCTTCTACTTGCTGTCTTGCAGCAGGTACATCTTCTATGGTTAGCTTGTCCATCTTCTTAGTAAGACCTGTGGGGCTGCACACACTACTAGACAACTCATTGTTAATTAGTTGTGTTTCATCAAAAACTACATGCACAGACTCCTCTACAACTTGTGTGGTCAAGTTGTAGACTCTATAAGCCTTACTATTATTGCTGTACCCAACAAACACTCCCTCTTGGGACTTGGCAGCAAACTTAGTTAAGTAAGACTTCCCATTGTTAAGTATGAAGCATTTACAACCAAAGATCCTAAAATAGGACAGATTTGGTTTCCTGCCTTTCACTACTTCATAGGGGGTCTTGTTTAACCTTTTAGTGATGGTAGCCCTATTTATCACATGGCATGCAGTGTTAACTGCTTCAGCCCAGAAATATTCTGGCAGTGATGAATCACTTAATAGGGTTCTACCAGCCTCTATCAAGGTCCTATTTTTCCTTTCAGCAATGCCATTTTGCTGAGGTGTTCTAGGTGAAGAGAATTCTTGAAATATCCCATAGTCTTCACACAGCTTTGTCATGCTTTCAGACTGAAACTCTGTACCATGGTCACTTCTAATTTTGACCACTGTACAGTTCAATTCATTCTGAATTTGCTTAACAAAACTATAGAAGACACTAGGTGTTTCAGATTTCTGCTTTAAGAAGAACACCCAGGAAAACCTTGAGTAGTCATCAACAACTACAAAGGTGTAGACCTTCCTACCTAAGCTGTGAACTGGCATTGGACCAAATAGATCCATATGCAAGAGGTATAAACACCTCACAGCATCTTTGTTGTCTAAGCTTCTAAAGGTGGATTTAGTCTGCTTGCCCTTTTGACAAGCTGAGCAAATGCCATCTTTGACACACTTAACTTGAGGACCATTCCTCACTAACTCTTTACTAAAGAGTTTGCCAATAGTCTTGTAATTAAGATGGAGCAAGCCTCTTGTGCCACTTGACACATTGAGAGACTGTCTCATCAGCTACAAGACAAACTGGAGAACTATTGTTCTCAACCATAATGTCTAAACAATAGACATTTCTCTTCCTATAACCTGTCAAAATGATCTCTTGATCACTTGACCTCTTGATATGACAACCATTTTTAACAAATGAGATGTCATACCCTACATCACTTAATTGACTTATACTAATGAGGTTGTGTTTCAAACCTTTAACATAAGCCACTTGAGTAATGGTAACAAGGTTAGAAGAAATGTTACCAAACCCTTTGATGATTCCTTTTTCAGAACCACCAAAGGTCACCTTTGGACCATTTTTGATTGGGATGTAGTCCTTCAGTAGTCCCCTAGTTCCAGTCATGTGTCTGGAACATCCACTATCCAAGTACCATGTAGGGGTATGGCCACTTGGATTCACCTGCAAAACAAATTAATGAACCTTAGAACCCAAAGTAAACTTGGGTCCTTGGTGATTGTTAGTTTGCAATTTGACATAGCTACCTGCTGGCTTTCCAACAGGTAACTTGCTACTCAACTTGGCACTGGCATTGTGCCAACAATCCAAGGCAAAGTGGCCAACCTTGCCACAACACCAGCATTCAAACTTGTTGTACCTTTGCTTAGGTACAACCTTTGCTGTCTTGACCACAGCAGCCTTGTTGAATGTTGGGGCTTTGCCCTTGGACTTGGACTGATCCTGAACAGTCCTCACAGGCTTAACAAAACCCAATCCAGCCTTTCCTTTATGATGAACAAATTCATCAATCAAGGGTAGCACTGATTTAGGTTTTGAAAACCTAGCAACTAGCTCTTTTTCCTTCTGGAGATTTGTCTCCAGTCTTTTAATTTGATCATTCTTAAATGTAATAGTACCCATCTGAATCACAGTAATGTGTTTCAGCCTGGCTACTTCATTCAGTTTTTGATCATACTGCTTCTCAAAATCTGTTGCAGCTGCCTTGAGATCAGCAATCTCCTTTGCCTGACTTTTGGCTAGGATCTTGCTTTTCTTATAGGCTTGCAACAGTACTTGGTATTCATCTAAGAGCTGATGAATATCTCCCTCAGATTCAGAAACACTTTCATCACTTGATGAAGATGATTCTGACCCTGAACTAGAACTGGAATCTGAACTTGGAGTTGGACTTTGTACCTGACTAGGTCCTGGCTGCTCCAGGATTTTGGTACTTTCAGTTAATGCCATCAGTCCTTGGCACTGACTCTCTTCTTGTTCATAGATTGATTCCATGATCTGCATAAACTCTTCTTCTTCTTCAGCAAATAGCCCTATATAGGCTTCAGCATCTGTCTCAGTGTCTGAAGAAGAAATGTCTGAAAGAGTCTTCTCATTCTTTGCAACAAAGGACTTCTCCTTCTTTCCTTTGAAGTGAGTCTTCTTTTTGTCACTGGATTCTTTCCTTCTTTCAGGACAATCTGCAATAACATGACCCTGTCTATTGCAGCAGTAACACACAATCTTAGACCCAGTTGCCTTACTAGTCTTTGTCTTTTTCTTGTCCTTCTTTGAAGGCTTCTTCTCCTGATACTGGACTTCTTTCCCTTTGGAATATGAAGGTCTGGACCTCCACTGTTTCTTCTTAAGAATTTCTGAAAATGTCTGGTGAATGCAGCAAAATCTTCATCACTTTCACTGCTTGTAGATTTAGTGCTAACAGACTCATCAGATTCTGATTCAACTACCTCTGGAGGAGGAGTTGATGACTTAGTCCTGTTCTTTCTAGGTACTTCTGACTTAAAGGCAACAGTCCTTTCCCTGTGTTCAGTCCTTGTTGACTTTTCCTCCTCTTTTCTTACTGACAATTGCATCTCATAAGATAACAACTTGCCAAACAGTGTGGGAGGAGGAATTTCTCCCAACTTTGCCATTTCTCTGATGGCACAGATCTTAGTGTCCCAATCTTTGGTTAGGGACCTCAAGAACTTATCATTCAATTCATAGTTTGTGAACTCTCTTCCATAGGACATGAGTTCATTAACAATTCTGTAAAACTTCTTGTAGCATTCAGTGATGCTATCTCCTCTTCCTTGCCTAAAGCTCTCATATTCTTGATTAAGCAAGGACTTCCTATCTTGCCTTACTTCTTCAGAACCTTCCATGTAGACAATGAGGGTATCCCACATTTCTTTTGCTGTTTTACAGTGAATAAGGTTCTGGAAGGTGGCATCATCAATTGCACTAACTATGATGTTCTGTGCCCTTTTGTCCATTGTAGCTAGGACAATCTCATCCTTGGTCATCTCAGAAAAATCCTTTGGAGTTCTCTGTGTAGCATCCAAGACTGAAATCTTCATGGGCACATAAGGCCCTTCCTTGACTGTGATGTAGATCCTAGGGTCAGAGGCCTCCATGAATAGCCTTACCCTTTCTTTCCAGATTCCAAAAATCTCTTTTCTGCATATGGGCAGTTTCATTGAACCCAATTCCTTGTGATTCTCTGAAGACCCCATGTTTCTTGATTTTCTTGAAACTGTTTCCTGACTTATACTGAATCTGCCAAACTAGACCTCCTCAGACAGTTAGTCCTTTTTGAGGAACCTCCCTCTGATACCACTTGAAAGATATGGTACCTAAACACCTAGAGGGGGGGGGGGGTGAATAGGTGACCTAAACCTTTTTAACTTTTGTTGGCAGCACAACAGTTAAAATTTCACAGATTACTACAGCTAACAGCAATTACAACATTCAAACAGTCAATTCACAGCACAGCACAGAAGACACACTAATTTATAGTGGTTCCCCAATCTTTGGGTACATCCACTTTCCCCCTTCGCCTATCTAGCAGTGTACTAGATTCGGCCAAACTTCTCCACTAACTCAGAACCCAACTAGGTTCCTACCTCAGGCCCAAAGCCTTACACTCAGCCAAAAGGCCTACACTCAGCCACCCAGGCCTACACTCAGCCAATTAAGGCCTACACTCAGAGTTCTTCAACTCCTACACTCAGGCAACCAAGCCCTACCCTCAGCCTTTATAATATAGGCTTACAATTCTCTCAGATCCAATGGATCCTACAAGTTAAAATAGAAAGTACAATAGTTAACTCTACAACTCAGAAAATAGGAGAGGAGTTGAGAGATTCTTGAAGAGTTCTTGGAAGAACTCAGTTAGATCCAAACTGACTTAGCTTCCTTCAAAGCTTCTTGATTAGAACTGAATTAGTCTGAATCTTCTGCAGTTGTTCCTTGACCTCTGCTTCTTGAAATCCAGATGACTCTGAATTCTTCTTCTCAGCCTTAGTTCCAAAGACTGAATACTTGGTTGGAGCTCTCTCTCTCCAACTTCTTAGATCTGCCAATGCACAGCAAGATCTTCTTGTGTTGATACTCAATATACCACTTTTACAAAGATCTGAACTCTCTCTGTCAAAACTTTTTCAACCACTTCTATATATTACTTGATCAAACTTGATTACTCTATTTCAACAATCAATCTTCATCTGTAAACTATGGGTGCCTATTTATAGGCTTCCTTCATGGTAACCGGCTGGTCCGGTTCATAACAGACTTCTGATATCACTGACAGTTGATGTAGACCGGCTGGATCGGCAGCTGTCTTGTCAACCAGTCACTTCTTGAAATTCTCTAACTGTCAGATAGTGTCGAGACTTTCTGTTCTTAAGTGTCGACACTTATAGGCCAAGTGTCGACACATGTTGTGTAAGTGTCGACACAAGTCTACAAGGTGTCGACACAATTCCTTGTATGTCTCGACACAGATTCTTCTGCATGTGTCGACACTGAAATTGAGTGTCGACACAAGTACTTGTACTTCATTCTTTAACTGTATTCTTCTAAGTGTCGACACATCTCCTTTGTGTCGACACATCTTCATGTGTTAGAAACTGTCAAGTGTCGACACTGCTTCTTGGTGTCGACACAAGTCTTCACTTTTGTTTCTTCAGCTGAGTGTCGACACATTCCTTTAGTGTCGACACTTGTACTTAGAATATTTTGTAACTTTTCTGTTCTTTGCTAAGTGTCGACACAGCTCCTTGTGTCGACACTTTCTTCAAGTGTAGAGTCTTCAACTAAGTGTCGACACATTGTGCTGAGTGTCGACACTTTCTTCAAGTGTACTGACTCTTCAGCATAGTGTCGACACATTGTGTTGAGTGTCGACACATCCTTCAAATACTGACTCTTTAGCTAAGTGTCGACACTTGTGCTGGGTGTCGACACTTTCTTTAAGTGCTGACTCTTCTGCATAGTGTCGACACATTGTGTTGAGTGTCGACACTTGTACTTAGATTCTGCAGACTTTTGCTGAGTGTCGACACAACTCCAAGTGTCGACACTTTCTGGTGTTGACTCAGCTCTTCTAGGTGTCGACTCTTCTGCTAAGTGTCGACACAGCTTTTCTGCATTCTTCTACACTGAGTGTCGACACAGCTCCAAGTGTCGACACTTTCTGACTGGTGTCGACTCTTCTTCCCAGGTGTCGACACAATGACTCCAAGTGTCGACACTGCTTGTCTGGGTGTCGACACAAGTCTTCTCAAGTGTCGACACTTTCCCTCTGGGTGTCGACACATGGACTTAGGATTTTTAGCTTCAGTCCAGTGTATACTTAACCTGCACAAGTAACTCAAACAAACATCAAATACACTATGATGTATATCATTGAGTTAGGTGAGGCTTCTTCAAATCAGGTACATTTGACCAATGTACCCAACACTAGGTCTACCAACGGTCACTCTAGGATCAGTCGTCTCGATCGATTCGGACGGGGGAGTTTTTCCCGGTCAACAAATCGAGAGACAAGAGATCTCCGGATAGACACGTGAGACTCAGAGCTTTGCTAAGCTTCTGTCGCCGGAGATCACGAAGGATTCCCGATTGTTGACGGCGACCAACGTGCCCGAGCGCGACGGCGGCGGCGGAGAGGAATCGCGATTTTAGGGTTACCTCGCGGCTCGGTTTCTTTCTGTACATTTTACTGTTCAAAATACCCGAATATATATACTGTAGATAACTCCAATATGACCGTTTGTGGGACCCACAATAGAAATCCCTAAATCCCGGTCCAGAAAATTGACAGCTATAGAATCCGGTTCAGGAACATCCCGACAAAACGCTAAGTGAAAATCGGCGAGAATCGCAGGTGATTCTCGACGAATCGTCGAGAATCACTTGGTGATTCTCGACGATTCGTCGAGAATCGCTTGGTGATTCTCGACGAATCACTTATTGATTCTCAGCGATTTTCACTTGGTATCCATGATCTGCTTAACCACTGGTTCGGCGAGAATCACTAGTGATTCTCGCCGAATCTTACTTGGCACCGTTTTGAGGTAGCCAGAAGGAGTCGGCGAGAATCACTAATGATTCTCGTCGATTCGGCGAGAATCACTAGTGATTCTCGTCGAATCGGCGAGAATCACTTGGTGATTCTCGTCGAATTTTCCTTGGACGAATTTTCGTCTTCCACCCAGGAGCTGCTCCTTGTCTTCTCTTGCATATGAACGGCCCTGTACTTGAAAGTAAGTGCACTCCAATAGAGAGAGTACACGTAGGCCAACACACTGATCTGCTCAACGAGGGATTACGTCTTGCAGACCCGTGTATATTGACTTACTGCACCCTGACATTGGTGTGCACTTAGCGTGGAGGAGCTGCAAGTACAACTTAAGATGTTTCATCAAATACATTGTGAATTCATCTTAGCTTGACAGGTGGCTTCCTCAAATCCAGGTAATTGTGGATACAATACCCAACATCAAGCAACTAAAGGCTAGTTTTGTTACAATAAAGGTTCCAACCACAGAGGTTCCAGTCATTCCATCTCCAGCCAAAGTTGTTTCATCCATTACTTCATCCCCTCCAACAGATATTTCTGCTCCAGTTTTTGTAATGGATGATTCACCTATGCCTGATCTTGATGCACTGATCATGGTAGATATAGAAGAGGAAAATAAGTCAGTTGCTGAAAACACTGATGTGTACAGTTCTCCAGCTCCAGCTCCTACTCTAGTTCTAGTTCTAGCTCCTCCTCCAGCCCCTACTGGAACTCTCTCTCCATTGGGATTTTTATTGTTCCTAGCGGTAATTACTATGGAACTTGAGTCAGTCGATCGGAACTTTCCTTTGTCTCGCATCGATGACGAAGGTGGGGGACCTAAGATGGATTTTCCTTTCTGGAATGCTCGACCCTTGGACTTGTTGGCATTGTGCTTTTCTATATCCAATGTTGCATTGAATGTTGTGTTAAGGTCCGTGTGACCATAACGCAAAAGCTTGCCTTGGATGTCCGTATTAAGTCCCTTACGGAAACGAGATAGTGTGACCTCGGGCATTTCTCGAATATCACAAAGCACCATCATATCCATGAGGTGTCCCATGTACTCCGCTACTGATTGGCTCCCTTGACGAAGGGTGGCTAGCTCGTCGAACATTTGGGTTCGGTGATACGCCCGGACATATTGGTCATGCAGGAGTGTCTTCATGGTAGCCCACCCAATTGGGGGTGCTCCATTCACGGTGCCTAGACGCCTCTCTTCGTTCAACCAGAACGTTTTGGCTCTACCCAGAAGTTTCATTCGTACTACCCGCACCTTCTCAACGTCCGTCAAGTTGTGCCACTCAAAATAGCACTCAATATCCATGATCCAGTTTAGAAATACTTGGGGTTCACCCATGCCATCGTAGGATGGTGATTCCATTTTAACGACCCTAGTTAAGTCGAACTCATAAGGGGCTCGAGGTGCGTACTCATAGTCCTGATCACGAGGGTTATTTTGTCCCTCCTCTCATTAGTTGACGGGCTGGGGTGGCTGCCCCGGTCGATTTATCCCAAAGCCGAGATTTTGAGGCGCCGCCTGATTTACAGCCAACCCTTGTATTAACTGAGTGAGTGCATCGAACCTGGTGTTAAACTCTTCCCTAAGCACCGCAATTGTTGCAGGAGCGTGCTCATCATCATGGTTGTCGGCCATGTGTGAGGAGGATGGAGGATACTCTGTGCCAAGCCTCATGCGCATGAACAACACTGATATAGGGTGTCTCACCTAGACAAAAGACTGTTTGGACAAGAATTTTATAAATCAGGATTTTTATACGCTTAATGACTTGGAGAATGAAAATATGTTTTTTGACTTTTATGCTTAGTAAAAAAGGTAGAAAATTCAGAATTTTTTTTGGTAATTTTGTTTGCAGAAATTGTTTTTGACTTTTGTTATATGCAGACCAGATGGTGAAAAATTTCAGATTTTGTGTCTACGAAACGTGCATGACCAAGTGTGGGTTGACGTCCTAAGACCGGAAAGCGTAAGGACGGTGTCGATTGAGAAATCAACACAAAGCTCGCTTTGATACCAAATTTGATGTAGGGTATGCCTTAGGGATCCTACACGGAGGGCGTGACTACGACCTTAACAACGTTAACGCTCCCTAACCCGCACACAAACGAAACGCAACGACCACAATGAACTTTATTTTTCGTTCGCGCTAACATACGGATAGACGATCCGCAAGTGGAACGGAGAATGACTATAGGCCAAAATCCTTTCCAGCTAAATGGAATAATATTGATTCCGATCGAGCTTGGAGTTGTACCAAAATAGATCCTCCAAAAATAAAGCACGATTCAAAAGTGGTAGGATTTATCCCAACAAAACAAAAGCGAGGAGCGCCAATCCTCTCGTTAGATCTTTTCAGAAAAACCAAATGAAAATCTCAGATCTATTATTAGTAACACCGTGAAAAGTTAACGATTCGAGAAATCACGCAAAATTCGTCCACCGCAAGAACTAGTCAAAGAAGGAAATCTCTTGTGTAGGAATTTCATTACCCCACTAAGAAACGTAGATCCGAGATGTTTGGATCCACAAAGAACGACCGCTCTTCCTCTTGAACCCACGGGAAACGCACCACGGATGAAGATTCTTGCTCGTCTCCTTCGCTTTCTCTCCGTGGATGATTACCCCAAAACCTTGGTTCTTCCTTGCACTCGATCCTTTTCCTCCAAGGTGGCCGAAAATGACAAAGGGTTGAATATGATTTCGGTGGAGAAAGGTAAAGAGGTGGGAGAATGAAGGGTTGTTAGAGGAAGCGAGGAGTAGAAGGGGCGGCCAAGCAAAGAGGGAGAGGGGCGGCCAAACTCCTTGAGATGGAGCCTTGAGGGGGGCGGCGGCTAAGAGGAGGAGGAAAGGAGAATTAGGTTTAGGCAAGCAATTTTCCTTTGATTTCAATATATGTCTCATAACAAATTAAAATTTGGCCTTATATAAGGCTTACAACCATGTGGCTATTAGCAGCCCAAAATAAAATATTGTTCCGAAATGAAATGACAGAAAATAACATAGTTTCAAATACCACATATAAAAGATAAATGCAGACCACTAGTAAAATAAATTTAACTCTTAATCTTGTTGCGTGGGCGAAGATTGTAGCCGTGCCCGCTACGACGCCGCAAGTCTTTTTGTTGGAGGAGCATCGTCGTCATCTTCTGCCACGGCAACACCGCCATGGACGTCGTCTTCAGCACCCAGTTGGCCGTCGTGGTGGCCGTCGCCATCAAATCCACTCAAGTTTTTGATCAGGTTCCTGACACCAATGAGATTTTGATCAGGTGCTTAAAAATCAAACCTCAAGTCTTTTGGTATGAGACTTGTGAACCAGGGAATCACATTTGAAGGGCGATTACAACCCTTTATATAGGAGGGGGGAAAGAGATGATGGTGTCTTCTCTGTCAACAATCAGAGAGAAGACTTGTGGATTATTGATGTTAGCAAATGGCTCCCTTTGTGATGTAGAATGGTTCAGGGAAATCTGGAGCTTTGCTTCAGGGTGATAGGCCTTCAGATTGATGATGTCTTCAGCAAGCTTCTTAGACTAATATTGATTGAGTGTCTCTGTGGAAGCCTGGAGCAGATGAAGAACTCTGATGAGTATGTTGATTGATGCAGAGTTCCTCCTTCTTGGTAAAAGGAAAGGCCTTCACTGTGTTCTTGTTCACTGTCTTGATATTATTTTGTGCAGTGCTCTCTCTGCCTCTGTCTCTATCTTGTTGTCTCTCCTATATTTTCTCTGTCCCGACTTTTTAACATTTGAATTTCTTTTTTTTTGATAACGGATGAAGCATTTCCGAGAGTAGAATATGCTTTGGGAATTGATCCTGAATTAACTCCTGAAACAGCCTATGTTTAATGCAGCATTTGAACGGCTATTTCCATATTGACTGTAATTAATTCTTGAGTTGATCTGCCAACTGTAAGTAAATATGCCTGGAATTGACTGCACAAAATTCGTCGACCGGAGCTCGCAGATCGTCGAGCTCAGCTTTTATTCCGTCGAGCTGGGAATCTGTCTTGTACTTAGCGTAGCGAACGTCGACCTGAGCTCGGCGTTCGTCGAGCTCAGCTGGAATTCGTCGAGCTGAACTTCTTGCTTGAGACCAGAGTTCGTCGACTTGAGTTCAGAGAAGTAACTCAGAATTCATCGACCTGAGTCCGCCGTTCGTCGAACTGCGTTCGACGATCGTCGACCTGATTTTCTGCCTGACCTGCATTTCTTGGAATTCTTCTGAGTAATTCTGGAGAGTCCTTCTGAGGCAAATCTGGAAATACACCTATGACCCATGACTATACATTTTTGGGTCAATCTAAGAAACCTTAATAGCGATCCTTGCCCAAATCATAACTGGGGTTCCAACAATCTCCCCCTATTTGGGTGAGGGCACTATTTACAAAAAAAAACAAATACAAAATACAAAGCAAAAAAAATAATCTGCTCGAATTATAAGGATTTCAGCAGATATACATGGGTGCTTTGAAAAATAAAATAAAATAAATAAAATAAAATAAACTCCCCCCTATATACATTTCCTTGCCCAAATTAAACAGCCACTGATAATCCTCTATATTGGCTGGGGCTGAATTCTTTTCCTACAAGGAGATGTTAGGAGTTCTAGACCCAGATTACCTTGGGTCCTATTTCTCTTTTATAATAATTAGAAATAAAGGAACATGTAGGTTGATCCTTGTATCCAAGTGGATGATATTTCCTAGGAGGGTTGAACCATTGGGTAAAAGGATTGACAAAATTTTGAGTTTGATTATAGTTTTCAAAAGGATACACATTTCTGTTTTGAAATTCTGAGTTCGACGATTTATGTTGAGATCGTCGATCTGCGTTCGACGACCAGTATTGATCTCGTCGATCTCGGTTCACAGAGTAATAATGCCTACTATCTGTGTTCCACGATCGTCGATCTCTGCTCGACGAAAAATGATGATATCGTCGATCTCCTTTTGCTGAGTAGTTAATCCCAACCTCTGTGTTCAGAGATCGTCGATCGCCGTTCGGCGATTTATACTGAGATCGTCGATCTTGGTTCGACGACTTATTTTGAACAAAAAATTTCTGAATATTTTTAGTTTGTTTTGGCAAAAAATCAGTTATTTTATCTAAATCTATTATCTTTTCTTTACCTTTAACTGATTCTAAATAACTTATTTTTTCAAGAGCATTTTTCAAATTTTCTTTAAGATTTATATTTTCTGAAGAAACATTATTTAATTTTTCTCTGAGAAGTTTTATTTCCTTCTCAGATTGGATCAAATCTTTACACATATTTTTAAAATCTTCTTTAAAATGATCTGAAGAAAAATCAAAGGAAGAAATTACCTGATCCTCTTTTGATTCAGATTCTGATTCTTCTTCAGAGTCTGATTCTTCATCAGGGTTGCTGTAACAGACATTTATTACCATTAGGCAAAATTCTCTTGCCCTTGCCTCTTCTTCCTCTTCAGTTGTGCAGGATGAGACTTCAGAGTCACTCCAGGTTTCAGCATCAATTATTCTTTCTATAGCTGATCCAACATCCATTGCTGTGATAGAGTCCCACATGTCTTTTGCAGATGAACATTCAGCAAGTTCCTCAAAGAGGTCATCAGACATTGATTGTGTCAGGATGTTCATTGCATGTGCATCAGTAATCTTTAATCTTTTCTGGTCTTCTGTCCATTTAGATAATGGAACAGCATTTGTACTTGTTGTTTCCACTAATTAATAGGGACCTGATAAGATGGAATTAAAAATATTTTCATCAATGGAGTTCATATAAAACCTAATCCTTGTCTTCCATAGTGCAAGCTTATCTAGATTGCACATGGGTAGTCTGGTGCATGAAAACTCATCAATTTGTGTCATGATAACTCTAAAGATTATTAAGATCTATCAGATCGTTTTGGTTCAGGTGTTAGCCTGAAAAACCAAAGTGACCTCCTCTGATACCAATTGAAAGTTTAATGGGGATAGATCTTAACTAACACTAATTAGAGTTCTATGTATATATATCACAGCACAAAGAAAATAAAGACAGAAATCAAGCAACACAGAAGACACAAGGATTTTATAGTGGTTCCCCAACCTGGGTACATCAACTCTTCTACCACCCTGGTAGGAATCCACTCAGGTTTTTGTTCAGGTGCCTGACACCAATGAGCTTTTGATCAGGTGCTCAAAAAGCAAACCTCAAGTCTTTTGGTAGGAGACTTGTGGATCAGGGAATCACTTTTGAAGGTAGATGACAACCCTTTATATAGGAGGGGGGAAAGAGATGATGATGTCTTCTCTGTCAAAAATCGGAGAGAAGATTTGTGGATTATTGATGTTAGCAAATGGCTCCCCCTGTGATGTAGAATGGTTCAGGGAAATCTGGTGCTTTGCTTCAGGGTGATAGGCCTTCAGATTGATGATGTCTCTAGCAAGCTTCTTAGACTGATATTGATTGAGTGTCTCTGTGGAAGCATGGAGAAGATGAAGAACTTTGATGACTATGTTGATTGATGCTGAGTTCCTCCTTCTTTGTAAAAGGAAAGGCCTTCACTGTGTTCTTGTTCACTATCTTGATATTATTTTGTGCAGTGCTCTCTCTGCCTCTGCCTCTGTCTCTATCTTGTTGTCTCTTATATATTTTTTCTGTCCCGACTTTTTAACATTTTAATTTCCTTTTTCTTGATAATGGATGTGTTGATGCACGAAAACGGACAGGGAGTCGGGCACCACCAGCTAACGGTTCGATCACCGGGGGTAGGATAGGAAAGGAGGAGACTGTCGACCAATCAGTTACTAGCAGTCGCAGCTAAAGGACAGGAAAAGAGGCCGCTGGTAGCGGCAACAGCAGAGTTCGCCCGCCGCGGCTTAAATGCCACTCTTGCAGCGGGCTTTCCTTTACTTAAAATGAGAAACAGTTACATGTAGGAAGAAAAGAGGAAGCCAAGAATTAAGTGCCAGAAGGAGGTCGGCTGACTTCCTGTCCATGTGAATAAAAAACTGGCAATTGATATATGGAAGCCAAATAATATAGAACAGGCCTAGACTTGACTAGCAGACATAAGTCGACCGAGTTCCCAAATATATGAATAATAATCCGGCAGGTAGGCACAAGGAAGTCAAATAACTTAAGCCGGAATATGTAACCGGGTGGCCTGTATACTGAATTATAAAAATTGGCACAGGCCGCTTAATAAAGCCGCGAAATAGCGGATAGGCTCGTGCTGTCCTGCAAGAATAGATGGAGATATGCACTTATGTTTCAATGTGGGCAGGTGCGTGCGGCAGTACTTTCCACACAAAGAACACATAAGCGGTATTGAAATTCTTAATATCGGCGACCGATGTCAAGCGGGACAAGTACGCAATGTCTGTGACTGAAGTCAAGCGGGACAAGTACGCAATGTCTGCGACGAAGGTCAAGCGGGACAAGTACGTAATGTCTGCGACTGAAGTCAAACGGGACAGGTACGCAATGTCTGCGACTGAAGGCCAAGCAGAAATTCCACTACACATCTGCGATTGATGTCAAGCGGGATGTGGAGGGCTTAAGAATTCAAAAGGGGATCTTGCCCCTACATGCATGCATATTGGCATTACAAGTAAAGCTAAGGAATAAGCTTCAAATGAAAAGATAACGTTTGTTCAATGTTAAGAATGTGGCAAAAGGATATATGTCCGAAGTTTTAGCATTCCCCATTAAGACCAATTGCGAAGGGGACTTTATACACTATTCTGATCATAAGCATTTTTTATCATATAAAGAAAGAGGAAACCCTGCTTAGTAAGAAATGGAAGAGTGCCTTAGAGAATTACTGAATGACATATTCTTGCAACTTTCCAGCTCTTGCAAGTTGATTAGCTAATTCTCTGAGAGCTATGCAATCTTCTGCTAGATGACCAATATCTTTATGATACTTGCAAAAAAGCTCCTCGTGCCGATACTTGATTTTCGATTTCAAACGCCGAGGCTTCTTGAACTCAGGCATTCCCTGAATGATTATCAAAAGATCTTCCATAGGAATTTTGAACTTAACATACATACCTGAACCTTTTTCACACTTTGGAGTTTTATCCTGGAGAAGAGGAGGAGACTTGCAATATTGAACTTGTGAAACATCTTGGGAGGAAACAGATTGCTGGTGACCAGAAGTCCCTTGAGATTGTTTAGGCATTTGATTCAGAAATGAAACATAACCTTCATTTGCCTCTTCTCCTATTATGAACTTATTAACTATATCAATAAGATCTCCATAGCTTTTGGGATACTTTGTGGGAGCTTGAATTTCAAGGGGCCTTCTTGAAGTGCATTTACGAAAGCATGCAAGTAATAGTCTTGATGTACGCTATAAACATCCAGAACCTCCTTTTGAAATCGATCAACAAAATATGGATTAGACTCGTCAATTTCTTGCTTGATTCAGAAGAGAGCTCCAACGTCCCTTTTTCGCTTTCTGTAAATAGTGAATCTTGAAATAAATTGACTTCGAAGATCTTTAAAGCTGGTTACCGATCGAGGTGGGAGACTAAAAAACCATTCCCTTGCAATATTGCCAAAAGATATAACAAAGAGTTTGCATTTTACTCTATTTGACATGTTTCTCAGTGAAATAGCTGATTCAAAAGCTTGCAAGTGAGAAAATGGATCATCACATCCAGAATACTCCGGGAGACGCGGCACTCTGAAGTCATCAGAGACAGTATCCCACTGAATACGATTAATGAATGGAGAAGGGGCCTCTTCTTCTTCCTTATAAAGTGGTTCATTTGCAACAGATTCTAGTCCACGCTCAACACTGTTTGCAAAAATTTCTTTATGAGGGTCAACAGACTCACTATTAAAATACGAACAATCCTGCACTTCCGAGAGATCTGTAGTAACTGAGATGTGGCTGGATTTATTCTGACCCTTTGCAGGATTCATCTTGAAAAGAGGGAAAATAGCCAAACTTTTTCACTTGACAGCAGAGTAGCGGCGGCTTGACCTGGCGGCTAGACGGTGCAACAAGCTGACAAGAAGACCGGGAGGAAAATCGAGCGGATAGGATGGCAGGTTCTACAGTGCTGGGGGCGGGCTGAAAGCCTTAGCCGGCGAAGTCGCGGCTTGCTTGACAGGCCGCCGAACTCTAGAGGATAGAGCAGTCTGACTACCTAGACCGCTGATTTCATCGATTAGTCGAGATCTGAAGGTCGCGTGTTAACTGTTGATGCACGAAAACGGACAGGGAGTCGGGCACCACCAGCTAACGGTTCGATCACCGGGGGTAGGAAAGGAAAGGAGGAGACTGTCGACCAATAGGTTACTAGCGGTCGCAGCTAAAGGACAGGAAAAGAGGCCGCTGGCAGCGGCAACAGCAGAGTTCGCCCGCCGCGGCTTAAATGCCACTCTTGCGGCGGGCTTTCCTTTACTTAAAATGAGAAACAGTTACACGAAGGAAGAAAAGAGGAAGCTGGCCGGGCTACAGGCCGCAAAATATTAGACTTGAGACCGCAGCTCTTAACAGGCGAGCTCCTGGATACAAGTCAGCGTGTCTTTGGGAGTGCACCCTCCCCCTATTTATAGGCTCGGGGGCCTGCCCAAGCGGGCAGGGCTAAAGTTACCGGCTGCCCGGGGTACAAGAGAACCGGGCAGAGGTGAGGGGAAGTAAAAGAGAAAGAAAATAAGAACGGAGGGAAGCCGCGTGGCCTAGCGGATTCCTCCTGGCGAGCTGATGGTTGGGTCCTTGGGCCTTGTTGCTGAGCAGGTTCGGCGTTGGCAGCGGCCTGTCATGGCGACCGCCCGGCTTGGGAGGCTTGGCGGCTTGAATGATCAGGCCGCCCGGTCTAGAAAGCTACGCGGACAGGTCACGGATTCCGGGCTTATCAGGATGAAACCAAAGTGACCACTCAGTGTCATGACCTTTTTAGCCTAAATCCAGAATTTCATAATTTTCCTATTTATCTGATATTTTATTTAATTATTCTAGTTATCCAAAAATCCCAAGTTTGAATATGAAGTACCAATTTCAGACAAGCAAATATTTCACTAAATTTATGATAAATACAATATGAATTTTTAACTTAAAATCCAAAGTCTCCCAATTTTCAGCAAGCTTTAAGCCCCTAATTCTAATTTTAAAATATATCCCACAATAAATCATTTTAAGAGATAAGTATAACAAGAATACTTCCAACAATACAGAGAAAATTCAAGGATGATTGTAAGGTCATATAAATGCTCTAGGTCAAGTTTCATAATTTATTAGCAAGTAATGAGCTCTAAGCAAATTAATGAATAATTTTCCAAGTTAATGAGCTTGTGAAGTAGATACTGCAAAAATGTATTCAAAAATTCTAATAAAATTCATACAAGAGTAATAAGGACTAAAATTCACTCTGCCATATTTTCATGACCTTCCAAAGTGCAGTGGGATCATAATGACCAAATGATTAATTAGGGCAATCCCATGAGTTACAAAGGAAGTGCTAAGAATATTGATCGAAAATTCCCAATTAAATTACCAGAGGTTTAATCTATTCCTTTGACCACACTACCCAAATTTTATTATTGTTCAAGGAGTTTTACTAACCTATTCTAGCACTACAATGTTTGTGCCCTAAACTAGGGTTAGGGTTTTGTGGGGTCTACCCTTTCCCAAATCCCCTAATATTTTTACTAGAGGGATTTCGTTACCCTAGTACCCTCCCCACCAAATTTCAAGTTCATTCTAGGTCTTTTGGACCCATGCCCTTCACAAGGCACAAAAGCCCTTCCTTAGGGTTTGGTCTTAGATCTTAGGAAAATCTATTCCAATCTACCCCGTCTTCCATGGGGTGGTGCTAAAAGCCATGCCAAGACTGTGGCCCCAATTTCAACCTCTATCGAGGTGATTTGATCACTCAAAACCCAAAGTTCACTTTTTGACCAAAATACCCTTATGGCAAGGCTAGGGTTTGCATGATTTCAATTCAAACCATCTCCAAATGAGATGCAATTTTAACCAGAGCCTTATAATGACCCCAAGCACTACGCACCAAAATTTGGGTTAGTTTGGAGGTCATTTGGTCCATTAAATAATTCCTACATGCATTATTAAATTAATACAAAAACTTCAGGAAAATATTTTCCAAAAATTCTCAATTTTGGATATGACCTAGGTATAAGTAATAATGATACCCATCCAAAATTTTCAGGTCATTTGGATGGATGGATTGTTGGGGGAACTCAAAAGAGTCTCTGGTCTAGCCTAGGTATAGTGCTCACCAAAATGAGTGTTGTGGTCAAACCACTTACCCAAATAGGTTGAAACCAATTTTAAATTAAAGTAGACTCATAGATCTACATTTTTATGTTTACAACTTTTTTTGAAACGGCCCCTTGGTATTTTTAATTTTTATTATAAAACTGACTAGTAAACAGGACAAAAATTGACATAATAGGATTTAAAAAAATCAGATCCAGCATGGATGTTAAAGCAAAATCATGGGGATCCTGGTCATCTTCTTCCTACAGCCAAGGGCTGGGATCAGCCCGACCTGGAGCTTATTCCAAGCCCATTTCCCGGCCACCCGACCACCTCCCTGGCCGGCCATCACTGCCACCACCTTCGTTGAGGTGGGGGCTATCGTCGGGCGGCGGCACAGCCACCACAGGGGTGGTTTCCGGCGAACCCGACCCATTTTTTTTAGGAAAACCAGGAAAACTCCTAACCCGATCTGACTCATTTGAGCCCGATTCTCATCCTAAAAGATTCGTAAGATCTATCCATAGAAGGTGTAAGACCATTTTTTTTTCAACACCGGGGTCTTAGACCCAGAACCGCCGTTTTGCGGTGACTCCTTCACGCCCTGAAGGGTCATCACCACAAAGCGCCGATTCTGCCGGCCAATTCGATCACAGAAAAGTTGTATAATGAAGTAAATGGAAACTTGCAGTCCACAGAAAATCACATATCATAGTGAATAAATCTCCACGAAGGGAGTGTCCACAGAATAATACATCAGAGTACTAAAAATATGGGCTTATGGCCGGTACATCATATCCTCACTACAAAGTCACTCATGCGGAAGCGAAAGCAGAAAAACTACTCAAGGTAGAGACTCACGGTCCCGGCAGTATGAACGCCGGAGCTAGACTGCCCCACCTCCAAGCGCACCGGTCTTTGGGGCCGCTCCTCCATGCTGGACTCCACGATCCCCTAAATGATGCGGTTTGAAAACCGTTAGTCTAAAAGACTAAGTCCTATCATCCCCCACCCCTTCCCCCGCGGCTCTTAGGCACCGAGCGGAGAGGAAGAAAGGGGAGGACTTGAAGGTGGAGAAAAATCAAAACAGATGGCAGCGGACCTATACTAGTAATTCTGTAATAGATATTGATAATAAGATTTAAATAAGAAAAGTAACTTTCACTTATGTGAGATCACATAAGCCAAGGGTTCTTTTGCAAGGCTCCCATCGTATAAAAAGTCTCATTCCAATTTATACATTGGGGTGTCGGTTATCAAACAGCAGTGTATGAATATATATATCAAATTGACCTTAATTTATAAACCTGCCCACACAAGCTTATAGACTAAGGGGTCGTTTTGCAGGGCCTAAAGTATAAGCGTCCCATTCCACTTATACTTTAGGTGACAGGGTTAAATGAATCGATTATGCTATGACATGCAAGTGGGTATGATGGATCATGCAAGTGCAACACACACACCCGACTCTGTGCACACAGACCTTTAGTTCCCCCTTTCTGGAGCCGTAACCTCCCAGGATACCTCCGTAGTGGCAGAGGAAAGCGGTGGGTTGGGCCTCGCCAACCTCTAAACCAGTAAAGCACTACCGGTCAGACCTATCGTATACCTCAACGCTTGGTCAACGAAGCGGACTCCTGCATACTCTTGTCGGCTTGCGCACCGGACTTCTGTTGGCGAAGTGCTAACCACACTTGCCGAGTCAACGTATTGGCATCGGTGCATCGACCCTCCAATACCGAAGACCCGCCACCTTAATTTCTCTTTCCTTTATGCACATGCAAATTTAGCGTAATCAAAAACCGAGCCGAAGCTCCTCGGACCAAAATGTCCGTCTCAGACAATCGAGCCAAAGCTCCCCGGACCCAAAGTCCGTCTTTTAACCATCCAAGCCGAAGCTCCCAGCTATCTACCGGTGCTATCAGTGTTTGTGAACGGTGCAACCCTAATTACTAAGTTACTCTTTTCAGCTTGTTAAAACAGTTTACGTTAACCCAGGACTGCCCCCGGTATTCCCTGTGAAGGGCTCTCAAAGGCACTAGGAACTATGTTGGGATTACGCCCAGCGTTCCCTTTCGCAAGATACTTATTTTTGTTATTGGTTCATCCCCTTACCCATTACTTTCTCATGTTATGATAGGCTAATCCTAAGGTGATTTGACTCTACTTCACCTCGGGGAGGACGATCTTTCGTCGGTCCCAAGCGCCTCTAAACCCTAGCCAAAACAACACCCTACTTACTTTATCTTCAAGTGATGCATCTAATTCTATTTATCCTTTCCAGCAACCAACAAAATCCAACACAAGTGCTCTAGTTCATATCCCAAATGATTTCCTGCAGTTTTACTAAATGCAGACCACTTAAGCTATATGACCCGTAAAATGAGAAGTATACCAAATGATCATCCAGTACTCATATAATAATTATTAGAGGACTATATTGGCATTTTTAGCCTGAATCCATAATTTCCTAATTTTCATAATTTAACTGATAATTTATTTATTTAATTTAATAACCAAAACTTCCAAGTTTGAACATGACGTACAAGTTTTATACAAGATAAAATTCCATTTAATTTATGTTAAATTCCAAATGAATAATCATCTAAAAATCCAAAATCGCCCAATCTTTCAGCAAGGTTTAAGCCCTTCAATTTTATTTCAAATTTATTCCATAATAAACCATTTAAAGGGGATGTACTATAAAACTACTTCCAAAAATTCAGAGAAAATTCCAGGATGATTATAAGGGCACATAAAACCTCTAGGTAAAGTTTCATAATTTTTTTGAAATAATTATTCCCTAAATTAATTAATTATCCAATTCTCAAAAATATGTCCTTGTAAAGGAAGTTCTGAAAACAGACCTCTAAAAATTATAAATAAATTTCTACAAGTACTTTTTGGCCTGAAAACATCAAAACCTAAGCCTCATAATTTTTCAATTGATATATCAGAAATAATTAATTTTATTCTTCCAAAGCCCCTTTCTGATATTAATAAAGAAAGTACCAAATATAATCAATTAAGAATTGTAATAAAATTCAGAGATGTTCACCCACCCCTAGATTATCTTCTACCAAGTTTCATTAGATTCAAATGCAGATAATAACCAAAAGAAAAATCAAACATCATTTGGGCCTTTTGATAATTAACAAATGAAGTACCAGGAATAAAATCCATAAAATTCTATAGAAATTACCAGAGGTTCTAGATGGCCTGAAACCTACTCTACCCACGTTTCATAACATTTGGGGAATGTTTAGGGGCTGAATCTTCAAATTTATGCTCCTACTCTAAAACTAGGGTTAGGGTTTTGAGGTGTCTACCTTGCTCCAACTCTTCTAAAGTTCCTACCAGAGAACTTAGGTTACCTTACCCTCAATTCTACTGAGTTTCCAAGGCCATACAAGGGCATTTGCCCCCATGTCCTTCAAAACCATCAAAAGTCCTACCTTAGGGTTTGAGGTTGAACCCTAGGGTAAATCAAGTCTAAAACATCCCATTTTTTCCCTAGGAGGGTGACAATGGCCATGTCAAGTCAGTGCCCAAAATGTCAGCCTCTGTTGAGTTGAGGTGACCACACTAAGTCCATAGTGCACTTTTAATCAAAAATATCTCCTTAGGGCCAAACTAGGGTTTAGTGATTCCCTAACCAAAACCTATCCAATTGAGCTGAAATTTTGTACAGAGCTAGGTATTGATTCCAGGGACCACTCAGCAAAATTTGGGAGGGTTTGGAGGTAATTAGACCACTTAATTAAAATACACTTGCATTATTAAATAAAAGTAAAAACTTTGGGCAACGTGTCTCCAAAAAATCTAAATTTTTGACAAACCCTAGGTATAGTTATGATTGATCCCCTATCAAAATTTCAGACCATTTGGACAAGGGAGGAATGGTGGGCATCCATTTTAATCTCAGGACAGCCCTAGGTACAGGTCCCACCAAACTAGGTGCCCTGGTCTAAGCATAGGGCCAAGTTGGTCCAAATCAATTTTGGATTATAGTAGACACATAGGGCTACAACTTTCATATTGAACTTTTTCCCACCTGGTGGCCCTAAGTATTTTAATATTTATTTTAAATCAGCCTAGTTTACAGGACAGAAATTCAGAAATCTAAACTTAATAAAATAAATGATCTGCACGGATCTTAAAGCAAATCGTGGGGCTCCTAGTCATCTTCTTCCTCCAGCCAAGGGCCATGATTGGCCGAACCTGGAGCTTATTCCAAGAGCATTTCTCGGCCACACGACCACCTCCCTTGCCGGCCACCACCGCCACCACCTTCGTTGAGGTGGGGGCTATCGCCGGGCGGCGGCACGGCCGCCGGAGGGGTGGTTTCCGGCGAACCCGACCACCATTTTTTTTTGGAAAAACCATGGAAATGAAAACTTGAATCGTCTCAATTGAGTTCGATTCTTGTCCTAAATGATTCCTAAGATCTACCCACGGAAGAAGGAGTAGAGGAGGACCTTTAACCGAGCTTGTCGTCGAGTGTGGTGGTGGTGCGCCATGGCCGGTGGTGGAGCTTTCCGATGCTTGCAACTTCACTACCAAACCGCCCGGTTTCTTCATGTGAAGGGTGGAAACGTCTCCTCTAACCTTGGTGAAGCGATTAAAAGAGGCAAAAGGGGGATAGGGAGAGTCATAGCTTGAATCCTCATTTCCACCATTAATGGGGAATTTTAGGAAACTGAAATCTCAATGAATTCAGCCCATTGGTGACCTGAAGAATGCTGGAAACTCCTCCCCTACTCCTGAGGAGTTGAATCAAGCCATCAATGGGGGGATTTGTGGGGGTTTCACTTTCCATGCCATTATTGACCACTCTTTCTCTCTCCTCCTTATTGAAGAAATTGAATTCAGCCACCTTGGGTGGCTGGCCATGGCTATTAAACTCCTCAAAACTGATGAGGGGGAATGCATTCAGCCTTTGGAATCAATTGGAGAGGCCATTGGTCTCCCTTGGCCATGAATGGACTCTTTTCTCACTTTCTCTCTCCTCCATTAAAGGGAAAAATGGAGCTTTCTCTCTCCTAATCACCATGGCCGAATTTTGATCTCTCCTACAGCCTATTGGCAGCCCAATAACTCATATTAATAATAAAAATGAGGTTAGCCCAAGTGGGGGAAATGGGTTTGAGTTTGGGTTAGCCCATTTAGGCTAATTTGACCTAACACTAGAATAGAGTTGACCTTGGTCAACATGACCATTTGAGTTGACCCCAATGTGAACTTGGGGACCCATTGGACTCCCTTAAGGTCTAGGAAGACTTGAGTAGGGTTGGTTGGGAATCTTGCGGGTCACATGCCCCTTGGTAAGGGCACTTTGACCATTTTAGGGCTAGAGTTGACTTGGGTCAACATGACCATTTGGGTTGACCCCAATGGGTCCTTGGTGACACATTGGCCTCCCCTAGGTTCTAGGAAGGGTTATGTAGGGTTACCTTACACTTTGGAGATCACCTACCCTTAGTAAGGGTACTTTGACCAGATTAGGGGCTTGAGTTAACTTGGGTCAACCTGGCCTCTAGGGCTGACCCCAATGTGTCCTTAGTGACCCCTTGACTTCACTGTAGAGTTAGGGGGGCATAGGTGGGGTCCTCTAGGCTAGGAGTAGGTCAATTGACCCTAAGTAGGCCAGTTTGACCCATTTTGGGTTAGGGTTGACCTTGGTCAACTGAGCCTCTTTGATTGACCCCAATGGGTCCTTATGGCTCTAATGGGCCATCCAAGGTATTGGGGGGTGTTGTGGTAGGGTCTTGGGGTCAAGGTGTAGCCCATGGTCATCCTAAACCATTGTTTAGAGTTCTACTATTTGCAGACCATGATGATTTTCCACACTTTGTCTCCTATCTCTTGGCCCATTCCTGGCTTCCTAGGGTTTGTCATGACCTAGTCATGGACAAAACCACTCCTAGGGGTATAGTTAGAAATGGGATGTTACAAATCCCAATAAACAAAACAAAGATTTCGTCCCCGAAATCAAGGTTAAGCCTACGGGAATTTTCTACCGAAGAAAGAAACTTGTAACATCCCATCACGACGCCATGTTTGCTAAATTAGGTTTCAAGGGAAGCCTAATCTATGCCCAATTCACCCAATTGATGAAGCCAAGATCCCAATAAACAAAAGATAAGCCCCCAATAAACAAAAGATAAGCCTCTACCCGCCTAAAGCATCCCATACTAGTTTAAAGTAGGAAAATAATTAAAACATCTTGAGGGGTTTATGAGGTATACCTAACTGAACAGCTCTGGGTATCTTTGTCGCATCAGGTCCTGCGGCTCCCAGGTATGCTCCTCCTGGCCGTGGTTCCTCCACAAGTCCTTAACTAATGGGACCTTCTTGCGACGCAAGACCCGTACTCCTCGGTCGTCGATCCTAACCTGCTCCAAACGAACTGACCGGTCTGAAGCTACCGGCCCTTCGTTGGTCAAAATATGTTGCTCCGGGCGTAGCAGAGCCCTCCTCAGCGAAAAAATGTGGAAGACGTCGTGCAGCGCTGCCAGCTCTGGTGGCAACTCCAGCCTGTAGGCTAGGGGACCGATCCGCTCCAGGATCCTGTAAGGGCCCATGTACCTAGGGCTGAGCTTCTTCCTCCGACCACGCACCCGCCAGACTCCATGCATGGGTCGGATCTTCAAAAACACTTGGTCCCCCACCTGGAACTCCACCTGACGATGCCGGGCGTCATAGTACTTAGCCTGTCTGCTCTGCGCCTCTAGCATCCTATCTCTGATCAGCCTCACCTGAGCCTCGGTGTCTTCAACAAAATCTAATCCCAACACCTTCGAATCTCGTCCTGAATCGATGAAAGCGGAGTCCTACATCTCCTTCCGTACAAGGGTGGAGAGTTGTGTTGAATGTCGACCGAGAGCCCAGATATGCCTGGACTGATCTTCTATCCTTGGACGTACACTATCCATCTTTGATTCAACACGATCATCTTGAGTACACCATGATAATGATCAACTACTCACAAAACTTATGAAACCCTACAGAAGTTTTCTTTCGGGTCAGGGTGACCCTAGATATCTCGGCCAGTCTATCATTGATGTTCCATTTATAATTATGCCCGGAGTGCGGATGAGGAATCGTGTGTATGAAAATCCCTAATTGTATCCTCGAACTTCCACTCTAACCGGGCGGTGACTGTAATAGTTTCCCAAAAGTTCTTGCACTTAACCTTCATCGGGCGACGGACCTCACCGTGCATCACAAAGTCCATGACACCCTTCTTCACTCCAGGGAAATACACATTCCGAGATACACCAAACTTCCGATGATTAAATTTCTCGCTTATACGGGTAGACAACGACTCTATAAAATCTCCACTTCGCAATCAGATTCTTATCCCTATGAATACTCCCGAGTAGCACCGAATACGGTTTACATCCATTTCACTATATTCACGACGCAAACTTTTCTAGATGAGATCTAAGGGAAACCCAAGTCAGAAACTAATTTGCCCAATAAACCAAAGACACGCCCCCAATAAACAAAAGATAAGCCTCTACCTACCTTGGGCTGAGTATCTTTGATATTACCATGTTATATACGTCCTAGCTGGGTGCACAATCCCTAGGGCATCAATCTTTGACTTGGGGTTCCAACCTGAATCTGTTGATATACTCCATATTTTAAACCCTCTGAGTCATATTTATGACAACCTTATCCGGGTCAAAATGTTCCCAATCCCAACTGGGTCTCTTCCGAACTTGAATTCCTATCCGACCTTCGGTGTTTGTCGTGATGGTGGTCTCCAGGTAATCTTGTTACTGGCATGAGGGTTGAGACTATGTGTCTTCTACAATTCTGCTAATGGATTATTGGTCTCAATTCTCCTTAAAGCAGTCCTTCCGGTTTGAGTAATCCTTGATAGGGACCGTAGGGCTACCTAAGTTTATGGATTAGGTAGCCATTCTCGTGTTATACTCCTCCTTTATTCTCTTTAGGTATCTCCTTAGCTTAACCAAGTTCATACCCAAAGTATATTTCAAACTAGGACATACTATAAGTTATCATGGTTAGTCATGTCTCCTAGTGGGTTGAGTCTAACTCATTGACTAAAGAATTATAAGATGAGATCTTCGCAGCCTAAAGTGCTCCCTGCTAGGGGCAAGGTTTGCCGCAGGCTACAAAGAAGGATTCCAATTGTTAGATAGCGTACAAATGGAAAGAATGGACAAGATAAAGTGGACTTTTAAATGTGATTTCCCTTATGGGCACACCACTGCTTCCGCTGCTTAGTTTGTCCCCAAACTAAACTCGTGCGGGGGTGACCCAGGGTTGTGGACTACTATTTTTCGATCGAGGTCTGCTTTGATACAACATGTAAGACCCCTTTTTTCAACACCGGGGTCTTAGGCCTAGAACCGCCGTTTTGCGGTGACTCCTTCACGCCCTGAAGGGTCATCACCACAAAGCGCCGATTCTGTCGGCCAATACGATCACATAAAAGTAGCATAATGAAGTAAATGGAAACTTGCAGTCGACAGAAAATCACATATCATAGTGAATAAATCTCCACGAATGGAGTGTCCACAGAATAATACATCAGAGTACTAAAAATATGGGCTTATGCCCGGTACATCATATCCTCACAACAAAGTCAATCACGCGGAAGAGAAAGCAGAAAAACTACTCAAGGTCGAGACTCACGGTCCCGGCAGTATGAACTCTGGAGCTAGACTGCCCCACCTCTAAGCGCACCGGTCTCTGGGGCTGCTCCTCCATGTTGGACTCCACGATCCCCTAAATGATGCGGTTCGAAAACCGTTAGTCTAAAATACTAAGTCCTATCATCCCCCACCCCTTCCCCCGCAGCTCCTAGGCACCGAGCGGAGAGGAAGAAAGGGGAGGACTTGAAGGTGGAGAAAAATCAAAACAGATGGCAGCGGACCTATACTAGCAATTCTGTAATAGATATTGACAAAAAGATTTAAATAAGAAAAGTAACCTTCACTTATGTGAGATCACATAAGCCAAGGGGTCTTTTGCAAGGCTCTCATCGTATAAAAAGTCTCATACCAATTTATAAGTTGGGGTGTCGGTTATCAAACAGCAGTGTATGAATATATATATCAAATTGACCTTAATTTATAAACCTGCCCACACAAGCTTTTAGACTAAGGGGTCGTTTTGCAGGGCCTAAAGTATAAGCGTCCCATTCCACTTATACTTTAGGTGACAGGGTTAAATTGAATCGATTATGCTATGACATGCAAGTGGGTATGATGGATCATGCAAGTGCAACACACACACCCGACTCTGTGCACACAGACCTTTAGTTCCCCCTTTCTGGAACTGTAACCTCCCAGGATACCTCCGTAGTGGCAGACAGAAGCGGTGGGTTGGGCCTCACCCACCACTAAACCAGTAAAGCACTACCGGTCAGATATATTGTACGCCTCAACGCTTGGTGCACGAAGCGGATTCCTGCGTACTCTTGCCGGCTGGCGCACCGGACTTCTGTTGGCGAAGTGCTAACCACACTTGCCGAGTCAATGTATTGGCTTCGGTGCATCAACCCTCCAATACCGAAGACCCACCACCTTAATTTCTCTTTCCTTTATGCACATGCAAATTTAGCGTAATCAAAAACCGAGCCGAAGCTCCCCGGACCAAAATGTCCGTCTCAGACAATCGAGCCGAAGCTCCCCGGACCCAAAGTCCGTCTTTTAACCATCCGAGCCGAAGCTCCCAGCTATCTACCGGTGTTATCAGTGTTTGTGAACGGTGCAACCCTAATTACTAATTTACTCTTTTCAGCTTGTTAAAACAGTTTACGTTAACCCAGGACTGCCCCCGGTATTCCCTGTGAAGGGCTCTCAAGGGGCACTAGGAACTATGTTGGGATTACGCCCAGCGTTCCCTTTCGCAAGGTACTTATTTTTGTTATTGGTTGATCCCATTACCCATTACTTTCTCATGTTACGATAGGCTAATCCTAAGGTGATTTGACTCCACTTCACCTCGGGGAGGACGATCTTTCGTCGGACCCAAGCGCCTCTAAACCCTAGTCAAAACAACACCCTACTCACTTTATCTTCCAGTGATGCATCTAATTCTATTTATCCTTTCCAGCAACCGACAAAAGCCAACACAAGTGCTCTAGTTCATATCCCAAATGATTTTCTGTAGTTTTACTAAATGCAGACCACTTAAGCTATATGACCCGTAAAATGGGAAGTATACCAAATGATCATCCAGTACTAATATAATAATTATTGGAGGACTATATTGGCATTTGTAGACTGAATACATAATTTCCTAATTTTCATAATTTAACTGATAATTTATTTATTTAATTTAATAACCAAAAGTTCCAAGTTTGAACATGAAGTACAAGTTTTAGACAAGATAAAATTCCATTAAATTTATGTTAAATGCCAAATTAATAATCATCTAAAAATCCAGAATCTCTCAATCTTTCAGCAAGGTTTAAGCCCTTCAATTTTATTTCAAATTTATTCCATAATAAACCATTTAAAGGGGATGTACTATAACAATACTTCCAAAAATTCAGACAAAATTGCAGGATGATTATAATGGCACATAAAACATCTTGGTAAAGTTTCATAATTTTTTTGAAATAAGTATTCCCTAAATTAATTAATTATCCAATTCTCAAAAATATGGCCTTGTAAAGGAAGTTATGAAAACAGACCTCTAAAAATTATAAATAAATTTTTACAAATACTTTTTGGCCTGGAAACATCAAAACCTAAGCCTCATGATTTTACAGCTGATATATCAACAATAATTAATTATATTCTTCCAAAGCCCCTTTCTGAAATTAATGAAGAAAGTACCAAATATAATCAATTAAGAATTGTAATAAAATTCAAAGATGTTCACCCAGACCTAGATTATCTTCTGACCAAGTTTCATTAGATTCAAATACAGAGAATAACCATAAGAAAAATCAAACTTCATTTGGGCCTTTTGATAATTAACAAATAAAGTACCAGGAATAAAATCCATAAAATTCTATAGAAATTACCAGAGGTTCTAGATGGCCTAAAACCTACTCTACCCAAGTTTCGTAACATTTGGGGAAGGTTTAGGGGCTGAATCTTCATATTTATGCTCATACCCTAAAACTAGGGTTAGGTTTTGAGGTGTCTACCTTGCTCCAACTATTCTAAAGTTCCTACCAGAGAACTTAGGTCACCTTACCCTCAATTCTAATGAGTGCCCAAGGCCATGCAAGGGCATTTGCCCCCATGTCCTTCACAACCATCAAAAGTCCTTCCTTAGGGTTTGAGGTTGACCTCTAGGGTAAATCAAGTCTAAAACATCCCATTTTTTTCCCTAGGAGGGTGACATTGGCCATGTCAAGTCTGTTCCCAAAACCTCAGCCTCTGTTGAGTTGACGTGACCACACTAAGTCCATAGTGCACTTTTAATCAAAAATATCTCCTTAGGGCCAAACTAGGGTTTGGTGATTCCCTAACCAAAACCTATCCAATTGAGCTGAAACTTTGTACAGAGCTAGGTATTGGTTCCAGGGACCACTCACCAAAATTTGGGTGGGTTTGGAGGTCATTAGACCACTTAATTAAAATACATTTGCATTATTAAATAAAAGTAAAAACTTTAGGCAACGTGTCTCAAAAAAATCTCAATTTTTGACAGACCCTAGGTATTGTTAAGATTGATCCCATGTCCAAATTTCAGACCATTTGGACAAGGCATGAATGGTGGGCATCCATTTTAATCTCAGGATAGCCCTAGGTACAGGTCCCACCAAACTGGGTGCCCTGGTCTAAGCATAGAGCCAAATTGGTCCAAATCAATTTTGGATTATAGTAGACCCATAGGGCTACAACTTTCATATTGAACGTTTTCCCACCTATTGAGACTAGGTATTTTAATATTTATTTTAAGTCAGCCTAGTTTACAGGACAGAAATTCAGAAATCTAAACTTAATAAAATAAATGATCTGCACGTATCTTAAAGCTAATCATGGGGCTCCTGGTCTTCTTCTTCCTCCAGCCAAGGGCCATGATTGGCCGAACCTGGAGCTTATTCCAAGAGCATTTCCCGGCCACACGGCCACATCCCTGGCTGGCCACCACCGCCACCACCTTCGTTGAGGTGGGGGCTATCGCCGGGCGGCGGCACGGCCGCCGGAGGGGTGGTTTCCGGCGAACACGACCACCATTTTTTTTGGAAAAACCATGGAAATGAAAACTTGGATCGGCTCAATTGAGTCTGATTCTTGTCCTAAACGATTCCTAAGATCTACCTACGGAAGAAGGAGTAGAGGAGGACCTTTAACCGAGCTTGTTGTCGAGTGTGGTGGTGGTGCGTCATGGTCGGTGGTGGAGCTTTCCAATGCTTGCAACGTCACTACCAAACCGCCCGGTTTCTTCATGTGAAGGGTGGAAACGTCTCCTCTAACCTTGGTGAAGCTATTAAAAGAGGCAAAAGGGGGATAGGGAGAGTCATAGTTTGAATCCTCATTTCCACCATTAATGGGGAATTTTAGGAAACTGAAATCTCAATGAATTCAGCCCCTTGGTGACCTAAAGAATGCTGGAAACTCAACCCCTACTCCCGAGGAGTTGAATCAAGCCATCAATGGGGGGATTTGTGGGGGTTTCACCTTCCATGCCATTATTGACCACTCTTTCTCTCTCCTCCTTATTGAAGAAATTGAATTCAGCCACCTTGGGTGGCTGGCCATGGCTATTAAACTCCTCAAAACTGATGAGGGGGAATGCATTCAGCCTTTAGAATCAATTGGAGAGGCCCTTGGTCTCCCTTGGCCATGAATGGACTCTTTTCTCACTTTCTCTCTCCTCCATTAAAGGGAAAAATGGAGCTTTCTCTCTCCTACTCACCATGGCCGAATTTTGATCTCTCCTCCAGCCTATTGGCAGCCCAATAACTCATATTAATTATAAAAATGAGGTTAGCCCAAGTGGGGGAAATGAGTTTGAGATTGGGTTAGCCCATTTAGGCTAATTTGACCTAACACTATAATAGAGTTGACCTTGGTCAACATGACCATTTGAGTTGACCCCAATGGGACCTTGGTGACCCATTGGACTCCCTTAAGGTCTAGGAAGACTTGAGTAGGGTTGGTTGTGAATCTTGGGGGTCACATGTCCCTTGGTAAGGGCACTTTGACCATTTTAGGGCTAGAGTTGACTTGGGTCAACATGACCATTTGGGTTGACCCCAATGGGTCCTTGGTGACACATTGGCCTCCACTAGGGTATAGGAAGTGTTATGTAGGGTTACCTTACACTTTGGAGGTCACCTACCCTTAGTAAGTGTACTTTGACCAGATTAGGGGCTTGAGTTGACTTGGGTCAACTTGACCTCTAGGGCTGACCCCAATGTGTCCTTAGTGACCCCTTGACTTCACTTTAGAGTTAGGGGGTGCATAGGTGGGGTCCTCTAGGCTAGGAGTAGGTCAATTGACCCTAAGTAGGCCAGTTTGACCCATTTTGGGTTAGTGTTGACCTTGGTCAACTGAGCCTCTTTGATTGACCCCAATGGGTCCTTATGGCTATAATGGGCCTCGCAAGGTATTAGGGGGTATTGTGGTAGGGACTTGGGGTCAAGGTGTAGCCCATGGTCATCCTAAACCATTGTTTAGAGTTCTACTATTTGCAGACCATGATGATTTTCCACACTTTGTCTCCTATCTCTTGGCCCATTCCTGGCTTCCTAGGGTTTGTCATGACCTAGTCATGGACAAAACCACTCTTAGGGGTCTAGTTGGAAATGAGATGTTACAAATCCCAACAAACAAAACAAAGATTTCGTCCCCGAAATTAAGGTTAAGCCTACGGGAATTTTCTACCGAAGAAAGAAACTTGTAACATCTCATCACGACGCTATGTTTGCTAAATTAGGTTTTAAGGGAAGTCTAATCTATGCCCAATTCACCCAATTGATGAAGCCAAGATCCCAATAAACAAAAGATAAACCCCCAATAAACAAAAGATAAGCCTCTACCCGCCTAAAGCAGCCCTTATTAGTTTAAAGTAGGAAAATAATTAAAACATCTTTAGGGGTTTGTGAGGTATACCTGACTGAACAGCTCTGGGTATCTTTGTCGCATCAGGTCCTGCGGCTCCCAGGTATGCTCCTCCTGGCCGTGGTTCCTCCACAAGACCTTGACTAATGGGACCTTCTTGCGACGCAAGACCCGTACTCCTCGGTCATCGATCATAACCGCCTCCAAACGAACTGACCGGTCTGAAGCTACCGGCCCTTCGGTGGTCAAAATCTGTTGCTCCGGGCATAGCAGAGCCCTCCTCAGCAAAGAAATGTGGAAGACGTCGTGCAGCGCTGCCAGCTCTGGTGGCAACTCCAGCCTGTAGGCTAGGGGACCGATCCGCTCCAGGATACTGTAAGGGCCCATGTACCTAGGGCTTGGCTTCCTCCTCCGACCACGCGCCCGCGAGACTCCATGCATGGGCCGGATCTTCAAAAACACTTGGTCCCCCACCTGGAACTCCACCTGACGATACTGGGCGTCATAGTACTTAGCCTGTCTGCTCTGCGCCTCTAGCATCCTGTCTCTGATCAGCCTCACCTGAGCCTCGGTGTATTCAACAAAATCTAATCCCAACACCTTCGGATCTCGTCCTGAATCGATGAAAGCGGAGTCCTACATCTCCTTCCGTACAAGGGTGGAGAGTTGTGTTGAATGTCGACCGAGAGCCCAGATATGCCTGGACTGATCTTCTATCCTTGGGCGTACACTATCCATCTTGATTCAACACGATCATCTTGAGCACACCATGATAATGATCAACTACTCACAAAACTTATGAAACCCTACAGAAGTTTTCTTTCGGGTCAGGGTGACCCTAGATATCTCGGCCAGTCTATCGTTGATGTTCCATTTATAATTATGCCCGGAGTGCGGATGAGGAATCGTGTGTATGAAAATCCCTAATTGTATCCTCGAACTTCCACTCTAACCGGGCGGTGACTGTAATAGTTTCCCAAAAGTTCTTGCACTTAACCTTCATCGGGCGACGGACCTCACCGTGCATCACAAAGTCCATGACACCCTTCTTCACTCCAGGGAGATACACGTTCCGAGATACACCAAACTTCCGATGATTAAATTTCTCGCTTATACGGGTAGACAACGACTCTATAAAATCTCCACTTCGCAATCAGATTCTTATCCCTACGAATACTCCCGAGTAGCACCGAATACGGTTTACATCCATTTCACTATATTCACGACGCAAACTTTTCTAGATGAGATCTAAGGTAAACCCAAGTCAGTAACTAATTTGCCCAATAAACAAAAGACACGCCCCCAAAAAACAAAAGATAAGCCTCTACCTGCCTTGGGCTGAGTATCTTTGATATTACCATGTTATATACATCCTAGCTGGGTGCACAATCCCTAGGGCATCAATCTTTGACTTGGGGTTCCAACCTGAATCTGTTGATATACTCCATATTTTAAACCCTCTGAGTCATATTTACGACAACCTTATCCGGGTCAAAATGTTCCCAATCCGAACTGGGTCTCTTCCGAACTTGAATTCCTATCCGACCTTCGGTGTTTGTCGTGATGGTGGTCTCCAGGTAAACTTGTTACTGGCACGAGGGTTGAGACTATGTGTCTTCTACCATTCTGCTAATGGATTATTGGTCTCAATTCTCCTTAAAGCAGTCCTTCCGGTTTGAGTAATCCTTGATAGGGACTGTAGGGCTACCTGAGTTTATGGCTTAGGTAGCCATTCTCGTGTTATACTCCTCCTTTATTCTCTTTAGGTATCTCCTTAGCTTAACCAAGTTCATACCCAAAGTATATTTCAAACTAGGACATACTATAAGTTATCATGGTTAGTCATGTCTCCTAGTGGGTTGAGTCTAACTCATTGACTAAAGAATTATAAGATGAGATCTTCGCAGCCTAAAGTGCTCCCTGCTAGGGGCAAGGTTTTCCGCAGGATACAAAGAAGGATTCCAATTGTTAGATAGCGTACAAATGGAAAGAATGGACAAGATAAAGTGGACTTTTAAATGTGATTTCCCTTATGGGCACACCACTGCTTCCGCTGCTTAGTTTGTCCCCAAACTAAAATCGTGCGGGGGTGACCCAGGGTTGTGGACTACTATTTTTCGATCGAGGTCTGCTTTGATACCACTTGTAAGACCCCCTTTGTTTTTCAACACCGGGGTCTTAGGCTCAGAACCGCCGTTTTGCGGTGACTCCTTCACGCCCTGAAGGGTCATCACCACAAAGCGCCGATTCTGCCGGCCAATTCGATCACAGAAAAGTAGCATAATGAAGTAAATGGAAACTTGCAGTCGACAGAAAATCACATATCATAGTGAATAAATCTCCACGAATGGAGTGTCCACAGAATAATACATCAGAGTACAAAAAATATGGGCTTATGCCCGGTACATCATATCCTCACTACAAAGTCACTCATGCGGAAGCGAAAGCAGAAAAACTACTCAAGGTCGAGACTCACGGTCCCGGCAGTATGAACTCCCGAGCTAGACTGCCCCACCTCCAAGCGCACCGGTCTATGGGGCTGCTCCTCCATGCTGGACTCCACGATCCCCTAAATGATGCGGTTCAAAAATCGTTAGTCTAAAAGACTAAGTCCTATCATCCCCCACCCCTTCCCCCGTGGCTCCTAGGCACCGAGCGGAGAGGAAGAAAGGGGAGGACTTGAAGGTGGAGAAAAATCAAAACAGATGGCAGCGGACCTATACTAGCAATTCTGTAATAGATATTGACAATAAGATTTAAATAAGAAAAGTAACCTTCACTTATGTGAGATCACATAAGCCAAGGGGTCCTTTGCAAGGCTCCCATCGTATAAAAAGTCTCATACCAATTTATACGTTGGGTTGTCGGTTATCAAACAGCAGTGTATGAATATATATATATATCAAATTGACCTTAATTTATAAACCTGCCCACACAAGCTTATAGACTAAGGGGTCGTTTTGCAGGGCCTAAAGTATAAGCGTCCCATTCCACTTATACTTTAGGTGACAGGGTTAAATGAATCGATTATGCTATGACATGCAAGTGGGTATGATGGATCATGCCAGTGCAACACACACACCCGACTCTGTGCACACAGACCTTTAGTTCCCCCTTTCTGGAGCCGTAACCTCCCAGGATACCTCCGTAGTGGCAGACGGAAGCGGTGGGTTGGGCCTCGCCCACCTCTAAACCAGTAAAGCACTACCGGTCAGACCTATCGTACGCCTCAACGCTTGGTGCACGAAGCAGACTCCTGCGTACTCTTGCCGGATGGCGCACCGGACTTCTGTTGGCGAAGTGCTAACCACACTTGCCGAGTCAATGTATTGGCGTCGGTGCATCGACCCTCCAATACCGAAGACCCACCACCTTAATTTCTCTTTCCTTTATGCACAGGTAAATTTAGCGTAATCAAAAACCGAGCTGAAGCTCCCCGGACCAAAACGTTCGTCTCAGACAATCGAGCCGAAGCTCCCCGGACCCAAAGTCCGTCTTTTAACCATCCGAGCCAAAGCTCCCAGCTATCAACCGGTGCTATCAGTGTTTGTGAACGGTGCAACCCTAATTACTAAGTAACTCTTTTCAACTTGTTAAAATAATTTACGTTAACCCAGGACTGCCCCCGGTATTCCCTGTGAAGGGCTCTCAAGGGGCACTAGGAACTATGTTGGGATTACGCCCAGCGTTCCCTTTCGCAAGTTACTTATTTTTGTTATTGGTTGATCCCCTTACCCATTACTTTCTCATGTTACGATGGGCTAATCCTAAGGTGATTTGACTCCACTTCACCTCGGGGAGGACGATCTTTCGTTGGACCCAAGCGCCTCTAAACCCTAGCCAAAATGACACCCTACTCACTTTATCTTCCAGTGATGCATCTAATTCTATTTATCCTTTCCAGCAACCGACAAAAGCCAACACAAGTGCTCTAGTTCATATCCCAAATGATTTCCTACAGTTTTACTAAATGCAGACCACTTAAGCTATATGACCCGTAAAATGGGAAGTATACCAAATGATTATTCAGTACTCATATAATAATTATTGGAGGACTATATTGGCATTTGTAGCCTGAATCCATAATTTCCTAATTTTCATATTTTAACTAATAATTTATTTATTTAATTTAATAACCAAAAGTTCCAAGTTTGAACATGAAGTACAAGTTTTAGACAAGATAAAATTCCATTAAATTTATGTTAAATGCCAAATGAATAATCATATAAAAATCCAGAATCTCCAAATCTTTCAGCAAGGTTTAAGCCCTTCAATGTTATTTCAAATTTATTCCATAATAAACCATTTAAAGGGGATGTACTATAAAAATACTTCCAAAAATTCAGAGAAAATTCCAGCATGATTATAATGGCACATAAAACATCTAGATAAAGTTTCATAATTTTTTTGAAATAATTATTCCCTAAATTAATTAATTATCCAATTCTCAAAAATATGGTCTTGTAAAGGAAGTTCTGAAAACAGACCTCTAAAAATTATAAATAAATTTCTACAAGTAATTTTTGGCCTGGAAACATCAAAACCTAAGCCTCATGAGTTTTCAACTCATATATCAGCAATAATTAATTTTATTCTACCAAAGCCCCTTTCTGAAATTAATGAAGAAAGTACCAAATATAATCAATTAAAAATTGTAATAAAATTCAGAGATGTTCACCCAGCCTAGATTATCTTCTAACCAAGTTTCATTAGATTCAAATGCAGAGAATAACCATAAGAAGAATCAAACATCATTTGGGCCTTTTGATAATTAACAAATGAAGTACCAGAAATAAAATCCATAAAATTCTATAGAAATTACCAGAGGTTCTAGATGGCCTAAAACCTACTCTACCCAAGTTTCATAACATTTGGGGAAGGTTTAGTGGCTGAATCTTCAAATTTGTGCACCTACCCTAAAACTAGGGTTAGGGTTTTGAGGTGTCTACCTTGCTCCAACTCTTCTAAAGTTCCTACCAGAGAACTTAGGTTACCTTACCCTCAATTCTACTGAGTTTCCAAGGCCATGCAAGGGCATTTGCCCCCATGTCATTCACAACCATCAAAAGTCCTTCCTTAGGGTTTGAGGTTGAACCCTAGGGTAAATCAAGTCTAAAACATACCATTTTTTCCATAGGAGGGTGGCATTGGCCATGTCAAGTCAGTTCCCAAAACCTCAGCCTCTGCTGAGTTGAGGTGACCACACTAAGTCCATAGTGCACTTTTAATCAAAAATATCTCCTTAGGGCCAAACTAGGGTTTGGTGATTCCCTAACCAAAACCTATCCAATTGAGCTGAAACTTTGTACAGAGCTAGGTATTGATTCCAGGGATCACTCACCAAAATTTGGGAGGGTTTGGAGGTAATTAGACCACTTAATGAAAATACAATTGCATTATTAAATAAAAGTAAAAAACTTTAGGCAACGTGTCTCCAAAAAATCTCAATTTTGGACAGACCCTAGGTATAGTTAAGATTGATCCCCTGTCCAAATTTCAGACCATTTGGACAAGGGATGAATGGTGGGCATCCATTTAAATCTCAAGACAGCCCTAGGTACAGGTCCCACCAAACTGGGTGCCCTGGTCTAAGCATAGGGCCAAATTGGTCCAAATCAGGTTTGGATTATAGTAGACCCATAGGGCTACAACTTTCATATTGAACGTTTTACCACCTGGTGGGCCTATGTATTTTAATATTTATTTTAAAACAGCCTAGTTTACCGGACAGAAATTCAGAAATCTAAACTTAATAAAATAAATGATCTGCACGGATCTTAAAGCAAATCGTGGGGCTCCTGGTCATCTTCTTCCTCCAGCCAAGGGCCATGATTGGCCGAACCTGGAGCTTATTCCAAGAGCATTTCCCGGCCATACGGCCACCTCCCTGGCCGGCCACCACCGCCACCACCGTCATTGAGGTGGGGGCTATCGCCGGGGGGGGCGGCACGGCCGCCGGAGGGGTGGTTTCCAGCGAACCCGACCACCATTTTTTTTGGAAAAACCATGGAAATGAAAACTTGGATCGGCTCAATTGAGTCCGATTCTTGTCCTAAACGATTCCTAAGATCTACCTACGGAAGAAGGAGTAGAGGAGGACCTTTAACCGAGCTTGTAGTCGAGTGTGGTGGTGGTGGGCCATGGCCGGTGGTGGAGCTTTCCGATGCTTGCAACTTCACTACCAAACCGGCCGGTTTCTTCATGTGAAGGGTGGAAACGTCTCCTCTAACCTTGGTGAAGCTATTAAAAGAGGCAAAAGGGGGATAGGGAGAGTCATAGCTTGAATCCTCATTTCCACCATTAATGGGGAATTTTAGGAAACTGAAATCTCAATGAATTCAGCCCCTTGGTGACCTGAAGAATGCTGGAAACTCCTCCCCTACTTCTGAGGAGTTGAATCAAGCCATCAATGGGGGATTTGTGGGGGTTTCACCTTCCATGCCATTATTGACCACTCTTTATGTCTCATCCTTATTGAAGAAATTGAATTCAGCCACCTTGGGTGGCTGGCCATGGCTATTAAACTCCTCAAAACTGATGAGGGGGAATGCATTCAGCCTTTGGAATCAATTGGAGATGCCCTTGGTCTCCCTTGGCCACGAATGGACTCTTTTCTCACTTTCTCTCTCCTCCATTAAAGGGAAAAATGGAGCTTTCTCTCTCCTACTCACCATGACCGAATTTTGATCTCTCCTCCAGCCTATTGGAAGCCCAATAACTCATATTAATAATAAAAATGAGGTTAGACGAAGTGGGGGAAATGGGTTTGAGCTTGGGTTAGCCCATTTAGGCTAATTTGACCTAACACAAGAATAGAGTTGACCTTGGTCAACATGACCAGTTGAGTTGACCCCAATGTGACCTTGGTGACTCATTGGACTCCCTTAAGGTCTAGGAAGACTTGAGTATGGTTGGTTGGGAATCTTCTGGGTCACATGTCCCTTGGTAAGGGCACTTTGACCATTTTAGGCCTAGAGTTGACTTGGGTCAACATGACCATTTGGGTTGACCCCAATGGGTCCTTGGTGACACATTGGCCTCCCCTAGGGTCTAGGAAGGGTTATGTAGGGTTACCTTACACTTTGGAGGTCACCTACCCTTAGTAATGGTACTTTGACCAGATTAGGGGCTTGAGTTGACTAGGGTCAACCTGGCCTCTAGGGCTGACCCCAATGTGTCCTTAGTGACCCCTTGACTTCACTTTAGAGTTAGGTGGGCATAGGTGGGGTCCTCTAGGCTAGGAGTAGGTCAATTAACCCTAAGTAGGCCAGTTTGACCCATTTTGGGTTAGGGTTGACCTTGGTCAACTGAGCCTCTTTGATTGACCCCAATGGGTCCTTATGGCTCTAATGGGCCTCCCAAGGTATTAGTGGGTGTTGTGGTAGGGTCTTGGGGTCAAGGTGTAGCCCATGGTCATCCTAAACCATTGTTTAGAGTTCTACTATTTGCACACCATGATGATTTTCCACACTTTGTCTCCTATCTCTTGGCCCATTCCTGACTTCCTAGGGTTTGTCATGACCTAGTCATGCACAAAACCACTCCTAGGGGTCTAGTTGGAAATGAGATGTTACAGAAGGAGTAGAGGAGGACCTGTGTGGGTGGATGTAGCCTTGCCGATCGCCGGATTGTCATGGTGGTGGTGGTCGGATTTCTGCAACAACATAGTGAACTCCCTTGGCTCCTTCAGGTAATGTGTGGAACTGAATCCCTGTAGTCCAGTGGAGCTTTTAAGAAGGAGAGTTGGGGTGTTAGGTGGGTGTAGGCTGCATTGTCATTAATGGCCCCTAGTTAAAATTTCGGCCATGGTGGGTGGGAGATGAAGCATGACTCAAACCAGTCAAAGACCAGCTGGTTAAAATGGGACTACACTCCCCTTATCGTAGTGAATTGAATGGGGGTTGGGGAAGGGGAAGGATGAGCCCCAAAGTCTTCCCCCATTACTCCCTTCTCTTTCTCTCTCTTTCATTTGAAGCTTTTTCTCTATCCTACTCACCAAGCCTGAAATTTGACTCCTACCTAACCCAATGTCAGCCCACATGTTCATTTCATCCACTAATACAAGGTTAGTCTAAGTGAATTGGGCTTGAGCTTGAGTTAGCCCATTTGGGCTAGCTTGACCTAAACCTTGACTAGGGTTAACCTTGGTCAATTTGGTCTTTGGGGTTCGCCTAATGGGTCCTTAGGGACCCATTGGCCTCCCCTAAGGTCTAGGTCTGGTTGACTTGTCCCTTTGGAGGTCACATGACCCTTAATCAGGGCACTTTGACCATTTTAGGGCTAGAGTTGACTTGGGTCAACTTAGCCTTTTTGGTTGACCCTAATGTGTCCTTGGCGACCCATTGGCCTCTCACTGGGGTTAGGAAGGTATATGTGGGGTCCACTTGGCTAAGGGAACTTCAATTGGTACTGTGCAGGTGAGTTTGACCCATAGTAGGTTAGGTTGACCCATTTAGGGTTAGAGTTGACTTTGGTCAACTTAACCACTTTGACTGCCCTCCATGGGTCCTTAGTGACCCATTCACCCCACTTTAGGTCGAGGAAGGCCCTGGTAGGGTTAGTTGGGCATTACTAGGGCACACTGCCCTTAGTTACGGCACCTTGCCCAATTTAGGCCTAGTGTGGTTCTAGGTCAACTTGGCCACCCTGGGTCGACTTCAATGGACCTTTAGGGCTCTAATGGACCTTCCAATGGGTTGATGAGACCATGGTGGGGTCTTGAAGTCTTGGTGAAGCCCCAATAATCATCTTAAACTAGGGTTCAGGAATTTACTATTTACAGACCATAGTGGTCTCACCTACATTCCTAGCTTCACTTGTCCCTCTTGGGCTTCCTTGGGTTTTGTCATGACCTAGTGATGACAAAACCACTCATAGGGGTCTAGTTGTTTGAGGGATGTTACACTTAGGTTGTGCATCAACTACCGAGCACTGAACCGACTAACGGTCCGGAATACCTATCCATTGCCAAGGGTAGATGAGCTGTTTGATCAGCTAGTGGGGGCGCATTTCTTTTCAAAATTGGTTTTGAGGTCGGGCTACTATCAGCTGCGGATCCAGGATGAGGACATTCCGAAGACAGCCTTCAGTAGCAGATATGGGCTATTCGAGTTCACCATGATGCCTTTCGGGCTCACGAATGCACCATCGGCGTTCATGAGCCTCATGAATTGGGTGTTTGAGGCATATCTGGATGTGTTCATCATTATATTTATTGATGACATCCTCATTTACTCGAGGACAGAGGAGGAGCTCACACGACATCTGACGCCGACCCTGGATGACCCCAGAGAGACTGTGGGAGCACCAGCTTTATGCGAAGATCAACAAATGTCAGTTCTGGTTGAGGGAGGTGGCTTTTCTACGCCATATCATCAGTGGTGCTGGGTTGGCAGTGGATCAGGCCAAGATTCAGGCAGTTCGGGATTGGCCGCAACTGAAGTCGGCCAAAGATGTACGGAGTTTTCTAGGACTTGCCGGTTACTATCGGAAGTTCGTGGATGCATTTTCTCGTATTGCCCTTCCACTCACATCCCTGACATGGAAGGATGTGCCCTTTGTCTGGACTACGCAGTATGAGGTGGCTTTTCAGGAGCTGAAGGGTCGCCTCACCTCGGCTCCTATACTTGCCCTTCCTTCGGGGAAAGAAGGATTCCAGGTCTACACCGATGCTTCCTACCAGGGCAAAGCTGCGGTGCTGATGCAGAATGGTCACGTGATAGCATACGCTTCTCGGTAGCTGAAGAAACATGAGCAGAACTACCCAGTTCATGACTTAGAGATGGGAGCGGTCATATTTGCTCTAAAAGTCTGGCGACACTATCTGTACGGTGTCTATTGAGACATTTACTCCAATCACAAGAACTTGAGATATGTGGACACGCAGAAAGAGCTGAACATCAGGTAGAGATGATGGGTGGAATTTCTAGCGGATTACCAGTACGAGATACACTACCACCCAGGGAAGGCGAATGTGGTTGCAGATGTGCTGAGCCGGAAGGCCGCAAACCATGGAGCAAGAACGCAGTTGATGGCCTTAGAGTTGGTCCAGATGTTTGAAAAGATGCAGATATCCTTTGTGTCTGAGGATCACCCTAAGCTGTACCAGGAGTACCTAGCGTAGTTGATTGCCCAAATGACATTCGAGACCGAGTCAGAGATGGGCAGAGGCAAGATGCCCAGCTAGAGCCAATATTCCGGGCCTTAGAAGCAGCCACTGCTGGGGATTACTCGCTGAGGGATGGTCTAGTGTGTTTTAGAGGACGGATTTACATACCAAAGGGAGGCCAAGTCCGGGAGCTTATTATGATGGAGGCCCACTGCAGTCGGTATTCGGTACACCCGGGGATTACAAAGATGACTGCAGATCTGAAGAAGACCATGTACTGGCCAGGACATGAAGAAGGATATCACCTACTTCGTGACCCATTGCGAGGCATGCCAGTTGGTGAAAGCAGAGTGTAGAAACCCCGCAGGATTATTGCAGCCACTCCCAGTGCCGGAGTGGAAGTTCGATGGTATCGCGATGGACTTTATACATGGGCTTCCCCGATCGCGGACGGGGAACGATTCGATCTGGGTGATCGTCGACCGACTGACAAAGGTAGCCAGATTTATTCCGATCAGGAAAGGTGATTCAGTTAGTGTGCTGGTTCGAAAGTTTGTGGAATAGTTCGTTCGTTATCATGGCGTACCCAGGTCGATTGTATCAGATCGGGATGGACAGTTTACTTCCAGGGAGTGGAGATCGGTGCAGAATTACTTGGGCACTCGACTAACATTCTGTACAGTGTTTCATCGCCAGACTGATGGGCAGACGGTGTTGGGTTTCTCTATAGGGGTCGCACAACGTTTGTGCGCGCAGCGAAAAAGTAAAACATCAAGAAAAACCCAAAGAGATGTGGATCGGGCCATGAACAGTTGAATCAAGAAGTTAACAAAACTAGGCAAAAATTACCTCGGTGGCGTCGAGTCACAACTCAACGGAGGAGCTCCAAACTTTGATTGCTTGCTGGTGGCGAGTTCTACGTGGAATATTATCCACGTTTCTACAGAAGTCCACACGAGCGGGAGAACGCTGAGCTTTCCGTCGCACGGAAGATCGGGAAGGAGAAGACCGCACCTTTGCTTTCCCACGGACTGCTAGGTCCGCGCCAGGGATTGCAGCGCCAGCGACGATCGCCGGAGAGAAGGTGGTCAACGGAGCAAACACGGCGGCGGAACTCTTCCGGCGGCGGGATCGGGATCGGCGGAGCAAACGCGGAACTCCTTCCGTCGGGTTCGATTCGCACAGAAGAGACAGATCGCATGCCAAAAAAATCTTAAGTCCCGAAACCCTAAGTGTTATATTTATACCTAAAGTATAAAATAAACTCAGGAAAATCGCTATCCGCAGACCACCCGAAAATAGGGTTCAGAATCGGCGAGTATGAATCGGTGAGAATCGGTGAGAATCGGCGACAATCGGCGAGAATCACTGAGCAGGTTCGGCGAGAATCATTCGACGAGTATCACATTGGATCGGCGAGAATCAGAGTACAATACTCGACGATTCTCGCCGATCGTCGAGCTTCGCTTGACGATTCACAATGATACTCGACGATCGTCGAGCCGCGGTCGACGACAATTGTCAAGGTAGTCGATCGTCGAGAATCAACAATTGATTCTCGACGATTCTCGTCGATCGGAGAGAATCAGGGAGACGATTCTCGCCGATCGGCGGGAATCAGAAGACCATTCTCGACTAATGTCTTTGACCCTTGGACGACGAACCTAACCAGCCCTCCAAGGCAACATTTGCCCAACCCGATGATCATATAAGGCAACACTTTGCCCATAACCCTATTCAGGTCGGTGATTGGTAACCTTTACCAACACAGTCAGTCAACCAACTTCTCCACATCTCTTATGTGCGACCCTGCAGGCTCATATTGCGTTGGCAGTGAGATTACATGTTTGACCACTTCCAGATCATCATGGTAACTCCAACAGACTCCCACTTGATCTCGAAAGTATCAAACCAAAAACCTCACAAACAATGAGCGGCATCTAGCAATGCATCATTGCTCCCCAAGCAATAAGAGTTAATAACTCATAAGCCTTTATGACCAATGTATCAGCGTTGTCTTTGTCCCTTTGTCCCTTACATCCGGAAAGAACTAGAGGCATGGACCGTGTCACCCTCATAATAGCTCAATCCAAGTTTTCTTGATCCAGGACGGACTTCCAGAGAATGGTGAGTCCAATATCACATATTGACTCAACCAAGCATGGCCATGCATTTCTCAGTCCAGTTCCATCAAGGGGCCCATGGATGCAACTCCTGTCATACAGGAAGACAAATCCCATATCTGCTCACACACAAACACCCAAATGATTCGTAACATGCCCAACAACCACCCTTATCATCAACCTTTCTCAAGGAAGACTTTAGATGGCATCAAAGCACGCTCTTCCTCACTTGATGAATGCTGTGACTTCAGGTTAAAGGACCACAACACCATTGTCAATTGAGACCTACTCGTGACACTATTGGATGACAATCCACAGAGTAGTCTCAGGTTGGGTCTGTCCAGTATAACTTGTTCACAAACAAGTACCCACGTGATGACTTGATATCACAATATCATGACCTGTGAGAACCAGTCATCAGTCAACACACGTGCTAGCCTTCATGCATCATCATCACCCTTAGCTTCTATGATGATACTCGACCAGGGACCTTTAAGAATGAAGTTTCAAATAAATCATAGGCTCTCACATTCAAGTCACGTACTTGATGTCCTATGGAAGCGAACATTCTAAGGGTATCTATTATGTTAACATTTAACTATCATATATAGAAAAACTCACAATAAAAGAATTTGCCATTAATTATAAAAGAAAAACTAGGTACACAGTTCATCATATGAACAAACAGCCAACAAAATACAAGATTACATGCAACCCACAAGATTCTCGCTAGAGTTGATCATTTAGGTATCGCATACCCATCGATCTAGTATGACCATCATGCTTTCTCTGTGCGAGAGGCTTTGTCAGCGGATCCGCAATATTTTCCTCAGTCGGCACTCTGCAAATGTTTACATCTCCTCGTTCGACAATCTCACGAATAAGATGAAACCGCCGGAGTATGTGCTTGGAGCACTGATGAGATCTAGGTTCCTTAGATTGTGCAATTGCACCATTGTTATCACAGTAGAGAACTACGGGACCAACAATACTAGGAACTACATCAAGCTCGCCGATGAATTTCCTAATCCATACAGCCTCCTTCGCTGCATTAGCTGCTGCGATATACTCGGCCTCTGTTGTAGAATCAGCAACTGTCTCTTGCTTGGAACTCTTCCAGCTCACAGCTCCTCCATTCAGGCAAAACACAAAACCTGACTGAGACTTGGAGTCGTCTCTATCAGTTTGGAAGCTAGCATCCGTGTAACCGCTTACAACGAGCTCTTTCTCTCCACCATACACCAAGAACACGTCCTTAGTCCTTCTCAAGTACTTCAGGACATTCTTGACCTCAATCCAATGACACTCACCGGGGTCTGACTGATATCTGCTAGTCATGCTCAAAGCAAAGGAAACATCGGGTCGAGTACATAACATCGCGTACATGATTGATCCAATTGCCGAAGCATATGGAATCAACTTCATGCGGTCCTTGTCTTCACAAGACTTTGGACATTGGTCCTTAGAGAGATTCACACCATGAGACATGGGCAAAAATCCTTTCTTGGACTCAAGCATGTTGAACCGCTTCAACACCTTTTCGATGTACGTACTCTGGGTCAAACCCAGCAACTTCTTCGATCTATCTCTATAGATCTTAATACCAAGTATATAAGTCGCTTCACCCAAATCCTTCATTGAAAAGCAGTTCCCTAGGTTGTTCTTAACAACTTTCAGGGTAGGAATGTCATTCCCAATCAACAGTATGTCATCTACATACAATATCAGGAAGACAATAATGCTCCCACTGATTTGCTTGTAAACACAAGGCTCATCTTCATTCTTGATGAAACCAAACTCTTTGATTTTCTCATCAAAACGAAGATTCCAACTTCGAGAGGCCTGTTTCAGTCCATAAATGGACTTATTCAGCTTGCATATTTTAGTGGCTTCATCTGGGGATACAAAACCCTCGGGTTGTGTCATATACACTTCCTCAAGGAGGTTTCCATTAAGGAAAGCCGTTTTGACATCCATCTGCCAGATCTCGTAGTCATAATACGCAGCAATAGCAAGCAATATCCTAATGGACTTTACCATGGCAATAAGGGAAAAGGTCTCATCATAGTCAATACCATGAATTTGCTTGAAACCCTTAGCCACCAGTCGCCCTTTGAATGTCTGTACATTCCCATCCATTTCGGTCTTCTTATTGAAGACCCACTTGCACCCTATGGGTCGTACCCCTTCAGGTGGTTCCACCAAGTTCCAAACTTGGTTTGCATACATGGAGTCCATTTCGGATTTCATAGCCTCAAGCCATTTGTCGGAGTCCGGTCCATTCATAGCGTCTTGGTAGGTTGCTGGTTCATCATCATGATCCATAAGCAACACATTACCTATTTGAGACACGAGAAATCCATATCTCTCAGGCTCAAACCTCGGTCTACCAGATCTACGTAGGACTTGTGTTCCCTGAGCAAGTTCTCCAGCTACAACATCTTATAGTCCTATCTCAGAATCCAATTCCGGTTCATTCACTACATGTGGCACTTGAACTTCTTCAAGCTCTACCTTTTCAATCTTTCTTGATAAGAACTCTTTCTCCAAGAAGACACCAGTCCTTGCGACAAACACTTTGACCTCAGACGGTAGATAAAAGTAATACCCTTTCATTTCCTTAGGATATCCCACCAGATAACATTTATCTGATTTGGGTTCCAGCTTGTTAGGCATTTGACGTCTCACGTATGCCTCACAGCCCCAAATTTTAATAAACGACATACTAGGACGCTTCTCAGTCCATATCTCATATGGTGTCTTCAGAACCGTTTTCGTTGGAGCGCGATTCAATGTCATTGCAGCAGTCTCTAAAGCAAAACCCCAAAAAGAAACAGGCAAGTCTGCATGACTCATCATCGAACGTACCATGTCTAACAGAGTACGATTTCTCCTCTCAGACACACCATTATGTTGTGGTGTTCTAGGTGGAGTGAGCTGTGATACAATACCACACTCTTTCAGATGATCACGGAACTCATGACTCAGGTATTCGCCACCTCGATTAGATCGGAGTGCTTTAACCCTTTTACCCAACTGGTTTTCTACTTCATTTTTGAACTCTTTGAACTTTTCAAAGGTCTCGGATTTGCACTTCATAAGATACACATATCCGTATCTACTGAAATCATCAGTAAATATAACAAAGTAGAAATACCCTCCTCTAGCCATGGTACTCATGGGTCCGCATACATCACTATGTACAACACCCAAGAGATCCTCAGCCCTCTCAGTATAACCAGTGAAAGGAGCTTTAGTCATTTTGCCTAACAAACAAGATTCGCATCGCTCAAATGATTCATAATCAAATGAGTCCAAAAGTCCATCTCTATGGAGCTTGGATATGCGCTTCTCGTTGATATGACCCAAACGACAATGCCAGAGAAACGTAGGGTTCGAATCATTTGTTCTTAGTCTTTTATTATTTTCTACATTATAGATCAGATGGTCCAAGTTCAAAACGTAAAGACCATTAAACAATTGGGCTACAGCATAACAAACATCATTCTTAAATATTGAACAACAATTGTTCTTAATTATAAAAGAAAATCCAATCATGTCCAAACATGAAATAGATATAATGTTTCTAGTTATCGCCGGAACAAAATAACAGTTATCTAGTTCTATTACAAGCCCACTGGGCAAAGAAAGACAGTAAACTCCTACGGCTACAGCAACAACTCTTGCTCCATTGCCGACGCGGAGGTCCACCTCCCCTTTACTCAGCAATCTTCTCCTTCCCAGTTCCTGCACATTTGTACAAATATGAGAACCACATCCGGTATCCAATACCCAAGATGAAGGAGCAGAAAGGTTTATCTCTATAACGTAAACATTAGAAGCGGAAGTCATACCTCCCCTCAATTTCTGCAGACCCTCAATATACGAAGGACAGTTCCTCCGCCAATGACCAGCCTTGCCACAGTGGTGGCATTTCCCTTCCTTCACCGTGCTCTTCTTCTTGATCAGTGCTGAAGACTTGGGCTCAAGATATGACTTAGGTCCTACCTTCGTCTTCTTAGAGCCCTTGGCTTTGCCCTTGCCCTTATGCACCATCAGTATGGGGCTGGCAGACTTGGCCTTCTTCATGTTCATCTAGGCAGTTCTTAACATGCCTAGGAGTTCGGGCAGTGTCTTGTCTATCTCATTCATATTGTAGTTCAAGACAAACTGCTCATAACTGTCCGGCAACGATTGCAGGATCAGATCCGTGGCCAACTCTTGACCAAGAGGAAAACCCAGCCTTTCAAGGTTCTCTATATACCCAATCATCTTGAGTACGTGAGTCCCTACTGAGTCTCGAACTCCCATCTTGCACTGAAACAACGCTTTAGTGATGTCGAACCTCTCTTGACGAGCCTGCCCTTGAAACATTTTCTTGAGGTGCTCGTCAATCTCCTTGCACCCCATGTTCTCATGTTGCTTCTGAAGCTCAGAGTTCATGGTGGCAAGCATAAGGCACTCGACATCCAAAGCATCGTCAGTATACTTCTTATAAGTATCCTTCTCAGCACAGGAAGAATTCCCGGTCGGCACCTCGGGGGCTTCTTCTTCCAAGACATAGAGCTTTCGCTCTTGCCTGAGAAAAATTCTCAGGTTCCGATACCAGTCCATATAGTTTGTCCTGCTGAGCTTATCCTTCTCAAGGATGGCTCTCAGAGACAGCGTGGAGTGTGAAACGCTTGCCATGGAATTCTACAAGAATTTATGCAGAATAAAATCAGTACCTAAATTTCAATTACAATTTATTCTAATTAGGACTTCAATTAAAATACTCCCACTATTTTATTCGAAATGATAGCCCTCACTAACAATTCAGAGAGTTCATGCGAGCTACTCTCTTAGTGGACAAGATCCGTATTTCACCAACACAATGAGTCCGCTTTGGCGTTCCTCTCACGATGTGGTTATTTAGGTAGGCAACGCTTGCCAATTGCATCCTCATGCAATTCTTGTATGGTTGGTGAATAACTCCTTATTCGCATTCATCTTATGGTGCATACCAACCCTATGCCTCTAGGCACTCAACCTTTGAGGTCACCTAGTTAAGCTGGACCCGATGTCGATAGTGGGATATCACAATTATCCGCTCGCACCCTTACCAAGATAGATTAATGCACCTTGCTTTGGCAAGCCCACATTTCATCGATCGAGGCAGGAAGAGTGTCATCCATCGGAAGTCATCCGAACACTTAATATTAAAAGAAGGGATTTCAATTTTAGGTTAACAGTTAACCATGATCAACATTTGATCAATGTGCACATCCAAAGAAAAACAATTCTAAACCAAATGCATCCCATATGTGCACATCCTTACACCATCAACAATTTGATAGAAGGAAGGGCTAAATCTGAACATCCGGAAATTTCCAAATCCTCAGATTTACATGCATTGGACAGACGGCAAAGACAACTCAACTTAAGCAGTAGACAAGCTCATCTCTCTATGTTGGATTCAAAATCCACAACATACTCGAGGGATGGTTACTGCTAAGGAGACAACAATTTCTAACACTTAGAAATTCTACCGAAATTCCAATCGTTCTTGGCGAAGTGCCAAGACTAAATCTAGACATTTAGAACGCTTCTAAATCTCTAGGTTTACACGCACTGGAATGACCAAACTTCCAAAACAACAGTCATGGCCGAACCTGCTTTGATACCACTGTTGGGTTTCTCTATAGGGGTGGCACAACGTTTGTGCGCGCAGCGGAAAAGTAAAACATCAAGAAAAACCCAAAGAGATGTGGATCGGGCCATGAACAGTTGAATCAAGAAGTTAACAAAACTAGGCAAAAATTACCTCGATGGCGTCGAGTCACAACTCAACGGAGGAGCTCCAAACTTTGATTGCTTGCTGGTGGCGAGTTCTACGTGGAATATTATCCACGTTTCTACAGAAGTCCACACGAGCGGGAGAACGCCGAGCTTTCCGTCGCACGGAAGATCGGGAAGGAGAAGACCGCACCTTTGCTTTCCCACGGACTGCTAGGTCCGCGCCAGGGATTGCAGCGCCAGCGACGATCGCCGGAGAGAAGGTGGTCAACGGAGCAAACACGGCGGCGGAACTCTTCCGGCGGCGGGATCGGGATCGGCGGAGCGAACGCGGAACTCCTTCCGTCGGGTTCGATTCGCACAGAAGAGACAGATCGCATGCCAAAAAAATCTTAAGTCCCGAAACCCTAAGTGTTATATTTATACCTAAAGTATAAAATAAACTCAGGAAAATCGCTATCCGCAGACCACCCGAAAATAGGGTTCAGAATCGGCGAGTATGAATCGGTGAGAATCGGCGACAATCGGCGAGAATCACTGAGCAGGTTCGGCGAGAATCATTCGACGAGTATCACATTGGATCGGCGAGAATCAGAGTACAATACTCGACGATTCTCGCCGATCGTCGAGCTTCGCTCGACGATTCACAATGATACTTGACGATCGTCGAGCCGCGGTCGACGACAATTGTCAAGGTAGTCGATCGTCGAGAATCAACAATTGATTCTCGATGATTCTCGTCGATCGGCGAGAATCAGGGAGACGATTCTCGCCGATCGGAGGGAATCAAAAGACCATTCTAGACTAATGTCTTTGACCCTTGGACGACAAACCTAACCAGCCCTCCAAGGCAACATTTGCCCAACCCGATGATCCTATAAGGCAACACTTTGCCCATAACCCTATTCAGGTCGGTTATTGGTAACCTTTACCAACACAGTCAGTCAACCAACTTCTCCACATCTCTTATGTGTGACCCTACAGGCTCATATTGCGTTGGCAGTGAGATTACATGTTTGACCACTTCCAGATCATCATGGTAACTCCAACAGACGGGACGCACCAATCAGACTTTGGAAGATCTGCTGCGACTTTGCATATTGGATCGCGGTGAGCCTTGGGAGAAGTTGTTGCCACTGATCGAGTTCTCATATAATAACAGCTACTAGTCCAGCATAAGGATGGCTCCATATGAGGCCCTATATGGACGGAGGTGCGGGACTCCACTCTCATGGATACAGGACGAGGATCCGAAGGCTTTGGGTTCGGAGTTTGTTGAGGACACCGAGGCTCAGGTGAAATTGATACGGGACATGATGCTAGAAGCACAGAGCCGACATGCTAAGTATTACGACGCTCGGCATCGTCAGGTGGAGTCCCGAGTGGGGGACCAGGTGTTCTTGAAGATCCGACCAATGCATGGCGTTTCACGAATACGCGGTCGGAAGAAGAAGCTCAGCACAAGATATATGGGGCCTTATAGGATCCGGGAGCGGATCGGTCCCTTGGCATACAGGCTGGAGCTGTCACCGGAGCTGGCGAGTCTGCACGACGTGTTCCATGTATCCTCTCTTAGGAGGGCTCTACTACGCCCGGAGCAGCAGATTACGACCACGGATGGGTCGGTAGCATCTGATCGGTCAGTTCACCTAGAACCGGTCCGGATTGACGACAAGGGGATACGAGTCTTGAACCGCAAGAAAGTACCATTGGTCAAGGTTCTGTGGAGGAATCATGGGCGAGAGGAGCACACATGGGAGCCTCAGGACCTATTGCAATGGAAGTACCCGGAGCTTTTCAGTCTGGTACTACTCACACCTCTCGGGATGTTACAATTTACCTTTCATATCTAAAACCCTGTAGGCTTAACTATAATTTCGAGGACGAAATTTTTTTGTTTATATAGGCCTTTTTGCAAAGTGCACCCTCAAAATATTGGCTTTTGGCAAAATGCATCCCGAAAGTTTAAAATTGGCAAAATGCACCCCCCAAAATAGTTTTTTGGCAAAATGCACCCTCAATAGGCAAAACATAAAATGACCAAAATGTACACTCTAGGGTGCACATTGCCAAAAAACCCATTATGGGGGGTGCATTTTATCAATTTTATACTTTCGGGGTGCATTTTGCCAAAAACCTATATTTCGAGAATGCACTTTGCCAAAAAGCCGTTTATATATTGGGATTTGTAACATCCCTCAGACAACTAGACCCCTAGGAGTGGTTTTGTCATGACTAGGTCATGACAAAACCCTAGGAAGCCCAAGAGGGACAAGTGAACATATTAATGTAGGTGAGACCACTATGGTCTGCAAATAGTAAATTTCTGAACCCTAGTTTAAGATGACCATGGCGCTTTACCAAGACTTCAAGACCCCAACATGGTCTCACCAATCCATTGTAAGATCCATTAGAGCCCTAAGGGTCCATTGGAGTCAAGCCAGGGTGACCAAGTTGACCTAGAACCACTCTAGGCCTAAATTGGGCAAGGTGCCCTAACTAAGGGCAGTGTGCCCTAGTAAAGCCCAACTAACCCTATCAGGGCCTTCCTAGACGTAAAGTGGGGTCAATGGATCACTAAGGACTCATGGAGGGCAGTCAAAGTGGTTAAGTTGACCAAAGTCAACTCTAACCTTAAATGGGTCAAACTAACCTGCACAGGGTCAACTGACCTTCCCTTAGCCAAGTGGATCCCACTCAAGTCCTCCTAACCCTATAGTAAGGTCAATGGGTCACCTAGGACTCATTAGGGTCAATCCAAGAGGTTAAGTTGACCAAAGTCAACTCTAACCCTAAATGCGTCAAACTGGCCTACAATGGGTCAAACAGATCTGCACAGGGCCAATTGAAGTTCGCTTAGCCAAGTGGACCCCACACATACCTTCCTAACCCTAGTGAGAGGCCAATGGGTCACCAAGGACCCATTGGGGTTAACCAAAAAGGCTAAGTTGACCCAAGTCAACTATAGCCCTAAAGTGGTCAAAGTGCCCTGATTAAGGTTCAAGTGACTTCCAAAAGGCCAAGTCAACCCTACCTAGACATTAGGGGAGGCAAATGGGTCACCAAGGACCCACTAGGGGCAACCTCAAAGACCAAATTGACCATGGTCAACCGTAGTCAAGGTTTAGGTCAAGCTAGCCCAAATGGGCTAACTTAAGCTCAAGGCAGATTCACTTGGGCTAACCTTGTTTTGGTGGAGGAAATGAACATGTGGGCTGCCATTGGGTTAGGTAGGAGTCAAATTTCAGGCTTTGTGAGTAGGAGAGAAAAAATCCACCTATGAAAGAGAGAGAAAGTGAAGGGAGTAATGGGGGGAGACTTTGGGGCTCATCCTTCCCCTTCCCCAACCCCCCCCCCCCCCCCCCCATTCAACTCACCAGGACAAGGGGAGTTCAACCAGCTGGTTTTGACTGGTTTGAGCCATGCCTCATCCCCCACCTACCATGGCCGAAATTGTTGACTAGATGCTATCAATGGCAATGCAGCATACACCCACCAAACACGCCAATTATCCTCTTTAAAAGCTTCACTGGACTCCAGGAATTCATTTCCACAACTTACCTGAAGGAGCCAAGGCGTTCCACTGTGCAGTTGCAGAAACCGAGCGGCGCCGCCTTCAAAATGGTTTCCCGATGATCTTCTCGACTTCAGGCCGCCGGCAAGGTCCTCCTCATCTCCTTGCCTCTTGGTTAGATCATAACAATGCTTAGGTTCAAGGTTGGGGCTCAATTGAGCCCGAACCAATTTCTGGTTTTCATAGTTTCGGGCCAAAACTTTTCTTGGTAGAACCGCCGGAATCCGCCCCTCCGGCGGCTGTGCCGCCGCCTGGCGACAGCCACCACCTCAATGGAGGTGGTGGTGGCGGTGGCCGGCCGGGGAGGTGGCCGGATGGCCGACGAGAGCAGCTGGAAGTTGCTCCAGGAAAATTAAATCCAGGGTGTCGGCTGGAGCTTGGAGACGATGGGATGCCGTCCACTATTGCGTCAAGATTTGTGCAGCAGATAATACTAAACTATAGGATATGATATATGTGTTATTTAAATTCTGTCACACTTATGGTATTTAATGTTCTTAATTTTTAAAAATACTTAGTCTCCTCTACTGAAAAAGTCACCAACATGAAGTTTGTAGCCCTAAGGGTCTACTTTAATTCAAAATTGATGTGAACCAATTTGGACCTGTGGTTGGACTAGGGCACCCATTTTGGTGTGTTCTATACATAGGGCTAGGCAGAAATTAAAATGGATGCCCACCCTTCATCCCTGCTCCAAATGACTTCATATTTTGGCAGGTAGTCCTCCTAAACTATATCTAGGTCCTACTGAAAATGAGAATTTTGGGGACAATATTTCTATAGTTTTTGGAATTATTTAATTTTTATAGGGCAATTTAAATAAGGGACAAATGGCATCTAAACTCACCCAAATTTTGGTGAGAGATGCTTGGGGTCATTATAAGGCTCTGGTTAAAATTTCATCACATTTGGAGGTGGTTTGAAGTAAAATCATGCAAACCCTAGCCTTGCCCTAATAAGGGCATTTTGGTCAAAAAGTGCACTTTGGGTTTTGAGTGGCCAAATCACCTCAAAAGAGGTTGAAATTCGGATCACTGGCTTGGCATGGCTTTTAACACCTCCCCGTGGAAGATGGGCTAGATTGGAGTAGATTTGCCCTAAGATATATGGCCAAACCCCAAGGAAGGGCTTTTGTGCCTTATGAATGGCATGAGGCCAAACGACCTTGAATGAACTTCAACTTTGGTAGGGATTGTGCTAGGGTAGTTTTAGCCCTCTGGTAAAAATTTAGGGGATTTGGAAAAGGATAGGCCTCACAAAACCCTAACCATAGTTTAGGGCACAAACATTGTAGTGCTAGAATAGGTTAGTAAAACTCCTTGAAACAATAATGAAATTTGGGTAGTGTGGTCATAAGCATAGATTGACCGTTTGGTAATTTAATTGGGAATTTTGGATCAATATTCTTAGCACTTCCTTTGTAATTCATGGTTTTGCCCTAATTACTCATTAGGTCATTATGATCCCACTGCCCATTGAAAGGTCTTGAAAAAATGATAGAGGGAGTTTTAGACCTCAATGCCTATGTAAGAAGTTTATTAGAATTTTTGGATACATATTTGCAGCACCTACTTCACAAGCTCAATAACTTGAAAATGGTGAAATAATTTGTTTAGAGCTCATTACTTGCAAATAAATTATGAAACTTGACATAGAGCATTTATATGTCCTTGCAATCATACCTGAATTTTCTCAGAATTTTTGGAAATAGATTTGCTGCACTTGCCTCTTAAAATTGATAAAAATAGTTTATATTCAAAAATTGATTTAGAGGCTTAACCTTACTGGAAAATTGGGATACTTTGGATTCTGTGTTTAATAACAATCTTAAATTTATCATAAATTTGGTAGAGCATTTACTTGTCTGAAATTGATACTTCATGTTCAAACTTGGGATTTTTTGATGAATAGAATAATTAAATAAAATATCAGATAAATAGGAAAAATTATGAAATTTTGGTGTTAGGCTAAAAAGGCCATGAAAGCCATCTAATAATTATTATAGGGGTACTGGATTAATATTTTGAGTACCTCCCATGTTACACATCATATGACTTAAGTGGTATGCATTTAGTAAAACTGCAGGAATTAAGTTGGAGTATGATTTTGGGCACATGAGTTGGTGTTAGTTGTTTGCTGGGTTGGATGAATAGAAATAAGTTCATCGTTGGAAGTTGGGATAAGTAGGGTGTTGGATTGGCTAGTGTTAAGTGTGCTCGGGGTCGACGAATTATCGTCTTCCCCGTAGGAGAGGAAGTGGCAATTACACTAGGGTTAGATCCAATACAACATTTAAGGGACTAGGAGTTCGGTATTAACAAATAATAGTAAGTGCCTTGCGAAAGGGAGCTTTGGGCCTAATCCCATCATAGTTCCTAGTGCCCTTGAGAGCCCTTCACAGGGAATACCTTGGGCAGTCCTGGGCTAAACCTAAATTGTAGGCAAAATTGGAATGTAAGACTAAATAGTAAATCTATGGTTTCACCTTCACACAGCTCAATGTCTCGGGGAGATAGGTTGGGTCACTCGGGCAGTAGGCCCAGTGGTTTTGGTGATGGGCAGGTTAGCCCGGCGAGCTTTAGCTTGGTAATGGTTTGTGATGGGCAGGTTGGCCCGGCGAGCTTTGGCTCGGTTGTTGTTTATGACGGACGGGATGGTCTGGGGAGCTTTGGCTCGGTAGCTGATACATAATGTTGCATGTGCATAAGGTATAAGGTGGTGGGTGTTCGGTATTGGTGAGTCGATGCACCGATGCCAATACGTTGACTCGGCGAGTGTGGTTAGCACTTGGCCAAATAAAGTCCGGTGCGCCAGCCGACAAGAGTACGCAGGTGCTCCGCTTAGTGCAATAGCATTGAGGCGTACGATAGGTCTGACTGGTAGTGCAATTACCGGTTTAGAGGTGGGCGAGGCCCAACCCACCGCTTCCGTTTGGCACTACGGGGGTATCCTGGGAGGTTTGGCTCCAGAAAGGGGAAACTAAAGCTCTGTGTACACAGAGTAGGGTGGGTGAGTTGCACTTGCTTGATCACATCATGCCATAACTGTATTTCATAGCATAATCATCGCATATAAACTGACACTTATTGTATAAGTGGTTTGTGACGCTTTATACTGTTGGAACACCCTATTACTAATTTGGGTCAGGATCACTATGTCTCTAGGAAACCTTTGTTTGACCTCCTGTATAGCTCAATAGGTCAATTAGAATTGAGTCTAAGGGTTAGAAGTCTAGGTTTGGAAGCTGCCCTGAAGACCAAGATTTTCTGTTTGGAGACTAAGTCATATCGTCGAGCTCAGCACGATGATTCGTCGAACTCCGATCGACGATCGTCTAGCTCAACCTCGACAGATCGTCAAACTCCATTCGACGATCGCTGAGCTCAACTTCATTATATCGTCGAACTCAGTTCGACGATCGGTTAGCTCAGGTCGACGATTTTGACTCTGCTTTGGATTTCTATCTCTGAGCTCAGTTCGACGATCTTTGAGCTCAGATCGACGATATTTTGCTGCTGTATATTTCCAGATCGCTGAGCTCAGTTCGACGATAGCAGAGCTCAGTTCGACGATTTCAGATAACTTCAGGGATGTTTCTAGATTCAATTTCAAATCAGTTAAGGAGTTAGTCTGCAGTTAATTCAGAGATTTCCTAGCCATTTTCATTCATTTCTGGACCACGTTTCAAGGGATTTCTCAAGGAATATTTCTGTGGACTTTCCTCTAGAAGAGATTGTGAAATTAAGGATGCCATTAATGCTGGCCAACGGCTATTCTTCTCAGATAATGTTATTCTATTCTGTATCAGAGAATAAAAGAGAAGAATTTTGAACCTCACAGAAAATACAGATTACAGAGAGACAGACACACAGACAGACATCAATAATCTTCAACAAAATATTCTGTCTCAAGAATTCTCAAGAACACACATCCAAGGAGATCAAGCTTTCTCAAATCTTCAGATCTCTCTTGTCCAAAGTGTTCAAGGCCAACATATTTCAAGACTCCAGACATTCAACATTTCAGCTATTGCTGAAATCATCTATTGCTGGAGCTCAATCTTTGAAGGCCAATCACCCTCAGCTAAGCTTTTCTTCATGAAGATCTCAAGGATTCAGGGGGAGCTTTGACATCAACAATCCACATAGTCTTCTCAGTTGTTTGAGAAAGAGAAGACTTCCATCACTCTCTCACCCCCTCTCTATAAAGGGTTTCTCAAACTCCCTTCAAAAGTTTGAGCTTATTTTTTGAGCACCTTGTCAAAAGCTCATTGGTGGCAAGACACCTGATCAAAAAACCTGCTTTGCTTTTTGAGCACCTTATCAAAAGCTCATTGGTGCCCAGGACACCTGATCAACTCATCCTGCAGTAGATTCCTACCTAGGGTGGTAGAAAAGTGGATGTACCCAAGTTTAGGGGAACCACTATATTTCCTTGTGTTTTCTGGTTTTGCTTATCTTTATTTTTGTTTCTGGCCTTGATTTTTCTGTGATTAGTTTTTGATTAACTTAGTTCTGTGATTAGATTTATTATTGCTTCCCTGCTCACTCTTATTACAACAATTGTTATAAAAAGTTTCAAAGCACCATATACTCTATTCACCCCCCTCTAGAGTATACCAGATCTAGCTGCACTTTCAATTGGTATCAAAGCCAGGTTGGTTAAACATACCATACCTAATTAGTTGTACAGGCTAACACCTGAACCCAAAGATACCAAGTTAGATCTGTTTTCTTTTGTATTTTATTATTAGATTTTGTTTTCACAAATCATGGCCCAAAACAAAGATTATGCTATCACCAGACCTCCAGTGTGCAATCTATCCAAATTTGCACTTTGGAAAGCAAGGATCAGACTGTACATGAATTCTATTGACGAAGATATTTTTAACTCTGTTTTGACAGTGTGTCCAAGACCCCCAGAGAACACAAGTACAAATGCTGTTCCACCTCCATCAGGAAAAGATGCTGATATTAAGAGATGGAAGGTAGCTGATGCCAAGGCTATGAACATCTTGGCCCAAACAATGTCTGATGACATATTTCAAAAGGTGGCTGAATGCAATTCAGCTAAGGAAATTTGGGACAAACTCTCAGAAATAGTCTCAGGCTCAGCTAATGAGAGAAAGGATAGGAGATTTCATCTCATCTCTCAATATGAAAATTTCAAGAAGGGAGAAACTAAGTCAGTGGGAGACATGTACAACAGGCTAAGTCTAATTGTTAGTGAACTCAGAACATTGGATAAAGAGATCTCACTAACTGAACTCAATGACAAGATCCTAATGTGCTTCCCTAGCACTTGGGATTCAAGAATCTGGCTAATTAAGGATGCCAGAAGTCTGAATGAGATCACCACTGAAGCTCTATTGGGTAAGCTCAAATCTTATGAGCTACTCATCAAAAATAGAGAGGAAGAATAGAAGGCTGCCTCACCAGCCACAAGAAAAGAGAAGACCATAGCCTTCAAGGCAACTGAAGATCTGCCTGAAGACAAAGTCACAGGGAATGATGAACTGCTCAGTCTGTTGGCCAAAAGATTTTACAAAATGGCCAGAAAGGACTTCAGAAGAAGATCATACAAGGAGTAGGATAAGCCAAGGTATGACAAGTCCATTAACAATAATAAAGACATTATTTGCTTTGGTTGTAGGAAATCAGGGCACATAGTTCCTGACTGTCCAGAGAACAAGAACAAGGACAGAAGGGACAGGAAAAGAAGAAGAAAGGAGAAAGACTCCAAGAGGAATGGCAATGGCAAACCCTCATCAAGCAAAAACAAACATACAAGAAAAGGGTTTGTTGCTGAATCCTGGAGTGAGACTGAAGAGGAGTCAGAAGCTTCATCCAGTTCCAGTGATGATGAGGATGATGCAGAAGAAAAAGAGTTCTGCATGATGGCAATCAATGCCTCACAGCATAATTCAGAAGAAGAGGAGTCAGAGTCAGACTCAAAGACTCAACCTGAAGAAGATCAGGTAATTGGTTCTTTTGATTTTAGTTCAGAGGATTTTAAATCTGAATTTAAAGCACTGTGTTTAGACCTGCTAAAGTCTGAGAAAGAAATTATCTCTCTCAGAAATCAATTATCTGAACACAATACTTTAAAGTCATAAAACCTCAAACTCTCTCAGGAGTTGGAGTGCTGTAGGGAACAGATAGCTTCACTGAAAAGTGAGCTCTCTGAGGCCAAGAAGCTTGAAGAATCCCTTAATGGGAGAAGCATCAAGCTGATGGACATCACAAGCACAGTGAACTCCATATTTAACAGTACACTGGGCTTGGGTGCTTCATCCAGCCAACCTATAGTTCTAACAACTCCAATCAAATTCATTTCTGACAAAGGAAAGGGAGTTGTAGAGGTTGCTAGGAAAAATTCTAATCTGCCCCAGAAAACCAAGTCCCAGCAGAAATCGTCGAACGGAGATCGACGATCGCCGAATGAAGATCGATGATCGCCGAACGCAGCTCGACGATCTCAGGCAAAATCGTCGAACGCAGATCGACGATCTCAGCCAAGGTCGTCGAACGCAGGTCGACGATCTCAAGTACCTGATCTCAGCCATAGTCGACCATCGAACGGAGCTCGACGATCTGACCCAAGATCGTCGAACGCAGCTCCAAGATCGTCGAACAGAGGTCAGAGGTCTGGAAATTTTTTCAAGGGCAAATCAAAATTGAATCCTAAGGGTCCCTCATCCCAAATCTTTAACCCTTATACTGAATGGATTATACCTCCAAGGAGATATCATCCTGAAGGTTATAAGAGTCAACCTGGGATGTCCTTCATTTCAGAATTTAAAGGTTATCAACTTAGGCCCAAGGTAAACTGGGTCAAAAATAAATGAATTGTCTTATGTGCAGGTGAAGACATATCCAACATCTAACCAGCAATGGTAATTGGATAGTGGGTGCTCTAAGCACATGACAGGGAACAAGGACAACCTCACTTCCTTTAGAGCCAAGCTTGGACCCAAAGTTATCTTTGGTGATTCAAACTTTGGACAGACTAAAGGATATGGTGCAGTCCAGATTGGTTCAGTAACTTTCAAGAAGGTAGCTTATGTGGAAGGACTGAAGCACAACCTAATTAGCATCAGTCAGCTGTGTGATGAAGGCTACCTGGTGACCTTCAGCAAAGCCTTATGCAAAATCAAGTCAGAGGACAACACAACTGTGTTGACAGGTAAAAGGAAAGGTAACATCTATCTAGTAGATTTTCTTTCAACTGATGTAGATATTTGTTTGTTTAATTCTGTCTGTAGACCAAATATTTTATGGCATAAGGGATTAGGACACCTAAACCTTAGAACTATTGCTAGGCTATCCAATGATAACCTTGTTAGAGGACTACCTTCTGGCCCCTACAAGAAGGAAGGACTCTGCAGGGCTTGTCAATTAGGCAAGCAATCTAAAAACAGCTTTAAGTCACTTAATAATAGTGATTCACCTAGGATATTGTATCTGTTACACATGGATCTCTTTGGACCCATCACAGTACAAAGCCTAGGAGGGAAATCTTACACTTTAGTAGTTGTAGATGACTTCTCTAGATTCACTTGGGTGTTCTTTCTAAGGAAGAAGTCTGATAACTTTAAGTGTCTGACAGATTTTCTCAAATGTATACAGATTGAGTTAAATACTCACATTGCCCTGATCAGAAGTGATCATGGGATAGAGTTTGATTCTCTTCTTATGCAAGAGTTCTGTCAGAGTGAAGGGATCAGGCATACTTTCTCAGCTCCTAAAACTCCTCAACAAAATGGGGTAGCTGAAAGGAAAAAAATAGAACCCTTATTGAATCTTCCACTACATTGTTGTCAGATGCTCACCTTCCTCTATCCTTCTGGGCAGAGGCAGTGAACACCTCCAACTATGTGTTGAATAGAAGTTTGATACATAAACTAAATGGAAATACTCCCTATGAATTACTCAAAGGGAAGAAACTTAAAGTTGATTATTTCATAGTCTTTGGTTGTATTTGCTACATTCATAACAATGACAAGAAATATTTAGCAAAATTTCAAGCTAAAGCTGATGAAGGAGTGTTTCTGGGATACTCCATGATCAGCAAGACTTATAGGGTCTATAACAAATCATCTTTAAAAATTGAGGAATCTGTTCACATTTCATTTGATGAATCTAACATGTCTTTCAAGGAGAAGATTTCTTTTACCATAGAACCCTTGCAGGAACATTCTCTAGTTGAAGACTTGAACAAGTTACATGTTACTCAAGACGATGAAAGCAGTGAAGATGAAGGAAATGCTCAACATATTGAAGAACAACTTGAAGAGCCAGTTGTTGTACCACAAGAGGAAACAACAACACAGGTTGGTGAACAATCAACACCCCCTGTTGATTTAGTAATAACAAGAGACCATCCAATTTCCCAAATAATTGGAGACATCTCAGCTGGTGTGCAAACCAGAAATCAGGTCAACCAAAACCTGTTGCACACCTGCTTCCTATCTCAAATTGAACCTCAGTCCATTCAAGATGCAGAGCAAGATCCACACTGGATCATTACAATGCAAGAGGAGTTGCATCAATTTGAGAAAAACAAAGTATGGGAACTAGTGCCAAAGCCTAAGGATCACTCCATTGTTGGAACAAAATGGGTATTCAGAAACAAATTGGATGATCAAGGAGTAATTGTAAGAAACAAGGCAAGGCTAGTTGCTCAGGGATACTCTCAAGAAGAAGGGATAGACTACGACCAGACTTTTGCACCTGTTTCAAGATTGGAAGCCATCAGAATATTTTTAGCTTATGCAGCACACAAAGGCTTCAAGGTATATCAGATGGATGTCAAAAGTGCATTTCTCAATGGAGACATCAAAGAGGAAGTTTATGTCAGACAACCTCCAGGTTTTATCTCTCCAACTATTCCTGATTATGTTTTTAGATTGAATAAAGCATTATATGGTCTCAAGCAAGCTCCTACAGCATGGTATGAGACCCTAGCATGCTTTCTCTTGAAAAATGGTTTTATAAGGGCTAGATTAGACCAAACTCTTTTCATTAGAACCCATAAGTCCCATACCCTACTAGTACAAATTTATGTAGACGATATTATTTTTGGCTCTACTGACTCCAAATTGTACAGAAGGTTTTCCAACCTGATGCATTCTAAATTTGAGATGAGTAGCATAGGTGAGCTATCCTTCTTCCTAGGATTGCAAGTCAAACAGCATGCTGAAGGCATCTTCATTTCTCAAACCAAGTATGCAAATGAATTGGTTAAGAAATTTGGTATGTCTGAAGCATCTTGTATGAAAACACCCATGCCTACTAATGTTGTATTGGATGCTGATGAACATGGGAAACCTGTTGATCAGATAACATATAGAGCAATGATTGGCTCTTTACTGTATCTTACAGCTAGTAGACCAGATATAATGTTTGCTACATGTATATGTGCTAGATTCCAAGTAAGCCCTAGAGAGTCACACTTAACACTAGTAAAGAGGATTCTCAGGTATGTTAAAAGTTGTTCAAATCTAGGTCTCTGGTATCCAAAAGATTCAGCATTTGATTTAACTGGATTCTCTGATGCTGATTATGCTGGATTCAGAATTGACAGGAAAAGCACCAGTGGAACTTGTCAGTTACTTGGTGACAGACTTGTCTCTTGGTTTTGTAAGAAACAAACATCTGTGTCAACTTCAACTGCTGAAGCTGAATATATTGCTACAGGCAGTTGTTGTTCACAAATCTTGTGGATTCAAAACCAACTCCTAAACTATGGCTAAAACTTAGAGAAGTCTAAAATCTTTTGTGATAACACCAGTGCTATTTCTATAGCTCAAAATCCAGTCCTCCATAGTAGGACAAAACACATAGAGATTAGGCATCATTTCTTAAGGGATAATGTTGAAAAGAATAAAATTGAACTACACTATATCCCAACTGATTTACAAAGGGGAGATATTTTCACCAAGCCATTGGATGAGAAAAAACACACCTTCTTCCTAAATCAGTTAGGAATGTTAGATGGAGGAAGTCTTAAATAATATCCAAGATTTTGAAAGCTTAAAAATTGACCAAGAATAGGCAAACATCCTGATTTTTCTTAGTGTCTAGAATTTTTCTGATCTCTGAACTGCGCTCGACGATTTACCCCAAGATCGTCGAACGGAGATCGACTATTTCCAAAAATCATCGACCTGAGTTCAGCGTTTCTCAGATAGTATGAACTATCTCTTCCGGTCAACGATCGTCGAACGATGCTCGACGATTTTGTTCTCTGAACGATCGTCGAACGGAGCTCGACGCTCTCCAATATCGTCGAACGGAGATCGACGATGTTGAAGACTCTTCAGATTCCTTTAGAAGCCTCGATCGTCGAACTGAGTTCAACGATCTTTCCAATTCTGCGTCGAACCCTGATATAAAACTCATTTTTCGCCATCGTTCTCCTTTGCGCTTTCGATTTCTCTGCAAGAATTTTCTTTCCCTCCAAACAGTTCTGCACTTGGTCATTTTGTTTGTTAAATTTTTGCAGATACAAATGGCTGTGTCTGTTGCTGTTCTTGCTGCCATGAAGTTTGATGCTGGTTTTGACATTGACATGGAATCATTCAGCACAACTGACCAGGTCTTTCAAGATATTTTGGGATAATTCAAAGACCAGAACCTGACAGCAATAATGACCACAAGGATTAAGCTGGCTTCTGATGAGATAAAGGAGTGGGTCTATACTGCCCACACTCAAGATAACAACACCATTGTTGGGTCTATATCTGGAACTCAGGTACCCTTAACCCCAACAATTCTATCAGAAGTTTTTGAGTTAAGGAATGGTGAAGATACTGCTGACTTATCTGGAGAAGAGTATTCTGAACTGCTTGCCAGAATGGGTCATTCAGAGGCCAACCCTAGCAAGCTCTTCAAAAGGAACCTATCTGTGGAATACAGATTTATGGCAGATGTTGTTGAGAAAGTGCTACTGGCTAAGCACTCTGCCCATGATACAATCTCAAGGTATCAGCTCTGCCTCATGGGAGCCCTTGTAGATAAGAAAAATTTGAATTGCGGAGAAGTCTTCTTTGACCTTATCAAGAAGAAAATCAACAAAAGCTTTGTAAACTTTGGAAGGATCATTGGAGTGTTTCTGCAGCACAGGTGCCCTGCCTTGCTGGTCTCCTCTGGAATTCATATCAATGCTTCCAAGAGACTATCTTGTGCCCTCTTTGGAAAGTGGTACAGACAAATCAGCAAGCCCAGCAGGCCCTCCTCCAGCACTCCTTCAGGCATAAGGACTCTAAGAGTCACTTCTCGACAGGTCTCTGCCCATGCAGATGACCTGCCTGCTATTGTTGCCTCTCCTCCTCCTCCAATTACATCCCTTCCCATACCATCTACCATTCCAGCTCCATCCACCATCATCATATCCAGCCCCTCTCCAACATCCACACCATCTCCAGTACCTATTCTTCCAACACCAGAAGAACATTTCCATCCATTATTCTCCTACCCTTCACCAGATGTCACTTCATCACCCTCCATTCCATCCTTCACCCTAATTGATGATTCCTTTATGGATGATTCCCCATCATCTCCTCCTGAACTACCCTCATCCTCCACTTCCTTTCAAGACCTTCTACACCAAATCATAGACCAACCAACATTCACCCCATCTATCTCCATCCCACTGTCCTCCATTTCCACCTTACCAACACCTTAGCCATCCCTTCCCCCATTCACCAGCTCTCCACTACCCTCACCATCAGCTGCTCCTCTATCTTCTACCTCTGCTCCAGTCACCCTTGAGCAAGTAGACCTCCCAGCCCTTGCTGACAGGTTCTATGAACTTCTAGCCCCCAGGCTTTCACTTCTTCTGGAGACCTCCTTGGCTCCACTACACCTGTCAGTGGCAGCTCTCTCCGCCAGGCTCTCATCCCTATTCCCTCAGGTAGCACCTACAGCAGTGTGCCTTGATCCAGACTTGTCTGAATCTAGGCAGGGGGAGATGCCCTATGAAGTGAGCCTTCATGCTGCTGCTGTTGCTACTGCTGTTTCTGTGACTGCTTCTGTGAGCCTGTCTGTTTCTACTGCTGCTGTTATTGCTGCTTCTTCAGCTTCTCCTCTTGCTGCTGTTGATGTGCCTCAAGCACAAAGTCCTCCTACTGCAATCCTTGCAATAGACCTCAGGTCTTTGCTTTCATATTTTGATCAGTTTTACTTCAGCTGTCTGCCAGAGGTCAATGCTGTCCAGCCTCCAGAGGATCTATCCAAGGCACTTATGTCATTTTCTTGTTGTGACCCAAGCATTATCACCTCCTTTGTCAATTCAGTTTATGCTGCTGCTTCTTCTGAAGAAAGCATTGTTGTTGCTTCTGATATTATTGCCTCTACTGCTGCTGAACCTTCTGATACTGCTACTGAAATTTCTGTTCTTACTGTTGAACCAATTTCCAAGGAAATTCTTATGTCAGAGGCACCTGAATTTGAGCCTTCTGCAGTTTCTGATGATATTCCTCCTGTTGATGCTGTTGTTAGTAAAGTTGCTACTGCTGTCACTTCTCCAGAGCCTATAGTTGCTGCTGCTGCTGTTACTGCTTCTACTGTATCTGCTGCTGTTTCTGCTTCTGCTTCAACACCTGCTGCTACAACCTCTGCCTCATCTGCTTCTGTATAGCTCAAGAAGGACTTAATGAAGAAAATAGATGCTCTTTATAATGACTAGAGTTCTGAAAGTGATGAATTTAGAACAGACTCTGATGACTCTTCTGCTACCATTGCCAGGAAAAGAAAGGCAAGGAGCAAAGCCATGAAGAGGGTACCTCCTGCCAAGGTTAAGGATAACAATGACATTCCATACTACATTCTACATGACTGCCCTATCACTGAACACTGGATGCAGTGCTCCAAGAATCAGCTGAAGGCAATGAAAAAGAAGAGAAAATATGAGAAGGGTTCCTCTCAATTCCAATACTCTCATCCTCCTCCAACACCTCCTCCTGATGCAGGTGCAGGTGGAAGCTCTGAAGCTCAACCCCCAGCCAGAATTCAGGCCCCCTATCAGCCTCATGCCAGATCTTACCATAGGGAAAGTCAATCCAGGGGTTCTCATTCTAGGAGAGGAGGATACAGAGGAAATCAAAGAGATCTTCAAGTCTACTCTAAAGGTTACTCCAGGCAACACCCATATTCTAGGGGTGGACAAATTTCAACTGATACAACATCTGGTCCTTTCCCTTATAAGCTGAAAGAAAATGTGTCTTCCAGGCCTCCTCAAGACAATCCCTCCAACAGATATGAGCCACCTGTAACTTTTGAGGATCCTGAGAACAATCCAGCTGCCTGGGCTGCAAGATTAAAAGAACTAGCTGCACTAGATCAGATTAAAAAGGCTAGAGAGCAAGGAAAAGATTCCTCCAACATCTCAACAATGTCTGAACAGAGACAGAAAGAGCTAGAAAGATATGCATCAAGTAAATTCTTTGATTCTGACAGGTATATGGAATTACATCCTGAAGCTGTAGTTCTCAGGCCTAAAAAGCAAACATATTTAGGTGCAGCAGATGATACCAGATCAAACAAAGAAGCCCTCAACCCTAACAGAGAGATTAAACTTATTAAGGGCAAGGAAAAGAAATGATAATGTAAGGTGACATTCTCTGTGATTTCTGATTATCTGGATGCTATATATCTCTATGGTTCTGCATTGTCTAGCTTGTTGTTTTTCTATTTTGATGCTTGTATATTATTTAAATTTTTCCAAAGTTTGTAAATAGTAATCCTAACCCAAATAGGGGGAGATTGTTGGAACACCCTATTACTAATTTGGGTCAGGATCACTATGTCTCTAGGAAACCTTTGTTTGACCTCCTGTATAGCTCAATAGGTCAATTAGAATTGAGTCTAAGGGTTAGAAGTCTAGGTTTGGAAGCTGCCCTGAAGACCAAGATTTTCTGTTTGGAGACTAAGTCATATCGTCGAGCTCAGCACGACGATTCGTCGAACTCCGATCGACGATCGTCTAGCTCAACCTCGACAGATCGTCGAACTCCATTCGACGATCGCTGAGCTCAAATTCATTATATTGTCGAACTCAGTTCGACGATCGGTGAGCTCAGGTCGACGATTTTGACTCTGCTTTGGATTTCTATCTCTGAGCTCAGTTCGACGATCTTTGAGCTCAGATCGACGATATTTTGCTGTTGTATATTTCCAGATCGCTGAGCTCAGTTCGACAATAGCAGAGCTCAGTTCGACGATTTCAGATATCTTCAAGGATGTTTCTAGATTCAATTTCAAATCAGTTAAGGAGTTATTCTGCAATTAATTCAGAGATTTCCTAGCCGTTTTCATTCATTTCTGGACCAAGTTTCAAGGGATTTCTCAAGGAATATTTCTGTGGACTTTCCTCTAGAAGAGATTGTGCAATTAAGGATGCCATTAATGCTGGCCAACGGCTATTCTTCTAAAATAATGTTATTCTATTGTGTATCAGAGAATAAAAGAGAAGAATTTTGAATCTCACAGAAAATACAGATTACAGAGCGACAGACACACAGACAGACATCAATAATCTTCAACAAAATATTCTGCCTCAAGAATTCTCAAGAACACACATCCAAGGAGATCAAGCTTTCTCAAATCTTCAGATCTCTCTTGTCCAAAGTGTTCAAGGCCAACATATTTCAAGACTCCAGACATTCAACATTTCAGCTATTGCTGAAATCATCTATTGCTGGAGCTCAATCTTTGAAGGCCTATCACCCTCAGCAAAGCTTTTCTTCCTGAAGATCTCAAGGATTCAGGGGGAGCTTTGACATCAACAATCCACATAGTCTTCTCAGTTGTTTGAGAAAGAGAAGACTTCCATCACTCTCTCACCCCCTCTCTGTAAAGGATTTCTCAAACTCCCTTCAAAAGTTTGAGCTTGGTTTTTGAGCACCTTGTCAAAAGCTCATTGGTGGCAAGACACCTGATCAAAAAATCTGCTTTGGTTTTTGAGCACCTTATCAAAAGCTCATTGGTGCCTAGGACACCTGATCAACTCATCCTGCAGTGGATTCCTAACTAGGGTGGTAGAAGAGTGGATGTACCCAAGTTTAGGGGAACCACTATGTAACGCCCCGAAACTCAAAGGAGCAAAGGGGGACATTTTGGGCCAGTGTGAGTTCTGGCTGCAGGCACACGGCCTGGGACACGGGCGTGTCCCAGGGCGTGTCAAGCCTGTGTCGACACTAAGGTGGGAAGTCGACACTTTGATCTCGACATTGTGTCGAGACTGGGCACACGGCCTGCGACACGGGCGTGTCGCAGGGCGTGTCGACCCGTGTCGACACTTAGCCGCGAAGTCGACACTGTGCTTTGACAATGTGTCGAGACATGGCACACGGCCTGCGACACGGGCATGTCGCAGGGCGTGTCATCCCGTGTCGACACTCGTCCCGCGAAGTCGACACTTTGGTGTCGACAATGTGTCGAGATATGGCACACGGCCTGTGACACGGGCATGTCGCAGGGCGTGTCGACCCGTGTCGACACTTAGCCGCGAAGTGTCGAGACCGTGTACACGGCTTGGAGCCCAGGCGTGTCAAGGTGACACGGGTAGGGATACGGGCGTGTCTTAGAACCCGTGCAGTGCTCGGGTTGAAAATGGGGAAAAAATCATGGGGTACACGGCCGGCTACACGGCCGTGTCAGGTGGAACACGGGCGTGGCAGATCGAACACGGGCGTGTTCGATACCCGTGTGAGGTTCCAGGTGATCCGATTTTGACGGCGAATGAGGCACACGGCCCTGGACAAGGGCGTGTGCCAGGCCGTGTTCGGTCCAGATTGGGCATTTCAGTCCCGAATCAAAGCCGTTCATTTCTTTGACTGAAGATCCAACGGCTGGGGGTTGTTCCTGAAGGGATATACACGGGTTTTGACTTAGAAAACCCTCACTTTTCATACCTTGTTCTCTTTCTAAGTCCTTGGAGAGAGAGGAGAGCTAAGTGAAGAAGAAGGAGCTAGATCCTCCATTGGAGGAGCTTCGGAGCTCCGAATCGCAAGCCGACTCCGGATCCACGGAGGCAACGCTAGTGCGGTGATTTCCATCCGATTACATTTCAATGGCGCCAAAGAGGAATGCAAGGGTAACGATCCTCATCTTGAGCATGAGTCTCTCTCTTTATTAGCATAGGAAGCCTGCTCTCGCGAGTTTGCGGAGAGTTGGAGGCGTTCCTTCGGGTAGATATGTGAAGTCCCCGTTGTTTAGTGTCCGTATGCGAGAACGAACATAGGCATGATGTGTGAAGCCTACCCAGACATGTTAGTCTGGATCGGTGATGTTGCATTGCATAAGGCCGGAGAAGACTCCGTGCTATTGGTTGTTTTTCGTGTTTTCTACGCGGTAGATTGCAGCAGGGAGCCTTGGGGACTAAACCGAAGGTGCACCCGGAAAACTGGGCGGATACGAGATCTTGCCAACTTGGTGGCTTGAGAGCCAACTTGAACATAACGGGGTTATGTGACTTGTGATGGAAATGGGACTCGGTGGAAGTTTGACCCGCGCAAATGTCTTAAATTGTCGTTGCGATGTGAGCACGGGTTAGATGGAACCGTACCCATTCTATGTCGTTCGGTTAAAGAGACCTAAAGGCACGTGGCACTTACCGTTGGCATAGATTAGGGTCTTCGGCGGTCGATGGCTTAAATTGTCGTGACCCAGGCCAGGAAGACAAATTGCTCATAGGTTTGGCCATCCAAGTGGCGGTGGTGAGTCCGGAATGTCTATGGCTTTAATTGACGTGACATCGACCGGTTCACCGAGAATGTGCCCTGAGAGCACGGGGCGTGTGGCCGTGCGAGCCAACGTTTGTGATGAAATGGCTATATGTGCTTATTGCTCGCTTATGCTAATGAAATGCAGGGAAGGAGCATCGCTGCCCCGAGTCAGGGGCGGGATCGTTATAATTTGGTCAGCATTGCTGACCGTTGCCTTGTTTTGCCACCGTGCGGTGGTTTGTTGCTTGCAGGTGCAGCTGGACCAAGTGGTCAATAGCGGGCTAAAGCCCTTTTTGCGAAGCCGGCCCTTGAAGGCCCAAATGGAAATGTTTATTGCTTTATTCATGTATGACCGGCCTGCGTGCCGTGGTTTGTAAATCATGTAACATTCAAGTGAAACATTTTGTAAGGCCTTAAGGCTTGTTTTGAGTATTTTGTAATAACATTCCTGTTTTGTACTAGTGGACATTCGTGCTCTAATGCTGGGTTCTTTGTTTACAACTTTTATAAACTGCTTCCGCTAGAATGCTCTGTGTAGGACGTTGAGATTGGTTGGATGGTTTCCATAAGTAACCACCCGGTCTGTCTGTGGTATATGGCGTCGGGCCCCGGCCGGACCTACTGCTATATGCTATGCGACGGATAGGGGGTGTTACAATTTGGTATCAGACTACTGGTTTTGGTTGGGCTTAAACTGAATTCGTGGGTGAATTCTTTTTACGGGGTGGTGAGCACATTGTGTGCGTCATCGTAATAACAGTAAAAAGAACCCATGAATGTCCACTTAGGAATGAAAATACTCGTGTTTGAGGAACCTGCGTGTTCCTATAATTGTTGTTTGCAATTTATTTGGTCGCTTAACGGTGTTTTGTACCACTATAGGTGACCCGAAGTGGTGTTGGGCCGTCAGAACGCCGAGTTTCTGAGGCTAGTAGTGCACCGGATGTTGCTCCTACAACACCTGTATCGGCTGAGAATATTTGATTGGTGGCTGAAGCGGTGTTGGCCGTGATTAATGCGCAGCCTGAAAGGCAAACGCAGCAGCCCGCTCCTGTGATGGAGCAAGTACCTCTTCAAGAGGCTGAGCCGAGGAGGGTGGAGCAAGTGGTTGTAGAACCGGTAGTGCCAAGGAGGGCAATTGAGAGGCAGCTAAAGCATGTAATGAGCTTTAACCCTCCGCTATTCTTGGGGTTGGGAACCCCATCTCAGGCTGAAGACTGGCTCTCCAGGGTGAAGAGAGTCATGACAGCAACGGAGACGGAGGAGTGGCAAATGACCACCATCGCTACGTTCCTTTTGGACGGTGAGGCGAGGATGTGGTGGGAAGGTTTGGAGCTGCATCATTTGAGAGGTAGGCAACTTGGTGATGACTCGATGGAGGAGTTCTCGAGATTATTTTTGGCTAGATACCTCCCGTCGACGCAGAAGATATCGTTGGAGAATGTGTTCCTGAAGTTGGTACAGGGTGAGAGTAGCGTGGATGAATATCTCCACGAGTTTACTCGTCTGAGTCGTTATGCTAGCTCCACCATCGTGGATGAGGAGCGCAAGACTAATCGCTTCTATGAAGGCTTGAGGGATGAGTTGAGACTACTACTTTCGGGGCCGATGACGCAGGGTTTCTTAACCTTGGTCAATACTGCCCGGTCCTTGGAGAAGGACATGAAGAACGTACAAGCAAAGAAAAGCTTGGGTGAGAAGAAATCTGAATTTAAAGTGCCGACTAATTCAAAGACCGGCTATCGGAGGGCTTTCAAGAAGCATAGGACTTCGGGTCCAGCTCCTTCTGGTGCTTCTGGGGCGACTACAAGTCGGACCCCGGGCGTGTGTTTTACATGCGGAAAGACGGGGCACTTTGCCCGTGACTGTTGGAGCGGACGTCCTAAGTCCGAGAGGAAGCCGGGAGCTACATATGAAGAGAAGGGAAAGGCGGTGGAGTCGACCGCATCCCACTATGCTCCGGCCCAACCAAGGGTCTATAATCTTGGCCAACAGGAGGCCATCAAACAAGCTGATGTGGTGACAGGTACGGTTTAATTATAGCAAGTCAATTTATTTAAATACTTGTTATGCACATATTACCTAACCACTACTTGTTTAGGATTTGTATTGATTTGTGAAAATCCGGCACGAGCACTCTTCGATACGGGAGCTTCACACTCCTTCTTGTCCGAAGGATTTGTATCACGCATCGGAGCCCCTTCTTCGATGGCGAAGGACAAGTTGGATGTGTTGTTGCCCAATGGGTGTTCGATGCGAGCGGATAAGATCTGCGATGTTAAGATTCGTATTGGGGAGCAGGAGTTTGACCTGCGGGCGTCCTTACTTCCGTTGGTGGAGTTCGACGTCATATTTGGCATGGACTGGCTCTCGGAGCAGCAGGCCCATATAGATTGAGGTAGCAAGGAAGTCAAGCTGGGAGCAAGTCGTGAGACGACTTTTACGGGCTTAAAGGGGTCGAGCAAGACGTTGATGTCTGCTCTTCAGGTGGTGAAGGCGGTTCGTGCTGGAGCAGAACTGTTCTTTACACTAGTGGAGGTTGCAAAGCCGAAGCCCGCGTTGGATTGTATTTCAGTGGTATCGGAATACCCTGATGTGTTTCCCGCAGATCTTCCTGGAGCCCCGCCTCAGCGGGAGATAGATTTTACGATCGAGCTAGTGCCAGGTGCAAAGCCTGTGTCACGATCTCCGTATCGGCTAGCGCCTAAGGAAATGGCGGAGCTGAAAGTTCAACTTCAAGAGTTGTTGGAGCAAGGGTATGTGCGCCCGAGTGCTTCGCCTTGGAGCGCACCGGTCCTCTTTGTTAAGAAGAAGGACAGAAGCTTGAGGCTATGTATTGATTATCGGGAGCTAAACAAGCTAACTGAGAAGAACAAGTACCCGATCCCTCGGATTGATGATCTCTTTGATCAGTTAGTCGGGTCGACGGTGTACTCGAAGTTGGATCTCAAGGTTGGGTACTATCAGCTACAGATAAGGGAGAGTGATATCCCGAAGACAGCGTTTAGTATGAGGTACAGGCATTATGAGTTTACGGTCATGCCGTTTGGGCTGACGAATGCGCCGTCAGTGTTCATGGATTTGATGAACAGGATGTTCAGGGAGTACTTGGACCCTTTCGTGATCGTCTTCATCGACGATATCTTGGTGTACTCGCAAAGTGAGGAAGATCACTTCAAGCATCTTCATTTGGTGTTGGAGACGCTAAGGAGAAATCAGTTGTATGCCAAGTTCTCGAAGTGCGAGTTTTGGCTATCCTCAGTGGCGTTCCTCGGGCATATAGTAAGTGGAGAGGGTATTGCTGTGGATCCGGCGAAGATTGTTGTGATACGGGAGTGGCCTGAGCTTGCTACGGTAGCAGAAGTCCGGAGCTTTTTGGGGCTTGCCGGCTATTATAGGCGCTTCGTAGAGAACTTCTCGCGGATAGCGTTACCTCTCACTAATTTGACGAGGAAGGAACATAAGTTCGTTTGGACGCCGGAGTGCGCGCGAGCTTTTGAGGAGTTGAAGTGTCGGTTGACCACGGCGCTTGTGCTGAGTTCGCCATGTGGAACTGAAGGCTATGAGATATATAGCGATGCTTCAGGAAGCGGTTTGGGTTGCGTGCTACTGCAACACAGAAGCGTGATAGCTTATGGCTCGAGACAGCTAAAAGTGCACGAGAGAAATTATCCATTCCATGACTTGGAGTTAGCGGCCGTGATTTTTGCCTTGAAGCTGTGGAGACACTATTTGTACAGTGTGAAGATTGATATCTACACCAATCACAAGAGCCTAAAGTATCTAATTGATCAGAAGGATCTGAATATGCGGCAGCGTAGGTGGATGGAGTTCCTGGAGGACTATACATTCAAGATCCACTACGTGCCTGGCAAAGGGAATGCGGTTACGGACGCGTTGAGTCGCCGAGCCCCAGCTCAAGCCAATTGGCTATCGGTGCATGATGAGCGGTTGGTGCGAGAGTTGGAGGCGTTGGAGATTGTTTGCGTGGATAAACAATCTAGTGTTGAAGCAGTTCTGAATTGGACTGAAGTCCAATATGACCTGGCTGATCGTATTCGGCAGGCTTTGGATATGGATGCTCATATGAAGCAGTTCATGGTAGAGGCTCTGGATGGGTCAAATTCCCAATTCGTCGTGGAGGACGGGTTGCTTTGGAAAGACGGTCGTTTGTGCGTCCCAAGTGTGGGCAATTTGCGGGTGGAGTTGTTGTACGAGGCACACCATACCAAGTACTCGATTCACCCGGGGAGCACGAAGATGTACCGTGATGTGAAGAAACTATTTTGGTGGCCGGGTTTGAAGAAGGATGTTGCGCTATACGTAGCGAAGTGCCAAACCTGCGCCTTGGTAAAGGCGGAGTGCCAAAAGCCGGGAGGATTTCTTAAGTCCTTGCCTATTCCGGAGTGGAAATTTGACGACATCTCTATGGACTTTGTGCACGGTTTGCCAAGGTCGCAAAAGGGGAACGACGCCATTTGGGTGGTTGTTGATCGATTAACGAAGGTGTCGCATTTTATTCCGCATAGGAAGGATGATCCGGTGGAGAAACTGACAAAGCTTTATGTGGATAACATAGTACGGCTTCATGGTGTGCCCCGCAGCATCGTGAGTGACCGAGATGGGCGGTTCACGTCCAATGATTGGAGGCTAGTGCAGCAAATGTTGGGAACAAAGCTGAAATTCAGCACAGCCTTCCATCCGCAAACGGATGGGCAGACCGAGAGGGTCAATAGAACCATGGAAGACATGCTTCGCATGTGTGTCTTGGATTTTGGAAAGCAATGGGAAGACCACCTTTATTTGGTGGAGTTCGCATACAACAACAGCTACCAAGCAAGTATTCAGATGGCGCCCTTCGAGGCCCTATATGGTAGAAGATGTCGCACGCCGTTGTCTTGGTTAGAAACGGGTGAGTCAAAGTTGTATAAGCGATCGGAAGTGGAGGATGCTACTTCTTTGGTGAGAACCATTCGGGTGAGGTTGCTTATCGCTCAGGACCGGCAAGCAAAGTACTATAATGCCAAGCACAGGAACGTGGAGTTCGCTGTGGGCGATTATGTATACTTAAAGATCAAGCCGTTCAAGGGTGTCTCGCGGGTGCGGCGGTTGAAAAAGCTAAGCCCTAGATACCTTGGACCGTTTGAGGTTCTGGAGCGAGTTGGTGAAGTGGCCTATAGGTTGAAGCTTTCAGTGGAGCTAAGTGGTCTACATGATGTATTCCATATTTCGGTGCTTCGGAAGGCGGTGCAGGAGCCTACGCAAGTGATCGCGGTCGATCAAGTGCCGGTGGAAAGTGGGCTAACGACAAAGGTCAAGCCCGTGCGGATTGAAGACTCGGAGGTCAAGCGGCTACGCAATAAAGAGATCAGGATGGTCAAGGTCTGGTGGGACAATTGCGGTCATGAGGAGCTCTCTTGGGAGCGAGAGCAGACTATGCTTGATGAATATCCGGAGTTGTTCCGCTCAGGTACAAATTTTGGTTTTGTACATGTCTTTCCTTTATGTAATTTCGTGGGCGAAATTCTTTTAAGAGGGGTAGAGTTGTAACGCCCCGAAACTCAAAGCAGCAAAGGGGGACATTTTGGGCCAGTTTGAGTTCTGGCTGCATGCACACGGCCTGGGACACGGGCGTGTCCCAGGGCGTGTCAAGCCTGTGTCGACACTAAGGCGGGAAGTCGACACTTTGATCTCGACATTGTGTCGAGACTGGGCACACGGCCTGCGACACGGGCGTGTCGCAGGGCATGTCGACCCGTGTCGACACTTAGCCGCGAAGTCGACACTGTGCTTTGACAATGTGTCGAGACATGGCACACGGCCTGCGACACGTGCTTGTCGCAAGGCGTGTCAGCCCGTGTCGACACTCGTCCCGCGAAGTCGACACTTTGGTGTCGACAATGTGTCGAGACATGGCACACGGGCTGCGACACGGGCATGTCGCAGGGCGTGTCGACCCGTGTCGACACTTAGCCGTGAAGTGTCGAGACTGTGTACACGACTTGGAGCCCAGGCGTGTCAAGGTGACACGGGTAGGGACACGGGCGTGTCCTAGAACCCGTGCAGTGCTCGGGTTGAAAATGGGGAAAAATCATGGGGTACACGGCCGGCTACACGGCCGTGTCAGGTGGAACACGGGCGTGTCAGATCGAACACGGGCATGTTTGATACCCGTGTGAGGTTCCAGGTGATCCGATTTTGACGGCGAATGAGACATACGGCCATGGACACGGGCGTGTGCCAGGCCGTATTCGGTCCAGATTGGGCATATCAGTCCCGAATCAAAGCCGTTCATTTCTTTGACTGAAGATCCAACGGCTGGGGGTTGTTCCTGAAGGGATATACCCGGGTTTTGACTTAGAAAACCCTCACTTTTCATACCTTGTTCTCTTTCTAAGTCCTTGGAGAGAGAGGAGAGCTAAGTGAAGAAGAAGGAGCTAGATCCGCCATTGGAGGAGCTTCGGAGCTCCGAATCGCAAGCCGACTCCGGATCCACGGAGGCAATGCTAGTGCGGTGATTTCCATCCGATTACATTTCAATGGCGCCAAAGAGGAATGCAAGGGTAACGATCCTCATCTTGAGCATGAGTCGCTCTCTTTCTTAGCATAGGAAGCCCGCTCTCGCGAGTTTGCGGAGAGTTGGAGGCGTTCCTTCGGGTAGATATGTGAAGTCCCCGTTGTTTAGAGTCCGTATGCGAAAACGGACATAGGCATGATGTGTGAAGCCTACCCGGACATGTTAGTCTGGATCGGTGATGTTGCATTGCATAAGGCCGGAGAAGACTCCGTGCTATTGGTTGTTTTTCGGGTTTTCTACGCGGTAGATTGCAGCAGGGAGCCTTGGGGACTAACCCGAAGGTGCACCCGGAAAACTGGGCGGATACGAGATCTTGCCAACTTGGTGGCTTGAGAGCCAACTTGAACATAACGGGGTTATGTGACTTGTGATGGAAATGGGACTCGGTGGAAGTTTGACCCGCGCAAATGGCTTAAATTTCCGTTGCGATATGAGCACGGGTTAGATGGAACCGTACCTGTTCTATGTCGTTCGGTTAAAGAGACCTAAAGGCACGTGGCACGTACCGTTGGCATAGATTAGGGTCTTCGGCGGTCGATGGCTTAAATTGTCGTGACCCAGGCCAGGAAGACAAATTGCTCATAGGTTTGGCCGTCCAAGTGGAGGTGGTGATTCCGGAATGTCTATGGCTTTAATTGACGTGACATCGACCGGTTCACCGAGAATGTGCCCTGAGTGCACGGAGCGTGTGGCCGTGCGAGCCAACGTCTGTGATGAAATGGCTATATGTGCTTATTGCTCGCTTATGCTAATGAAATGCAGGGAAGGAGCATCGCCGCCCCGAGTCAGGGGCGGGATCGTTATAATTTGGTCAGCATTGCTGACCGTTGCCTTGTTTTGCCACCGTGCGGTGGTTTGTTGCTTGCAGGTGCAGCTGGACCAAGTGGTCAATAGCGGGCTAAAGCCCTTTTTGCGAAGCCGGCCCTCGAAGGCCCAAATGGAAATGTTTATTGCTTTATTCATGTATGACCGGCCTGCGTGCCGTGGTTTGTAAATCATGTAACATTCAAGTGAAACATTTTGTAAGGCCTTAAGGCTTGTTTTGAGTATTTTGTAATAACATTCCTGTTTTGTACTAGTGGACATTCGTGCTCTAATGCTGGGTTCTTTGTTTACAACTTTTATAAACTGCTTCCGCTAGAATGCTCTGTGTAGGATGTTGAGATTGGTTGGATGGTTTCCATAAGTAACCACCCGGTCTGTCTGTGGTATATGGCCTCGGGCCCCGGCCGGATCTACTGCTATATGCTATGCGACGGATAGGGGGTGTTACACACTATATTTCCTTGTGTCTTCTGGTTTTGCTTATCTTTATTTTTGTTTCTGGCCTTGATTTTTCTGTGATTAGTTTTTGATTAACTTAGTTCTGTGATTAGATTTATTATTGCTTCCCTGCTCACTCTTATTACAACAATTGTTGTAAAAAGTTTCAAAGCACCATATACTCTATTCACCCCCTCTAGAGTATACCAGATCTAGCTGCACTTTCATATACAATAGACCGTGCAAAATGACCTCTTGGTTTATAAGTTCGTGAGAGCGTGCTTATAAGTTAATGTTTTTATTCAGTAAAATATATGCTTGCTAGAAAACCAACACCCTTTCGTATAAATTGGTATGGGACTTTTTATATGATAGCAGCCCTGCAAAAGATCTCTTGGCTTATGTGTTTTCATATAAGTTAAGATTACTTTCTTGTTCAGTTTTTCACACCTTATTTACGGCCATATATACTATAGAACTGCTAGATTAGTTCCGCCGCTATCTGATTAATTGTTATTCTCCATCTTCATGTCCTCTCCTTTCCTTCTCCCCGCTCGGTGCCTAGGATCCATGGGGGAAGGGCGGGGGATGATAGGACTTAGTCTTTTAGACTAATGGTTTTTGAACCACATCATTTTAGGGGACCGTAGAGCCCAGCATGGAGGAGCAGCCCCGGTGGTCGGCACGCTTAGAGATGGGGCAGTCTAGTACCAGAGTTCAAACGGCAGGGACGGTGAGTCCTATTCGTTACTAGTTGTTTTAGTTTTGCTTCCGCGATGAGAGATTTGTAATGAGGCATTGATATACTGGGCATGAGCCCAAGATTTTAGTATTTCATTATATCTGTGGACACTCCCATCGTGGAGTTTATTTAATATTTATGTGATTTCTGTGGAATTGCATTTATTATTTTGTTACAATTGTGATCGATTTGGCCGACAGGATCGGCGTTTTATAATGATGATCTTCCCAGGTACGAAGGTGTCACCGCAAAACGGCGGTTCCGTGCCTAAGACCCCGGTGTTTTAAAGAAAAAATAGGGGGAGGGGGTCTTACACAAGCTCCACCCTCTTTGTTTCCCCTACTTTGATCAGCATCCCAACAACAGTTCTTCACCTATCCTTCTTCTATGATCAATAAGGCAACCCTTCTTTCTCCTCTAAAAGGACGACGACCGCTTTCTCTCCCTCCGACAGCCGCTTCTCCATCTTCCTTGGGCTCTGATTACGCATAGGGCTTCGCTCAAATCCTCCTTCACTCGGATTTTAGACTCGATTTTGTTTCCTCTTGATAAGATCTACTCTTTTTCCGCTTGTTTTAGATTTGTCCTAGATTCGTGAAATTATTCATGCCCTATATTCATTCAACTTGTGTTTCAGATTTTTGCCCCCTTGCGATCGTCTAACTGTGGTTTGTTCGTGATTTCCGGCACAGCTCCTCGACTCAAGTGATGGAATTTCTCCAAACCCCTCTCTGAATTATGGTTTCCCCAAGCCCAAGCGCCGCCAAGTCTCCTTCGCGTGGTAATCTCTTCTCCCGTCACTGTTGAGGAAGGCAAATTTCTAAACCCCGCTCTTGTTTGAGTCTTGCGATTAATAAATTGCTGTGCTAGCATTTGGTTTTCTATCATGTCAAATTATCAAATATTGTTTGTGATTGTTCCTGAACATGTCCAGTTAGGGTTTCTAAATCTTTCTTGCACCGCTTAGCCGCCTCCATCAGATTCAGCTTCATTTAAGGCAAGTAGAGATCCCTCTCTCTTACAATCATTGCGTTTTATTTATTTCCTCTATTCTTTGATTACATGTTTGCATTTATGTATATAGTTTATCCGTCAAATGATTTTAATTCTTGAACGCCCAATTGGTTCAGTCAATATCTTAGAGCATAATATGCTTGAAATGTCATGAGTTATGATCGTGAATGATTTTCTATTTGATTTATCACTTAGATAATTGATTTCTCATTTGATGAAGAATTTTGAAGACTGATAGATTGTTGAGTTAGTCAAATTGTCATTATATTAAATGTACGAATTCTGGTTATTGAATTTACGATTAGTGTTAGTATATCATGCTTGTAACGTTCATATTTTATTTGAGAGATAATTGTGTCTTAAAATGATTTAAATCTAGACGAGTACTTGATATCTCAGAATTGATTCATGTCAAACTTATCTCTGCAATGTGCTTGAAAAGTCTTCTTGTTACTATGACCTTAACCTCTCAAACTCGCAAGGTTAAAACTCACTGTTTAGTTTTTTTCCGTGTAATCAAATCTTGTAACTTATGTCTTTTTAATTACAAGAATTATGTTAATCTGTTTTATGATATGAAGTTTCCCCTTAAATGTGAACCCGTTCCTATTACGAGCGTTAAACTATGAATCCTGCAATCCATTGATGTCATAAACAATCTTGAAAGGTAACGGTTAGTTGGGGCAACTCTCTGCTTGCATGGTCACGACAAGGAGGAACCTGTCCAATAGGACTTGTGTCTGACCCTGAGTGTGAACCATGTGCACCTCCAGAAACACCTACACACTTCATTGTTTACAACTTGTGATATTACATGATCAATTATATATTATGCTCTGGAGTAAGCTTAATTCAAGTTATTTCTGTTTGGCTATTTTACTTGTACGTCTTGTTATCTTTGCTTCATTGAAAACTGGTACTCATACTTTTCTGCTTCGCTTACTGTTCTGTACTTTACCTGGCTCACCCTGTTTATTTCAATATTCTAAAGCTTTTCCTTTCTATTTTGGAATTACCTTAGCCTTCGTGGCAGTGCCGCCAGGTCCTCAAGCCTGATCTGCATTAAGTTATAGGTTCTATGTTTACATTTCTTTTTCTTTACTGTCTATCTTTTTTTTAAATAATAATAATGTTTAGTAAATCATACACAACTGCTAGACTATATAAATTATGTACTAAAATAAGATATATTTCATGTTCATTTTGGTGAGAATCTTCATTGCATGAAATATGTATTAGTGCCTTGTACTATGAGTTTTATTAAAAATACATGTGTACTACCATATTTTAAAGTTTCTGCAAAATAACTATTTTTTTTCAAATTAATTACTTTAAAACTATTTTCAGTATTCTCTGCTTCCGCCTTAGCATGCATGATTTTCTTTCCGCCCATGCCTGTGGCATCACGACCCGCCCGAAGCGAACTCTGACTTTCCTTGAGATGGGTCGTGATAGTTGGTATTAGAGCCAGGTTTGCATCTAAAGATAAAATATTTTATAAACTTCACATATTTTGAAATTGCATCGTATAAATATATATAAGCATGTATCATTCCTTCACTCAGTTTGTCATTATTTGTTGTTCGCGGCTGAAACATACACACACTCACTCATAAGCATGAGTAGTGTGCACATGAATGTAAAGGGTTATGGACAAACTTAATATTTTTGTGCATATGAATTTTCACAAGCGTAAACACCGCTTGCGAATATTAAATTGTATGAGTGGTTTAATATTTTCAAGTGCGTTGATATTAGAATCATTATATGCATGACATATTAAGTGAAATGAGCGCATAATATGACATGTGCATCCATTCATTTGCATTTATATCATAAATCATTACACAAGTGTTAAGCTAAAAACTACAATAATGATTGTACACGCATGAATTTACTATATGATTGACATCACACATGATCTTTTGGTTGCACTTGCAAGATCATTCCCTAGAGATGTCCTTTGAAAATGCTTAAATTATTACATGATTTATGTATCTAATAGTAGGAATGTGTTAGAATCTCTAGTTTCAAGTTTCTGGTATTCGTATTCAGCCTTCCTGTTTTGCTTGACTAACAATCTTCACATGTCCTCTTGTATCTCCTATAAGATAGCTCTTAAGTGTCAGCAAGAAATGAGAACCTTCTTATAAATGGTTTTACTGAATTACTTTAGTGTTGTTTTGTGCTCTTCCATCCCTAGGGTGACTCGCTTCTGTTGGTACCCAATCATCATTCAGTTTCGTTTCCTCTTTTGGTGTTCTATCTTCTTTTCGTGCAAAGATCTTTCTCTTTTGAATTATGGAGTTTTATCCCTCAATTTTGAGCTAATTGAAGCAATTCATGTGTTTCCTGAACCCAATCCTTCGTATCTGGTCGACCTTGCTAAGATCGTGTTGTATCAAGTACGCAAGCTTCAAAAGAAAATCTTTTCTTTTGATCTTGCTAGTCTCTGAATTTGTTCTCCTTTCCATTTCAATACCTTCATAGTTAACCTTCATACCTCGACTTACAAACCGTGTCAGAATGAATGTTATCTGAATCTTTGCCATAAGAGACCCAATTCAGAGAATTCTCAGAAAGTTTTGGGACGAAACTTACTAAGTATGGGAGAATTTAACAACCCATATTTTAGCATATAAAAAAATATTTAATTCAATTAAATCTATGAATGACAATTTTGTAATTTGCCTAAGTGGGGTATTTTTCTCCCTCTTATAGCTAGACGACCCACCCTCTCCCGTTTAAAATTTTGGCCTAAGGTTTTCCCATGCACAGTCTCCTACAAGCGCATAGCCTGCTCCTGCTCCCTGTTGTTTCCGTAATCCGCAACATTCAACCCCGCCGAATCCGCCACATCTCCTGCTCCCGTATCGTCCCGACGCCTCCTCCTCTTGCTCTGGCCGGTGGTTTCCACTGCTCCAAGAGCCAGCTCTGCCCCCTGCGTTTCCTCCTGCTTTGATCAGAAGCCCAACAACAGTTCTTCTCCTCTCCTTCTTCTATCATCAGCAAAACAACCCTTCTTTCTCCTCAAAAAGGCTGACAACAGCCTTCTCTCCCTCCAACAGCCTCTTATCCATCTTCCTTGGGCTCCGATTACGCCTAGGGCTTCGCTCAAATCATCCTCCACTCGGATTTTGGACTCCATTTTGGTTCCTCTTGGTAAGATCTACTTGTTTTCCCCTTATTTCAGATTTGCCCTAGTTTCGTGAAATTATTCGTGCCCTATATTTCGTTCAACTTGTGTTTCAGATTTTTGCCCCTTTGCGATCGCCTAACCGTGCTTTGTTCGTGATTTCCGGCATAGCTCCTCGACTCAAGTGATGTAATTTCTCCAAACCCCTCTTCGAATAAGGTTTTCCCCAAGCCCAAGCACAGCCAAGTCTCCTTCTTCGTGTGGTAATCTCTTCTCCCCTTACTGTTGAGGAAGGTAAACTTTTAAACCCCTCTCTTGTTTGAGTCTTGGGATAAATAAATTGTTGTGCTAGTGTTTGGTTTTTCGTCATGTCAAATTATCAAATATTGTCTGTGATTGTTCTTGAACAGGTCCAGTTCGGGTTTCTAATTCTTGCTTGCGACGCTCAGCCACCTCCGTCAGATTCAGCCTCATTTAAGGCAAGTAAAGATCCCTCTCTTGAAATCGTTGAGTTTTATTTATTTCCTCTGTTCTTTGATTACATGTGCAGATTCTTGTATATAGTTGATCCGTCAAATTATTTTAATTCTTTAACACCCAATTGGTTCAGTCAATATCTTAAGGTTTAATGTGCTTGAAATGTCATGAGTAATGATTGTGAAAGATTTTATATTTGATTTATCACTTAGATAATGGATTTCTCATTTGATGAATAATTTGAAGACTAATAGATTGTTGAGCATGAGTCACATTGTCATTATAATAAATGTACGAATTCTGGTGGTGAAGTTATGATTTGTGTTTTTATATCATGCTCGTAACGTTCATATTTTATTTCAGAGATAATTATGTCTTAGAATAATTTAAATATAGACGAGTATTTGATATCTCTGAATTGATTCATGTCAAACTTATCTCTGCGATGTGCTTGAAAATTCTTCTTGTTACTATGACCTTAACCCCTCAAACCCGCAAGGTTCAAACTCACTGTTTAGTTTCTTCTGTGTCATCAAATCTTGTTTCTTAGGTCCGTCAAATTTCAAAAATTATGTAAATCTGTTTCATGATCTGAAGTTTCCCCATTAATGTGAACACATGACTGTTACGATCGTTAAACTATGAATCCTACAATCCATTGATGTCATAAGCAATCTTTGAAAGGTAACGGTTAGTTGAGGCAACTCTCTCCTTGCTTGTTCACGTAAAGGAGGAACCTGTCCAATAAGACTTGTGTCTGTGTGAACATGTGCACCCCCGTAAACAGCTACACACTTCATTGATTACAACTTGTAATATTACATGATCAATTATATGTTATGCTCCAGAGTAAGCTTAATTCAAGTCATTTTTTTGGCTATTTTACTTGTTCGTGTTGTTAGCTTTGCTTCATTGAAAACTGGTACCCATACATTTCTGTTTCTCTTATGTTTTGTACTTTACCTTGCTCACCCTGTTTATTTCAATGTTCTGAGTATTTTGCTTTCTGTTTTTGAATTGACTTAGCGCTCGTGACAGCGCCACTTGGTGCTCAAGCCTGATCTGCATTAAGTTCTACATTTTATGCTTACATTTCTTTTTCTTTACTGTCAGAAATTTTTTATGTTATAATAATGATCAGTAAATCATGGACAACTACTAGGCTATTTAAAATATGTACTGGAATACGATATGTTGCTTGCTAATTTTCGTGGAAATCCTCGTTGCCTGAAATCTGTATCAGTGCCTTATTTGTTGATGCGCAGAAATGGGGGAGCGGACACCAGCAGATAACGGGTGTTCAGTCTCACAAGGATGAGGTGACGAGGTTGATGAGGATGCAGGGATAATGAGAGGTTGATGTGGAACTGTCGAGCAGACGGTTACTTTGATGGTTAGGTTTAGAGGTTGATGCCGAAAGGGGAGATGAGAGGGGGCCTCTTACAGCGGAAACAACAGACTTCGCCCCCCGCGGCTTAAATGTCACTCTTGCGACGATCTTTCTTTTGATTATAATTCAGTGTTACAGCTTGAGTTGAGTCTTTTACATGAGAAAATAAATGGTAAAAGGGGAAGCTAACGGCAAGTGGAAAGAAGATGCCAGATGCCGCGCAGACTGAGCAAAGAGGTCGGTAGACTGCGCGGACTGTTTGATCTCGCAGCTCGCAAAACAAGGCAGGGCGAGCGGCGCTATCAAGCCAGGAAGCCCAATGAGGTCGCTGAGACCAAGGCCGGGGAAACAGGCCGCACGGGCTTAACCGAGGAGGCCGCGCGGACTAGAAAGTTGTGTCCGCAAGGTTTGTTGTGATGATTGTCCTTGGTGGTCCTCCTCCCCAAATGAGAGGTACGAGGGTCTATTTATAGGCCCGAGGAGATGACGATCTTGGTAAAGTCACCCCAGGTATGTCGGTGAGTTGTACGAGAAGAACTTGGAGTCCGTCGAGCCCGCATCATGTCGTGTGGTTAGGGAGCTTACCTACTTGAACTGATGATGTTGGTAGACTGGACGAGTCCGCCTCTACTGCACTAAGAGATCCCGCGCTAAGCTATGCGAGCTGAGGAGTAGTCCACCCGCTACTGGGGAGTAGAGGGTGCCGAGAAACTGGAGGGCTAAGTAGAGGACTGCATAATGGGTCTGCCCAGCCTGCGACGGACGGGTAGAGTCTGCCTCCTGCTGCTGGAGGCTTGTCCCCCCTGCTGGGAAACAAGGGCTTGGCGACCTGTCGGGCTGAAGAGAGCAGGTCGCGCATGTTGTTGGATGAAGCGAGTTCGCCAGCCGATGAGTAGAGCGTCCACCTCCCTTTGGCGGACAGAGGCTGAGTCTGCCACCTTCTAACAGATAGGAGGAGCTGGTCGCCATTGCTGGAGGTGGGAGCTCGCCACCTTCTAGAGGGCTGGAGTCGAGTCCGCTTTGTGTTGTTTGGTCTGGTGAAGTGTTGTCAGTTCTGCTGCCAAGTCCTTCCACAGGCGGGCTGAGACCGAGTCCGCCCTCTTCTGGCGGACTGAAGGGGCAGGCCGCTCATGCTGTGGTCGACCTAGAGGCAGGTTGCCTGTTGGGCTGTGTGAAGCTTGTCGCGTACTGTTGGGAGACCTGGAGGCAGGTCACCTGACGATTTGGCGGTTTTCCTAGTTTGTTGTGTGACCTGCAGGAGTGGGCTGAAGAAGAAAGTCGGGACTCTTGCTGAGTTTGCCTCTATCTGGCAGTCTGGACGGATAGCAATGCGAGTCCCTGACTTAGTTGGGTGATCCGCACCTATCAGAATAGAGATAACCATTGCGTGGTGAGCTGATCTAATCGCATGGCCTGCAGGGGCGGACTGAGGAATCAGTCTGCGACCCCGGCAGGACAAGCGCCTGTTGCGCGACCTAGGCGGTCAGACCGGGGAGACCGCCCTAGCCCTGCAGCCTGCTCCGACATAGGAGTATGTCCGCCAGACACAAAGAGGGCTGAGATAGGCCGCGACCTACTGGGGGAACCTGGAGCAGGCCGCGCTTGCAAGCTAGCTACATTGGGAGGGATCACCGATTTCTGGGTTAACATATTCCACGCACTTTTTTAAGTCCCGAAGGTAATTTCAAAAAAGTAGGAGACCCACAAAAATCGTGATCATCCCTTCGGAAAAGTAAGGGGCAAGGAGAGATAGAACCTGATGTCTCTGCTCAGAAGAGGTTTGTCAATGCCTATCTTTTTCCTGCAAAGAAAAAGTTAATGCAGGTGAAAAGAGGTCTTGTGTGTACCTAAGTTGCTTTTGCAAAATGAAGAAGACGTGAATGTCTTCCATTGAGCTCTGCAAAATAAAGATGAGAGGAAGGCACAGAAGAATAATAACTTTCGAGTACCTGAAGGAGCCTTGTAAGTAACTGTTAACCTATGCAAAAGGAAGTGTAAGCAATAGATGTGAAAACAAAGTAAGCTGTAAGTACCTGAAGAGAACTTGCAAATATCTGTTGTCTCTGAAAAAGTAAGAGTGAAAAGCAAATATGAAAGAAAACTAAGTTGCATGTACCTGAAGTGAGTTTGCAAATATCTGCTAATCTCTATAAAAGGAAGAGTGAAAAACAAATATGAAAAAAAAAACTAACTTGCAAGTACATGAAGGAACTTGCAAATATCTGCTAGTCTCTGGAAAAAGAAGAGTGAAAAGCAGATATGAAAGAAATCTAAGTTGCAAGTAACTGAAGGGAGCTTGCAAATATCTGTTAATCTCTGCAAAAGAAAGAGTGAAAAGCAGATATGAAAGAAAACTAAGTTGCAAGTATTTGGAGGGAACTTGCTAATATCTGTTAATCTCTGCAACAAAGAAGTTAAAAACAGATATGAAGGAATAGTAAGTTACAAGTATCTGGAGGGAACTTGCTAATATCTGCAAAAGAGGAGTTAGAAGCAGATATGAAAGAAAACTAAGTTGCAAGTACCTGAAGGAAACTTGCTAATATCTATTAATCTCTGCAACAGAGGAGTTAGTAGCAGATATGAAAGAAAAGTAAGCTGCAAGTACTTGAAGGGAACTTGCTAATATCTGCTAATCTCTGCAAAAGAGGTTTTTGAGGCAGATATAAAAGAAAAGTAAGCTGCAAGTATCTAGAGGGAACTTGCAAATATCTGCTAATCTCTGCAAAAAGAAGACTGAACAACAGATATAAAAAAAGTATGTTGCAAGTACCTGAAGGGAACTTGCAAATATCTGCTAATCTCTACAAAAGAGGAGTTAGAAGCAAATGTGAAACAATAGCAACTTGCAAGTATCTGAAGAGAACTTACAAATGTTAACTGTTGATACGATAAAAAAGATATAATTGGATAGCAGAAGAAATGCCGTAAAAACTCTGTTATTAACCGAATAAAGATCAAACCGCGATACTGATCATTCCACAAGATAAAATATGATATCTTTAATATGAAATCCAAATTAGCCAGATGAAACCATCTTAATTAGGCTTCAATAGCATGGCTTGTCAATAAATAGAAATAGTTTCTTTGATTGAATAATAGATGCCAAGAATAAGCATAGTCAATCATCGGCGGATAGAGCTTCATGAAAGTCGAGTATATAAAGCGAACATAAGCAAGAAGCATAATGCCAAAAAAATCCTTCGGAGAGGTTGAATTTAACCTGTTATCCTAAAAGAAGGCAGTTTTGCACAAAACCGGACAAACCGCGCTCCCTTGGAAGGGTACAAAAAGGAAAAAAATGCAGATGAACCGTGCTCCCTTTGAAGGGCTCAGAAAGCAGAATCCTAAGAAGTAATGATGGACACACTGCTCTCATGCCTCGGGTTACAAACATCGTTGATCAGTTAGGCCGGGTGCGCTAAGTGGTCTATAGCATTGCTCGCCTTTGGAAAGATCAGCAGATTTGTGGGTCCCGCGAAAGCACGAATTGAGAGTACCATAGGGTATTCGACTATTACAGTCATGAGATGATCGAAGAGATAAGGCTACACTTGATCGTCATTGCTTGTCAAGCAATGATCATCGTAACTATAATGTATCCTTAGCGAAGCACAGCATAGTTAACACACGGGACCTCCCTTGATACACTTTGTGTTAGATACCGGCCAAGATTCGAAGCCCTGAAGTTCACCAGCATAGATTGAACGACACCCACTGCACATACGTGAACACTTCCCACTATATGTGGTCATCGTGGTCTTACACCTGAGGACAATCTATGGAGGGAACGACAAGACTCGACTATATCTTGGTGGTTCAGTGATCCCTTTGGCAAAGAGAAAATAGAGGAGAAAGCACTCCAAAAAGGGAAATGTGTCAGTACGGATCTCTGGTGTAAAATTTATTGAAATGAATGAAATAACACTTAGAAGTGTTTTAAATAAAAAATGTTCGAAGAATGTAAAGTAGAATCTACCGGCAAGGATCTCAAGGAGCTTTTGGAACTGCGACGTCCTTTTCACTTCAGAATAGTCTTCCAAGGGTGCCCTCGTCGTTGACATCAATGGTCTCACAAATGAAGTTGGTGTCATCGCGGATTTGGCTCACTCCCTTTGAGAAGCAAGAAATGTCTACTACTTCTTTGCCTTTTGAAGTTGACAGGTCATAATGGTCTTCCTTCGGGAACAGGCCACGCATCTTACCCTGCCTCAACATTTTCTGCAACAGTTGATGAAATGCTCGGCAATTTTTGGTTGGGTGCTCTTGCTCTTTATGGAATTTGCAGTAGGGATCCAAGTCTTTAGATCTTTGATCAGCGGGCTGACAAGGCCTTTTATAACTTCCCTTGCCTTTCATGACTGCGCAACTTGCTGCATAATTTGGTCTAGTTCAAATTCTGGCAAGTCATCATCCGGCTGTTGATAAACTAAAGCTGCTCATGGAGCAGTGCCAGATATGGAGTGTGGGTCAGCAATGGTAATTTTTGATTTTGGAAGTGAACTTGACTTGGTAAGAGACATTGATGATGTCGGAAATTCCTTCCCCTCCTTACTCGTTGTTGAAAATCCTTTGGCAGTGACTTTGGAGGTTGTCTGTGCGACGATGGAGGATCTTTCTCTGTTACAAGCCTGGAGATGAAGCTGAGATTGCTCTTCTCACCTCGAATGTATGAGTTGACTAAGCGAATCAACTCTCTATATGTCCTTTGTGCTCGGACATTAGTCTCAAACTTAAGTGGTCCTTCATGCAGACCATGTATTAGATCCACCCGATACATTTCTTGATCAACGATTTTAATGTCCAAAATCTCTTTTTAGAATCGATCCACAAAATGAGACTTGGTCTCATTCTCTCGTTGATTGATCTCAAAGAGGGTTTCTAGACCGCCTTTTCTCTTTGTTGAGGTAGAAAACCTCAGCAGAAACTCTCTTCGCAAATCTGCAAAGACAGCGGTGGACTGAGGTCGCTGTCCATAGAACCAACCTCTCACTTGTCCATCAAAGGTTGTTACAAAGAGTTTGCATTTAGTAGCATCTGACGGGGTCTTGAGAGCTACGAATGATTCAAAAGCTTGAAGGTGCTTCATTGGATCAGTCTCTCCAGTGTAAATTGGCAATCGTGACTCTCTGAAGTTAGCTGGAGTTGGTTCATGCCGAACATTCTTTGAAAATGGTGACGGCTCTTCCTGCTCTACTACAACATATGGAAAGAAGGGAGCATAAGCTGTAGCTATAAAAGGAGCAGGAGGATAGAAGGAAAAAGCTGTTGCGGGAAGAGCAAATGCAGGAATTGAAGAGTATGGATGACTTCCCTGAAAGTTTAGAAATCTTGCTGGACTTCTTCGGGCAGCTTCCCGGAAGAAGTTTTGACGAGTAGCAAACTCATCATTTTGAGACCGCAAAGGGGTTGCAGGCCCTTGCAGAAAGGTTTGTCGATAAACATGAGGATAGACCGGCGGATAGGCCGGAGGATAGGTTTGCACATTCTCCAATGTTGGTGTTGGATTAACTGGAGGAACCGATACTGCTGCAGATTGCATCTCTAATCGCTGCGAGATATCAGCTAGAGTACGGTTAATTGCCTAAAATTGTTGGGCGGTTTCCCGTCGAGATTGCTCCAAGGCTTGGCAAAGAGGATCTTTACTAGGACTTGAAGGAGAACGGTTCTCGACTGGTTGATGATCTGACATGAGTAACTATTGATCTTCACCGTCTGTTTGAGATCTGAAGGCTGCGTGTTAACTGTTGATGCGCGGAAATAGGGGCGCGGGCACCAGCAAATAACGAGTGTTCGGTCTCACAAGAACGAGGTGAAGAGGTTGATGAGGATGCGAGGATAATGGGAGGTTGATGTGCAACTGTCTAGCAGACGGTTACTTTGATAGTTATGTTTAGAGGTTGATGCCAAGAGAGGAGAGGAGAGGGGGCCGCTTGCAGCAGCAACAACAGACTTCCCCCACCACGGCTAAAATACCACTCTTGTGACAGACTTTCTTTGGATTATAATTCAGTGTTACAGCTTGAGTTGAGTCCTTTACATGAGAAATTAAAGGGTACAAGGGGAAGCTGACGACTAGTGGAAAGAAGATGCCAGAGACCGCGCGGACTGAGCAAAGAGGTCAGCATACCGCGCGGACTGTTTGATCTCACAGCTCGCAAAACAAGGCGGGGCGGGCTGCGCGATCAAGCCATGAATACCAATGAGGTCGTTGAGACCAAGGCCGGGGAATAGGCTGCAAGGGCTTAACCGAGGAGGCCGCGCGGACTGGGTACTTATGTCCGCAGGGTTTTGTGTGATGATTGTCCTCGGGGGTCCTCCTCCCCAAATGAGAGGTATGTGGGTCTATTTATAGGCCCAAGGAGATGACTATCTTGGTAGCATCACCCCCGATACGTCGGCTAGTTGTGCGAGCAGAATGTGGGGTCCGGTGAGCCTGCACCATGTCGTGTGTTTAGGGAGCTTGTCTACTTGAGCTGATGATGTTGGGGGACTGGGGCGAGTCCACCTCAGCTGCTCTAAACGAGCCCGCGCTAAGCTATACGTGCTGAGGAGTTGACCACCCGTTGCTGGGGAGTAGCGGGTACCGGGAAACTGGAGGGCTAAGTGAAAGACTGCATAATGGGTCCGCCCAGCCCGCAACGGACTGGTAGAGTCCGACTCCTGCTGCCGGATGCTAGTCCCCTGTTGGGCGACAAGGGCTTGGAGACCTGGCGGGATGAAGAGAGCAGGTCACACATGTTGATGAATGAAGCGACTTGGCCAGGTTTTAAGCGGAGCGTCCACCTCCCTTTGGCGAACAGAGGCTAAGTCTGCCACCTTCTTATGGATAGAAGGAGCAGGTCGCCCCTGCTGGTGGTGGGAGCTCGCCACCTTCTGGCGGGCTGGAGTCGAGTCCACGTTGTGTTGCGCAGTTTAGTGAAGTGTTGCTGATTCTACTGCCAAGTCCTTCCACAGGCAGGCTGAGACCGAGTCCGCCCTCTACTGGCAGACTGAAGGGGCAGGTCGCTCATACTGGTGGGCGACCTAGCGGCAGGTTTCCTGTTGGACCGCCTGAAGCTTGTCACGTACTGTTGGGCGACCTGGAGGCAGGTCGCCTGGCGATGTGGTGGTTTGCCTATCTTGCTGTGTGACCTGTAAGAGTGGGCTGAAGAAGAAGGTCGCGACTCCTATCGAGTATGCGGCTATTTGGCGGTCCGGGTGGATAGCAATGTGAGTCCGCAACTTAGTTGGGTGGTCTGCACCTGTCGGAATAGAGAGAACCATTTCGTTGTTAGTTGATCTAATCGCTCGGCCTGCTGGGGCGGACTGAGGAAGCAGTCCGCAGCCCCTGCAGAACAAGCGGCTGCTGCGCGACCTAGGCAGTCATACCGCGGAGACCGCCCTAGCCGTGTGGCCTGTGTGGACAGAGGAATATGTCCGCCAGACCCGAAGACGGCTGAGACAGGCCGCGACGTCCAGGGGGAACCTGGAGCAGGTCGCGACTTGCAATCTAGCTACTTTTGGAAGGATCGTCGATTTCTGGGTTAACATTGTACAATCAGTTTTATTAAAAATACATGTGCATTTCACGTTTACTACCATATTTTAATGTTTCCGCAAAATAACTATTTTCCTTCAAATTAACGTTTTTAAAACTATTTTCAGTATTCTCTGCTTCCGCCTTAGCATGCATGATTTTATTTCCGCCCATGCCCGTGGCATCACAACCTACCCGAAGCGAACTCTGACTTTCGTTGAGACGAGTCGTGACAGTTGGTATCAGTGTCAGGTTTAGCATCTAAAGATAAAGTATTTTATAAAATTCACATATTTTGAAATCGCTTCGTATAAATATATATAAGCATATATCATTCCTTCACTCAGGTTGTCATTATTTGTTATTCGCGTCTGAAACACGCACACACTCACTCATAAGGATGAGTAGTATGCACAAGAATGTTATGGGGTTATGGGCAAACTTAATTTTTTTGTGCATATAAATTTCTACTAGCGTATACACCGCTTTCGAATATAAAATTATATGAGCGATTTAATTATTTCATGTCCATTGATATTAGAATCATAATATGCATGACATGTTAAGTGAAATGAGTGCTTAACATGGCATGTGCATCCATTTATTTGCATTCATATCATAAATCATTACACAAGTGTTAAGCTAAAAACTACAATAATGACTGTACTCGCATGAATTTACTATATGCTTGACATCATACTTGATCTCATGGTTGCACTTACATGATCATTCCCTAGAGTTGGCCAATGAAAATGCTGTAATTATTACATGATTTATGTACTCGACAATAGATAATGTGTTAGAATCTCTAGTTTCAATTCTCTGATATTCGTATTCAGTCTTCATGTTCTGCTCGACTAACAATCTTACCCGGTCCTCCTGCATCTCCTTCAAGATAGCTCTTAAGTGTCAGCGAGAAATGAGAACCTTCATGTAAATGGTTCTGCTGAATTACTTTAGCGTTGTTTTGTGCTCTTCTATCAATAGGTGACTCGCTTTTGTTAATAATCAATCATCATTCAGTTTCTTTTCCTCTTTGGTGTTCTATCTTCTCTCCGTGCAAAAATCTCTCTTTTGAATTATCGAGTCTTATCCCTCAATTTGGAGCTAATTGAAGCAATTCTTTTGTTTCCTGAACCCAATCCTTCGTATCTGGTCGACCTTGCTAAGATTGTGTTGTATCAAGTACGCAAGTTTCGAAAGAAAGCCTTTTCTTTTGATCTTGGTAATCTCTGAATCTGTTCTCCTTTCCATTTCAGTACCTTCATAGTTAACCATCATACCTCGACTTACAATCCGTGTTGGAATGAATGTTATTTGAATCTTTGTCAGAAGAGAACCAATTCAGAGAATTCTCAGAAAGTTTAGGGACGAAACTTCATAAGTAGAGGAGAATATAACAATCCATATTTTTAACATATAAAAAAATTTAAATTAATTAAATCTAAGAATCACAATTTTGTAATTAGCATAAGTGGTATTTTTTTCTCCCTCTTATAGCTAAACGACCCCCCTCTCCTGATTAAAATTTTGGCCTAGGGCTTTCCCATGCCCAGTCTCCCACAAGTGCACAGCCTGCTCCCCCTCCCTGCCATTTCCGCAAGCCGCAACGATCAATAGACCCGATTCCGCCACATCTCCTGCTCCCATATTGCCCCGACGCCTCCTCCTCTTGCCCTGGCCGGTGGTTTCCTCTGCTCCAAGAGCCAGCTCTGCCCCCTGCGTTTCCTCTTTCTTTGATCAGCAACCCAACAACAGTTCTTCTCCTCTCCTTCTTCTATGATCAGCAAGGCAACCCTTCTTTCTCCTCCTAAAGGCCGACAACCACTTTCTCTCCCTCCGGGAGCCGCTTATACATCTTTCTTGGGCTCCAATTACGCCTCGGGCTTCGCTCAAATGCTCCTCCACTCGAATTTTGGACTCGATTTTGTTTCCTCTTGGTAAGATCTACTCTTTTTCCCCTTATTTTAGATTTACCCTAGTTTCGTGAAATTATTCGCGCCCTATATTTCGTTCAACCTTTGTTTCAGATTTTTTCCCCCTTGCGATCGTCTAACCGTGGTTTGTTCGTGATTTCCGACATAGCTCCTCAATTCAAGTGATGTAATTTCTCCAATCCCCTCTTCCAATTAGGGTTTCCCCGAGCCCAAACACCGTCAAGTCTCCTTGTTCGCGTGGTAATCTCTTCTCCCCTCACTATTGAGGAAGGTAAATTTTTAAACCCCGCTCTTATTTGCGTCTTGCGATAAATAAATTGTTGTGCTAGTGTTTGTTTTTCCGTCATGTCAGATTATCAAATATTATTTGTGATTGTTCCTGTACAGGTCCAGTTTGGATTCAAAATCTTTCTTACGCCGCTCAAGCGCCTCCGTCAGATTCAACCTCATTTAGGGCAAGTACAGATCCCTCTCTCATGCAAGCGTTGAGTTTTATTTATTTCCTATGTTCTTTGATTACATGTCTGCATTCCTGTATATAGTTGATCCGTCAAATGATTTTAATTCTTTAACCCCCAATTGGTTCAATCAATATCTTAGAGTTTAATGTGCTTGAAATGTCATGATTTATGACCGTGAAAGATTTTCTATTGGATTTCTCACTTAGATAATGGATTTCTCATTTGATGAACAATTTGAAGACTGATAGATTGTTGAGCATGAGTCAAATTGTCATTATAATAAATGTACGAATTCTGGTTAGGGAACTTATGATTAGTTTTTTTATATCATGCTCGTAACGTTCATATTTTATTTGAGAGATAATTGTATCTTAGAATGATTTAAATCTAGACGAGTACTTGATATCTCAGAATTGATTCATGTCAAACTTATCTTTGCGATGTGCTTGAAAAGTCTTATTATTACTATGACCTTAATGTTGATGCACAAAAACAGAAAGGGGGGTCGAGCACCACCAGCTAACGGTTCGAACACCGGGGAATAGAGAGACTGCGAGTAGTAATCTACTAAGCGGATGGGGGTAGGAAGAACACCAGGGCCGTGAGCCACGACAACAACAGACTTCGCCCGTCGCAGCCTGAATACCTCTCTTGCGACGGGCTTTCCCTTGATTGAAGAAAGACTTGGTTACAAGTGAAAAGAAAAGGTTGACAAGAGCAGAGCGAGGAGGATTCCGCAAGGCACAAGATTCAAGTCCTCAGCCTTTAACAAGTAGGCTCCTGGGTCCGAGTCAGCGTGCCTTGGGTGCACCACCTCCCCCCTATTTATAGGATAGGGGGCCTGCCCAAACGGGCAGCGCTAAAATAACCGACTGCCTGGGGTACAGGAGAACCGAGCAGTGGTGACGGGAAGCAAGAAGAAAGAACACGCCAGTCCGCGCAAAAGGGGCGGACTGGGCTCGCGGGCTGGAGCTTCACTGCTGCTGGGCGCGATCCTGCTGGAGGGCGGCGGCCTGGGCGAACGAGACACTGCGTCCGCCATTGTAGAGAATCCTATATCCCAAGTCGTGGCGGACTGAGCGAGCAGATCCTTGAGTCCGCTGCTGGGGGACCATCCTTGGTGGCCGATTGGTTACTTTGTCGGACTGGGCGGACTGCCCAATTAAATCCGCGAGTGTTGAAAGGGGGGGGGTTGGCATCTTGTAGGATGTTGCGGACTGAGGGTTTAACACTTAACCTCTCAAACCCGCAAGGTTCAAACTCACTGTTTAGTTTCTTCTATTTCATCAAATCTTGTTTCTTATGTCCGTAAAATTGCAAGAATTATGTAAATCTGTTTCATGATCTGAAGTTTCTCCTATAATGTGAACCCGTTTCTGTTACGATTGTTAAACTATAAATCCTACAATCCATTGTGTCATAAGTAATCTTTGAAAGGTAACGGTTAGTTGGGGCAACTCTCTGCTTGTATGGTCACGATAAGGAAGAACCTGTCAAATAAGACTTGCGTCTAACCATGAGTGTGAACCATGCACACCCCCGTAAACAACTACACACTTCATTGATTACAACTTATGATATTACATGATCAATTATATGTTATGCTCCGGAGTAAGCTTAATTCAAGTTATTTCTGTTTGGCTATTTTACATGTTCGTCTTGTTAGCTTTGCTTCATTGAAAACTGGTACTCATATATTACTGTTTCTCTTTTGTTTTGTACTTTACCTTGCTCATCATATTTATTTCAATATTGTGAGACTTTTCCTTTTCGTTTTGGAATTGACTTAGCGCTCGTGACAACGCCGCTAGGTCCTCAAGCCTGATCTGCATTGAGTTTCAGGTTCTATGTTTACATTTCTTTTTCTTTACTGTCAGACGTTTTTTATGTAATAATAGTGATGAGTAAATCATGGACAACTGCTGGGCTATATAAATTATGTACTGGAATAAGATATGTTGCATGCTCAAATTCGTGAAAATCTTCGTTGCATGAAATCTGTATCAGTTTCTTGTACTATCAGTTTTATTAAAAATACATGTGCATTTCACTTTTTACGACCATATTTTAAAGTTTCCGCAAAATAACTATTTTCTTTCAAATTAATTACTTTAAAACTATTTTCTGCTTCCGCCTTAGCATGCATGATTTTCTTTCCGCCCATGCTCATGACATCACGGCTCGCCCGAAGCGAACTATGGCTTTTGTTGAGATGGGTCGTGACAATTGGTATCAGAGTCAGATTAGCATTTAAAGATTAAGTATTTTATAAACTTCACATATTTTGAAATTGAATCGTATATATATATAAGCATGCATCATTCTTTCACTCAGCTTGTCATTATTTGTTGTTCACGGCTGAAACACACATACACTCACCTATAATCATGAGTAGTATGCACACGAATGTTAAGGGGTTATAGGTAAACTTAATATTTTTGTGCACATGAATTTCCACTAGGGTATACAGCACTTGCTAATATTAAGATGTATTAGCGGTTTAATAGTTTCAAGTGCATTGACATTAGAATCATAATATGCATGACATGTTAAGTGAAATGAGCGCTTAACATGACATGTGCATCCATTCATTTGCATTCATATTATAAAAAATTATACAAGTGTTGAGCTAAAAACTACAATAATGATTGTACACGCATGAATTTACTATATACTTGACATGACACATGATCTTATGGTTGCACTTGCATGATCATTACCTAGAGTTGTCCCATGAAAATTTTATAATTATTACATGATTTATGCACCTGACAGTAGAAAATGTGTTGGAATCTCTAGTTTTAAGTCTCTGGTATTCGTATTCAGTCTTCCTGTTTAGCTCGACTAACAATCTTATTCGGTCCTCCTGTATCTCATTCAAGATAGCTCTTAAGTGTCAGCGAGAAATTAGAACCTGATTGTAAATGGTTACACTGAATTACTTTAGCGTTGTTTTGTGCTCTTCCATCGCTAGAGTGACTCGCTTCTGCTGATACCCAATCGTCATTCAGTTTGATTTCCTTTTTTGGTGTTCTATCTTCTCTCCGTGCAAAGATATTTCTCTTTTGAATTATCGAGTCTTATCGCTCAATTTTGAGCTAATTGAAGCAATTCACGTGTTTCATGAACCCAATCCTTCGTATCTAGTCGACCTTGCTAAGATCGTGTTGTATCACGTACGCAAGCTTCAAAAGAAAACCTTTTCTTTTGATCTTGGTAGTCTCTGAATTTGTTCTCCTGTCCATTTCAGTACCTTCATAGTTAACATTCATACCTCGACTTACAAACTGTATTGGAATGAATGTAATCTGAATCTTTGCCATAAGAGCCCCAATTCAGAGAATTATCAGAAAGTTTCGGGACGAAACTTCCTAAGTATGGAAAAATGTAACAACCCATATTTTTAGCATATAAAAAAGATTTAAATCAATTAAATATAAGAATGACAATTTTGTAATTAGCCTAAGTGGTATTATTTTCTCCGTCTTATAGCTAGACGACCCCCCCCCCCCTCTCCCGATTAAAATTTTGGCCTTGGGTTTTCCCGTGCCCAGTCTCTCGCAAGCACATAGCCTGCTCCCTTTCCCTGTCGTTTCCACAAGCCGCAACGTTCAACCCCCCTATTCTGCCCTGTCTCTTACTCCTGTATCGCCCTGACGCCTCCTCCTCTTGCCCTGGCCGGTGGTTTCCTCTACTACAAGAGCCAGCTCCGCCCCCTGCGTTTCCTCCTGCTTTGATCAGCAACCCAACAATAGTTCTTCTCCCCTTCTTCTTCTCTAATCAGCAAGGCAACCCTTCTTTCTCCTCCTTAAGTCCGACAACCGCCTCCTCTCCCTCCGGCAGCCGCGTATCCATCTTTCTCGGGCTCTGATTACGCCTAAGGGTTCTCTCAAATCCTCCTAGACTCGGATTTTGGACACAATTTTGTTTCGTCTTGGTAAGATCTACTCTTTTTCCCTTATTTCCGATTTGTCCTAGTTTCATGAAATTATTCATGCCCTATATTTTGTTCAAGTTGTGTTTTAGATTTTTTCCACAATGCGATCGTCTAACCGTGGTTTGTTTGTGATTTCCGGCATAGCTCCTCGACTCAAGTGATGTAATTTCTCCAATGACCTCTTCAAATTAGGGCTTCCTCAAGCCCAAGCATTGCCAAGTCCCCTTTCTGTGGTAATATTTTCTCCCATCACTGTTGAGGAAGGTAAATTTTTAAACCCCGCTCTTGTTTGAGTCTTGCGATAAATAAATTGTTGTGCTTATGTTTGGTTTTTCGTCATGTCAAATTATCAAATATTGTTTGTGATTGTTCCTGAACAGGTCCAGTCGGGTTTCCAAATCTTGCTTGCGCTGCACAGACACCTACGTCAAATTCAGACTCATTTAGGGAAAGTAGAGATCCCTCTGTCTTGCATGCTTTGAGTTTTATTTTTTCCCTCTGTTCTTTGATTACATGTCTGCATTCCTGTATATAGTTGATCCGTCAAATGATTTTAATTCTTTAACGCCCAATTGGTTCAGTCAATATCTTAGGGTTTAATATGTTTCAAATGTCATGAGTTATGATCGTCAAAGATTTTCTATTTGATTTAGCACTTAAATAATTCATTTCTCATTTGATGAATAATTTGAAGACTGATAGATTGTTGAGTATGAGTCACATTGTCATTATAATAAATGTACAAATTCTGGTTGGTGAATTTATGATTAGTGTTTTTATATCATGTTCGTAACGTTCATATTTTATTTGAGAGATAATTGTGTCTTAGAATGATTTAAATCTAGACGAGTACTTGATATCTCAGAATTGATTCATGTTAAACTTATCTCTGCGATGTGCTTGAAAAGTGTTCTTGTTACATAATTTGAAATAACTGTTTGGTTTTTTGTGTGTCATCAAATCTTGTTTCTTATGTCCGTCAAATTGTAAGAATTATGTAAATCTGTTTTATGATCTGAAATTTCCCCTTTAATGTGAACCCGTTCCTGTTACATAGGATCTTTTAAGAATCAAAATCATGTCAAGTATGACATGAAAAAAAAAGATAGGTTTTTTTTCAGAAAGGAAACGAGATATAATAAAAAAAATTGAGAGCAACCTTTATAAATTGAACGTTCTTATATTTCAAAAACAACTTGAAGTAAACATAATTTGAAATCTAAAGTTGTTATTTTCTAACAAAATAAATGTGCAACTATTTAGATAAGTTAGAAGTAGTGCGGAAAACAAGTCCCTTATCTAAAATAAAAAAGGCATACGAAATTATTTAAAACTTAACTCCAGATATCTAAATTTATCGATCTTCAATTAATAAACGAATAGTAAACAAAGAATTAATAAAATTCGTTTCTAAAAAAACTCACAATAAACTTTTTGGAGAGCGAAAAGGTGTTAAAAATGAGATATTTGATTTATTTGTTTGATAATAAACAAATTTTTAGGGATTTTTTAGAGTTTTTAACTTTTTTGATTATTGATTATTTTCTTTTTTGAATTTTAGAGTTATTGTCTTTTTAGGATTTTTGGATTTTCTAAATTTTTTGCATTTTTTTGCGTTTTATCAAATTATTTACAAGAAAAGGGAGAGAAAAATGTGTTATTTACCAAGAAGAGGGAGGAAAGAGAAAAAGTTTTTACAAAAAGATTTACAAAGTAAAAATAATAATTTTTTTGAATTTTTGTTTTATGATTTTTTGAAATTTGTGTTTTATGATTTTTTTGAGTTTTTGATTATAAAAACAAGGAATTTTTCTTGAGGTTTTATTTTTTTGCAATGTTTTTGTATTTTGATTGGGTGCAGACAATATAAGTGCGAAAATATAAGTGCGAGGAAAGGAAATACCACGACACTTAGTTCCAACATTGTCCACAATGTTGCAAGATAAGCATAAGAAACAAAAATAAATAAAATACAGTAATTACAAAAATATAGATGGAGGGTAGAAACTTCCCTGAGATGAGGTTGGGGAGGTCCATGTGGAACCCTACATTATTAATAACAAAGCAGAAGATAACAGAAAAACAAAATAGATAAACTCAGGCAAAAAGTATGCGGATTGTAGGGGGCAAGTGTGGGTGTAACTCCGTCTTGAACTAACGGCTTAGCTAAGTGGGCGTTATAGAAATGCGATCTCATATCGCTCACAAAAGCGTGAACCGTGCCGAAGCACAAAAATAGAGTTATAATATTTAATAATAAAAAAGTTTTTATTTATTTCAAGTCTTTTTTTGGTAAAAGTTTTTTTGGGTTTTTGAAAAGAAATAAAAGAAATTAAAACAAAACAAAAATAGATGATTTTTTTGTGATTTTTAGGAGTGGATTTTTTTGCTATAGATATTTACATTTTTAATAACAAATTATTATATATTCTTTTTAAGTAGTTTTTAATTTTTTAGTTAGTTATTAGGTAGGTGTTTTAGTTTTTTGGTTTTTTAGATGTTTTTTGTCTTTAGTTTCTTAGATTTTTAGATTTTTAGTTTTTAGATTTTTTGAAGTTTTATAGTTTTTTTGAATTTTTAGTTTTGTAGTTTTTTTTATTTTTAAAATTTTTTAGGAAACGACTCCATTTCAATTTTGTTTTATAGAAAATTATAATATGATAATTTTTTTGAAGTTTTTTTTATTTTTTAAGTACTTTTATTATTATTAGTAGTAGTAGTTGTAGTAGTATTTTTTTTGTTGGCCATTTTTTTGTTATATATAAAAATAGGTAAAAGAAATAGTTTTCCAGAGTTCAAAATAACAACACGAAATTCCCCGCTCTTAGCCCTCAGTATCGAAGAACATTGGAACAGATAAAATCGCTTTAAATAATTAAAGATCTTCTTTTTCTCATTAATTAAATTACTTGAGATTTACTTCAGGTTTACGACGCGTAGAACCACATCGATGTGTGAGCTCTATTTCCGTAGTCCATACGCTAGCTAGACGAGAGACAGTGCGTATGGACTGATCACCCCTGGGTAAAGGGAGTTCTGCATTAACCCTCGAGAGAGGAGGTGCGGAATTCTACCAGATTGGGTTCCCCACCCAATAGCGGGGTTCTTAGCGTAATGCGAGCATTAAGAGCAATCCTTCGTCGGACGAGAGCCCGGTCGAATAGTCTTAATGTTCATGTGAGCGATAGTCCTAAAGATAGGTGAGCTTATTTTTGTGGAACCTCCACGGCCAAGTCTCCGACTTAATTAATTTTAAATTTAGGATCTTTTTTTATTAAAAGTTATTTTAGTTCAAATTCAATTTGGTACCGTTGCGCTATTTCTTCATCGACTCCTTTTTAATATTTATTTTCTGCTTTTATATATATAAAAAATAACCCGACAAGTTATTTTCGGTAAAATAAAAGTCCCCTACAGGGAAGAGTAGAAATAATCAACCCGTCCCCCAGAACAATATGACCCCGATATTCCTCACTGGAATATCATGTACTACACGCGATAGGTGCAATTGCCTCCTTTCGTTAAAACTCGGTTTCAACTATTTTATAGATAATAAATTTGCGTGCTCTGTCTTCCTAAATAAACCATTCGTTTTTCCAAAAAATAAATCCGCGGGGCGCCACGAGTTTTAACCATCATGTTTTTGGCGCCGTTGTCGGGGATTTGATCAAGTTTTTGCCGCCGTTGTCGGGGACTTGTTCAAGTTTTTGGCGCCGTTGCTGGGGACTTGATTCAGTTTTTGACGCCGCTGCTGGATTTTTCGTGTTGTTATTTTGAACAAGCCGTCTCCATTCCGATGAGTGGCTAACCGATCTTAGCCCTCAGTATTGAAGAGCATTGGGACAGATAATATCGTTTTAAATAATTTAAGATCTTCTTTTTCTCGTTAATTAAATTACTTAAGATTTACTTCCGGGTTTACGACGCGTAGAACCACATATCGATGTGTGAGATCTATTTCCACAATGTATATGTTATCTAGTCGAGAGGCCGTTGCGTATGGACCGATCACCCCTGTGTAAAGGGAGTTCCGCACTAACCCTCGAGAGAGGAGGCGTAGAATTCTACCGGATTGTGTTCTCTATCCAAAAGTAAGGTTTTTAGCATAATGAAGGCATTAAGAGGAATCCTTCATCGGATGAGTGCCCGGTCGAATAGTCTTAATGTTCAGGTGAGCGATAGTACTAGAGATAGGTGAGCTCATTTTAGTGGAACCTGCACGGCCAAGTCTTCGCCTTAATTAATATAAAATTTAGGATCTATTTTTTAAACGTTATTTTAGTTCAAATTCAATTTGGTATCGTTGCGCTATTTCTTCATCGGCTCCGTTTTAATGTTTATTTTCTATTTTTATATATATAAATAATAACCCGACATGTTATTTTCGGTAAAATAATAGTCCCCTCCCGGGAAAAGTAGAAATAATCAACTCGTCCCCGAGAATAATACGATCCCGATATTGCTCACTGGAATATCTTGTGCTACACACGATAGATGCACTTGCCTCCTTTCGTTAAAACTAGATCAAGTCCCCGACAACGACGTTAAAAACTTGATCAAGTCCCCGACAACGGCGCCAAAAACTTGATCAAGTGGCAACAGCGCCAAAAACTTGATCAAGTGGCAACAGCGTCAAAAACTTGATGGTTAAAACTCACGGCGCCCCGCAGGTTTATTTTTTGGAAAAGCGGATGGTTTATTTAGGAAGACAGGGCGCGCATATTTATTATCTATAAAACAGTTGAAACCGATTTTTAACGAAAGGAGGCAAGTGCATATATCACGTGTAATACATGATATTCCGGTGAGGAATATCGGGGTCGTATTGTTCTCGGGGACAGGTTGATTATTTTTACTCATCCCTGGAGGGGACTATTATTTTACCGAAAATAACTTGTCGGTTTATATATATATATATATATATATATATATATATATATATATATATATATATATATATATATATATATATATATATATAGAAAATAAACATTAAAATGGAGCCGGTGAAGAAATAGCGCAACGGTATCAAATTGAATTTGAACTAAAATAACTTTTAATAAAAAGAGATCCTAAATTTCAAATTAATTAAGGCGGAGACTTGGCGGTGGAGGTTCCACAAAAATGAGCGCACCTATCTCTAGGACTATCGCTCAACTGAACATTAAGACTATTCAACCGGACTCTCGTTCGACGAGGGATTCTCTTAATGCCTGCATTATGCTAAGAACCCCGCTATTGGGTGGGGAACCCAATCCGGTAGAATTCTGCGCCTCCTCTCTTGAGGGTTAGTGCGGAACTCCCTTTACCCAGGGGTGATCGGTGCATACGCATGGCTTCTTGGTCTAGTTAGCGTATACACTACTGAAATAGAGCACACACATCGATATGTGGTTCTACGCATCGTAAACCCGGATTAAACCTTAAGTAATTTAATTAACGAGAAAAAGACGACCTTTAATTATTTAAAGCGATTTTATCTGTCTTAATACTCTTCGATACTGAGTGTTAAGAGAGGTTAGCCACTCATCGGAATGAGGACAACTTGTTCAAAGTAACAACACGAAAAATCTCCGGCAATGGCTGCAAAAACTTAATCAAGTCCCAGACAACTGGGCAAAAAACTTGATGGTTAAAACTCACGGTGCCCCGCGGGTTTATTTTTTGGAAAAGCGGATGGTTTATTTAGGAAGAAGGGGCGCACAGATTTATTATTTATAAAACAGTTGAAACCGAGTCTTAACGAGAGCAGGCAAGTGCACCTATCACGTGTAGTACAAGATATTCCGGTGAGCAATATCGGGGTCGTATTGTTCTCGGGGACGGGTTGATTATTTCTACTTTTCACTGGAGAGGAATATTATTTTACCAAAAATAACTTGTCGGGTTATTATTTATATATATAAAAACAGAAAATAAACATTAAAAAGGAGCCGATGAAGAAATAGCGCAACGGTACCAAATTGAATTTGAACTAAAATAACTTTTAATAAAAAGAATTCTTAAATTTCAAATTAATTAAGGCGGGGACTTGGCCGTGGAGGTTCCACAAAAATGGGCTCACCTATCTCTAGGACTATTGCTCACCTGAACATTAAGACTATTCGATCGGGCTCTCGTCTAACGAAAGATATCTCTTAATGCCTGCATTATGTTAAGAACACCGCTATTGGGTGGGGAACCCAATCCGGTAGAATTCTGTGCCTCCTCTCTCGAGGGTTAGTGCGGAACTCCCTTTATCTAGGGGTGATCGGTTCATACGCACGGTCTCTTGGCTAGCTATCGTATGCACTACAAAAATAAAGCCCACACATTAATATGTGGTTCTACGCATCGTAAACCCGTAGTAAACCTTAAGTAATTTAATTAACGAGAAAAAGAAGATCTTTAATTATTTAAAACGATTTTATCTGCCCCAATGCTCTTTGATAATGCAGGCTAATTGCGGTTTGTCACTCATCGGAATGAGGACGACTTGCGAAAAGAAATACATAATTGAAAAGTGCGAGTCGTACTCAAACGAGTAGGCGGGAAATAAAAGCAAAAAAAGTAAGCAGTAAATGAAAGCAGTAAAGAAAGCAGTAAAAGTGTGAGTCCTACTCAAACGAGTAAGTGGAAAATGAAAGCATTAAAATTGCAAGTTCTACTCAAACGAGTAAGCGGGAAATGAAAGTAGTAAAATTAGAAGTCCTACTCAAACGAGTAGGCGGGAAATTAAAGCAGTAAAATTACAAGTCCTACTCAAACGAGTAGGCGGGAAATTACAAGTGCTACTTAAACGAGTAGCCGGGAAATTAAAGCGAGTCTTACTCAAACGAGTAGGAGGAAATAGATGCACACACGCACACACTCTACAGGAATAAAATGCTCACACTCTACAGAAATAAAACGCACACACTCTACAAGAATAAAACGCAAAGCAATAAAATCTAACTCATACACTCACGCACACATACGAAAAAGACAAAAAATGAAGTGATCTAAAAATTAAAACAATTACATTTCTACCGCTAGAACTTGATAGAAATGCATACAAAGAAGAAATTAAAATTAAAGGAGCAAAAGTTTTTAGAAATAAAAGCAAAAATTAAAGTGTTTGAAAAATTAAACGATTAGAAATACATTCTTATAACTTCATAAAACTAAGTACAAAGTGGAAATAACATAAAAAGGAACAAAAAGTTTACAAACTAAACGAGAAAATCTAAGTTAAGAAAAATAAAATCCACTTTGAAAACACTTTCACCAATTTATAAGAATGAATAAAAAGCAATAAAATCCTAAATCTAAACAAATCTAAGTAAAAATAACTAAAACATAAATCTATACTCCCACACACACACATTTTAAAGAACAGAAAAACAAAGATAAAATTAATAAAAATAAGATTGCTTAAGGAGGGGGCACTCAGATGCATTCCAAAACCATATAAAGGGGGAAGAAAAACACAAATTTCATTAAGATGAAAAGGTGTTGCATAAAAAAATAAGAACTAAAGAGGGGGAAACATTTCCCTTACATAGCCTGAAAACATCTAAGCAGCATCTACCTAAGCAAAATGGTTCAAAAAAATAGAACAAGTGACCTTACAGAGAAGTTCTATTTATAAGCAAAATTTTCGGGTTACACGCCCTAGGTCACGGGCGTGTAGGGGGGCCTGTCTGTACTGTTGCTGATTTGATGCTGAGCATTAATTGATTTGTTGACTTTTGGGGCTGTACACGTGGAAGTCACGGGCGTGACCCTGCTATCACAGGCGTGTACAGTGGGCGTGTCAGGGAGGTTTATCTGGGGAAGGCATTGTGTCAATTCGTCGCCGGCGCTGTCTTGTCTGGGACACATGGAAGTCACAGGCGTGTCGAATATTGGCACGGGCGTGTAGGTTGGTTCGACGATGATGTTGAGTTGCGATGGCGTTGAGTGGTGATGGCGTCGAGTGGTTGGCGTCGAGTGGCAATGGCATTGAGTGGTTGCTGGCATCGAGTGGTTGGTGTTGAGTGTGTGTCATGTGTTGAACACGGGCGTGTCGAATCAGGACACGGGCGTGTCGGTCAGTTCGACGAATGTCGAACGCCGATCGTCGAGGTGGCGGCAACATCTTTTGAAATCAAAGTAACATACCCAGGTCACGTGCATGACCGAGAAGTACACGGGCGTGTACTTTGGAACTTTTGACTTTTCCTGAAAACATTCTGAAAAAATAAAATAAGTTAAAACAATATTGACAAAAAAACATTTTATTGAAGAAAATTAACTAAATATAACGAAAAGAAATTTAAACGACTTAAATAACGTAAAAAAAATACGTATATTTACAACTTATCACTCCCCAAGGAGAAGAGCTGGGATGAATGTACCCACGCTCAACCAATTCATCCAATTGCGATCTAAGATCCTTCAGTTCTCATGGTGCCATGTGGAATGGAGCTTTAGATATAGGGCGCGTTCCAGGCTCTACATCAATGGAGAACTCTACATCACTATCGGGAGGCATTCCAGGCAACTCGACGGGGAACACGTCAAGGAATTCAGAAGCAATCGGGATAGACTCAAGTTGAGGTGTGGCAGCATCCGAGTGTGAAGCATAAACAAAGCGATCAAAACATCCCTGGCTAAGAAGCCGAGTGGCGCGCAGAACAAAAATTACCTTCAGGTGGTTGCGGTTGGTATGAACATGCACGCTGAAGTCCTTCCCATCGATATTGAGATTGACCTTCTTTGCCACATAGTCCAGCTTTGCTCGATACGAGATCAGCCAGTTTATACCAAAGATTACGTCGAATTCTGTCATATCCAGGACTATGAGGTCGGACGAAGACATGCAATTCGCCAAGCAGGATCGGACAATTGTGAATACCCTTGTTAGAAAGGTGCACATGACCGGGCCCAGAGATCTCGAAAGGGACTTCGAGTGGAGAAGTAGGCCTACCATGGAGAATCACGATATGACATGCTATAAAAGTTTGAGATGACCCGGAATCGAAAAGGATTTACATTAACTTATTCTTGACCCTAAAATTCCCTAGAATTAAACATCATAAACACATTCCAACATCATCAATATTAAAGGCAGGTAATTAAAGGATGCGGGAAATTTAAAACTTTACTTAAAACATACCAGAGATGACGGAGGTAGATGCGAGTGCCTCGCCCTGAGTGGTGACGTTCAGCACGTCCTTTCCCATGTCCTGAGCTCTGGGGACAGACTGTAGTGGCTGAGCGGGAACCGGGCTTTCCTTCATAGGGCAGTCTAGCATGAGGTGTCCAATCTGCCCACACTTGAAAAAGGCCTTCAGTCTACGATGGCAGTCTTTCAGCTGGTGACCCGGCTTCTTGCAGTACGCACAAACGATGGAGGTTGAGGCAAATGTCATCTGAGGCGGCGAAGCATGAATATCCTTCTTTTGCTTCTTCAGGAGAGAACGACAAACTTGGGCAACATGGCCCATCTTGAGACAGAAGGTGCACACCTCCTTGAACCTGGGACCTTGCTCCTGAGATGGAGCACCCTTGTGCTTGGGGTTGGATGCTGCAGCATTGATGGTGCCATACTGGACTTTCTTGCCAGAACGATCCAGCTCAATTGCTTCTACCTTCAAGGCAGCTCCCACGGTCTCCGCATAGGTGGTGGTGCCATGTGCTACCACATGCTGATGGAAGTTATGACGGAGCCCCTTCACGAAACGACTGATCTTTTTGGCTTCATCCGACACGAACTCCGTGGTAAGGAGGGATAGACAGGAAAACTCTCTCGCATATTCCGTCACTGTCCTGCCAAATTATTGAAGGGACTGGAACTTCTTAGCTAAGTTTTCCCGCTCCATAGAAAAGAGGAAGTTCTCCATAAGAGCATCCTTGAACTGTCCACAAGTCAAGGTCGTAGAATCGGAGAGGCTGCGACGCTGAAGCCACCAAGTGCAAGAATCCTCGATCAGTTGATAGGCCGCAAGGAGAAACTTTTGGTCCTTAGGAACTGCAATATACTCAAAGTGTTTCTCCATCTGGGAGATCCATTCAATGATCACGAAGTAATCACGGTCGCCATTGTAGCTAGGCGGATTTAGTCTCTTGAAAGCCAGTGTGTCTTCCATCGCTACAGGGGGAGAAGTCTGAGTTGGCACGAGCGGGACCTCCATGGTGCCATCAGGCAAGCCGGTTCCAGATCCGGGTGCAGGAAGGGTGGTGGTAACAACTACTCCCATCGTCCCTGCGCTGCCGGAAACAGAGGTTGGATCAGGAGTTTGGCTTTCACCCTCTAGACGGGTGACATGCTCTAGAAGCTGTCTCAAAAGCTGGTCAATTTCATCTTTAGGGGACTCCCTCGCATATGGGGTATCCTTCTTTCGCTGCGATCGCTTAGGAGCCATCTAAAAGAAACATAAAATAATTCAGTAATAGATACAGTCAGGCTAAGTATAACGGATCGAGACTATAGGTTCTAGCATTCTAACACTGTTGGATACGAAAATCATGTAATAGTTACAGTATTTTCAGTGAACAACTCTAGGTGGAAGCCATACAAATGCAAATATGACGATAGATTCGCGTGCGATAGAACTATGAGTGCAAAATCCATGTGTGTACAATCGTCATCTGTTGCTCTTAGCTTAACACTTGTGAAATGAGTTATGATATGCATGCAATGTAATTATGCCTACAATGCATTCCTAAAAAAAGACATGCTCATGAATGGATACACATGTCATGTTAAGTGCTCATATCACTTAACATGTCATGCGCATTATGATTCTAATATAACACACTTGAAAATGTTAAACTGCTTATACAATTTAATATTTGCAAGCAGTGTATATCATAGTGGAAGTTCATATGCATATAAATGTTAAATTTGCCTATACTCCCTTAACATTTGCACGCATACCACTCATGCCTATGAGTGAGTGTGTGCATGTTTTGGCCTCGAACGACAGACAACGACAAAGTGAGTGAAGTAATGATGCGTGTATATATTTATTTATATAATAAAGTTCCAAATTATTTAATACTTTCAAAATACTTCATTTTTTTGTAGCCAACCTGGCTCTGATACCAACAATCACGACCCATCTTAACATGATCAGAGTGCGCTTTGGGTGGGTCGTGATGCCACAGACATACAGAGAGGAGTCATGCCTGCTAAGGCGGAAATAGAGATCCTACAACTAGTTTTAAATATTTATTTTTGAAAGGGATTTAGTTGATTTTAAAGTGGTGCGAAAACAACAAATTAATAAATAAAAAGTTGTTGTGCATGCTTTCTTTTTATAAAAATGGAGACAAAAGCAGTACTGAAACTAAATGAATGCAACTAGCCACAAAGGTAAAAATATCATAAGTGAAATGAACTACTATAATGCTTCAGCCTAAAAAATTGTCCACAATACAAGAGAAAATGTGTGACGATAACTAATACATGAATGTTAAAATCCAACAGTAACTGAAACAAAATACATAGAAGCTGCTGATACATCAAAACAAAATGAAACCTGCAAACAAAATTGAAGTTGGATGAAGAATACTCAGGAACCAGGCGCCGCAGTCACAAACCCTAAATCAAATCCAAACAGAAGGAAAATGCCTCGGAACATGAGAAAAAAATACATAAGGATTCAAGTTAATAGCTTGCAAAAAAAGTAAGCAGAGGAAACAAGAGCTCAGTGAATTAGTTTTACATGTAGCAACCTAATACCGGACAAGTAACCATGCCTAACAAGATACCTTTACTTTAATATCCCACTCCGGAGTTTAGTCTAGCTGTCATACCATAAGCATAAAATAATGAAGGGTGAAGGTGTTGTCATTTGATGTACAAGATTATAATGTAAAGATTGATGCAAGGCTTATTAATAACTGTGCTTGCAAAAGTCGCCTAAGGCTTTCTGTTACCAGCTAGGCGGGGACTCGATTCAATGCGTCACACCAAAATAACACTCGTCTCTCAATGTTTACCTATGATATTAAACAATCTCAGGGGTTCATAAATAATTTTGACAAGTTATAAATTATACAATCCCAGTATATAAGGGTCTACTTTATAACAAATAGTGGAGTAAAAAATCGATTTTTTATGTTTGCAATCAAGAGAGATTTCTCTACTCGCCTTAAGGTAAAGCTGAACGGATGACGGCGGCTAAGCGGTGTTAGCAAGCTCGTAGAAATCTTAAATTCTTCTAACCTGCTTTAATACCACGCAAACACAATATTATAACCGGGATTCCTACACTTGCACAGACATTTAATATTTGTAAAAGAAAACTCACATAAACGGTGGTTGGAAGGAAATTACTTCCCTCGAGAGTGAGGGGAGAGGAGTTACCACAAGGATCGAGAATTTGGCGGCCCTAGGCGTCGAAAACCGTTTATCGGAGAGGGTTCAGAGCGAATTCCACCGCTATATCTGATGAGCGGCATCGGAAACACAAACATAAATGAAATTAGTCGAATTTACAACAAACACAAGAGGGAACGACGAGATTACGTCGATCGGAGGGCGGAAATCCTCCGCAATAAATTAGGACAAAACTGAAAATGAGAGTTAGGCGGGGATCTTTACCCAGGGAGCTCAGATCTGGGCTCAGAAATCCACGAAGAGGAGTTTCGAGCGAAACCCTAGGATTTCCTCTAGAGGTCCACCAGCCGAAATGGAGAATTAGGGTTGTCGAAGAAGAGTCGCTGCCCTGGACTAGGTCACAGAGGAAAATCCACGTTAATTCCAAGAGAGGAGGTGGAGAAATGAGAAAAGAGGGAACTTAGGGTTTTGCCTTACCCTCACCGTTCGGAGAAGGAGAAGCAGGAGGAAGCACCTGGGATGAAATCGTCGGCGTAAGGGGGCGATGGGAGCAGTGACGCTGTCAGAGGTGGAGTTCGGGGCCGACCGGGTGCAGGAGGCAGGAAGCGAAAGTGGGAGGAGACTCGCCCTTCTCCCGACTCATTGCGGCCCACGGTAAATATGGACGGGAGAGATATATCGGGGGGGGGGGGGGGGGGGGGGGGGGGACTTGTCTCTCGGGTTAAAAGGGAAAATAGGGATTGTTTTTTTTTTGTTATTATTATTATTATTACTTTGATAAAACAAAAGTGAGGTTGTTATATTAAATAACTATTCTAATTAAACATGTTGTGAGCAGTTTACTCAAGTTCCGAATAATTTGGTTAACTAGGAGTTTATAAGGTTTTGATTAAACTTGAGTTCTAACTTTACTTATGTTTGTTATTCAACACGACCCTAGGCAGAATAGCTTCTAGCACACAATACTAATCTAATGATCTGAGTCCTACTAATGAACTCAAGTGTTCTAGTGTCACACGAATACAGACTCGAATCTACTAATCTGCTAAAACGGGATAACATCTCCCAAATACTGAAACTCATAGGGTACACTACAACCCATGAAAAAGATGGTATACCTCTATCAAATATGGGAGGAGACCTCAACCGTGTCCACTAACAATATTCTATCTACTACTACTCTGTTTGGGAACATATATGCATGATAATGACAGTTCATCATATTGATTAATTCGACTAGAAAACATATTCTTGAAGTCAATAACTTATGTTCGTAAATCTATACAATCATTCTTATGATGAGGTTTGTATTGTCCAACTGTTTGGGATGTTTATAATTTAATTCTGAATCATATATACTAACCAGGTGATAGTAGAACTACTAATCCATAACAATAGTAGCAATTTCATGCATCAATATAAATTTTGCTGAATTATACAATACACTACTATACAAGCTAGCTGATATGTCTAGCCAAAAAAATAAGGATTTCTTACTCTGATATTGCGGCGCTTGTACACCTGATGCAGTGACATAACTTCTTTAAAAAATTTATTCTAAAAGTCATGAAGAGTTCTCCCTCATTTACCCTAAAGGGAAAAGTGATCTCTACTAAATCAATTCACCATATATATATATATATATATATATATATATATATATATATATATATATATATATATATATATATATATATATATATATATATATATATATATATATATATACTATTATAAAAGATATATCAAATGACATTTAAAAGCCATGCTTTTAAAATCTATCGAAGAAACCTTGGCCATCGGATCAGCCTCTCAAAATCAGGCACCATCAGATCATTCTTGCTGGACAAAAGCAAAAAAATATAGGTCTCGTATACATATGGGTGAGGGATCGGATAGAGAAAACGAGAAGGAGAGAAAGAGAGAGAGAGGGAGAGGGAGAGAGGGCGGTGGAGAATGGTTGGGGAAGAAATATTTTAGAGAGAGAAAGTGAGTGAGAGAAAGAGAGAAGAGAGAGTGCGGCACAGATGTAATTTTAGAAATATAAATTGGAGAGAGAGAAAGAGAGGGAGAATGAAAGAAAGAGAGTTGAGAGGGAGAGAAATTAATATTTTTACTTAAAATCATGTATTTTTACAAAATAAAAATTGTAATCTTGATTCATATTTTTTTACGGTCGTTTTGAGTACTCATATATATGTATATGTATATGTATATATATATATATATATATATATATATATATATATATATATATATATATATATATATATATATATATATATATATATATATATATATTTTGCGGGCGCAACCCTGCCGGGGGCGGGCGAAGTCCACCATCGTTGGTCAGGTACTGTCACGCTTGGCCATAGGGGCGGAGCCCCGTGTCGGGCACTCGTGTGTGTGTGTGTGTATATATATATATATATATATATATATATATATATATATATATATATATATATATATATATATATATATATATATATATATATATATATATATATATATATATATATATGAACACTATCTCAACGGGAGAGGGGGCTTACCACTCCTCTAACAATGGAGGACAAAGATTTTTGAAATGAAACAATTACAACTAAATCTGAAATTACCAGTTTAGACAATCACCTAGAAGATCCATTTTTCATGATAAGGATTAAATAGATATGTTGAAAAACTACCACAAACGCGTAGGATCTCAAATTTCTAAAAGCGATCGACATTACCAGCAGTGAAAGATGGTCTCATAAGGGACGAAAATTGGAAGAAGAGCCTTGATAGACTGCAACGTTCCTGAAAAGCCAAAATGAAAGTCTTAATAATACGAACTTTCGACCTATGAGGAGGAAAAATGTTGAGACATTCCCAGAAACCCTCTAAGAAGCATCACTGAACTTACCTAACTGATTTGGTGAAAGAGAATGGCAATTTGAGGAGGACGTGGGCTCAATCAACTACCTAGGGCACAGAAGTCGCTAATACCGCTCGACGATTTCCACTATGGAGGCGTGGCTGCAACCTTGGATGTTGTCGACTATGAAAGGAGTGTAGAAGATTCGATGAGGATGGAGCAACTACTGCGGGATCGCCTGCTTCTGGCAGCAACTGGGAGCGGAATCAGAAAGGGATGAAGATGAATCGCCCGGGTTTGCGTCTGTTGGACGCAAAGGGTGCGCAGAGGTTTAGCGGAGTTACGTTGGGGTTACAGGTTTTTACCTGGGAGAGACGCATTGCAGTTTTAGTAACTACCGGTTGAGAGGAGGTGAACCGTGCTTTTCACTTGACACTTAGGAGAAAATTCGCACTTCCAAATTATTATCAGTTTGCCATTCCACTCCACTCTAACACTTAAAATCTGTGTTACACCCTTGCACTAAAAATTTACATGCGTCAAACACAAACTCACCAGCTAAATTTTTTCCAACAATTACGTAACAATATTTAATCCTACTAAAATCGTACCATGACAAGATGTCGTCTCGATCAGATGCGCTTGTGACTGTGCCCTATAATCACGTATCTTATGAAATAAATTTCGGATGTTACATAATCAAACTATGAAGATGAAGTTTGTAATTTGATTGATAAATATGGTGTTCTTCTGGAAGCCCTGAAGAAAAGAAAGCAGTTTGCTAAGAAGCAAACTGCAGAGATTACTTCTCTCAAGCTTTCCAAATCTGAATGCTCTGTGACAGCTAACCAGCTTTCTCAAATAAGTAAATAAATCAGCAAGCTGAGAGGGATGTCAATCATCAAACTTAGCACCATTAGTTATCAGATCAAGACCATTAGGGATCTTGAAGAGAAACTCTTCAATGAGAGGAAGCTTGGGCTCAATTCTCCAAGCCACAGACAGTGCTACTCATCATTGATGCCTTCTCCTAACAATCCAAAGGGGGAGTAGGGTACAATAGGAAGGCAGCAGGTGCCAGAAATATGGGAAAAGGTAAAGTTGATGTGCTTCAAACCACTTTTCAAAGGGCGCTTCTTCCATCCAACAGCTATGACTAGGACAGTATGTATGGTCACCTGAAAAATAGATGTTTCTCCAGTCATGTCAATAATGTGCATAACTGGGAGGAATCCCATGAAGAAATTCAAATAGGTCAACATGAATCATTTGTATTTGGTACACCAACACCCACTCTCAAAGGTAAGGAAGTGACCACCCACCCAAGGACCCCTCCTAAGAAGCATCAACTGGCTGACAAAATGATAAGGCCACTTAACAAAATGATACAATTTGTAAGGTGACCTGCCCCCACTCTCATAGCCAATTTCTTGTAGAAAGAAACCTGAAGAATGTTAAGGCCTTCAACTCTGAACGAACTCAATCACATACTCATTCTACCCCCAATGTGGTTCAGGAAAAAGGTAAAACATTCATGAATGTTGGTGTTGTGGTAATGTGGGGCACTTTGTTGTGGACTACTGGTATAATCCAACAGTGTCTCATGCAAATAAGACCTTTCCAGCTGACAGTTCTTTCAATAAAAAAGTTGTTTCAAATGTTGACAGGAACCAAGGACCCAAGGCTGGTTGGGTTCCTAAGGTAAATTAAATTTTTTTCTTGCAGGATAGTTTAGGTGCTTGTCTGAAACAAATATGGTATTTAGACAGTGGATGTTCCAGACACAACTAAAACAAGGAGCCTTCTTAAGGAATATGCCACAGTAAAGAATGGTCCAATGTCATCTTTGGAGATTATGATAGAGGGGTAACCAAAGGCTATGGTATAATTACCAATGACATAGTCTCTATCATAAAAGTAGCTTATATGGAAGGGTTCCAACACAACCTTGTAAGCATAAGTCAACTGTGTAACTTAGGCTATGTTATTGAATTTCACAAGTACAAAGGTCTGATCAAAATTTCAATTGACTTAGAGATAATTCTCTTAGAAATTAGTAGTGGAAATGTTTATTATTTAAATTTCATTTGCTCTGATTCTTTTATTCCTATTTTTCTTGTAGCTAATGGGATGTAATCTCTTTGTGTACAATGACACAAGAGATTAACTCACATCACTATAAAACAATTTGCAAATTATTCACTGAGAACCTTGTTAGGGATGGACCTAAGTTAAAATGCATTAAAAATGGTTCTTGTTATCATGCCAAATGGGTAAGAAAACAAGGGTCACTTTTAAATGCATTGCATACAAAGATTCTACTAGATTTCTTTACTTTTTGCACATAGTTCTTTTTGGTTCTCTGCTCATTCATAGATTAGGAGGGAAGTTGTTGATGATCACTCTAGATATACATGGGTCTTCTTCCTTAGAAAGAAGTCAGATATACTTAATGTATTCATGACATTTGTCAAGTCCATTCAGAATGAAATGGAATGTTCTGTGGTCAAAGTAAGAAGTGAACATAAAACATAATTTCAATCTGGTGCTATGACAAATTTCTGTCAAGAACAAGGTATCTCTCAAGAGTTCTCCTATCGCAGAACTCCACAACAGAATGGAGTTGCTGTGAGAAAGAACAGGACCCCGATAGAGCCAGCTAGAATAATTTTGAGTGGCTCCTCACTGCCAAAAAACTTCTGGACTAAGACAGTCAACACTGTCTGTTATGTATTAAATAGAGCTTCCATCACCAAAGATCACAAGAAAATATTCTGTGGACTGATGAAAGAGAGAAAACTAATTATATCCTATTTTAGAATTTTTAATGCAACAGTTTCATTTTAAATAATGGAAAGTCTTATTTTACTAAGTTTACAGAGAAGTGCAATGAATGTATTTTTGTTGGATATTGCTCACATATCCGAGCCTATAGAATATTAACCAAAAAATCTCAGGTAATTGAAGAATCAATTAATGTTGTTTTTGATGAGACTAGCCAAATACAAAAGTCTTGGTTTAGTTCACCTATTATTGCAGGTACTGAATTAGAATTGAATGAGTTGTCCTTAAATGACAAGCCCGGTACTAGTAAGATCTTCTCTCATGGTATTATTACAGCTGAGGAATATCTTCTTTCAAGTTAAGTTCACGATGCTGAAGATGTCATTCTGCAAGCTGAAGTCATTCCAGAAATTTAGCCAACTGCAGGAAGGATCACCCTAGGAATTAAAAGACCACCCTAGGAATCTAATAATTGGAGATGCCAGTCAGGAAGTCATAACCAGAAGCAGGACACATCTTGAAGCTTTGTATCTGAGCTTCTTATCTCAGGTGGAACCAAAGAGTTTTGAAGAAGCCAACCAGGACCCTTTCTGGATAATGGTCATGCAGGAAAAATTGCATCAATTCAAAAGATGCAAAGTGTGAAAATTGGCCCCAAAACCTCAAAGACACAACATCCTTGGGACCAAGTGAATCTTCAGAAACAAACTGGATGAAAATGAGTCATTGTGAAGAACAAGGCAATGCTGGTTGCTAAAGGATACAGACAAGAAAAAAGCATTGATTTTGACCAGACTTTTGCTCCAGTTGCAAGGCTAAAAGCAATAAGACTATTTCTTACATATACTGTCTTCAAGGGATTCAAGGTCTACCAAATAAATGTGACGTCAACCTTCCTGAATAATGACCTCAAAGAGGAAGTCTATGTAGAGCAATCATCAGATTTTGTCAATCCTTCTCACCTCACTATATTTATTTTTTAGGAAAACTCTCTATGGGTTAAAGCAAACCTCTAGGGATTGGTATAAAACCTTGTCTACCTTCCTCATTAAGAATAAATTCTCAAGGGAGAAAATAGATACTACATTATTTTTTTAGAGAAATAAAGGATAAGAGTATCTTAGTCCAAATATATGTTGATAACAATCTTTGTAAGAGGTTTGTTAACCTGATATAAGGAGAGTTTGAAATGAGCAGTATGAGGGAGTTTAAGTACTTTTTGGTCTCCAAGTGAAACAGTCTGATGATGAAATTTTCATCACCCATACCAAGTGCACTTGGTAGCTAATAAAGAAGTTTGGTATAGAATGTGCTAATACCATGAAAACTCTCATGGAGTCAAATATGACCCTGGACAAGGATGAAAAGGGAAACATTTTATGTGTCCATATACAGATACATAATTGGCTTCTTGCTTTATTTGACTGCAAGAAGATCTGATATTATGTATGCAACATGTGTATGTGCTAGGTGTTAACCCCTCAGTCCGCAACATCCTACAAGATGCCAAAACCCCCCTTTCAACACTCGCGGACTCGATTTGGCTGTCCGCCCAGTCCGGCAAGGTAACCAATCGGCCACCAAGGATGGTACCCCAGCAGCGGACTCAAGGATCTGTTCACTCAGTCCGCCACGACTTGGGATATCGGATTCTCTACAACGGTGGACGTAGTGTCTCGTCCGCCCAGGCCGCCGCCCTCTAGCAAGATCGCGCCCAGCAGCAGTGGAAGCTCCAGTCCGCGAGCCAAGTCCGCCCCTTCTGCGCGGACTGGAGTGTTCTTTTCTTTTTTCTTCCCGTCACCGCTGCCCGGTTCTCCTGTACCCCGGGCAGCCGGTTATTTTAGCCCAGCCCGTTTGGGCAGGCCCCTTATCCTATAAATAGGGGGGAGGTGGTGCACCCAGGGCACGCTGACTCGGACCCAGGAGCCTACTTGTTACAGGCTGCGGACTCGAATCTTGTGCCTTGAGGACTCCTCCTTGCTCTGCTCTTGTCAACCTTTTCCTTTCACTTGTAAAAAAGTATTTCTTTAATCAAGGGAAAGCCCGTCGCAAGAGAGGCATTCAAGCCGCGACGGGCGAAGTCTGTTGTTGCCGTGGCTCACGGCCCTGCTGTTCTTCCTGCCCTCACCTGCTTAGTAGATCACTACTCGCAGTATCTCTATTCCCCGGTGTTCGAGCAGTTAACTAGTGGTGCTCGACCCCCCTTTGTCTTTTCATGCATCAACAGTTAACACACGACCTTCAGATCTGAGTAGTGTTTTGAATTCAGCGGACAGAAATGTCAGACCGCAGAGCCCGCTCTTCAGACCGCTCCAGTTTTTCAGAGGACTCTCTTTGGGATGCAATTGAGCAAGCTCGCCTTGAGGCCGAGCAGTCCCGCCAGCAGACTGACCATCTTCTCGACGCAATCAACCAAGCCCTGCTCGCGCTAGCCCAGCGGCTTGCTACTCAGGCCACAGCAGATCCAGCGGACTCGCCAGTCCGACAGACCCCAGCTCACCAAACTCCGCTTCGGCAGTCGCCAGCCACTCCTCAGAACCCTGCTCAGTCCGCGGCCCCTCTGCACCCTCAGGAGGAGCAGTTTGCTTTCAGGAATATCTTCAGAGAAGCTGCCAGGGGCACTCCTGCCCGCCAGCTTCATTTTGCTGACTGCTAGTCCGCCGAGCCCGCGGACTCCCCCGCTTCAGTCCGCCCCTTCTACCCCGCAGAGTTCGAGACCGCGTCTCCCTTCGTTGATCGAATCCGATGGGAATCGGCTCCGAACAACTTCAGGGAGCCTCACATCCCATTCTATTCAGGAAGGACTGATCCATTCTCTCACCTCCAAGAATTTGAGGGGGCAGTTGCTTTGAGATGACTCTCAGATGCTATTAAGTGTAAACTCCTGGTTACCACTCTCGAAGGACAGGCGAGAGAGTGGTTCTATGAGCTGCCTTCGGGCACAATCTCTTCTTTCGCATAGCTTCGCAGCCAGTTGTTGCTGAGGTTTGCTACCACAAGAAAGAGGAAGAATGGGCCAGCTGCCCTATTTGAAATCAAGCAAAGGGACAATGAATCAGTGGTGTGATTCGTTGATCGCTTTCAGAGAGAGATCCAAGCGGTAAGAAATGTGAACCCCGACTATTACAAGGTCGCCTTGATCCATGGCCTCCGGGAAGGCCCCCTGAAGTTTAAAGCAACAACCAAGGCACCTGAGAGTTATCAAGAGTTGATCGCCATGGTCAACCGTTTCATTGAAGGAGAAAATGCCAATCCAACCTATGTCTCATCCCTGACAGCTAAGGCTGAAGGAAGGGATGCCTCCGCTTCTTCCTCTCGTAGCAAGCCCCCTCGCCCAGACTTCCAGCCTCCGTCCCAAAGAGGCAAGAACTTCCGCAACAAGAAACCTTTCCAAGGCCATCAACAGTTTCATGAGCAAAGACTGCCATTGGCCGCCACTCCCGCCATTCCATTGCAAGCTCTTCCCATCCTCCAACAAGCAGCCTTGCCTGCTCCGGGCCAATCTGATGCAAGACCCATGGAGGACATTGCAGATCTGGACCTTGACGAAGTCATCCAGATCTTGCAAAGGAGATCAGAAGAAAAGAGGCAAGAGCCTCAGAAAATGTGGAAGCCAAGGAATAATGCACAATATTGCCAGTTCCACAAAGAAAAGGGCCACTTGACCGAGGACTGCAAGGCCCTTCGCATGCTGATAGAGAAGCTGCTTGCCGAGGGCAAGATTGACTTAGCCAAGAAGGATTCCCCTTCTTCTTCGAAGCCATCCACCTTAAAGGGCAAATAAGTAGCTGAGGCATACCAGGAATGTGTGGATGTAGAGGACGAAGGCCGTCTGGGGCCGATCAACGTCCCGGTAGAGTGCTTCGACGCAAATGATGAAGGGGTTCTGGGACGCCTCTTCTTCATCCATGGTGGAGCAGGGACCGAGTCTACTCGGAAATCGTCAATTTCAAGGGTCACCCGGGAAGAGGTGGCCTCTTCTTCTTCCGTTGCTCCTCCAAGTGAGGTTGTCACCATTGGTCTAGCAGATCTACCCCAAACAGCCAATCCGTATGATGATGCAGTTTTAATTCATGTTGTGATTGGGGACTTTACAGTTGATAGAATTCTTGTTGACACAGGCAGCTCGGTCAACCTCCTGTTCAAGTCTACTTTTGAGGCCCTGAGGACTGGAAAGCCTCTGCTTTCCACTGAGGGGCCGCTCTATGGTTTCTCAGGAGAGAGAAAAGAGGTGGAAGGTAGCGTCATCCTGCCCGTGAAACTTGGAGGGGTGACTAAGCAAGTACAATTCATAGTGGTTGACGCCCCCAGCAGCTACCATGCCATCTTCGGCAGGCCCCTGTTAAACAAGTACCAAGCAGTGATTTCCACTTACCACCTTGCCATCAAGTTCTTTGCAGATGGAAGGATGTGTCGGGTCAGGAGTGACCCAAGGAGAGCAAGGGAGTGCTACGTACGCACTGTCAACATGGTTGAAGCCAGCCCTTCCCTTACTCCAACAGCAGCTGCAGAAGCCTCTCCCAATTCAGAAGCTGCTGCTGATGAAGGTGCTCACCTGGAACCTACCCAGGTGACGCAAGGAGTCCTCATTGCTGAGGGGGAGGAGAGGAAGCTCTCCATTAACTCGGAGTTACCTGAAGATCAAAAGGCCGAGTTGATTTCCTACTTGCTGAATAACCTGGATGTCTTCGCCTGGTCAGCAGAAGACATGCCAGGAGTGGATCCTGATGTTGTATGCCACCACTTGAATGTTGATCCCGACTGCAAGCCTATACAACAAAAGAAGAGGGACATAGCTACGAAGCTTGCAGATCCAATAAGGGAGGAGGTTGCAAAACTCCTCAAGTCTAATTTTGTTAAAGAAATTTAATATCCCACCTGGATATCAGACGTTGTAATGGTTAAAAAGCCAGGGGGAAAATGGCGAATGTGTGTAGATTTTACCAAACTTAATAAAGCATGCCCTAGAGATTGCTACCCCTTGCCTCGGATAGATTCTTTAGTTGATTTCGCGGTAGGGTACTCTTATATGAGTTTTTTAGATGCGTTTTCTGGTTATCACCAGATAAGAATGCATAAGCCTGACGTTCCTCACACATCGTTCATTACTAATGATGGTTGCTATTGCTACCTTGTGATGCCCTTTGGGCTTAAAAATGCTGGTGCAACCTACCAACGGATGATGGACCGTGTGTTTAACCATCAGAAGGGGAGGAACCTAGAAGTGTATGTAGATGATCTCTTGATTAAGAGTAAGTCGTTTTCGCTGCACTAGCGAGACCTAGCAGAGACGTTCGCTACACTGCGTAGGTACAAAATGAAGCTTAACCCTTTGAAATGCACGTTTGGGGCGAGTAAGGGGAAGTTTCTTGGTCATCTCCTTACTCCGGAAGGACTTGCCCCCAATCCTGATAAAGTGAAAGCCATTCTTGATATGCCTACCCCTCATTCGCCAAAGGAAGTTCAGCAGTTAGGGGGAAGGCTGGCAGGTCTTGCAAGATTTCTCTATCGGGTTGGAGATAGGAGTGCTCCCTTCTTTAAAAATCTCCGAGGAGTATCCAAGTTTGAGTGGATGGAAGAATGTTCCCAAGCTTTTGAGCAGTTGAAGATGCAACTGACCTCAGCACCCCTGCTTCAGAGTCCTCGGCCATGAGAGATTCTTTTCTTATACCTAGGGGTTGGCCCTGAGGCCGTCAGCTCCGTTCTTCTTCGGGAAGAGAGCAGGAAGCAATTCCCAATTTACTATGTTAGTCATATCCTGAAGAGTGCTGAGACACGGTATCCAATTTTGGAGAAGTTAGCCTTGGCGCTAGTCATGTCAGCTCGCAGGCTCCGTCCGTACTTCCAAGCACATTCAATTTAAGTCGTCACCAATCAGCCTTTGAAGGGTGTGTTGGAAAAACCAGAACATTCCGGCAGACTAGCCAAGTGGGCATTAGAGTTGAGTGAATTTGAAATCTCTTATGCGCCCAAGATAGCCATTAAAGCTCAAGTCCTAGCAGACTTCTTAATCGACATGCCAGAGTCCAGTTCTGATCGAGCAGAAAGGTCACCTTTGGCGTGGACCATCTACATTGATGGTGCCTCAGGCAGAAGTTCTTCTGGAGCAGGAGTGGTTCTCATTAATCCAAACGGTGTCAAATTGGAGCAGGCCATCAAAATTTACTTTCCAGTAACCAATAATCAGGCCGAGTATGAAGCTCTGCTAGCAGGCTTGAGGCTTGCAAGGGAACTAGGAATCGATCATGTTCATATCAAAACCGATTCTCTGGTAATGGCGTCACAAGTCCTCGATAACTTCGAAATAAGAGAGCCGATCTTGAAGAAATATCTAGCTCTTGTGAAGATAGAAGTCGGCAGGTTCAAGAGCTTTACCATCGAGCACATCCCCAGAACAGAAAATGAGGAGGCAGATTTTCTTTCCAAGTATGGGATGCCTTCAGGAGGAACAACTTCCGAGCTCTTCCGCCCGGCAGTGGTGGAAGGAGATTTGACGCAAGTGGACCAACGTACCTCTTGGATGGACCCATTCATCCTCTATCTGTCAACGGGAGATTATCATCATTCAGTCAAAGATAAGAAAAAGTTCAGAATAGAGGCAGCTCACTACTTCTTAGTGGCAGGAATCCTCTACAGAAAAACCTTCCTCTCTACCATAGCCCGGTGTGTTTCAGAAAAAGAAGCTCCCCTTGTTTTGCAAGAAGTTCATTCAGGAGAGTGTGGAAGCCACTCGGGAGCAAGAACCCGCGAAAGACGGATCCTACGGCAGTGTTATTTCTGGCCCACTATGAAGAGAGACTCTGAGGTCTATGCAAGAAAGTGTGTTCAATGTCAGAAGTTTGCTCCATTTCAACTCCAAGCAGCTCAGTCCCTCAGATCGATTGCAACTCCTTGGCCCTTTGCGGTTTGGGGGATGGATCTCATTGGTCCTTTTCCCATGGCAAGCGGGCAACGGCGTCTCATCATCGTAATGATCGACTACTTCAGCAAGTGGATCGAAGCCAAGACATCGGCTAAGACAACTACTCAGGTCATCAAAAACTTCATTTGGGGTGAGATTGTCTGTCGGCATGGGATACCTATGGCAATAATCACTGATAATGGGCCACAATTCAACAACTCAGAGATGATAGATTTTTGTAGGCAGATCGGAATAGAGCTGCGGTTTGCATCTGTTCATCATACCAGAAGCAATGGCCAAGTAGAAGCAGCCAACAAGCAGATCCTCAATTTGCTCAAAAAGAAAGTGCAGAATCTCAAGGGCAGCTGGGCTGATCAGCTTCCATCAGTCCTCTGGTCCCTTAGGACAACGCCATCATCCGTAACTGGGGAGACTCCATTCAAACTTTCTCATGGCTCAGAGGCACTTATTCCAGTTGAGTTTGAAGTCCCGTCACCCAGAGTTCTGCTTGCAAGAGAAGGCGTTGAGGACTGGCTTGAGTTGAATAATGAAGAGATGAGGTTCAGCTTGGAACACATCGAGGCAATCAGAGATCAAGCAGCCATAAGGCAGGAGGAGGTCAAAAGAAGGATGGCCCGCTACTTTGATCAGAACGTGAGGATCAAACACTTCCAAGTGGGAGATCTAGTTCTAAAGAAGATTGATGCTGCTGCAAGAGCTGGTTCAATTGGAAAGCTTAATCCAAATTGGGCCGGCCCTTTTGTTATCAAAGAAGCGTTAAAGAGCTGCGCTTACCGCTTGTAGACATACGAAGGAGAGGATATACCACACACATGGAGCGGGGATGATCTCAAACGGTTCTATTCTTGAACCTCCTTTTTTCTACTTTGTTATCCTCTTCAAGTGTTATTATGAATAGAAACTGCTTGCTAACGCTTCTTCAAGTGTTTTGTCTATGTAATCATAACAGATGAAACGCTAAGAAAGATTTCAAAAACGGTTCTGCGCTTGAACTCTCTTTTCTTTCTTATGTTTGCTTTGCAAATACATTTTATTAATCAAAGGATCCATACTGACACTTTTTTCTAGTGTTTTCTCTCTCTCCCAAAGACCTATAACGGTTCCCTGATACCGGGAGATATCGCCAAGTTCAGCAAAACCTTCCCTAGAGCTGTTGTCATTAGCATAACACCACGAAGACCACGTGTTGTGAGGAGATTTCACACCGTGTAGTGGGAGCTTGTAGGCTCTAGTGCGGTAGGATTCTGAACTTCGGATCCCGGCTAGTACCTTACCCCACCTCTGCGTTATGGAGGGCACGGTGGGTGTAGAGCTCTACCGTGCCGCATTTGGGATATCATTACAACTTTGATAATCTGGCAAGGAAAGCAATATCATGCGCACCTGCCCACCGATCATCTTAGCTTGTAACCCTCGAACACTCCATGGTACCCTCAAGGAGTGCCTGTAGGAGACCCACAGCTTAGACTGTACTCTAGGCAAGAGGGCAGGGAACCGTTCTGCCGAGTATCTTGCTCTTCGCAGGGAATCTTCTTAGTGCGGACTGGTTTTCTGTATCCGCTCAGTCCGCCAGCTTCTTTGGGTTGATCATATAGCCTGTGGCCTGGTGAGGAAAGCAATGCCATGTGCACCTGCCCACCTGGTCGCAAGCTGTAGGTCATTTCTATCTTGGGCGGACTGGTTTTCTGTATCCGCTCAGTCCGCCAGCTTCTTTGGGTTGATCATATTGTCGGTGGCCTGGTGAGGAAAGCAATGTCATGTGCACCTGCCCACCTGGTCGCAAGTTGTAGGTCATTTCTATCTTGGGCGGACTGGTTTTCTGTATCCGCTCAGTCCGACGGTTTCCTTGAGACCGCAAGCTATAGGTTATTTCTGTTGGCTTATATACGAACTGCGAAATTATATCAGCTAAGTCCGCCGAATGGTTTTCATATATTATCATTTGATAAGTTAATAAAGAGAATTGCGGACTGCTATTAGAACTCAATGAAGTCCACCTGACATTGTTATCAGCTGGCTATTTTCGTTCTCATTTTTTAAGGAGGACATTGAATGGATTGATAAGTTGAATTCTCTAATCAGCAAGACTCGTTATAGATGATCTTAGTATCGTGCGGAATGCAATTTGAACTCAACAGAGTCCGCCTGACAATTTCTTCTCATTCCAACGACAGACAATAATTGTCTCTAATCAGCAAGTTAAAAAGCTCAGATTTATCAGCGTGTCGTGCGGATTGCTAAGTGTCGATGCGGTGAGCGTGGAAAAAAAACATTGATGGAAGCACACATGCAAAAATATCCTTTCTATTTCATCAAAAATTTATACATCTATCTATTCGGCGGACTACAGTCTTTAGTCCGCCACATTTACAAAATCAAAAAAGATAAAAATACATCAATCTGTAGTCTTTTGTTTCTTTTCTGGAGGTGCAGGGCTTTCGCCAACAATGTCGACTTCCGGAGAGTAGCCCCCCGAGCCGCTTCCGCTACTATCTGATCCTGTGCTTGAGGCGGACTCGCTACGCGAGCTCCTAGCTGCAGAGGAGGATGTAGAGGTGCTTGACTCGGCAGACTGATCTCCAACTCACTGGCTTGAGCCGGTTCCATCCGCCGTCTCCACGGCACCTTGCCCTTCGCCTTCTTCTTCTACTTCTACTTCTTCTTCTACTTCTTCTTCTACTTCTTCTTCTTCTTCTTCTACTTCTTCCTCTACTTCCTCGCCTTCTTCCTCAATGATGTCTTTGCCCTTTTTAGCCCGCTCCATCGCCTCGACCTGCGGTGCCAACTCAGGGAAGAGCTCCAAGAAAGGGACGCCATCCACTCCCTCCTTTGTAAAGCCGCCGCGGATAAGTCGCTCAATGGCGACCTCGAAGGTTTCCTTGACGAAAAGGAGCATGGCGGCCTGAAAGCTATTTTTTTCTAAGTCATAGGCGACCTGCGCAAAAGAAAAGCAAACGTCAGACAGATCGCGGCGGATAGAAAATTAAGGCTGCTGCGAATTCAACTCACCCCGAGCTCTTTTCTTTGATGAGCAACCCTTTTTCCCAACCGCGCATTCCTCTCCTTTAGCGTCTTATTATCTTTTTTAAGCTGTTCATTCTGCCTTAACAGGTCTCTGGCCAGGGTGGCTATATAGTGGTTCATCACCATGCTGTTCGCAGGGGCCTGAGAGGCTAGCAGAGGGAGGTCCGCGGCGGGCACCTTCTTAAGGTCGCTCAAGTTGCGCTTTCCATAGAGCCGGAGATCGCAATATGGGCGTGGCGAGTTATCCGCGGACTCTTCCACGAATGGAGCGCGGTGGACAGGCGGACGTGTTTGTTCTTGCTATGCCAGTGGACCATAGGGATCCCCCTAAGATCCTTCTGGCTGATGCCAAAGCCACTCATGGTGAAGCTTTCAGAAGAAGAGTAATCCGCCGCGGGATCCCCTTCCTCCTTCCTCTACCTTGCGACTGCTTCCTTCTTCTCCTTTTGTGTAGGAACAAAGCTGCTAGGCGTCTGCGGCAAGTTGGCGGGTACCGCAAAGGTCGCTGCAAAAACAGATGGGGGTAAACACCAAGGTCGTCGTGGATACAAAGTTTGAGTTCGAAAGCTGCTTACTCTCTTCGGGCAGAACGTCCGCTAAGCTCGCCAGTAGCGGAATGTAATACTCGATGTCAAGCCTGGCATTGGCCAAGAACTCGACAATGGCGGATTCCAAGTCATCCAGCTCCACACTCTTAAAGGCGGAGTCCGCGCGCACCTGCGGATAGGTGTGCGCGAACCCTAGGTCGCCTTCAAAGATCAAGAACCTCGAGGTCCAGTTGTGGATCTTGTTGGGAAGGCCCACAACCTTCATTCCCCTACAGTAGAAATATATCACCCCATTGTAGGGGCGGCCTCCAGAAGCGGTTATGGAGTGGACAGAGAACATCTTACGGAACATGTTCATCTAGAAAGCAATCTTTTCAGATCGCAGATAGGAGAGGAAACTGCAGATCGGAGCGAGTGTGTTGGGCGAGAGCTGACCCAACACCATTCCATAATGTTCAAAAATTTCGGCTAGCTCCCATAGAAGCGAAAACTTGAATCCGCTATCAAAGTGCTCCACTGGAATGGCGATCTGGGTAGCGGTTGAAAAGTTTAACCTTTCCTAGTGGGTTGGAAGGCGGACAAGGATATTCGAATTCGCCATCTTCTTCTCGACAAAGGCCTCCAGGTCGGCCTCTGTCAATGTGCACTTCCGATGGTCGGCGGAGTGGAAGGCGACAGCAGCATCAGTACGCGCGGACACCATTTTGCAGGCCGCAGGGTTCCTTTTACTTCAGCTGTTTCCTGAATAGAAGAAAGCGGCAGGGCCTATTTATAATTACAAGTTCTGACAGCTTTTTGACCAGGCCGCAGAGCTCTCAATTCCAATCCGCATAGTCCGCAAAAACCAAACCATTCACGCAGCAAAAGTTAACAATAACGCGGACACAAGTATATATTCAAATGCCAAGAAAAATTTAAAAGCAAAAATTATGGCGGACACAGCTTTCATCCGCCCAGTTCGCGATGATTCCTTCCTGCAAGTCAAACATAAGAGGCGGACACAGTTTCAGTCCGCTTAGCTCGCAAATTTTCCCACCTGCAGAAGTTAGATTACGAGAAGCGGACGCAGTATTAGTCCGCACAGTTCGCCACAGATCACAGCAAAAATAAACATAATTTGTGGATATATGATTAAGTCCGCACAGTTCGCAACACAATTCAATCTACAATAGCATTGTTTAAAAGAACAATTATACAAATCAAACAAATATTCATGGCAGCACGGACTCAGCGGTCCCTAGTTTCGGTCCGCGCTTGCTTTTCAGGTCTATCTCTGCACAAGTGAGCGGCTTGGTCGCTCATTTGAAGAATCTCGTTGTACAAACGGCAGCTATGATGGTGGATGACGTTTATGGTCCGGTGCATATGGGCAGCCTCGCGGTCTACCCGACTAAGGGGCACCATTGGCTCCACTGCCGGCCTTGGCTCCTCGTCCGAAACCTGTTGACCGCCCGCCGGTGCTGCGGCCTCCGGAGCAGCGCGATCTTGCAATCGCAACCTATGCTCGGCAACCTCAGCAGCTCACTTCCCTTTCTCTTCCCTCGCTGACGCCAAATGTTTCCCCTTATAGAAGCGGACATCGTCCACGAGTCTACTCTTTTCCCTGTTGGATCTCTCCAGCGCCCTGGAGATGCTGGCGATCTGGTCCTTTAGGGCTTTCTCCCGCTCCGCGGACGCCTTCTCGCGCTCTTCCGCCTTCTTTAACTCTGCTTTGAGATTCTGAACTTCAGCTTGAAATTTTTCTAACTCTTTGATGATGTTCAGGCTGGGCAGCTCATCCCCTGCAGATTCTTCATGCAAGACCGCATCAACACCAGTATTCGGTGTAACCACGAACTCGCCACTCTCAATGGAGCCCGGCGACGACTTTTTACCTGCAAGAAAGAAAGTCAACTTCTTCATTCAAAGACAGTCCGCGGCGGACACAAAGAAAGGATGAAAGATCACATTTGGATATAGCCGCAGCGATTTGCCGACTATCGAGAAAGACAGGCCGCCTTGCCTGCTCCGGGTCAAAAAGCCTTAACCGCTTCTTCCATTCGCGATGGACCTTAGCTCTTTTCTCAGCAGTAGAGCTTTTCGAAACCACGATGTCCTCAGTTTCAGTGATAATCTTGACTGGTCTCGACTTCTGCGGCTGCGACCTATAAAGCCACTGACGCTTAAGTTTCAGTCCGCTTAGCTCGCAAATTTTCCCACTTGCAGAAATTACGTGAAGCGGGCATAGCATTAGTCCGCACAGTTCGCCACAGATCAGCAAAAAAGCAGCATAATTTGCGGATATATGATTAAGTCCGCGCAGTTCGCGACACAGTTCTACAATAGCATTATTTAAAAGCATAATTATACAAATCAAACAAATATTCATGCCACCACGGACTCAGCGATCCCTAGTTTCGGTCCGCACTTGACTTTCAGGTCTATCTCTACACAACTGAGCGGCTTGATCGCTCATTTGAAGAATCTCGCTGTACAAACGACAGATATGATGGTGGATGACGTTTATGGTCCGATGCATGTGGGCAGCTTCGCGGTCTGCCCGGCTAAGGGGCGCCATTGGCTCCGCTGCCGGCCTTGGCTCCTCGTCCGCAACCTGTTGACCGCCCGCCGATGCTACGGCCTCTGGAGCAGCGCGATCTTGCAATCGCGACCTATGCTCGGCAACCTCAGCAGCCCGCTTCCCTTTCTCTTCCCTCACTGACTCCAAATGTTTCCCCTTGTAGAAGCGGACATCGTCCACAAGCCTCTTCTTCTCCCTATCAGACCTCTCCAGTGCCCAGGAGATGCTGTCGATCTGGTCCTTTAGGGCTTTCTCCCGCTCCACGGACACCTTCTCGCGCTCTTCCACCTTCTTTAACTCTGCTTTGAGATTCTGAACTTCGGCTTGAAATTTTTCTAACTCTTTGATGATGTTCATGCTGGGCAGCTCATCCCTTGCGGATTCTTCAAGCGAGACCGCATCAACACCAGTATTCGGTGTAACCACGATCTCACCACTCTCAATGGAGCCCGGCGGCAACTTTCTATCTGCAAGAAAGAAAGTCAACTTCATCATTCAAAAACAGTCCGCGGCGGACTCAAAGAAAGGATGAAAGATCACATTTAGATATAGCCGCAGCGATTTGCCGACTATCGAGAAAGACAGGCCGCCTTGCCTACTTCGGGTCAAAAATCCTTAACCGCTTCCTCCATTCGCGATGGACCTTAGCTCTTTTCTCAGCAGCAGAGCTTTTTGAAACGACGATGTACTCAGTTTCAGTGATAATCTTGACTGGTCTCGACTTTCGCGGCGGCGACCTGTAAAGCCACTGACGCTTAAAATACTTAGGCGCCGGTTGAAGTTTACCTGACCGCAGTAGCTCCGTAGCAGTCCGCAGGTCCTCAGTGCTCTTGTCCGCCGCGACCTGCTTCGAGGCTGCCTCCACCGCAGCTACTTAAGCAGCAATTTGCTCCTTCTGCTCCTCTATCTTCTGCTTCAGCCTCTCCCTCTCTTCTTCCTCCGCAGCGGACAAAGAAGGGAGTTCTCTACCTTTATTCCCAGTGGCCTCCGCCTCAGATTGCTGCAGTACAATCAGGAAGGATTCGTTGATTAGATCTACTTCATTGACGTCTATCGAATCTAATATCTCATCGGTGGTTAGACTGACCGTGGAGAGGGAATTATCTCCCTGAACTTGGGCTTCCGGTGTGACCAGATCGCTGTCAGGAACTTCTTTGTCGCGTGGTCTATGTTGTAAGTCCGCATGTTGTAAGTCCGCATCTCCAGTCTGCTTGGAGACATTCTTATCCTTCATTGCACGCAGTTTCTTCTCAACCCGCTCGGCAACGGTCGACCCGTCCCTCTTCCTCTTCTTTCTTTTAGCTATCTTCTCGGCAGAATCCGCGGCGGCGTCTCCTAGGTCGGGCTGACTCTCGCGGACAGCCTCAGGGTTCACAACAGTCAATACCTTTGAGGGCGCAACGTCTTCTCCCTCAGTCCGCCTATCTTCTTCATCCAAGTTAACAATGGGCACCTGGCCATTGGGAGAAGATATGTCGGCCTCAATATGTTCACCAACGGTGTCCGCCGAGGATGCAGTTTTATGGGAAGGGACAGAGTCCGACAGGGTCACCATCTTTTCACTTCTCAGTGGTTCGGCATCGAGGACTGCGTCATCCTTGCGAGCAGATGTATCGGCGCGGCAGACTGCTTTCTCCACAGGCTTTTGGCTGTGGGAACTCTCTCTTGTAGGGCGGACAGGATCCTTTCTTGTCGACCTCTTTATTGTCTTCTTGGTCTTCATAAGCGTTGTTAGTGCTGAATCGCCTTTTGCAGTGAGACTAGAGAAGAAAGCTCCGAGCCTTGCCATGCCGGACTGGAAAGTGGAGACCGCAAGTGGTGAATAGCGCCCCGTGTCGACCGGGATTTTCAACAGTTCCAGGCCCTCCAGCGATATTTATAGCACTGGCGGCATTTACGAGGCTTGCGGACTCGGCGGTTAAGAAAACATTTTCGAAGTTTTCTGGAAACTTAAAAATGTGCGGGGATTATGTTAACCCCTCAGTCCACAACATCCTACAAAATGCCAAACCCCCCCCCCCCCCCCCCTTCAACACTCGCAGACTCAATTGGGCAGTCTGCCCAGTCCGGCAAAGTAACGAATCGGCCACCAAGGATGGTCCCCCAGCAGCGGACTCAAGGATCTGTTCGCTCAGTCCGCCACGACTTGGGATCTCTGGATTCTCTACAACGGTGGACGCAATGACTCGTCCGCCCAGGCCGCCGTCCTCCAGCAGGATCGCGCCTAGCAGCAGACGGGAGCTCCAGCTCGCGAGCCCAGTCCGCCCCTTTAGCGCAGACTGGCGTGTTCTTTTCTTTTTGCTTCCCGGCACCGCTGCACGGTTCTCCTGTATCCCGGGCAGCCAGTTATTTTATCCTAGCGCGTTTGGGCAGGCCCCCTATCTTATAAATAGGGGGGAGGTGGTGCACCCAGGGCACGCTGACTCGGACCCAGGAGCCTACTTGTTAAAGGCTGCGAGCTCGAATCTTGTGCCTTGCGGACTCCTCCTCGCTCTGCTCTTGTCAACCTTTTCCTTTCACTTGTAACCAATTCTTTCTTCAATCAAGGGGAAGCCCGTCGCAAGAGAGGCATTCAGGCCGCGACAGGGGAAGTCTGTTGTTGCCGTAGCTTACGGCCCTAATGTTCTTCCTGCCCTCATCCGCTTAGTAAATTACTACTCGCAGTCTCTCTATTCCCCGGTGTTCGAACCGTTAGCTTGTGGTGCTCGACCCCCCTTTGTGTTTTCGTGCATCAACACTAGGGCATATGTCCCTACAGCGAAGAAGGATAGAAGGGAAGCATGTAGCTTCTGTGGTAAGCCAGGACAACCTTTTGATAAGTGCTTTAAGAGACTGGATGCGCAGAAGCTGTCTCAAGTACACGCGATCCAGGATGCTCCAAAGGGAGGTCCCATCTATTCTTATTGCCAGAGGAGTGGGCATGATATGGCCCGTTATTGCAAGAAGGTTGGAGCCTATTTTCTCTGCGGCCAGAAAGGGCACATGAAGGCTAATTGCCCCTAAGCTAGCCTGCACTGCATGCAATTCCGTTGCAGACTCTACCGCCGCCCCCGCCTCTCATGGACAAGGGAAAAGGAAAGTTGAATGTGTTGACCAAGGAGGAAGCCCAATCTTCAACTCAAGTGATCTCAGGTTAGTCTCTAACTTGGCTAGTAATCTCTTTGAATAGATTTATAGTTTCCGCATTTTAGTTGCGCACGCTATGTGTTTAGGTGAATTTAAGGTGAAGAATAAGTGGGTGCACGTTTTGTTCGATTCGGGTGCTACTCACTCCTTTGTGGCGAGGAGTTTTGTAGACCCACATCGCTGAGCTCTCGACCAGTTAGACACCTCCATAAATGTTAAATTTCCTTCAGGAGAGTTGGTGAGGTCAAGTCAGGGTATCCAAAAATGCCCCATCTTCTTAGGTAGTTTTCTAGCCTTTGTAGATTTGAAGGTGCTAGATCTAGTAGACTTTGACGTGATTTTGGGCATAGACTGACTATCCAGCTATGATACTGTCATTTAGTGCAAGTGCAAGCGCTTGGATTTTAAAGGTGACAATGGCCAGCCCATGAGTGTGTATGGTTTGTCGCGTCAGGAATCTCCGATCATTTCTGCGGTACGTGCTCGCAAATTTCTTGAGTCTGGCTGTGATTCTTTTCTTGTATCTGTTTCTATTCTGGGAGCTGCACCGGTTGAGCCTTGGGTGGAGGACGTTTTTGTGGTGCGTGAGTTTTCGGATGTCTACCCTGTTAGTCTTTCTGTACTTCCTCCCGAGAGAGAGGTGGAGTGTGTTATAGACTTCGAGCCAGGCACTCGCCCTGTTGCAAATACACCGTACCTCATGGCGCCGCGTGAGTCAGTGGAGCTGCGTACTCAACTGGATGAGTTATTGCAGTGCGGTTTTATTAGACCCAGTTCTTCCCCCTGGGGTGCACCAGTACTCTTCGTGAAGAAAAAGGAGGGAACGATGAGGCTATGCATTGATTATCGAGAGCTAAACTAGGTGATAATTAAGAACAAATATTCATTACCTAGGATCGATGACTTGTTCGATCAGTTGCGCGGTAGCTCCGTGTTCCCTAAGATTGACCTACGTTCATGTTACCATCAGTTAAGAATCCGGGAGTCAGACATTCCGCGAACCGCTTTTTGTTCTCACTATGGTCACTTTGAATTTCTGGTGATGTCATTTGGGTTAACGAACGCACCGTCAGCTTTCATGGACATGATGTGTTGAAACTGATTTCTCGATCTCCTGTGGAGTTCGCCCGTGGGGAAGGGGTGGTCTCGCACCTACTTCACTCCTGGAAGCAAAACAACAAAGAAGACACGGAAAAAACCGACCCAAGGGCTCGGCGGGGAGGTCCCACCACACACCCGGAAGATCTCAGAGCGCTTCCCCTCCTTAGCCAGAGGCCGAGCTAAGGTACCCTCAAAAAGCACATAAAAACTGGAGCAGGAAAGCACAGGAAGCCTGCCTTTTGGGGTACCCCTTGGGTCCTATTTATAGTTTTTAGAATCTGAACTGCCAATAACCAAAAGAACTGACCTGAAATTACCAAAAGACCCTTGGCTGGGTCTGCCAACAGCCAAACTCCGCTGTTTTGAAGGGATACGGGCAGACCAGAGGGGGCAAAATAGTAAAAAGTACCTCACACATCCAGGCGAGCTGGGGAGCTTGATCACCTTGGCAGGTCCTGCTCGCCTGCTGTTGCTGAGCTCTGTTGTTAGGGCGCGATCTGGGACAGTGAGCTCGTCTATCCCTTGGTCTCCATCAGTTGTCCTGGGCCAGCTCGGCGAATGCCGAGCTCGGGGTCGACGAAGGCTGATCTTTGGTCGACGAATGTCGATCTTTGGTCGGAGAATGCCGAGCTCGGGCTCGTCTTCTCTACTGCCGAGCTCGCCTACTGCCTTCAGCCCGATCTGTCTAGTTCCTAGCGACCTTGCTCGCCGAACACGGGGTTGTACACAATCCCCGCTCTTTTTGAGCTTGACAAAGCTCGAAAAGAAACATCCAACCCTAAGTGTGCGGCAAGAGCAGAGTGGCGAGTTGGAGGGAATCTTTGGGTGGGGTCCACCTGCGGCTATATATATATCCCTGCATACCTGCTTGACTCTTGCCCTTCCCTTTGCTTTAACCCTGCCAAAATGCCGCTTCCCAAGGAGATTCAAGAGGGCTTAGACCGAGCTCGCCAGGCTTCAGCAGCTCGTGTAACCGCCCTGACGGCAGTTCCTACCAAAGTTCCTCAAATTGATTCTGCCGAGCCCAGCTCCAAGAGGGCGAAGTCATTCCATCAGGCGGCCGAGCCCATCTACCACGACCTGAGGGCCACCCTGGAGCGCGAGACCGGCTCTTCCACTCGGACAGTTCTTGAGAAGGATAGAGAGATTGTCGTAGTCGGCGACGACCTGAACGGTCAACCTGATGGTGGGGGCGTAACGCCGCGAGAGGCCACACCACGAGACGAGGACGCTCTCGCCGACTCGCGGTTCATGACATCAGATAACCGTCCCCGTGACCCGCCTCTTCTTTTTGGGATCCTGCCAGTGAGATCGTAGAGGCCGAACTCACTGGTGCGCGCCCCCTATCCTCAGCCGACTGACGCGGCTACGGGGGCAGGTCTGGGAACCATCCCCACCCCGGGATTCGAGCTCCTCTCACTGGGGGCTCGCGGCCCAGGTCGCGGGAAGGATTTGAGGTTCATCCCTCCCCGCATCTCCTTTGAGCCGCCGAGCTCGTTAGTTCAATTTTGCTTGGACTCTTGCTCCATGAACTTTTCCTGCATCCCCCTTCTTGCTGATACTTGTCTTCACGGCTCCCCCCAGCCAATCTGCTGCCGAGGAATCTTCGCAGGCAGCCCACTACTCCCCCCTCCCTTCCCCAAGCTCGCTGGACTCTTACCTGGGTCCTGAGGTGGATCAAGGCGAGCTGACGAGGAGGGAGATCAAGCTCCTCAAGAAGCTGGTGTGTGGGATGCGCGAGGTGCAGGGGGTCCACGAGGCACTACAATGCGAGTACGCACATCTCACCGACGAGGTGCGAAGCGGCCAGGCTGGCGAGCTGATGTCCCCCTCCCGGCTCCTGGATGAGATAGATGATGGCCTCTCGGTGGCGCAGAGGAATTCGGGAAGGATTCGCGAGCTGCTCCGCGTGCGGCAGTCTTGGGGCGAGGGTCGCGAGGACGGGGTAGGTAAGAGTGCAGCTCCTTTGCCGAACTGACTGGTACTCGCATCCCTATGGTCCCCCTGCTCGCGCGCCCCGCCCTTTTATTCCTGAACTTGATCTGTAATAAGTAGTTTTTTAGAATATTCTTAGACATGCGTTATTCAAATAATATACTGCAATGTTTGACTTAGCCTTGACTGGGACGCGCCAGAAGTCGACGAGCTGGGTTGGCGAGTTGGGGTGGCGAGCTGGGGTGGCGAGCTGAGCCGATGGGACAGCCTGACCCCAGATTTCTTTTCCTATAAATAGCCCCCCCCCCCCCCCCCCTCACCAACCCCGTGCTGTGCCTTTATTGTTTTTTTCCCTCTCTTCCTGCGCTTTTCTTTTTTCTGCTCGCGCTTTGCTCCTTCCTCTTTGAACATGGGTAAGACCAACCCTGATGCCGACGGCCGCTCCAAGTGCGCGCAGAACTTCACCGACTACTGCTTATTCGAGGGGCATACCAGCGAGGAGGAGCTCGCGGAGTTCAATGCTGGGTATGTGCCGCCGGGTTTCGCGGTGCGTAGGCTGAGGGAGGGGGAGGCTATCAACACTTTCCACGAGGACGAGCTCGCCTTCCCCATCTCGCATTTCAAGGTGGGGTTGCTCCTCACCCTCTTGCCGGAGATCCGGCAAATCCTGAAATACTATGTCGCGGTACCCGCGCAGTTGAATTCCAACGCCATCGCGATGATGGTGGCGTTCGCGAGCTACCTCCGGCAGGAGAGGACTGAGTTCAACCTAACAGTGTTCAGGAAACTCTTTTCTTACAAGGCGACGCCGGATGGGGTCGCCTACTTCGTCGGCTCGCTGATCAAGGTTCGCGAGATCGCGAACAAGCATCACACTTGGATGACCAAGATCGCCTTCATCAAGTGTGATCTCGGCAACATCCCCTACTCACCCCAGCAGAAGGGTGAGGAGGTATCCCGCTCGCCGGCCGTGTCCGGCAACGATGCCGAGCTCCACAAGTACTTCCACCACAAGGACTTCGAGGTCGCCTTCCTGCGAAGGTGCCTTGACTCGCTCCCCCCCCCAAACCTTTCTCCCTGGCGAAGGTATCATTCTCTTCTCTTCTTGCCGAGCTCACCCGATGGCCGAGCTCGCCACATTGTTGTTGAGTTTCTCCTAACTTTTTTCCAAGTATTTTCTTGCAGGGGAGCGGATAATTCCTGCGAACCCGCCATTTGCGGATCCGGGGTCGCGCCCGGACCCCTTTGCTCGTGAGAAGGGGGCGGCGATGGCGGCAGCCTGCCGAGATGAGGCGGCCCTCTCCCAACCCTCTTCCAGCAAGAGGCGACATGAGGATGCGGGGTCGAACCCGCCACACCGCCAGCGGCTGCCGAAGAAGATGAGGAGTGCCCTGTTGGCTCCGCGAGGGCGACATCAATCCAGCCCCAAGTACATCAGCTCGTCTGAGACTCCTCCCGACGTGTCGCCCGAGAGCCCGCTGAAGGAGGTTACCAGCTAGGGCCTGAAAGGTGGAGAGGGCCCCTCTTCCACGGCGGCGATCTCTCCTCCCCCTTCGGCGAAGAGGGTGGCCCGGGAGTGCGCGGCGCCAAAGCAACACCCCCTTTTCAATTTTGGGGGCGGTGGAAGGACTCGGCGGGCGAGCCCATGCTGCAGTGGGACGAGCTGGCCCATCGGGTCTCTATATCCACCTTGCATCCGTCCTAGCATGACCGCGAGCCTTCCACGAGCCATGCTTATGCCCTCAGCTTCGGCCTCTATGGCCGCGAGGATGCCGAGGCCTACAAGAATATGACCCTCCGACAACTCGGCCATGAGGGTCTGCAGGCCCACCTACGGACCATGGAGCTCCACCACATGCTGACCCGCCGCAGCTTTGCCCTTAGCAATCAACTTCTAAAAGCCGAGCAGGCCCGTGATGTCGCCAAGTATAAGGTTGCTGATCAGGAGAAGCAGCTCAGCATTGCTGAAGGCCTCCTCGCCTAGGCCACCGGCGGACTGGTAAGTGTCAAGCCCTCCTCTGCGCTTTTACTTAGAAAATTTTTTTGCTGCCACTAACCGGGTTTCCTCTTCACCAGGATGCCAAGGCCACAGGGGAGCTGCGGGCTCGCAATGCCGAGCAAGGGGAGGAGATCGGCCAGCTGCGTGCCTGTTAACCCCTCAGTCCGCAACATCCTACAAGATGCCAAGACCCCTTTTTCAATATTCGCGGACTCAGTTAGGTAGTCTGCCCTGTCCGGCAAAGCAGCAGCAATCGGCCACCAAGGATGGTCCCCCAGTGGCGGATTCAACTCTCTATTCGCCAGTCCACGACGCCTTGAGATCTTTGGATTCTCTTCGACGGCGGACGCAGTGTCTCGTCCCCCCAGGCCGCCGTCCTCCAGCAGGATCGTTCCTAGCAGCAGCAGATGGAAGCTCCAGCCCGCGAGCCTAGTCCGCCCCTTCTGCGCGGACTGCTGTGTTCTTTCTTTTTTCTTCCCGTCACCGCTGCCCGGTTCTCCTGTACCCCGGGCAGTCGGTTAATTTAGCCCTGCCCGTTTGGGCAGGCCCCTCATCCAATAAATAGGGGGGAGGTGGTGCACCGAAGGCACGCTGACTCATGCCCAGGAGCCTACTTGTTAAAGGCTACGGACTCAAATCTTGTGCCTTGCAGACTCCTCCTTGCTCTGCTCTTGTCTTCCTTTTTCCTTCACTTGTAACCAAACTTTTCTTCAATCAAGGAAAAGCCCGTCGCAAGAGAGGCATTCAGGCCGCGACGGGCGAAGTCTGTTGTTGCCGTGGCTCACGACCCTGTTTTTCTTCCTGCTCTCGTCCGCTTAGTAGATTGCTACTCGCAGTCTCTCCTCTCCTTTCTTTTCCCTTGTGCTCGAACCGTTAGCTGGTGGTGCTTGATCCCCTTTGCGTTTTCGTGCATCAACAGTTAACACGCGGCATTCAGATTCGAGTGTCATTTCGAATTCAGCGGACAGAAATGTCAGACCGCAGAGCCCGCTCTTCAGACCGCTCCAGTTCTTCAGAGGACTCCCTCTGGGATGCAATCGAGCAAGCTCACTTTGAGGCTGAGCAGTCCCGCATGCAGATTGACCATCGTCTCGACGCGATCAGCCAAGCCCTCCTTACACTAACCCAGCGGCTTGCTCCTCAGGCCGCAACAGAACCAGCGGACTCGCCAGTCTGCCAGACTCCAGCTCACCGAACTCCGCTTCGGCAGTCGCCAGCCACTCCTCGAGATCCTGGCCAGTCCGCCGCCCCTCTGTGCCCTCAGGAGGAGCAGTTTGCTTTCAGGAATTTCTTCAGAGAAGCTGTCAGGGGCACTCCTACCCGCCAGCTTTATTTTGCTGACCGCCAGTCCGCCGAGCCTGCGGGCTCCCATGCTTCAGTCCGCCCCTTCTACCCTGCTAAGTTCGAAACTCCGTCTCCCTTCGTTGATCGAATCCGATGGGAGTCGGCTCCGAACAACTTCAGGGAGCCTCGCCTTCCCTTCGATTGAGGGGAGACTGATCCAGTCTCCCACCTCCAAGCGTTTGAAGGGGCAGTAGCTTTTAGATGCCTCTCATACGCCATCAAGTGTAAACTCCTGGTAACTACTCTCGAAGGACAGGCGAGAGAGTGGTTCTATGAGCTGCCTTCGGGCACAATCTCTTCTTTCGCTGAGCTTCGCAGCGAGTTGTTGCTGAGGTTTGCTACCTCAAGAAAGAGGAAGGATTGGCCAGCCGCCCTCTTTGAAATCAAACAAAGGGACAACGAATCAGTGGCGCGATTCGTTGATAGCTTTCAAAAGGAGATCCAAGGGGTTAGGAATGTGAACCCCGATTACTACAAGGTTGCCTTGATCCATGGCCTCCAGGAAGGCCCCCTGAAGTTTAAAGCAACAACCAAGGCACCTGAGACTTACCAAGAGTTGATCGCCATGGTGAACCGCTTCATAGAAGGCGAGAACGCCAATCCTACTTATGTTTCATCCCTGACAGCTAAGGCTGAAGGAAGGATGCCTCCGCTTCTTCTTCTCAAAGCAATCCACCTCGCCCAGATTTCCAGCCTCATTCTCAGAGAGGCCGGAATTTCCGCCATACGAAACCTTTCCTTGGCCATCAATAGTTTCAGGAGCAGAGACTGCCGTTGGCCGCCGCTCCCGCCATTCCATTGCAAGCACTTCCTATCCTCCAGCAAGCAGCCTTGCCTGCTCCAAGCCGATGTGATACAAACCCCATGGAGGATATTGCAGATTTGGACCTTGACAAAGTCATCCAGATTTTGCCAAAGAGATCGGAAGAAAAGAAGCAAGAGCCTCAGAGAGTGTGGAGGCCGAGTAACAATGCGCAGTATTTCCAGTTCCACAAAGAGAAGGGCCATTTGACCGAGGATTGCAAGGCCCTTCGCATGCTGATAGAGAAGCTGCTTGTCGAGGGCAAGATTGACCTGAGTAAGAAGTACTCTTCTTCTTCGAAGTCGTCCACCTCCAAAGGCAAAGAAGTGGCTGAAGCTTACCAGGAATGTGTGGAGGTCGAGGACGAAGGCCGTCTGGGGCCGATCAACTTCCCGGTTGAATGCTTCGATGCAGATGATGAAGTGGTTCTGGGACGCCTCTTCTTTATCCATGATGGAGCAGGGACCGAGTCTACTCGGAAATCTTAAATATCTAGGGTCACTCGAGCAGAGGTTGCCTCTTCTTCTTCCGTTGCTCCTCCAAGTGAGGTCGTCACCTTTGGCCCAGCTGATCTACCCCAAACAGCGAATCCGTTCGACGACGCAGTAGTGATCAAGGCTGTTATTGGGGATTTTACAGTTGATAGAATTCTTGTTGACACCGGAAGCTCAGTAAACCTCCTGTTCAAATCAACTTTTGAGGCCCTGAGGACTGGAAAGCCTCTGCTTTCCACCGAAGGGACGCTCTATGGCTTCTCACGAGAAAGAAAAGAAGTTGAAGGTAGCGTCATCCTGCCCGTGAAGCTTGGAGGGGCAACTAAGCAAGTGCAATTCATAGTGGTTAACGCTCCCAGTAGCTACCATGCCATCTTCGACAGGCCTCTGTTGAAGAAATATCAAGCTGTGGTCTCCACTTACCACCTTGCAATCAAGTTATTCGCAGATGGACGGATGTGCCGGGTCAGGAGTGACCCAAGGAGAGCAAGGGAGTGCTACGTTCGCACTGTCAACATGGTTGATCCAGCCCTTCCCTTGCTCCGGCAGCAGCTGCATAAGCCTCTCCAAATTCAAAAGCTGATGCTGATGGAGGTGCTCTCTTGGAACCTGCCCAGGTGACGCAAGGAGTCCCCATTGCTGAGGGGGAGGAGAGGAAGCTCTCCATCAACTCGGAGCTGCCTGAAGATCAAAAGGCCGAGCTGATCTCCTGCCTGTTGAGAAACTTGGATGTCTTTGCCTGGTCAGCAGAATACATGCCAGGAGTGGATCCAGATGTTGCATGCCACCACCTGAATGTTGATCCTAGATGCAAGCCTGTGCAACAAAAGATGAGGGATATAGCAACAAAGCTTGCTGAGCTAATAAGAGAGGAGGTCGCAAAGCTCCTCAAGGCGAATTTTATTATTGAAATTCAATACCCTACCTAGATATCTAATGTTGTAATGGTTAAAAAGCCAGGAGCAAAATGGCGCATGTGTGTAAATTTTACTAAACTCAATAAAGCATGCCCCAAAGATTGTTACCCCTTGCCTCGGATAGATTCTTTAGTTGATTCCGCGGTAGGGTACTCTTGCATGAGTTTTTTAGATACGTTTTTTGGTTATCACCAGATAAGAATGCATAAGCCTGACGTTCTTCATACGTCATTTATTAACAATGATGGTTGTTACTGCTATCTTGTGATGCCCTTTGGTCTTAAAAATGCCGGTGCAACTTACCAACGGATGATGGACCGTGTGTTCAAACAACAAAAAGGAAGAAATCTAGAAGTGTATGTAGACGACATCTTGATCAAAAGTAAGTCGTTTTCGCTGCACTTGCAAGATCTAGCAGAGACGTTTGCTACTCTGAGTAGATACAAAATGAAGCTCAATCCGTTGAAATGCACCTTTGGGGCGAGTAAGGGGAAGTTCCTTGGTCATCTCCTTACTCCGGAAGGACTTGCCCACAATCCTGATAAAGTGAAAGCCATTCTTGACATGCCTACCCCTCGTTCACCTAAGGAAGTTCAGCAGTTAGGGGGGAGGCTAGCAGGTCTTGTGAGATTTCTCTCTCAGGTTGGAGATAGGAGTGCTACTTTCTTTAAAACTCTCCAAGGAGCATCCAAGTTTGAGTGGACAGAGGAATGTTCCCAAGCCTTTGAGCAGTTGAAGAAGCAACTGACCTCAACACCTCTGCTTCAGAGTCCCCGGCCAGGAGAGATGCTTTTCTTATACTTAGGGGTTGGCCCTGAGGCTGTCAGCTCCGTTCTTCTTCGTGAAGAAAGCAGGAAGCAGTTCCCAATCTACTATGCAGCGATATTCTGAAGAGTGCCGAGACATGGTACCCGATTTTGGAGAAGTTAGCCTTGGCACTAGTCATGTCAGCTCGCAGACTCCATCCATACTTCCAAGCGCACTCGATTCAAGTCGTTACTGATCAACCTTTGAGAAGTGTGTTGGAGAAACCAGAGCACTCAGGCAGGCTAGCTAAATAGGCAATAGAGTTGAGTGAATTTGAAATCTCTTATGTGCCCAAGACAACCATCAAAGCTCAAGTCCTAGCAGACTTCCTAATTGACATGCCAGAGTCCAGTTCTGATCGAGCAGAACAGTCACCTTTGGCTTGGACCATCTATGTTGATGGTGCCTCAGGCAGAAGTTCTTCTGGAGCAGGGGTGGTTCTCATTAATCCAAACGGCGTCAAACTAGAGCAGGCCATCAAGTTTTACTTTCCAGTAACCAATAACCAGGCCAAGTATGAAGCTTTGCTAGCAGGCTTGAGGCTTGCAAGGGAACTCGGAATCGATCATGTTCATATCAAAACTGATTCTCTTGTAATGGCGTCGCAAGTACTTGGCAACTTTGAAACAAGAGAGGCAATCTTGAAGAAGTATTTGGGTCTTGTGAAGATAGAGATCGGCAAGTTTAAGAGCTTTATCATTGAGCACATCTCTAGAACCTAAAACGAGGAGGCAGATGTTCTTGCTAAGTATGGGCTGCCATCAGGAGGAACAACTTCCGAGCTCTTCCGCCCGGCAGTGGAGGAAGGAGAATTGATGCAATTGGATCAACGTCCCTCCTGGATGGACCCATTCATTCTCTATCTGTCAACAGGAGATTTTCACCATTCAGTAAAAGATAAGAAGTTCAGAATAAAAGCAGCTCATTATTTCTTAGTGGCGGGAATCCTTTACATAAGAACATAACTCTCTACCATGGCCCGGTGTGTTTCAGAAGAGGAAGCTCCCCTCGTTTTGCAAGAAGTCCATTCAGGAGAGTGTGGAAGTCACTCGGGAGCAAGAACCTTGGAAAGACGGATCCTGCGGCAGGGATATTTCTGGCCCACAATGAAGAGAGACTCTGAGGTCTATGCTAGAAAGTGTGTTCAATGCCAGAAGTTTGCTCCACTTCAACGCCAAGCAGCCCAGTCACTCAGATCGATTGCAACTCCTTGGCCCTTTGCCTTTTGGGGGCCGGATCTCATTGGTCCTTTTCCCATGGCAAGCGGACAACGACGCTTCATCATCGTATTGATCGATTACTTCAACAAGTGGATTGAAGCCAAGGCATTGGCAAAGACAACAACTCAAGTTATCAAAAACTTCATTTGGGGGAGATTATCTGCCGACATGGAATTCCTATGGCTATAATCACTGATAATGGGCCACAATTCAACAACTCAAAGATGATAGATTTTTGCAAGCAGATCGGAACAGAGCTGTGGTTTGCATCAGTTCATCATCCCAGGAGCAATGGCCAAGTAGAAGCAGCCAACAAGCAGATCCTTAATTTGCTTAAGAAGAAAATGCAGAATCTCAAGGGCAGCTGGGCTGATCAGCTTCCATCAGTCCTCTGGTCCCTTAGGACAACACCTTCATCTGCAACTGGCGAGACTCCATTCAATCTTTCTCATGGCTCAGAGGCACTCACTCCAGTTGAATTTGAAGTCTCGTCACCTAGAGTTCTGCTTGCAAGACAAGGCATTGAGGACTGGCTTGAACTGAATAATGAAGAGATGAGATTCTGCTTGGAACACATCGAGGCAATCAGAGACCAAGCAACCATAAGGCAGGAGGAGGTCAAAAGAAGGATGACCCGTTACTTTGATCAGAACGTAAGGATCAAACACTTTCAAGTAGGAGATCTAGTTCTAAAGAAAGTTGATGCTGCTGCAAGAGCTGGTTTAGTTGGAAAACTTAATCCAAATTGGGTCGGCCCTTTCATTATCAAAGAAGCGTTAAGGAGCGGCACTTACCGCTTGCAGACGTACGAAGGAGAGGATATGCCACATACATGGAGTGGGGATGATCTCAAGCGGTTCTATTCCTGAACCTCCTCTTTTCTATTCTATGTATCCTCTTCAAGAATCATTATGAATAGAAACTGCTTGCTAACGCTTCTTCAAGTGTTTTATGTATTCAAGCATAACAGATGGCACGCTAAGAAAGGTTGCAAAATGGTTCCACCCTTGAACTCTCATTTCTTTCTTATGCTTGCTTTGCAAATGCATTTTATTAATCAAAGGATTCATACTGACACTTTTTCATAGTGTTCTCTCTTTCTCTCCCAAAGATCAATAACGGTTCCCTGATACCAGGAGACATCGCCGAGTTCAGCAAGACCTCCCCTAGAGCTGTTGTCATTAGCATAACACCACGAAGACCACGTGTTGCGAGGAGATTTCGCACCGTGTAGTGGGAGCTTGCAGGCCCTAGTGCGGTAGGATTCTGGACTTCGGATCCCGGCTAGTACCTGACCCCACCTTTGCATTATGGAGGGCAGGGTGGGAGTAAAGCTCTACCATGTCGCATTTGGGATATCGTTACAACTTTGATGACCTGGTGAGGAAAGCAATGCCTACCACACCTGCCCCACCGATCATCTTAGCTTGTAACCCTCGAACACTCCATGGTACCCTCAAGCAGTGCCTGCAGGAGACCACAGCTTAGACTGTACTCCAGGCAAGAGGGCAGGGGACCGTTCTGGCAAGTCTGCATCTTGCTCTTCGCAGGGAATGCCACGCGCACCTGCCCACCTGGTCGCAAGCTATAGGTCATTTCTTCTGTTTAGTGCGGACTGGTTTTCTTTATCCGCGCAGTCCGCCAGATTTTCCTTGGATTGATCGTATAGCTTGTGGCCCGGTGAGGAAAGCAATGTCATGCGCACCTGCCCACCTGGTCGCAAGCTATAGATCATTTCTTCTTGTTTCGGTATGGACTGGTTTTCTTTATCCGCTCAGTCCGCCGGTTTCCTTGGATTGATTTTATGGCTTGTGGCCTGCTGAGAAAAGCAATGCCATGCGCACCTGCCCGCCTGGTCGCAAGCTGTAAATCATTTCTTCTTTTTCAGTGCGGACTGGTTTTATTTATCCGCGCAGTCCGCCAGTTTTCCTTGGGTTGATTTTATAGCTTGTGACCTGGTGAGGAAAACAATGCCACACGCACCTGCCCTCCTGGTCGCAAACTATAGATCATTTCTATTAACATATGCGCGAACTGTGAAATTATATCAGCCCAGTCCGGGGAATGGCTTCCAATATGTTATCATAAAGTTTGGAAGATTAATAAAGAGAATTGCGGACTGCTATTGGAACTCAACAGAGTCTGCCTTATATTTGCGTCAAGTGTTCATTCTTACGGCGGACAATGACCGAATTAATAAATGGAATTTCCTAATCAGCAAGTCCAACTCATTATGGATGAACTTTGTATCTCGCGGACTGCAACTGGAACTCAATGGAGTCCGCCTGACATTTTCTTCTCATTCTTACGGCGGATAATGGCCGTCTAATCGGCAAGTCAAAAAAGCTCATACAGTGATCTATCTGCGTATCGCGCGGACTGCTAAATCAGATCGAACTTAATCATGTTAAATACAGAAAATGAAGAACATTCCAGGAAGCATACTGATACAAGAATATCCTTTCTGTTTCATCAGAAATTTTTTTACATCTTTTTATTTTTTCGGCGGACTGCAATATCGAGTCCGCTCCATTTACAAAATCAAAAAAAGCAAAAATACATTAATCTTCAGCAATCTTTTGCTTCTTTTCAGTAGGAGGTGGTGGACTTAGGCCTTCGACATCGACTTCCGGAGAATAGCCCTCCGAGCCGCTTCCACTAGTGCTATCTGATCCAGTGCTTGAGGCGGACTCGCTATGCGAGCTCCTGTCAGCAGAGGAAGATGCAGAGTTTCCGGACTCGGCGGACTGTTCTCCGCCTCGCTGGCTTGAGCCAGTGTCGTCCGCTGTTTCCATGACGCCTTGTCCTTCACCTTGCTCTTCGCCTTCTTCTATTTCTTCTTCTTCTTCGCCTTCCTCCTCGATGATAACCTCTTTACCCTTCTCAGCCCGCTCCATGGCCTCGACCTGCGGTGTCAGCTCCGGGAAGAGCTCCAAAAAGGGGACGTCATCCACTCCTTCCTTTGCAAAGCCACCACGGACGAATCGCTCGATGGCGACCTCGACGGTTTCCTTCACAAAGGGGAGCATGACGGCCTGGAAATTATTGTTCTCCAAGTCGTAGGCGACCTGCGCAAAACAAGAGCAAACATCAGACAGATCGCGGCGGACCACAAATTAAAGCCGCTGCGAATTCAACTCACCCCGAGCTCTTCCTTTTGCAGAGCAACTTTCTTCCCTAGTCGCGTATTTCTCTCTTTTAGCACCTTATTATCTTGTTGAAGTTGCTCATTCTGCCTGAGCAGGTCTCTTGCCAAGGAGGAGACAAAGTGGTTCGTCACCACACTGTTCGCACTAGCCTGGGAGGCTAGCAAAGGGAGGTCGGCAGCGGCCACCTTCTTCAGATCGCTCAAATTGCGTTTTCCGTAAAGTGCGGAAATCGCAACATGGGCATGGCGAGTTATACGCGGACTCTTCTACGAGGGGAGTGCGGTGGACAAGCGGACATGTTTATCCTTGTTATGCCAGTGGATCATTGGATTCACCCTAAGATCCTTCTGGCTGTTTCCGAAGCCGCTCATTGTAAAACTTTTGGAGGAAGAGTAACCTGCCGCGGGATCCCCTTCTTCTTTTCTCTTCCCTGTTACTTCTTCTTTCTTCTCTCTTTGTGTAGGAACAAAGCCGTTAGGCGTCTGCGGAAAGTTGGCGGGTGCCGCCAAGGTCGCTGCAAAAATAGAAGAGTTAACACTAAGGTCGCTGCGGATACAAAGCTTGAGTTCACAAACTGCTTACTTTCTTCGGGCGAAACGTCCGCCAAGCTCGCCAGTAGCGGAATGTAATGCTGAATGTCCAGCCTTGCATTGGATAAGAATTCGACGATGGAGGACTCAATGGCATCAAGCAGAACGCTCTTAAAGGCGGAGTCCGCGCGCACTTGCGGATAGGTGTGCGCGAACCCTAGGTCGCCTTCAAAGATCAAGAACCTGGAGGTCCAGTTGTGGATCTTGTTGGGAAGGCCCACAACCTTCATCCCTCGGTAGTAAAAATATATCACCCCCTTGTAGGGGCGGCATCCAGAAGCAGTTATCGAGCGGACAGAGAACATCTTGCGGAAGACGCTCATGGAGAAAGCAATCTTTTCAGACCGCAAGTAGGAAATAAAGCTTCAAATCGCAGCAAAAGTGTTGGGCGCGAGCTGGCCCGGCACCATTCCATAATGCTCGAAGATTTCGGCGAGCTACCATAATAGCGGAAACTTGAATCCACTGTCAAAATGATCTACAGGAATAGCGATTTGAGTCGCGGTTGAAAAGTTCAGCCTTTCTTTGTGGGCTGGAAGGCGGACAAGAATATTTAAATTCGCCATCTTTTTCTCAACAAAGGCCTCCAGATCGGCCTCAGTTAAGGTGCACTTTCGGTGGTCGGCAGCGTGGAAGGCAACAACAGCATCAGTCCTGGCGGATACCATTTTGGCAGGTCGTAGGGTCCTTCTGCTACAACAGTTTTCCTGCATAAAAGAAGCGACAGGGCCATATTTATAGTTATAGGGTCTGACAGCTTTTTGGCAAGGCCGCATAGCTCGCATTTTCAATCCGCATAGTCTGCACAAATCCAATCATTCACGCAGCAAAAGTTAAAGATAACGCGGACACAAACATAGATTCACATGCCAAGAAAAGTTCAAAGCAAAAATTAAGGCGGACATAGTTTCAGTCCGCCCAGCTCGCGGTGCTTCCTTCCTGCAGACAAGTCAAACATGAGAAGCGGACACAGTTTCAGTCTGCTTAGTTCGCAACATTTCCAACCTGCAAAAGTTAAATTATGTGAAGCGGACACAACATTAGTCCGCACAGATCGCCACAGATCACAGCAAAAATAAGCAACAGAATGGGCTGATATATTACTCAGTCCGCATAGATCGCAGCATAGTTCATTGCAATCCACAACAGAGCATTGTTTAAAAACACACATAATTATACAATCAAACAAATTGATAATTCATGGCATCGCGGGCTCATCGGTCCTTAGTTTCAGTCCGCGCTGGCCTTTCCGTCCTATCTCTGCACAGATGCGCAATGTGGTCGCTTATTTGAAGGATCTCGCTATACATACGGCAGAGGTGATGATGAAGGACGTTTATAGTCCGGTGCATGTGGGCAGCCTCCCGGTCTACCCGGCTAAGGGGCACCATTGGCTCTGTTGCCGGCCTCGGTTCCTCGTCCGCAGCCTGTTGACCACCGCCAGCCGGTGCAGCAACCTCCGGAGCTACGCGATCTGGAAATCGCGGCCTCTGCTGAACGACCTCAGAAGCCCGCTTCCCCTTTTCTTCACGCACCGACGCCAAGTGTATCCCCTTCTAGAAGTGGACATCGTCCGCGAGCCTCATCTTCTCCCTATCAGACCTCTCCAGCGCCCTGGAGATGTCGGCGATCTGGTCTTTTAGGGCCTTCTCCCGCTCCGCGGACGCTTTCTCGTGCTCTCTCTCCTTCTTTAACTCTGCTTTGATATTCTGAATTTCAACTTGAAATTTCTTTTCTAACTCTTTGATGATGTTCAAGCTGTGTAGCTCATCCCCTGCGGATTCCTCATGCGAGACCGCATCAACACCAGTATTCGGTGTAACCACGATCTCTCCACTCTCAACGGAGCCCGGCGGCGACTTTCTACCTACAACAAAAAAAGTCAACTCCACATTCAAAAACAGTCCGCGACGGACTCAAAGAAAGGATGAAATATCACATTTAGACATAGCAGCAGCGAGTTGCCGACTATCGAAGATGATTGGTCGCCTAGCCCGCTCCGGGTCAAAGGTGCTTAACCGCTTCTTCCATTCACGGTGAACTTTAGCTCTTCTCTCAGCAGCAGAACTTTTTGAAACCACGATGTCGTCAGTTTCAGTGATGATCTTGATTGGTCTCGACTTCTGCGGCGGCGACCTGTAAAGCCACTAACGCTTAAAATACTTAGGCGCCGGTTGAAGATTACCTGACCGCAATAGCTCTGCAGCAGTCCGCAGATCCTCTGCATTCTTTTCCGCCGCGACCTGCTTCGAGGCCGCCTCCACCACAGCTACTTGAGCACCGATTTGTTTCCTCTGCTCCTCTATCTTCAGCTTCAGTCTTTCCCTCTCTTCTTCCTCAGCAGTGGACAAAGAAGGGAGTTCGCTACTCTTATCCCCAAGGCCTTCCACCTCAGGTTGCTGCAGTACAACCAGCAGGGATTCGTTGATTAGTTCAAGTTCATTGACGTCTATGGAATCTATTATCTCATCTGTGGATAAACTGACCGTGGAGAGGGAATTCTCTCCCTGGATTTGGGCCTCCGGTGTAATCAAATTGTTGTCGGGAACTTCTTTCTCGCGCGGTCTATGCTGTAAGTCCGCATCTCCAGTCCGCTTGGAGATATTCTTCTCCATCATCGCGTGTAATTTCTTCTCAACCCGCTCAGCCACGGTTGAGCCGTCCCTCTTCCTTTTCTTTCTAGAAGCTCTCTTCTCGGTAGAGTCCGCGACAGCCTTTTCTAAATCGGGCTGACTCTCGCGGACAGTCTCAGGGATCACAGCGATCAAGGCCTGCGAAGGCGCGTCTTGCCCAGCCTCTTCTTCCTCAGTCCGCCTATCTCCGTCAAGGATAACGATGGGCTCCTTAGCATTGGGGGATTCTACTTCGGTCCCAGTGTGTTCGACAACTGTTTCCGCTGAATTCTCCATTTTCTGAGAAGGGGCAGTGTCCGACAGAGTCAATAACTTTTCACTTCTCAGTGGTTCAGCATCAAGAACTGCGGCATCCTCGCGCACAAATACATCAGCGCGGCGGACTGCCTTCTCAGCAGGCTTCTGGCCGTGGGAACTCTCTCCAGTAGAGCGGACAGGGTCCCCTCTCGTCGTCCTCTTTATTATCTTCTTGGTCTTCATAGGTGTTGTTAGTGTCGTCTCGCCTTTTGCAGTGAGACTAGAGAAGAAAGCTCCAAGCCTTGCCATGCCGGACTGCAAAGTAGAGACCGCAAGTGGTCAATAGCGCCCCGTGTCGAACAAAAATTCCAACAGTTCCAGGCCCTCCAGTGATATTTATAGCGCTGACGGCATTTATGAGGTTTGCGGACTCGGCGGTTAATAAAACATTTTCGAAGTTTTCTAGAAACTTAAAAATGTGCAGGGATTATGTTAACCCCTCAGTCCGCAACATCCTACAAGATGCCAAGAGCCCCTTTTCAATATTCGAGGACTCAGTTAGGCAGTCCGCCTTGTCCGGCAAAGCAGCAGCAATCGGCCACCAAGGATGGTCCCCCAGTGTCACAACCCGCATTTTTCTCCGAATTCAAGAAGTATCAGAGTATGAGAAAAATGCGCGTCGTGATGCCACGTCGAGCAAGGGATAATTGTCGACGCTCAGGCGAACACCATCTAACTAAACTATGAAAATTTCTTAAGTTTAATGATTAGAAAATCAGATATAATTTAGAGGTCGTATCCCTCGGCTCAGTGGATCATCTAGTCCAAAGTTTAAAACTATATTTATACGCAGCAGAAAAATACTTTATTTATTTCTTTGACATCCTAAGAAAGTGCATAAGTGACCCCCGAGGTCAGCTTATACTATGCAAGACACTAAATTTACATCATATTATAAGTAGGAAAACGTTCTTTTTACGTTACTTGGAAAGTTGTGTATGAGTTTATAAAACATGGTGATCATGAGATATACATATAGTAGTGTTTTAGGTTTAAAAGTAACTAGCAAACTAGCATAAAATTTCCCAAGAGCAAGTAGACTATCTCCAAAAAAGGTAGGAGTAAAAGAAACATATTTAGTATCATAAGGTAAAACTACCAGAGGGCGCCAACAAACTGACATGAACCCACTGGCAAGCATGTATGTCTGTAAGGAAAAAACAGGAAAACTACCTCACAAAAAGAATAGAAAGATCCCTACAACTCAAGGGATCAGCAGCAACACCACAGCAAAACTAGCCGCCCACCCGGCTACTAATCAGAACCTGAGGCATTCAGAAAAGAAAAGAATACCTCAGCAAGCGAATCAAGAAAAAATCTGAACTATGGCATTAAATTACAATGGAACAAGAGAGTAAGTGAACAAGACAGTAAAAAACAAACACTGTCCTGAGTAAACCAAAAGTACACCAAACACCAAGCAATAACAGCAAGCCCTGCTCAAATCCTACAGTGGCTACAAGGCAAAAGGCAAGGAGAAACTTGCCACCATATGCTGCATTCTACCAGTAAGAAACACCTAACATTCCTAATTTGTGAGTTAATGGCAGTAGCAAACAGAAATGGTCCTGAGTTGGTGACCAAAAACAGTCCCCCAAACAAACAGTTCCAACAAAAACATAAATATCCGCTGTCGGCACAAAACCACCACAAATCTAGCACGTACCTTGAATAAGAAGGGTGGCGGCCACAACAAATGCCCAGCCCGTACCTGGGACTAAAAAGTGGCGGCCACGGCTCGCACACAAAACATCCCGCTCCTTTAGAGCGTCAAAACACCACTACCTGTTATAACCCACGATTCGGCCCTCAAAATAAAGGAAGAATGAAAGGCCGACAAGACATCCCCACCTAGGGGGTAAACACTCGGGAAGAAAGTAACTGGAAAGAAATAAATTTCTGCCGACACAGATCGTCGAACGCAGCTCGACGTTTTTCGTCGAGCGCTGGAACAAAATTGTCGAACGCAGGAAATCGTCGAGCGCAACTCGACGATTTTCGTCGAACCACAGGACACGGGAAATCGTCGAACTCCGTTCGACGATTTACCGTTAAACGCAGACCACAGGAAAACTTAAAATACAGGCCGCGGGATCAAAATCGTCGACGCCGTTCGATGATTTCCCTTTCGTCGAACAAAGGTCACGGGAAAAATCGTCGAACTCCGTTCGAAGATTCCCGTCAGACCCAGAACTAAGGCTCGTCGTCGAGCTCCGCTCGACGATAATCGTCGAACCCAGATCGACGATTTCCGTCGATCTGGCTGCAATGAGTGCACAGTAAACCTGAACATCCTACTTTGTTTCCGTCCAACTTCTTAGCCTGATTTAATCCTTTTACTGGTAATATAAGTATAAAATCTCACTGTTATTGGATTCTAGGGTTGAAAGGCTAATGTCTACCCAAACAGAGGTTTTAACAGGGAACCATTTGAATGATTAACAGGAAACAGTTTGATAAAACATACAAGGTTACAACACTCCAGCCAATGACATGAGTTTTAGAACTTGGGAGAATGCAAACAGAAACTTAAAGGGGCATTATGGTTAACGATTCACATAATTTTGACAGGAAAATAGAGCAAATAATAATATCAGGGAAAAACTTGAATTATTACAGCAAATTGACCATGCAAAAGGAGAAGGAAAACTTGGCAAGGGTAGGAACACCACTTGCCTCAAATCTAGAGATTAACTTGCACAGCCCTTCCTCTCCCTCTCAGCTCCAGCCGCAACAGCACCTTAGGAATGAAGGTCTAGGCGAGAGCACTCCAAATCCGCTTTCGGAATCGAATTCCGTCCACTAACGCTCCCAAAATCAGCGTCTAAAGGGTACAGGGTTGGCGGTTTTCTTCCTCTCTATCAGGCAGCGGTTTCTCTCTCACAGAAGGAGACAATGAATAGTCTCTTTTATTTCTTAAGGATATATATATGATGCATGGATACATCTTTTCAACCTAACTGCCTCCTAAAACCACTCATTTCAAACTTTATAAATTAATTAATCATTACATCCATTATTATTAACACACCAAAATGACCTGAAACCGAACCACCTCGGAATCCGACGAAATTCACACCATAGCTAATTACTTGTGCTACGAACGCAACGGCGATGTCGAAATCAACCTTCGACGAACAAAACACGAGTTGTCACTACCCGAAGCCAAAACACAAGCATCCCCCGAGAGGCCTACCGGTCACCAAAACAGACCCGGCCTGCTAGGAGATCTTGCCAAAAAGGCTACCAACAACCATACAAGGAACCAAAAAAGTTAAGACCATGCTCTAACAAACGGCACATGCCGGAAACGCGTCAACGTAACGCCAAACGAGAATTAAATAATCGTAGAAAAATCGGGGGCGTTACATTCACTCCCCCTAAAAGAAAGTTTCGTCCCGAAACTTTATATACGCTACTTCTACTATAGGAGGAAAGTAACAAAAAGAGTACTAGAAAGAAAACGTACCAAACAAATTAAGGGAAAAGATGAGGGTGGGCCTCCCTCATAGCCGACTCTAACTCTCAAGTCGCGCTTTCCAAATCCTGATTCTTCCATAGAACTTTCACCATCGGGATAGACTTCGTCCGCAGTACCCGATCTTGAGTATCCAAGATGCGGACCGACACCTCAACATATGAAAGATTAGGCTTCAACTGGGGCACAACATCCAAGACTTGCCCACTGCTTCACACACACTTCCGCAATTGGCTTACATGAAACACATTATGAATACCTGGGAAATTTGCCGGCAAATCCAATCTATATGCTGACACACCAATCTGTTCAACAATCTTAAACGGGCTCACATACCTCAGATCCAATTTTCGGTTCTTACCGAAACTCTTAACAACAACCATCGGGGAAACCTTAAGAAACACAAGGTCCCCTACAGAAAACTCCAAGTCAGACATACGCCGGTTGGTGTTCTTCTCATATCTCTCCTGAGCAATATGAAGCTTTTCTCGAATAAGCTTCACTGCAGTTTCCATCTCCTTGAGCGCATCCGGACCCAACACAGGCCTCTCACCATCCTCGGTCGAAAACAAGGGAGTTTTGCAGCGCCTCCCATACAAGGCTTCAAACGGAGCTTTTGCAAGATCTTCTGGTAACTGTTATTGTATGCGGATTCCATAAGCCGCAAACGCTCATCCCACGCTCCTCCGTGGTCCAAGATGTAGCACCTGATCATATCCTCAACTATCTGGTTCACTCGCTCAGTCTGACCTTTGGTATGCGGGTGGTAAGCTGTAGAATACCTTAAATCTGTACCTAAACCCTCTTGCAGACTCCTCCAGAAGCGAGATGTAAAACGGGAGTCTCGATCCGAAATGATGCTAACTGGTACCCCGTGAAATCTGATGACCTCATTCAAATACAGTTCCGCTATCTTTTCATTGGATAATCAATCTTATACGACACAAAGTGAGCACACTTCGTCAGTCTGTCCACTATAACCCAAACAGAATCAAAACCTCTAGGAGATCTCGGCAAGCCCGTAATGAAGTCCATAGAAATACTCTCCCACTTCCAAGTAGGGATCTCCAACAGAGTTAACTTGCCACCAGGCCTTCCATGATCGGCCTTCACATGCTTGCAAGTGTGGCACTCGCAACAAATCGGGCTATATCACCCTTCATCCCATACCACCAGGCAATCTGCTTCATTTCATGATACATCTTTGTGGATCCTGGATGGTAGGCAACATTGGATCCATGAGCCTCTCTGCAAATCATACCCCTCATGTCTCCAACAGCGGGAATGCAGAACCTGCCGCGGTACTTCAAAGTACCTGCATCATCAATAGAGAAATCTGGCAACTCCCCTCTCTCAATACTGAGGTACAAGTGCAGAAGATCCGGATCATCCTTCTTGTGCAACCTGGTAAGTGCAATCCAAGACGGCTCTGCTACTGCCAAACTGCTCTGCATGTCACAGCGTCCCACGGAAATATCCATTAGGAGGAACTCTTCCACTAAATGATTGGTGGCGAGAGTAAAGATCTTCCCTGTCTTCCGGCTCAGGGCATCGGCCACCATATTGGCCTTGCATGGATGATACTGTATATCCACATCATAATCGGCCACATACTCTAACCAACACCACTGGCGCAAATTCATCTCTTTCTGGGTGAAGGCATACTTGAGGCTTTTATGATCGGCGTAGATCTTGCACTGAGCACCATAAAGTAAATGTCTTCATAACTATAGGGCAAAGATCACTGCCGCGAACTCAAGATCATGCGTAGGGTACTTCCTCTCATGAGTCTTCAGTTGCCTCGACCCATACGCAATCACCTTCCTTTCTTGCATCAACACACCTCTGAGCCCAACATGCGAGGCATCCACATACACATCATAGTCCATGCCCTCCGTAGGCAATGTCAAAACAGGAGCAGAACACAGCTTGCTTTTCAGCTCCAGAAAAGCCTCCTCGCATTTGTCGCTCCAAATGAACGCCGCATTCTTCTGCATCAGCTTAGTCAAGGGCGCTGCCAGGGTAGAAAAGCCCTCCACGAATCTTCTATAATAGCCGGCCAACCCCAAGAAGCTCCTAATCTCCTTGGGTGTGCTCGGCCTATGTCAGTCCATCACTGCAGAAATCTTTTCTGGGTCAACTGAAATGTCGTCTTTGTTCACCACATGACCCAGGAAGGAAACCTGGGACAACCAGAATTCGCATTTACTCAGCTTGGCGAATAACTGATGGTCCCTCAAAGCAGATAAAACCAATCGCAGATACTGCTCATGCTCCTCAGCACTGCGAGAATAAATCAGAACGTCGTCTATAAATACAACCAAAAACTTATCCAGAAAGTCCTTGAACACTCGGTTCATCATGTCCATGAATGCTGATGGCGTGTTGTTCAAACCAAACGACATAACCAAAAATTCGAAATGCCCATGTCTCGACCTGAAAGCAGTCCGTGGAATGTCCGACTCACGGATCCTGAGTTAATGATAGCCTGAACGAAGATAGATCTTGGAAAACATCGTGCTACCACGCAACTGATCAAATAAATCATCGATCCTCGGCAGAGGGTACCTGTTCTTTATGGTAACTTTGTTCAGCTCCCTATAGTCAATGCACAGCCTCATCGACCCATCCTTCTTCTTCATAAATATAACAGGAGCACCCTAAGGCGACAAACTCGGCCTGATAAAACCCTTTGCAAACAACTCGTCCAACTGGACTCGCAACTCCTCCAACTTACGCGGGGCCATCCGGTAATGCGCCTTAGAAATAAGACGCATACCCAGTTCCAAATCAATCATAAACTCAACATCCCGCTCGGGGGGAAGACCAGGAAGGTCATTAGGAAAACAATCTGAGAAACCACGAACCACGGGAATCTCCTCCAGGCGCGGTATGCTAACAGCAGTCCCAACCACCGAGACTAAACAAGCAAAACAATTAGAATGAAACATCTTCTGAGCACATACCGCAGAAATGATAGGAGAATCCTGGCACGGATCAGCATACACACTTCCAGGCTGGCCGTTGTCCTTGATGAATTTCAAGCACTTCCCTTTGCACTGAATAACCGCATCATACCTAGACAACCAGTCCATGCCCAGAATAACATCGATGTCCTCTAGATCAAACATCTTCAAGTCTGCCTTCGCAAGAAAGTCCCCCAACAAAACAGTGCAATCCAAAACGCCCAAATCTGACAACACATATTCACCAGAAGGGAACTTAACGCGGAAAGTATCACGAACTTGATCTAGAACCAATCGATAACGCTCTACAAAAGCTCTAGCCACAAACGAGTGGGTAGCACCGGAGTCGAACAAAACACGCGCCCAGCCGTTCTTCACCTTAAATTTCCCTATAGGAGTACATAAGCAACTAAGGCACTACCATAGCAAAACTAAAACCATGCTAGCAAATAAAACTTTCAAGCTAGTAAGAACGACTAACTTGAGATTACCAGAGTCGAAGTCTGAGCCTCCTCGGAAGAGATCACGTTCAGCTTTCCTTTGCCCTTGTCCACAAGTTGAGGATGAGGTAAAGCCGGAAGTGAAACTGCCTGAAGAATAGGCTGGACCTGAGGACACCTAGCCTTGATATGGCCCTTCTGGCCACACTGAAAGCAGACCTTATCCTTGGACCAGCACTGGGCAGTATCATTCTCGGGTCGCTTGCAAACAACACAGGTAACATCCTTCCGAGGAGCACCTTGAATGGCATGAACTTGCTCCTTCCTCTGAGCTCCCGCCTTCTTGAAACACCTCTCAACCGGGTGGCCTGACCGGCCACAGAAGCTACACACCACCTTGCTCTTCTTTCCTGAAGCAGCATCAATTACTTGGGGGTTCTTCTCTTCAGCAGACTTCCTCTTGTCCTTCCTCATTTGTTGGCCTCTGCTCTTTGCGGTCTCAATTGCCTCCAATTTCAGAGCAGCCTCCACAACTCCTGCATAAGTCATTGATCCATAAGCACTGGCTAACTGCTGAACCTCGCTCCTCAAGCCACCAAGGAACCGCTTGACCCGATCTGCTTCAACACTCACCAACCCAGGGGCAAACCTGCTCAACTTACTGAACTCTATCTCGTACTCACTGACCGTGAGTTGCCTCTACTTCAGGTGAAGGAAGTCATTCATAAGTCGGGCATGCTCGACCGAAGGCAAGAACTTCCTCAACAGCATCTCCTTGAACAATGACCAAGAGCAACCAGCCACCAAGCTCTCCTTTTCCCTAAGCCACCAGCTCTTAGCCAAACCCTTTAGCTGATAAGCGGCTATCATCACTCTCTGATCATCTGCCACACCGGAGTACGAGAACATCTCCTCCATGGAGATCAGCCAATCATCGATGACCATGAAATCTGCCTTCCCATCATATGTAGGAAGGTTAAGTATCTGAAACTGGGAAATGAAGGCCATCTCCGCTGGCGCCACCGCTGGAGGCCTCAGGGGAGTAGGAGGGGGAGGGGCAGCTGAACCCCCTGCAGGGTCTTGCACTCCCTGAGTCTGTCCCGCCACAACTACCGCCAGAGACTGGATCTGGACCTGCATCTCCACCAACTGCCTGGTCAGGGAATAATTGCTCAACCGCAAGCTCTCGATCACCACATCACTCTGCGCTCCAGAAGTCTCACCCTCAGACAGGGGTGTCGACCTCGTCGAAGGATGTCTCGCTATCCTAAAATCATATCAACATTAGCCAAATCCTGGTACAATAGTTGGAACTAACTACAAGTACAGACAATACATACATAAATATGATCTTAAAACTGCTAAACTTGCTCTGGGAGTTTATTTGAACAAAAAATGATGTTATGCCTAACCTAGGATGGTTAACCACCATCATCTAACTCTTGTGCCTAGATCGAGAATGCATGAATTTATATTCTTTTTCTGATTTAAAACAATGTGTGTACATATGTCATCCTACAAGTCTTTAACTTGGCACGTTGTGCTTATGCAATGTTATGATATGCATGATTGTGCTATGCATTCTAAAAAGGCCCTAATGCATGTCATGAGCGGTGTACACATGAAAATGTTATGCATCCCATACTACATAACATTCCCATGCAACGAAAAAGAAACATGCTAGTCGCATTCATGTGGTGAGGTTATGCATCCCATAGTACATAACCCTCACATGTTGCCCCTATGGTGGATCCATATACAGACACATATTATGCATCTCATACTACATAATATGCCCTGTATACTTCATGTTATGCTATGAGTGTAGTGTTCGTACTTCATCCAAGACGTACTGATGACATATCGGTGTGTGTATGATATGATGCTAAACAGCTAATACCTATAAGGAAAGGTTGCCCAACAAATTGTCAAGCAACCTGGCTCTGATACCAACTGTCACAACCCTCATTTTTCTCCGAATTCAAGAAGTATCAGAGTATGAGAAAAACGCGCGTCGTGATGCCACGTCGAGCAGGGGATAACTGTCGACGCTCAGGCGAACACCATCTAACTAGACTATGAAAATTTCTTAAGTTTAATGATTAGAAAATCAGATATAATTTAGAGGCCGTATCCCTCGGCTCAATGGATCGTCTAGTCCAAAGTTTAAAACTATATTTATACGCAGCGGAAAAATACTTTATTTATTTCTTTGACATCCTAAGAGAGTGCATAAGTGACCCCCGAGGTCTGCTTATACTATGCAAGACACTAAATTTACATCATATTATAAGTAGGAAAACGTTCTTTTTACGTTACTTGGAAAATTGTGTATGAGTTTATAAAACATGCTGATCATGAGATATAAATATAGTAGTGTTTAGGTTTAAAAGTAACTAGCAACCTAGCAAAAAATTTCCCAAGAGCAAGTAGACTATCTCCAGAAAAGGTAGCAGTAAAAGAAACATATTTAGTATCATAAGGTAAAACTACCAGAGGGCGCCAACAAACTGACACGAATCCACTGGCAACCATGTATGTCTATAAGGAAAAAACAGGAAAACTACCTCACAAAAAGAAAAGAAAGATCCCTACAACTCAAGGGATCGCCAGCAAACCACAGCAAAACTAGCCGCGCACCCGGCTACTAATCAGAACCTGAGGCATTCAGAAAAGAAAAGAATACCTCAGCAAGCGAATCAAGAAAAAATCTGAACTATGGCATTAAATTACAATGGAACAAAAGAGTAAGTGAACAAGACAGTAAAAATCAAACACTATCCAGAGTAAACCAAAGGTACACCAAACACCAAGCAATAACACCAAGCCAAAAGGCAAAAGGCAAGGAGAAACTTGCCACCATATGCTGCATTCTACCTGGAAGAAACACCTAACAGTCCTAATTTGTGAGTTAATGGCAGTAGCAAATAGAAATGGTCCTGAGTTGGTGACCAAAAATAGTCCCCCAAACAAACAGTTCCAACAAAAACATAAATTTCCGTTGTCGGCACAAAACCACCACAAATCTAGCCCGTACCTGGAATAAGAAGGGTGGCAGCCACAGCAAATGCCCAGCCCGGACCTGCGACTAAAAAGTGGCGGCCACGTCTCGCACACAAAACATCCCGCTCCTTTAGAGCGTCAAAACACCACTACTTGTCATAACCCACGATTCGGCCCTCAAAATAAAGGAAGAATGAAAGGCCGACAAGACATCCCCACCTAGGGGGTAAACACTCGGGAAGAAAGTAACTGGAAAGAAATAAATTTCTGCCTACAGGAATCGTCGAACGCAGCTCGACGTTTTTCATCGAGCGCTGGAACAAAATCGTCAAACGCAGGAAATCATCGAGCGCAGCTCGACAATATTCGTCGAACCACAGGACACGGGCAATCGTCGAACTCCGTTCGACGATTTACCGTTAAACGCAAACCACAGGAAAACTTAAAATACAGGCCGCGGGATCAAAATCGTCGACGCCGTTCGACGATTTCAGTTTCGTCGAACAAAGGTCACGGGAAAAATCGTCAAACTCCGTTCGACGATTCCCGTCAGACCCAGAACTAAGGCTCGTCGTCGAGCTCCGCTCGACGATAATCGTCGAACCCAGATCGACGATTTCCGTCGATCTGGCTGCAATGAGTGCACAGTAAACCTGAACATCCTACTTCGTTTCTGCCCAACTTCTTAGCCTGATTCAATCCTTTTACTGGTAATATAAGTATAAAATCTCACCGTTATTGGATTCTAGGGTTGAAAGGCTAATGTCTACCCAAACAGAGGTTTTAACAGGCAACCATTTGAATGATTAACAGGAAACAGTTTGATAAAACAGACAAGGTTACAGCACTCCAGCCAATGACATGAGTTTTAGAACTTGGAGAATGCAAACAGAAACTTAAAGGGGCATTATGGTTAATGCTTCACATAATTTTGACAGGAAAACAGAGCAAATAATAATTTCAGGGAAAAACTTGAATTATTACAGCAAATTGACCATGCAAAAGGAGAAGGAAAACTTGGCAAGGGTAGGAACACCACTTGCCTCAAATCCAGAGATTAACTTGCACATCCCTTCCTCTCTCTCTCGGCTCCAGCCGCAACAGCACCTTAGGAATGAAGGTCTAGGCTAGAGCACTCCAAATCCTCTTTCAGAATCGAATTCTGTCCACTAACGCTCCCAAAATCAGCGTCTGAAGGGTACACGGTTGGCGGTTTTCTTCCTCTCGATCAGGCAGCGGTTTCTCTCTCACAGAAGGAGACAATGAATAGTCTCGTTTATTTCTTAAGGTTATATATATGATGCATGGATACGTCTTTTCAACCTAACTGCCTCCTAAAACCACTCATTTCAAATTTTATAAATTAATTAATCATTACATCCATTATTATTAACACACCAAAATGACCCGAAACCGAACCACCTCGGAATCCGATGAAATTCACACCGTAGCTAATTACATGTGCTACGAATGCAACGGCGAAGTCAAAATCAACCTTTGACGAACAAAACACGGGTTGTCACTACCCGAAGCCAAAACACAAGCATCCCCCGAGAGGCCTTACAGGTCACCAAAACAGACCCGGTTTGCTATGAGATCTTGCCAAAAAGGCTACCAACAACCATACAAGGAACCAAAAGAGCTAAGACCATGCTCTAACAAATGGCACATGCCGGAAACGCGTCAACGTAACGCCAAACGAGAATTAAATAATCGTAGAAAAATCGGGGGCGTTACACCTAGTGGCGGATTAAACTCTCTGTTCGCCAGTCCGCGACGCCTTGAGATTTCTGGATTCTCTTCGACGGCGGACGCAATGTCTCATCCTCCGAGGCCTCCGTCCTCCAGCAGGATCGCGCCTAGCAGCAGCAGATGGAAACTCCAGCCCGCGAGCCCAGTCCGCCCCTTCTGCGCGGACTGCTGTGTTCTTTCTTTTTGCTTCCCGTCACCGCTGCCCGGTTCTCCTGTACCCCGGGCAGTCGGTTATTTTAGCCCTGCCCGTTTGGGCAGGCCCCCCATCCTATAAATAGGGGGAGGTGGTGCACCCAAGGCACGCTGACTCGTGCCCAGGAGCCTACTTGTTAAAGGCTGCGGACTCGAATCTTGTGCCTTGCGGACTCCTCCTTACTCTGCTCTTGTCTTCCTTTTTCTTCACTTATAACCAAACCTTTCTTCAATCAAGGAAAAGCCCATCGCAAGAGAGGCATTCAGGCCGCAACGGGCGAAGTCTGTTGTTGTCGTGGCACACGGCCCTGTTGTTCTTCCTGCACTCGTCCGCTTAGTAGATTGCTACTCACAGTTTCTCCTCTCCTTTCTATTCCCTTGTGCTCGAACCATTAGATGGTGGTGCTTGATCCCATTTGCGTTTTTCGTACATCAACAGTGCCCGCCTTGCCGAGCTGGAGGGGGCGAACGTGAAGCTGAAAGAGGAGAATCAGCACCTCCACTGCGAGGTCCGCCGCCATGCGGAGATCTTCTTCCCGGCCAGCAGCTGCGATCCTTCCCTCCCTTACAAGAGGCCGCGGATCTTCGGCGAGGCCGATCTTGCCGAGAGGCTGCGGATTAATTCCATCCAGGCCGCCGAATGCACCCTCCAGATGATGAAGGATTCTGGAGTGCTGGTGGAGGGGTGCGAGGAGATCTCGGCCCGGGACATGATGTCGAGCCTGTTCCCGCGACGCCGCCCAACGAGAAGGAAGATAGCTTTGACGCGATGTTCGGGAAAAGCTTCCCGGACCTGTCAGGTGAGGGAGGGGAGGACCGCCAATCTGACGGGGGGCGAGGCCTAGATGTATATAATCTGTAACCTCGCCGAGGCGAACTCAGCATGTAAATATTGTCATTTAATGAAAGCATATTTTTGATACCTTTCGCTCTCCTCATTGCAATGTTACTTTACACATTCTCTGGGTTTCCCCGTCGTGCCCTGTTCTCTTTCTCGCCTTTTCCTCAGCGACCTCGCGTAGATAGATGTTGCGAGTAGGACTGTTGCTAGGACTCGCCCTTGAGAGAGCCCAGCATTCCGTGCCTGCCAAGCTTCAGGTGATTCGGGAGCGGGCTGCTCTTTGCCTTGCTCACGCCACCTCAGCTCGCCCGCGAGTTGTCTAGGTTGAACCCAGAAAGAAGAAGGAACCTTCTAAGTAAAACATGCACAGGGGTGAAGTGCCCCTGGCCTGGCTCGCCTTCCTTCAGCGAGGCCCGGGATTGCCACGTCTATGTCGATGCCGAGCTGGGGTTGGAGAGTCCAAACTCGCCTGTGCAGAGCCTGACAGTGGGATCTGCTCGGGTCCCAATGATGACACCGAGTGACTTCCAGCCCAACCAGCTAGGTAAGAGCCTGACAGCGGGATCTGCTCGGGGTCCACTATCAATACCATCGAGTGACTTCCAGCCCTGCCAGCTAGGTGAGATCCTGACAGCGGGATCTGCTCGAGGCCCAAGGATGACACCGAGTGACTTCCAGCCCTTCCAGCTAGGTGAGAGCCTGACATCGGGATCTGCTCGGGGTCCACTATCAATACCATCTAGTGACTTCCAGCCCTGCCAGCTAGGTGAGAGCCTGACAGCAGGATCTGCTCGAGGCCCAAGGATGACACCGAGTGACTTCCAGGCCTGCCAGCTAGGTGACAGCCTGACATCGGGATCTGCTCGGGGTCCACTATCAATACCATCGAGTGACTTCCAGCCCTGCCAGCTAGGTGGGAGCCTGACAGCGGGATCTACTCGAGGCCCAAGGATGACACCGAGTGACTTCCAGCCCTGCCAGCTATGTGAGAGCATGACAGCGGGATCTGCTCAAGGCCCAAGTATGACACCGAGTGACTTCCAGCCCTGCCAGCTAGGTGAGAGCCTGGTAGCGGGATCTGCTCGGGGTCCACTATCAATACCATCGAGTGACTTCCAGCCCTGTCAGCTAGGTGAGAGCCTGACAGCGGGATCTGCTCGAGGCCCAAGGATGACACCGAGTGACTTCCAGCCCTGCCAGCTAGGTGAGAGCCTGGCAGTGGGATCTGCTCGGGGTCCACTATCAATACCATCGAGTGACTTCCAGCCCTGCCAACAAGGTGAGAGCCTGACAGCGGGATCTACTCGAGGCCCAAGGATGACACTGAGTGACTTCCAACCCTTCCAGCTAGGTGAGAGCCTGGCAGCAGGATCTTCTCGGGGTCCACTAACAATTCCATCGAGTGACTTCCAACACTGCCATCTAGGTGAGAGACTGACAGCGGGATCTACTCGAGGCCCAAGGATAACACTGATTGACTTCCAGCCATGCCAGCTAGGTGAGAGCCTGACAGCAGGATCTGCTCGGGGTCCACTATCAATACCATCGAGTGACTTCCAGCCCTGCCAGCTAGGTGAGAGCCTGATAGCGGGACCTGCTCGAGGCCCAAGGATGACACCGAGTGACTTCCAGCCCTACCAGCTTGGTGAGAGCCTGACAGCGGGATCTGCTCGGAGTCCAAAGCACATTCCGTTTCTTCATGTAAGCTAGCTGTGACAGTACTGAAGTGTTAAAGAATTTTATTATAATCAAGGTATCACTTATATGTTTCAGGGTAAAAAACGTTTTAAGTCGTCACCACTCCAAGTGAGACTCAGGGTCTCGCCCTCTGCATTTTGGAGTCGATAACCTCCCGATTTTAAAGCCTCCTTTACAATAAACGGTCCTTCCCAACTACGGTTGAGCTTCCCCACGGACGTCGACCTCCCTGCTGCATCCACCTTCTTTAGTACCAGGTCCCCTTCCACAAATTGTTTGACTCTGACATGCTTGTCAAAGTACTTGGCCATTCTCCTCATCACCTCTTCTTGTCGGAGGGCGGAGAGGTCCCGCAGTTCTTCCACCATGTCAAGGGAGAGCCTTAGCTCTTCCTCATTCTCAGCCTGCCATTCTTCCCTATCTTCCTTGGCCGCAAAAACTCGAGGTGTTTGGACTTCAAATTTCATGGGGAGCACTGCCTCACACCCATGAGAGAGTTTGAAGGGAGTCTCTCTAGTAGCCGTGTTGGGGGTGGTTCTCAGGGCCCAGAGAACCGCAAGAAGCTGCTCCACCCAGCTCCCCTTCAAATTCTCCACTTTCTTCTTGAGGAGGTTGACGATGATCTTGTTTGCGGCCTCCTCCTGCCCGTTGCTCCTAGGGTGATGGGCCGAGGCGAACATGAGGTCGATCCCAAGCTGCTCGTAGAAACTATTGAATTCCGTGCTGGCGAACTGGGGCCCATTATCCGTGACGATGGCTTGGGGCAGCCCATGGCGGCAGATGATCTCCCCCCAAACAAAGTTCTTGATAACCTGGGTGGTCGCTTTGGCCAGCGCCTTCACTTCCAACAACTTGGAGAAGTAATAGATCATTACTAGGAGAAACCTCCTCTGCCCACTGGCCTGGGGGAACGGCCCAACCAAATCCATTCCCCAAATGGCGAAGGGCCAGGGGGCCGTGATACTTTTGAGCCGCTGGGCCGGCTGTAGCTTTAGGGGGCAAACAGCTGGCACTTATGGCACCTCCTTGCGAACTCCGTTGCATCATGGCCCAGGGTGGGCAAGAAGTATCCCTGCCTGACGATTCTTCCCTCAGGGGTCCGACTCCCGGAGTGGCTCCGACACTCTCCGGAGTGGACTTCCTCCAAGATTCTTTGTACCTCCCCCTCGGCCACGCAATGAGCCAGCATCCCCGAGAGGGTCTTCCGGAATAGCTGCCCATCCTGGAGGAGGTAGTACGCTGACTTGTGCCTTAGCTTCTTCTTATCTGCCCCCTCCGAATACTCTCCCATGGAAAGGAAAGTTACAACTGGGTCCATTTATGAAGTCTGTTGATCAATATCCATGAGCTCTCCCTCTTTGATGGAGGGGTGGAATAGGTCGGTGATGGTACCCCCCACTTGGGGACCATGCTTCGCTAGTTGGTCGACCTGTTCGTTTTCCTCCCTAGGCACGTGTCGGATGGAGAAGGTTTGGAAAGTGCCTATGACCCCCTTTACTTGGGCCAAGTATAATCGCAGGGTGGGCACCCTTGCCTCAAACTCCCCGTTGATCTGGGAAGCTACCACCATGGAGTCGGTGAGGACCTCCACGTCCAACACCCCCAGCTCCCTGGCCAGGCGCAGCCCTGCTATCACGGCTTCATACTCGGCTTGATTGTTGGTGATGGGAAAGTGCACCACCACCGTTTGCTCAATTCTAGTCCCCTGAGGGCTCTCTAAGGTCACCCCCACTCCCAGGGAATGCCTCACCGAGGCGCTGTCTACCTTTACCTTCCAAGGAGTCGGACGAGTGAGCTCTTCCTTTGCCACCTCAATCACATAATCAGCCAAGAAATCGGCCATTGCTTGAGCTTTGATCGAGAGACACGACACGAAGGAAACATCGAACTCACTCAACTCCACCGACCACTTGGCCAGCCTGCCTGAATGCTCCACCCCCTCAAAGATGTTGTGGAGAGGATGGTCAGTCACCACTCGGATTGAGTGTGCCTGGAAGTAAGGTCGCCACCTTCGGGCTAAGATGATCAGGGCGAAAGCCAGCTTCTCCAGAATCGGGTACCGCAGCTCGGCCTTCCTCAGGACCCGGCTCACATAATAAATGGGGATCTATTTCTTCCCTTCTTCACGAACTAGGACGAAGCTCAAGGCCTCTGCCCCGACCCCGAGATATAAAAACAGGTCCTCCCCCTCCTTCGGCACTTGGAGCAGCAGAGTCTGAGTCAACTACATCTTGAGGGCCCGGAATGCCTCCTCGGACTCCTTGGTCCATTCGAACTTCATACCACCCCTCAATGTTTTGAAGAAGGGGAGCACTTCTCCCCTGCCCGGCAGAGGAACCTACTCAACCCTGCCAGCTTCCCCGTCAGCCGTTGGACCTCCTTAGCATTCCGCGGTGACCCTAGCTCTAAGATAGCCTTGACCTTATCTGTATTCGGCTCGACCCCCGCAGGGGTGAGGAGGTGCCCCAAGAACTTTCCCCTGCTAGCCCCGAAGACACATTTTAGGGGATTCAACTGCATCTTGTACTTGCGCGGGGTGGCAAAGGTCTCCTCTAGGTCCTGGAGGTGGGAGTCCACATCCCGACTTTTGATCATGAGGTCATCCACGTACACCTCCAAATTCCTCCCCCTTTGCTCCTTGAAGACCCTATCCATCATCTTCTGGTAGGTCTCCCCTGCATTCTTCAGCCCGAAAGGCATCATCTTGTAACAGTAGCATCCATCCCCTATGATGAACGAGACATCCTTGATGTCCGGGGCGTGCATCCTGATTTGATGATAACCTGAAAAAGCATCTAGAAAACTCTTTACAGAAAAACCAATGGCTGAGTCAACCAACATGTCGATCCGAGGCAAAGGATAACAGTCCTTAGGACATGCTTTATTAAGTAAAGAAAAATCGATACACATCCTCCACCGGTCGTCTCCCTTTTTGACCATGACCACATTGGAGACCCAGCCGGGGTATTGGATCTCGAACACGAAGTCGGCCTTTAGGAGCGTTGCCACCTCCTCTCTGATGGGCTCTGCCAGCTTGTCTGCAGTGGACCTCTTCTTTTGTTGAACGGGCGTGTTCCCGGGTCCTGGTTGAGGCGGTGGCAGGCCACATCCGCGTCAACCCCCGGCATCTCTGCGGCATTCCGAGCGAAGATGTTTACGTTCTTCTGGATGCACTGCAGCATCCTGCCCTGGTCTTTCGGGGTCAGCCCTCCGTTGACGCGGACCTTCTCCACCATACCTCCATGGGTGAGCACCTCTAACTCCACCACTTCCTCCGCAGCCTCCAACCTGGACTGCTCTCCCCATCCTTCAGCATCCCTCTCTTCCGAGACCGGGATCTCCACCTCCACCTCTCCTTCCACGGCCGTCACTTCGGCCATCTCCTCCTGACCTCTTCCCGTCGCCTCCTCAGCACTGCTCTCCACCTCCAGCTCCTCCCTGCCAGCCTCCTTCTCAGCCTCCTCCATTCTTCACCCATCTCCTCGGCTCCCTCCTGCCAAGAGATGGAGTTCACTGCGGTGACATAGCATTCCCGCGCCACCTTGGGGTCCCACCTAACCCGGACCTGAATCCCCTCAGCGTTGAACTTCAAGCACTGATTGAAAGATGAGGCGATGCAGCGGAAGGCGCTGATAAGGGGCTTCCCGAAGATTGCGCTGGAACTGCTGGGGGCGTCCACGTTGATGAATCTGCAGTTTCTGGACTAACGCCCCAGGGTTACATGCATATCTACTCCTCCCTCCACTTCCTTCCTCTCCCCTGAAACCTCGAACAAGGGTCCGTCCGAGGCCAGCACCCTCTTCGCCTATACGTTCATCGTGTCAAACGCCTTCTTGAAGACGATGTTGATGGAGCTCCCGTTGTCAACGATGATCCGAGAGACGGTAAAATTCTCGATGGCTGCCTTGATGACCAGCGCATCACAGAATGGATCCTCGTGATCTTGCATGTCGCTTCTGGAGAAGGTGATCCTCTCCTCTAGGGGTGGGGTCTGGGATGTGGAGGCAACATTTCGGCGGTACATGGTGTGGAGGCTCGCCTTGCAGGAAGCCTCGACCCCCCCCCCCCCCCCCCCCCCCGTGGATCACTCTGATCCCTCCTCGGGTTCCAACATCCACCCGGTCTTCGCAACGGTCCTCCTCCGCCCGTGGCAGGACCACCTCAATCCTCACTTCTTGCCGCCCCTGCTGCTGCTGCTCCCTATTTTCTCTCATCTCAAGGAATTCCGGGCACGTGGCTGTGGCGTGCCCCTCCTCCTGATGGAAGTCGCAATAGGGCAACTCCACACTAACTTCTCTCCTCCTCCTCCTCACTATCCTCCTCCTCGCCCCCAAGGCTATGGTCATAGTCTCCTCTTGATCGGGGAGCCGGGGCCTCTAGGCATGCCTCCAGCCCGGGGGGTGAAATTGATCTTGCCCCCCCTGATAGCGATCCCTTCCGTGGTATCCCCTTTGTGGCCCCTGCCCTTGCCACTCAGGCCTCCAGCCCAGTCGATGGTCGGGCTCCTGACGCCCCCACCTCGGCTGCTGCTGCCACTGGATCTCCCTCTGCTCCCTCTACCAGGGCTCTCCTCTCCTCTCCTCCTGTCCTCTTCCTCCTCTCGACTCCTTCTCCTCTTGCATGGCCCAATTGGCCAGCTTCCGCGCAAACTCCAGGTTTGACGCCTCCCCGTAAACTTCTCTTGCCGCCCTCTCCATCAGCTCCTCGTAGGAGAGGGGGGAACTCTCATCAGCTCCATCCTGAAGAACCCCTGCTGCAGGCCCAGGGTAAAGGCCATCATCAAACTATGGCCCGGCATCTCCTGGACCTGAGTAACCTCCTCCTGGAACCGGTCCACGTAGCTCCCCCGGGTTTTATTTACCCCCTACTTGATGTGGAACAGGGACTCTGACTCCTTCTTCCTCTTCTTTGAGGTAGTGAACCTCAGCATGAACCCCCGGCACAGGTCCTCAAAGCAGTAGATGTAGCTGGTCGGTAGCTGATGGAACCACTCCCTTGCCTTCTCCCTGAGGGTGATAACAAAGAGTAGGCATTTGAACCCGTCTGACATCTGCCGGATGGAGACCACAACCTCGAACCATTGAACATGTTGGACCGGGTCTACCTTCCTGGTGTAGTAGGACATCTCGGGTTCCCTGAACCCATTTGGAACTGGAGCTGAAGAGACCAACTCGCTGAAGGGACTGCCTCCCCCTGCTGGGTGAGCTGGCGAATCTCACGAGCCTAGCTCACCGAACCAGCCTCGACCTGCCGAGCCGGGAAAGAGCACGCGACCGGGGAGCTCGCTCCCCCAACCTTCCTCAACCACTTCCTTCCCAGCTCTCCTGCCGGGGGCATCCTCGCCCAAAGAGGGGGATGCCGCGATCTGGACTGCTGGTGTCGAGCACTCGGCCCACGTGCCGAGTGCGAACTTGACGAGGCTCAGCACCTCATTCCTGAAATCTTTGAACATCCCCGCCGTGGCGAGTGGTGGGGGGGGCGGCGAGCTCGGCCTGTCGGGTCCCTGTCCTCCTGTCATCGAACTCGCTGAAGCTTTTCTGTACTGACCACGCTCCACGCTCACCGCACCAAAATGTTGAAACCGATTTCTCGTTCTCCTATGGAGTTCGCCCGTGGGGAAGGGTTTGTATCGCACCTACTTCACTCCTGCAAGCAAAACAACAAAGAAGATAAGGAAAAAACCGACCCATGGGCTCGGCGGGGAGGTCCCACCACACACCCGGAAGATCTCAGAGCGCTTCCCCTCCTTAGACAGAGGCCGAGCTAAGGTACCCTCAGAAAGCACTTAAAAACTGGAGCAGGGAAGCACAGGAAGCCTGCCTTCTGAGGTACCCATTGGGTCATATTTATAGTTTTTAGAATCTGAACTGCCAATAACCAAAAGAACTGACCTGAAATTACCAGAAAACCCTTGGTTGGGTCTGCCAACATCCAAACTCCGCTGTTTTGAAGGGCTATGGACAGACCTGCGGGGGCAAAACAGTAAAAAGTACCTCACACATCCAGGCGAGCTGGGGAGCTTGATCGCCTCGGCAGGTCCTGCTCGCCTACTGTTGCAGAGCTTCGTTGTTAGGGCGCGAGCTGGGACGGTGAGCTCGTCTATCCCTTGGTCGTTATTAGTTGTCCTGGGCCAGCTCGACGAATGCCGAGCTCGGGGTCGACGAAGGCTGATCTTTGGTCGACGAATGTCGATCTTTGGTCGGCGAATGCCGAGCTCGGGCTCGGCTTCTCTACTACCGAGCTCGCCTATTGCCTTCAGGCCGATTTGTCTGGTTCCTGGCGACCTTTCTCGCCGGACACGGGGTTGTACATGATGAACAGGGTGTTCAAGGATTTTCTGGATAAGTTCGTGGTGGTATTCATTGAAGATGTCCTAATATATTCCAGAAATGCAGATGAGCACGCCTTGCACTTGCGCTTGGTCTTATCTACTCTGAGGGAGCACAAGATGTATGTGAGGCTTAGAAAGTGTGAGTTCTGGTTGTCTCAGGTGTCATTCCTAGGACACATTGTAAGTAAGGACGATATCTCAGTGGATCCCGCAAAGATAGTCGTAGTCTTGGATTGGAAGAGACCTACATCGCCTAAGGAGATAAGGAGCTTCTTGGGGTTGGCGGGTTATTACACAAGATTTATGGAAGGATTTTATGTACCTCTGCGCCGTTGATCAGGCTTACGGAAAAGAGCACAACTTTTGTTTGGAGAGATGCATGTGAGGAAGCTTTTCAAGTGCTCAAGAGGAGATTGTGTTCTGCTCCATTGTTGGCATTGTCGGTGGAAGGAGTAGAGTACGTTGTTTATGTGGACGCCTCACGAGTTGGACTCGGTTGCGTGTTGATGCAGGACGGAAAAGTGATTGCGTATGGATCGAGACAATTGAAGGTGCATGAAAAGAATTATCCTACACATGACCTGGAATTTGCTACCGTCATTTATGCCTTGAAGTTATGGAGACATCTTCTACATGGAGTGTCGTGCAAAATTTATTCGGACCAGAAAAGTTTGAAATATGTCTTCACTCAGAAGGAGTTAAATTTGCGCCATCGTCAATGACTAGATTATGTTGCGGACTACAAAGTCGATATCCTTTATCATCCCGGCAAGGCTAATGTAGTAGCAGATGCGTTGAGCTGGAAGCCCACACATATCTTCAACCTCTCGGTGCAATCCCTTATTGAAGAGTTTTTGCTCATGGACATAACCGTAGGGAATAGCGCTTCGCCGAGTAGCTTAGAGGTGGTTGAGCCTTTGTGGATTAGTCTCACTAGGCTACATCAAAAAGACGATCCTGATTTGCAGCACCTCCGCAGTAGGACTGAGAAAGGGGAATTACATGACTTTTCAATTGACAATGTGGGTACCCTAAAGTACCGCGGCAGATACTGTATTCCCGCTGTTGGGGAAATCCGAGCAAGTATATGCAGTGAAGCGCATGGTTCCATTGTTGCTTATCATCCTTGTTCCACGAAAATGTACAAAGATTTGAAGCAGATTGTTTGGTGGTCAGGTATGAAGAATGACATCGCAAGGTTTGTATCTAAATGTTATACCTGCAAGAGTATCAAAGCTGATCATAGAAGGCTAGGTGGTAAGTTAACGCCTTTAGATATACCGACTTGAAAATGGGAGAGTTTATCCATGGATTTCATTACTGGTTTACTGAGATCTACCCGAGGGCATGATGTAGTGTGGGTTATCATGGACAGACTAACCAAGTGTGCCCACTTTGTGCCTTTCAAGATTGATTATTCCATGAAAAATATAGGTGAGCTTTATCTAGACGAAGTTATCAGACTGCATGGTGTACCTACTAGTGTTGTGTCAGACCGAGACTCCCGATTCATGTCTCGTTTCTGGCAGAGCTTGCAAGGAGCTCTAGGTACTGACCTTAGGTAGTATACTGCTTATCATCTGTTGGGTACATTGGTCAAATGTACCTGATTTGAAGAAGCCTCACCTAACTCAATGATATACATCATAGTGTATTTGATGTTTGTTTGAGTTACTTGTGCAGGTTAGGAATACACTGGACTGAAGCTAAAAATTCTAAGTCCATGTGTCGACACCCAGAGGGAAAGTGTCGACACTTGAGAAAGCTTGTGTCGACACCTAGACAAGCAGTGTCGACACTTGGAGTCATTGTGTCGACACCTGGGAAGAAGAGTCGACACCAGTCAGAAAGTGTCGACACTTGGAGCTGTGTCGACACTCAGTGTAGAAGAATGCAGAAAAGCTGTGTCGACACTTAGCAGAAGTGTCGACACCTAGAAGAGCTGAGTCAACACCAGAAAGTGTCGACACTTGAAGTAAGTGTCGACACTCAGCAAAAGTCTGCAGAATCTAAGTCCAAGTGTCGACACTCAACACAATGTGTCGACACTATGTAGAAGAGTCAGCACTTGAAGTAAGTGTCGACACCCAGCACAACAGCTATTTCACAGAATTCTACAGCTAACAGCAATTACAGCATAAACACAGTAATTTCACAGCACAGCACAGAAGACACACTAATTTATAGTGGTTCCCCAATCTTTGGGTACATCCACTTTCCCCCTTCGCCTATCTAGCAGTGTACTAGATTCGGCCAAACTTCTCCACTAACTCAGAACCAAACTAGGTTCCTACCTCAGGCCCAAAGCCTTACACTCAGCCAAAAGGCCTACACTCAGCCACCCAGGCCTACACTCAGCCAATTAAGGCCTACACTCAGAGTTCTTCAACTCCTACACTCAGGCAACCAAGCCCTACCCTCAGCCTTTATAAAATAGGCTTACAATTCTCTCAGATCCAATGGATCCTACAATTTAAAATAGAAAGTATAATAGATAACTCTACAACTCAGAAATAGGAGAGGAGTTGAGAGATTCTTGACGAGTTCTTGGAAGAACTCAGTTAGATCCAAACTGACTTAGCTTCCTTCAAAGCTTCTTGATTAGAACTGAATTAGTCTGAATCTTCTGCAGTTGTTCCTTGACCTCTGCTTCTTGAAATCCAGATGACTCTGAATTCTTCTTCTCAGCCTTAGTTCCAAAGACTGAATACTTAGTTGGAGCTCTCTCTCTCCAACTTCTTAGATCTGCTGATGCACAGCAAGATCTTCTTGTGTTGATACTCAATATACCACTTCTACAAAGATCTGAACTCTCTCTGTAAAAACTTTGTCAACCACTTCTATATTACTTCAACAATTAATCTCTTAATCTCAATCATATCTTCTGTAGACTATGAGTGCCTATTTATAGGCTTCCTTCATGGTAACCGGCTGGTCCGGTTCATAACAGACTTCTGATATCACTGTTAGTTGATGTAGACCGGCTGGATCGGCAGCTGTCATGTCAACCAGTCACTTCTTGAAATTCCTCTAACTGTCAGATAGTGTCGAGACTTTCTGTTCTTAAGTGTCGACACTTATAGGCCAAGTGTCGACACATGTTGTGTAAGTGTCGACACAAGTCTACAAGGTGTCGACACATTTCCTTGTATGTCTCGACACAGTTTCTTCTGCATGTGTCGACACTGAAATTGAGTGTCGACGCAAGTACTTGTACTTCATTCTGCAACTGTATTCTTCTAAGTGTCGACACAACTCCTTTGTGTCGACACAACTTTATGTGTTGAAACGGTCAAGTGTCGACACAGCTTCTTGGTGTCGACACAAGTCTTCACTTTTGTTTCTTCAGCTGAGTGTCGACACATTCCTTTAGTGTCGACACTTGTACTTAGAATAATTTGTAACTTTTCTGATCTTTACTAAGTGTCGACACAGCTCCTTGTGTCGACACTTTCTTCAAGTGTAGAGTCTTCAACTAAGTGTCGACACATTGTGCTGAGTGTCGACACTTTCTTCAAGTGTTGACTCCTCTGGTTGTGTGTCGACACATTGTGCTGAGTGTCGACACTTACTTCAAATACTGAGTCTTTAGCTAAGTGTCGACACATTGTGCTGGGTGTCGACACTTACTTCAAGTGCTGACTCTTCTGCATAGTGTCGACACATTGTGTTGAGTGTCGACACTTGGACTTAGATTCTGCAGACTTTTGCTGAGTGTCGACACTTACTTCAAGTGTCGACACTTTCTGGTGTTGACTCAGCTCTTCTAGGTGTCGACACTTCTGCTAAGTGTCGACACAGCTTTTCTGCATTCTTCTACACTGAGTGTCTACACAGCTCCAAGTGTCGACACTTTCTGACTGGTGTCGACTCTTCTTCCCAGGTGTCGACACAATGACTCCAAGTGTCGACACTGCTTGTCTAGGTGTCGACACAAGCTTTCTCAAGTGTCGACACTTTCCCTCTGGGTGTCGACACATGGACTTAGAATTTTTAGCTTCAGTCCAGTGTATTCCTAACCTGCACAAGTAACTCAAACAAACATCAAATACACTATGATGTATATCATTGAGTTAGGTGAGGCTTCTTCAAATCAGGTACATTTGACCAATGTACCCAACAATCTCCCCCTATTTGGAGAAGTCATAACCCTTAGTCAATGATATACATCACTCATAATTAAAAATTATAAAATGAAGTAAAACAGATATATGACAACAGAGTTAAACTTAAACATGTAATAAAGCACACATGTATACTCATACAGCATTACAGAACAAACAAGAATTAGACACATTCTACTGAACAATCATGAAATATATATTTATCAAAAATTGTTCATACATTGTTTGCAATAGATTTTCAAAGATTTACAATAATGTTCAGATGTAACAGATTACAACATTCTTCAGTTTTAATCTTAGTCTAATTCTGCTCTGGTTCCTTAATGACTATGCCTTTTCCAGTTTGTACTTTAGCCTTCACAGCAGCAGCAGCAGCAGGCTCAGCTTCAGCAATCTTCTTCCCTTTGGAGTCCTTCTTCTTCTGTTCTTCAGCCTTGATCTTTTGCCTTTCAAAATAATGATAGGGCTTAGGAAAGTACTTGCTAGGCTCCACAGCTGTTGGAGGTAGCTTTCCTAACTTAGCCTTCCTTCTATGTTGGACAATGGCTTCCTGTCTACTTTCATGTTTCCTCCATTCAGCCTCTGAGAACCACTTGTTCCTCTCATGGGCATTGTCCTTGGCTGCTTTCCATGCAGTGAGAATAATGTTCCTAGAAGTAGGGCTCCACTGTTCAAAATCAGGTTTTTGCTCAGCAAGTTCCCTGAACTTCTTCTTTGAAAGCCTAGTCTCTTCTTCTTTGTCCATAGCCTCTTGCATAGCAGCTGTGATAGGTTGAACAACCTTTTCCAGAATAATATTAGGCTTACCAGCAGTTGGACTATACATTGTGCTTATATCTGCATGAATCATTTCAAAATCTGGAGGTGGATAGATTACATCAGCCACTGCCTGTTGCTCACCTCCAAGAGATGTTCCTTGAATACCAGATTCAGCTATATTGTCATCATCACAGAGGGGAGGATAGCCCAGTGTAGCCCTGATGGAATTGGATATCCATTTTGCATGGTCAGAACTGGCTTTGACTAACACCCTCTCCCCCTTTATGACTTCTTGCGCCACATGATCTCTCACATCATCTTTCTGGAACCTGATTTGGCCGTCCAAATACCTTATGCCCTCTTTAAAGAAAGGTCTAAGCTTGGTAAGCTGTTCAGAAATGACCTTCTGGGAATCCTTGATGGCAGTCTTGACAGCAGTTAGTTCAGCTTGAAAGAGTTTATCAAAATCAGCTTTGGCAGCAGCAGAGGAGGTTGATGGTTCAGTAGACTTATTCTTGATTTCAGTGACTATTGCATTGTGAGATGCAGTCAAATTATCATTCATCCTCAATTGATTTTCCAACACATATCCCTGCTTTAGAGCAATATCTTCTACCCTCTCTTTTATGATTTCTTGATGTTTAGCCAGATAGACCACAACATTACCACCCTTGTGGAAGCATTCATTCATTTCCTTCTTATTCATGTTCATTTCAAACCTTATTGATTTGATATCTTGAGCTAGATCAAATTGTAGAGATTTTTGGCCCTCATCAATATATTTCTCTATGGCCCTCCTTTGCTCATCCAGCTTTACTTGCATTGCAACCATTAGGCTAGTATAATCAGTTGATGGAGCTTGTTGAACCAGTGAGTGTTGAGCAACAGTTTGGAGAGCCTTCTTATAGCTCTGACTCCTTCTTTTGAAAACAAAGAACTTCTTATTCTTATCTTGCTCAGTTTCATCATCTTCAGATTCTGATGTACTTGCAATATTCACCCTATCCTTAGGGCTGGATGGTTGTTCAGTGTGCACATCTTGTGCCTTCTCAGTATCTAGCCTTATAGGCTCTTCTTGAATATCCAAATTCTCCCCTTCAGCAGCAGCATCCTTTTCTGCATCAGCAGCATTCTTTTCCATATCAAAGTCATCCTGATCTAAATTCAGAAAGAGATCTTCCATGGTGTATTCTGCTGGAGACTGTGTAGGAGATGTACTGGTTTTATCAGCTACAACATCTGGTTCTTGAGTTGCTGGCTGATTTTGCTGATGGTCATCAGACAAATCAGAATTTATTATAGAAAAATTCAAAGTATTAAGGTCAACAAGTACCTCTTGAATGAGGAGGGTGGCTTGCTCACTCTCCAGTGTAGATGGTTCTGCTACACCTGGAAGCTCCCCCTGGATGTCAGCTGACTCCTGAGGAGCAGGTGACTTTTCTGCAGCCTTATCCATTGGACTATCAGGAGTGAAGACCACATGTTCTTCACTGCCTGAGCTGCTGGATGGCTCTTGAGGCACAGCAGCAGTCTTCCTCTTCTTCCTGGGAGGAGAGTCTTTCTTAGAAGTTTGTTTCTCAGGGGTGGTCAATTCCTTTGACACCAGCACCCTTTCCCATCTAGAGAATATCCTTGAGTCCATTCTCCTCATGTGATTGATTTTTGTTCCTGCAGCAGAGCTCATTACCTCTGGAATTGATCTAGCCAGGTAGAGACTTAGTATCCTGCCCAGATTGGGCTTCTTCAGACTTTCTTTTACTTTCTCAAAGACAATCATAGACCAGTCTGTCTTAAGGTTGAAGATGATTCTGGTCATGATACTGAACATAGAGGCTGACACCCTGTCATGCCCTCCTGGTTTGCTTAGAAGAACCTTGCCTACAACTTCAGACAGGAATTTTCCTTGATTATTCATCCCCTTCCTGTTGAAAACTGATCCTATTTTCATCTTAGGATCAAGACCGCACCAGTCCAAAGCTTCTTTGGTCTGTGATGTTGTGACTTCCTCTTCTTCCTGAACTTTAGGTAGCTGAAGTACCTTTCTCAGACTTTTGGGTGATACTTTGACCTTGGTGCCATGCACCCTTGATTTAATTCTGTAGCCTGAGTCATCTACAGAGGCTCCAGTAAGAAATTCAAGCACCTCTTTCTTCCATATCTTGGTTGGTTCTGAAACCAAGAACTCCAGTCCTGAATCGCTGACTAGGGTTATCACTGATTTGAATTCCTGATCACTGTCGTCGAATGCGCCTCGCACGAGCTCATAGCCTTCGTTTACGTTCTCTTCCAGCTTGGGAGCCATTAGGGTTTTGAGAATTAGTCTTAGAGAAGAGAAATGTCGACACAGGAGTTTTAGTCTCGAAACTCTGAAAGCGTGTCGACAAACACAAACAGAACCCTATTTATACCTGTTGAGTTTTGAAGATGAACAGGCGGGATAGCGAGCTAAACATGTGTCGACACTGACATTAAGTGTCGACACTGACTTATAATGTCTCGACACTCATGTGTCGACACAAATTTAGTTAACAGATTTTATGTGTCGACACTTGGTTAAGTGTCGACACCACTATACTCGACATGTAGTCGAGACTTTACTTAGAAAAATTCTGAGTAAAACTTAAGTGTCGACACTTTATTGGATGTGTCGACACCTACTCGACATGTGTCGACACTAACATTCTGAAGTGTCGACACTAACTTCCTAGATGTGTCGACACCATTTTCCTGAAGTGTCGACACTTACTATTCTGTGTCGACATAGACTTGTCTATGTGTCGACACCTTTTTACTTAGCCAATTTTTGTTCTGTAAACATAATCTAAGTTTATCATACCTAGTTCAATTTTGAACCTATTAAACTTAGCTTCATCTAAGGGCTTAGTGAACATATCAGCTATCTGATTATCAGTTCTAACATATTCAAGTGTAATATCATTTCTTTCTACATGCTCCCTAAGAAAGTGATATTTAATCTCAATATGTTTAGTTCTACTATGTGATACAGGGTTGTTAGCTATTGAAATAGCACTAGTAGAATCACAATAAAGTGGAGTTCTACTTACCTGACATCCATAGTCTACTAGCTGATGTTGAATCCACAGAAGTTGAGCACAGCAACTTCCTGCAGCTACATATTCTGACTCAGCTGTGGAGATGGCCACACTGGTTTGCTTCTTACTACTCCATGAGATGAGTCTTCCACCTAGGAACTGATAGGATCCAGTTGTGCTCTTTCTATCTTCTTTGCATCCTGCAAAGTCTGCATCTGAATAGCCTGTTAGATCAAAATCTCCATTCCTAGGGTACCAAAGGCCTAGATAGGGTGTGCCCTTTAGATATCTCAAGATTCTCTTGACTGCAGTCAAGTGAGATTCTTTGGGGCATGCTTGATACCTGGCACAAACACATGTAGCATACATAATGTCAGGCCTACTTGCAGTCAAGTATAGTAGGGAGCCAACTATCCCTCTATACAAGGTTTCATCTACAGGTTTCCCTGCATCATCCTTGCTTAGAGACATACTTGACCCCATAGGAGTCTTCATGGTACTGGAGGAATCCATACCATATTTCCTTATGAGTTCTAGGGTGAACTTAGACTGACATATGGATAGACCACTTTCAGTCTGTTTAACTTGGAGACCCAAGAAAAACTTCAGTTCTCCCATACTACTCATTTCAAATTGACTCTGCATAAGCTTTGCAAACTTTTTGCAAAGGCTACTTTCAGTAGACCCAAATATAATGTCATCTACATATATTTGGACAAGTATTACTTTGCCTCTAGATTCCCTAAGGAATAGAGTCTTATCTATTTTCCCCCTTGTGAACTTGTTCTCAATGAGGAAACTAGATAGGGTTTCATACCAAGCTCTAGGAGCTTGCTTTAACCCATACAATGCTTTCCTAAGTCTATAGACATGATGTGGAAGAGTAGGATCAACAAAACCTGAAGGCTGCTCCACATATACTTCTTCTTTTAAATTACCATTAAGGAATGCTGACTTCACATCCATTTGGTATACTTTGAATCCTTGGTAGGTTGCATAGGCCAAGAACATCCTTATGGCTTCCAGTCTGGCTACTGGAGCAAAGGTTTGATCAAAATCAATACCTTCTTCTTGCCTATATCCTTTTGCAACTAGTCTTGCCTTATTCTTAATGATGACACCTTGTTCATCTAACTTGTTCCTGTAGATCCACTTTGTTCCTATCACATTGTGATCTTTAGGCTTAGGAACCAGATCCCACACCTTGCATCTTTTGAACTGATTCAGCTCCTCCTGCATTGCTTCAGTCCACTGTGGATCTTGTATAGCTTCTTCAAATTTCTTTGGTTCTATTTGAGACAGAAAACTTGTATATACTACTGCATTCTGATTTCTGCTTCTAGTCTGAACACCTTGTCTTGGATCTCCAATGATCAGCTCTACTGGATGATCTCTTAGATGCCTGTTGGCTGGAGGCATCCTTACTTCTGGTTGAACTTCTTCAGCATCTTCATCAAGCTGAGTTCCTTGTACTTCTACAGCTCCTTGCACATGTAGTTCTCCCCCTGGACATAAACCATCTTCTTCTACTTGCTGTCTTGCAGCAGGTACATCTTCTATGGTTAGCTTGTCCATCTTCTTAGTAAGACCTGTAGGGCTGCACACACTACTAGACAACTCATTGTTAATTAGTTGTGTTTCATCAAAAACTACATGCACAGACTCCTCTACAACTTGTGTGGTCAAGTTGTAGACTCTATAAGCCTTACTATTATTGCTGTACCCAACAAACACTCTCTCTTGGGACTTGGCAGCAAACTTAGTTAAGTAAGACTTCCCATTGTTAAGTATGAAGCATTTACAACCAAAGATCCTAAAATAGGACAGATTTGGTTTCCTGCCTTTCACTACTTCATAGGGGGTCTTGTTTAACCTTTTAGTGATGGTAGCCCTATTTATCACATGGCATGCAGTGTTAACTGCTTCAGCCCAGAAATATTCTGGCAGTGATGAATCACTTAATAGGGTTCTACCAGCCTCTATCAAGGTCCTATTTTTCCTTTCAGCAATGCCATTTTGCTGAGGTGTTCTAGGTGAAGAGAATTCTTGAAATATCCCATAGTCTTCACACAGCTTTGTCATGCTTTCAGACTGAAACTCAGTACCATGGTCACTTCTAATTTTGACCACTGTACAGTTCAATTCATTCTGAATTTGCTTAACAAAACTATAGAAGACACTATGTGTTTCAGATTTCTGCTTTAAGAAGAACACCCAGGAAAACCTTGAGTAGTCATCAACAACTACAAAGGTGTAGACCTTCCTACCTAAGTTGTGAACTGGCATTGGACCAAATAGATCCATATGCAAGAGGTATAAACACCTCACAGCATCTTTGTTGTCTAAGCTTCTAAAGGTGGATTTAGTCTGCTTGCCCTTTTGACAAGCTGAGCAAATGCCATCTTTGACACACTTAACTTGAGGACCATTCCTCACTAACTCTTTACTAAAGAGTTTGCCAATAGTCTTGTAATTAAGATGAGCAAGCCTCTTGTGCCATTTGACACATTGAGAAACTGTCTCATCAGCTACAAGACAGACTGGAGAACTATTGTTCTCAACCATAATGTCTAAGCAGTAGACATTTCTCTTTCTATATCCAGTCAAAATGATCTCTTGATCACTTGACCTCTTGATATGACAACCATTTTTAACAAATGAGATGTCATACCCTACATCACTTAATTGACTTATACTAATGAGGTTGTGTTTCAAACCTATAACATAAGCCACTTGAGTAATGGTAACAAGGTTAGAAGAAATGTTACCAAACCCTTTGATGATTCCTTTTTCAGAACCACCAAAGGTCACCTTTGGACCATTTTTGATTGGGATGTAGTCCTTCAGTAGTCCCCTAGTTCCAGTCATGTGTCTGGAACAACCACTATCCAAGTACCATGTAGGGGTATGGCCACTTGGATTCACCTGCAAAACAAATTAATGAACCTTAGAACCCAAAGTAAACTTGGGTCCTTGGTGATTGTTAGTTTGCAATTTGACATAGCTACCTGCTGGCTTTCCAACAGGTAACTTGCTACTCAACTTGGCACTGGCATTGTGCCAACAATCCAAGGTAAAGTGGCCAACCTTGCCACAACACCAACATTCAAACTTGTTGTACCTTTGCTTAGGTACAACCTTTGCTGTTTTGACTACAGCAGCCTTGTTGAATGTTGGGGCTTTGCCCTTGGACTTGGACTGATCCTGAACAGTCCTCACAGGCTTAACAAAACCCAATCCAGCCTTTCCTTTATGATGAACAAATTCATCAATCAAGGGTAGCACTGATTTAGGTTTTGAAAACCTAGCAACTAGCTCTTTTTCCTTCTGGAGATTGATCTCCAGCAACTTGATTTGATCATTTTTAAATGTAATAGTACCCATCTGAATCACAGTAATGTGTTTCAGCCTGGCTACTTCATTCAGTTTTTGATCATACTCCTTCTCAAAATCTGTTGCTGCTGCCTTGAGATCAGCAATCTCCTTTGCCTGACTTTTGGCTAGGATCTTGCTTTTCTTATAGGCTTGCAACAGTACTTGGTATTCATCTAAGAGCTGATGAATATCTCCCTCAGATTCAGAATCACTTCCATCACTTGATGAAGATGATTCTGACTCTGAACTAGAGCTGGAATCTGAACTTAAGGTTAGATTTTGTACCTGACTAGGTCCTGGCTGCTCCAGGATTGTGGTACTTTCAGTCAATGTCATCATTCCTTGGCACTGAACCTCTTCTTGTTCATAGATTGATTCCATGATCTGCATAAACTCTTCTTCTTCTTCAGCAAATAGCCCTATATAGGCTTCAGCATCTGTCTCAGTGTCTGAAGAAGAAATGTCTGAAAGAGTCTTCTCATTCTTTGCAACAAAGGACTTCTCCTTCTTTCCTTTGAAGTGAGTCTTCTTTTTGTCACTGGATTCTTTCCTTCTTTCAGGACAATCTGCAATTACATGACCCTGTCTATTGCAGCAGTAACACACAATCTTAGACCCAGTTGCCTTGCTAGTCTTTGTCCTATGCTTGTCCTTCTTTGAAGGCTTCTTCTCCTGATACTGAACTTCTTTCCCTTTGGAAAAAGAAGGTCTGGACTTCCACTGTTTCTTCTTCAGGAATTTCTGAAAATGTCTGGTAAATGCAGCAAAGTCTTCATCACTTTCACTGCTTGTAGATTTAGTGCTAACAGACTCATCAGATTCTGATTCAACTACCTCAGGAGGAGGAGTTGATGACTTAGTCATGTTCTTTCTAGGTACTTCTGACTTAAAGGCAACAGTCCTTTCCCTGTGTTCAGTCCTTGTTGACTTTTCCTCCTCTTTTCTTACTGACAATTGCATCTCATAAGATAACAACTTGCCAAACAGTGTGGGAGGAGGAATTTCTCCCAACTTTGCCATTTCTCTGATGGCACAGATCTTAGTGTCCCAATCTTTGGTTAGGGACCTCAAGAACTTATCATTCAATTCATAGTTTGTGAACTCCCTTCCATAGGACATGAGTTCATTAACAATTCTGTAGAACTTTTTGTAGCATTTAGTGATGCTATCTCCTCTTCCTTGCCTAAAGCTCTCATATTCTTGATTAAGCAAGGTTTTCCTATCTTGTCTTACTTCTTCAGAACCTTCCATGTAGACAATGAGGGTATCCCACATTTCTTTTGCTGTTTTACAGTGAATAAGGTTCTTGGAGAGTGAATTAGATCTTGGAGGATATGATTAGATGCTATATTTTGGAAAATGATGGTGCTTGGGATAAACGCCTCGGATTGATGGAGTTTGCGTACAATAACAGTTATCAGGAGAGCTTACAGATGGCTCCCTTTGAAGCTTTATACGGAAGGCATTGTCAAACTCCCCTGTTTTGGGCAGAAGTTGGTGAGAAGCCGTTGCTCGGACCGGAAGCGCTGGAGGATATGAGTACTTCAGTAATGCACATTCGTGAAAAGCTAAGGTTAGCTCAGGAGCGATACGAGAAATATGCAAATCAGCGCAGAGTTGATCTGGAGTTTGCAGTTGGGGAAATGGTGTTTCTGAAGGTCTCTCCGATGTTAGGTGTTAAAAGATTTGGAAGGAACAATAAGCTAGATCCCAGGTATGTGGGACCTTTTCAGATTTTGGAGCGCATTCGAGTTTCTACCTATTGACTGGAATTACCTGATTCTTTCCCGGGTGTTCACGACGTGTTTCACGTGAGCCAGTTGCGAAAGTGTGTCTGTAGTGATCGACATGTTCTTGAATCAGTGCACCAATTGCAGCCTAATCTCTCGTATGTCGAAGAGCCTGTCCGTATTCTGGAGATGCAAGATCGTGTGCTAAGAAAGAAAATAATTCTGATGGTTAAGGTTCCATGGCGAAATCAGGATGCTAGAGGTGCAACTTGGGAATTGGAATCCGCAATGAGAGAAACTCATCCTCAGCTATTCTTCTAGTCTTCCCCGGTTAGTATTCTAGTTTAACGAATTCTTCTATCATGTCTCTCCCTCTGCACTCTTGTTTCGTTTCGTGTTCCAAGTTTAGGGACAAAACTTCCTTTTTGGAGGGGTAACTGTAACGCCCCTAATTTTTTCGAAAATTATTTAATCCTCTTATTGACATCATAATGACGTAAGGGGCGTTACGTTATCGTGGAAGTGACGGCGCGTCGCCGTTAGTGCGTTTTTGCGTCTATTCGATCGAGTCGGCCAAATTCATGAATTTTTGCCGAAAATGGAAAATTTCATATTGGAAAATTAAATTGATTAATTTCTGACATGCTCGTCAAGTTTTGTCGCGATCCGAGCGATATTCGAGTCTCGGCGAATTTCCGAAGTTTTGTAGAATTTATGTTCGCCGTAGACTTTGAGGATTTATATGTCAAGAACGGCTTGCCGGATTTTGGTTTTGACTTCGCCGTTGAGTTCGTAGCGTCTGTGTTCACCTACGGCTTGAGTTTTGTTTAAATCGGCGCTCCTTTGGGCCTCCATTTTGATCTTGTAGTTTCCTTATTCAAAAATATATAAATATGAATATTTTAATATTAAAGAATTATTCAAAAATGAAAAGTACTATTCATTCATATACTTTGCTCAAAAGGTTAGATTTGCAAAAAAAATTTGTTTTCATGCAATTTGTACTCAAGTAAACTCCTTCCTCTCGTGTAAGTCCACTGTTTGGGCCTCCATTTTGATCTCGTAGTTTCCTTATTCAAAAATATATAAATATGAATATTTTAATATTAAAGAATTATTCAAAAATGAAAAGTACTATTCATTCATATACTTTGATCAAAAGGTTAGATTTGCAAAAAAACTTTGTTTTCATGCAATTTGTACTCGAGTAAACTCCTTCCTCTCGTGTAAGTCCACTGTTCATGGCTCGAGTGAAATTCTTCCTCTCGTGTAAGTCCACTGTTCATGGACTCGAGTGAAATTCTTCCTCTCGTGTAAGTGTCCTGTTCATGGAAGTTTTTACACGAGTATTTTTTCCTGCTTCTCGAGTAGGTCTACTGTTCTTGAAAAAATTCCTACTCGACTGATTTTTTTGTCTCGAGTGCTGTCTTTTTATATACTCGATTAACTTTTTATATACTCGAGTGACTGTTTCTCCTTACACGAGTAGCGCATTTTCTTTCTCTCGAGTACCTGTAATCTTGTTCCCGAGTAGCCTGTTACAGTTGTGTTGGAGTACCGTTTTGGAAAGTCATAACGATGTCGCATCGAAAAATGGTTAACATGAAATTTGTTCGTCTCGACGAGATCTACAACTTTCATGTGGGACACTTTTGTATTTGAAGCAATCCTAAAACTCAATTTCGCCTTCCGCGCACTCTCTCGTAGATCGTCCATTTTAGACAAGAACTTATATATATATATATATATATATATATATATATATATATATAATCTTATACTTATGATAGTTATAAATCAAGAACATAAAGACTTCTCCTTCTTCTTCTTCTCTTGGCCGAATCAGAGCGACGTGACGACAGAACTCTAAGTCGTGATGGTTCCGGTGGCCGCCGACGGAGCTCCGGTGCTCGAAATTTCAAACCGATCGTAGATCTGGATAGCTCTCGTCGAGAGCTACGCTATCGTGGTAATTTTTTCCCCATTTATTTTGTTTTCTCGTTAGGGTTTTCGAGCATAATCTCTATTTGGGCTATTTTTGTTCAGATTTTGACTTCTCCTGTCTTCTTTTGCCCCGATCTGTGACGTGGGGTGATTTAGAGGATTTTTTCCGGTAAAAAACGAGTCAAGTGGTGTTCTTGCCCTCTCTCTTGCTACCTTCCTCTTTATTTTGCAAGATTTGTGTTGAGTTGTAATGTTATTATTTCGTTGAAACTTATCTATAAAATTCATTAGAACTTGTTGATAAATTTCTAGTCAAAATATTGAACCTTTACCCCCCCAATTCTCATCCTGTAGATTTGATAATCAAATGTGGTTGCCTTGCCACCTTACCTATCGAGTCATGTAGATCGTAGCGACGCATTGGGCGTCACATTATATTTTTTATACTACACTTGGTTTGACCCTTGAAATGTCCTTATGCACTCCATGTTGTTGTTGACCGTGATTCCGTAACGGATGAAAAGGAACTCTGCTTATATAATTATGTAACTAAAGAAACACAGATGGACTGTGCGCATTGCGGTTTCTCCCTCGGCATACTGCCTTATGCTTGAGTCTGTGCGCGTTGTGTAATTTCATCCCCGGCACATTACCTTAGCTTGGTCAGTGCGCGTTGGGGTTTCTCCCTCGGCATGGTGTCTGTTGGCTGGGTTTGTGCGCGTTGTGGAACTTTTTCCCCGGCACAGTACTCTTTATTGTTGAGCTGATCAGTCTCATTTTTGTTGTTGATGAATAACTTGAATATTAATGAAAGATGAAAGTTTGAACTTCTGATGTTGGTGCTTTGTTCTGTCCGGATGATGTGTTTAGCTATTCTTGATTGGCTAGATTTACTGTTTGCTTACATTTACACTGCTACTGACCCTTTTGTTGCAGTAGTTTTACAAATTTCCTTCACTTTGAGGTTTGTTTAGTCTGCCTTTACTCTTTGCACCATTTGTATCTTGCTTCTGAGGTGTTCTTCTTTTGAATGCCTCAGGATCAGGGCAGTTGCAGGTTTAGCAGAATGTGTTGTGCTTCTGGTGCTGTTGGTAGCTGCAGCCATTTGCTTCCATCTCTGAGCTTGAGGTAGTTGACGTTGTTTAAACTTGCCTGATTTTACTATGAGTTCGTGTTAATTGTTGACGACCATAGTCTTTGACTTTTTTGTGATAGACCACTTGCTGCTTTTACTGCTGTTACTTTTTACTTGTTTGTACTTGCTCTCTGGGAAGAATTTATGTTAGGATGCATTTGGTTATTTTAAAATATACAAAACTGCATTCCGGAGTATCGGCATGACATGATTTTTAACTGTCAAATCTACTATTTTTAAGCGCTATAAGAGTCCTCTATATATATTAAATGTAGAAGACACATCATTATTTTGAGATACTAAACCTTCACCCTTATATAGGTTAACAAAAGAATCAACTCAGCATTTTCCGCAGCATAAAACTTATATATTTTCTCACCTATGGACTAGTGGTCCACCCGACCGAGGGACACGGTCTGTAACTCTAATAACTTATATGCACTATTTTTAACTTAATTTCATAAATCTTTTACATGAAGTAAATGTGAGGACGGGTTGCCTGAGCGTCTGCAGTTGTCCCCCGCACGGTGTGGCATCACGACGCGTATTGTCTCTACTCTGACATATTTTTTGAATACGGAGAAAATGCGGGTCGTGACAGGGGGGATTAATAGGTTTTTATGTCTTTTATAACTATCTTTTAGCTTTGGTGTGTTGTGACTTAGTTTTAAGTTAGCTTATAAGAATACACAACAACACATAAGTCTTGATAGTGGTTTCCCAAGATATGGGTACATCCATTGTCCCTCTCACCTTTCTAATAGTGTTAGACAAGGTCAACTTATCCAATCTCATCTATAAGAGCTTATAACATAAATCCCAGATGATCTCTCAGACTCCTCAAGTCCTACCTCAGGCCGAAGGCCCTTCCACTTAAAACAAATGATGCTCATACAACTCAGTGATCAACAAATCACCTACCTCAAACTTTATCTAATATCCTACACTCATGCTAGGAGGTTATCCCTGTTGGGTCCATTTCCCACAACATCCTAGATTTGAAGAAGTTAATCATATCAATGACATACACAAAGTTGTATTTGATGTGTGCTTAAGTTCATGCATGTACGTTAGTTCTTGAAACATTGATATGATAGGTATTCCAAGTGATGTGATAAGTGTGGTCAGAAAGTAAAGATGTGAAGGGTGAAAACTTGAAGAAATTACTAAGTATAAAAGTGTCGACACATCTCACAACTATGTCGATACCTTTATAGGAGAAGTGTCAAGACAATTCAGACAGAAGTGTCGAGATAATTCTGATAGAAGTGTCGAGATAATTCAGATAGAAGTATCGAGACAATCTAGACAGTAGTGTCGAGATAGTTCAGTTATCTTGGCAACTTGAAGATCAAGTCTGCAGTGTCGAGATAAGTCGGATATCTCGACATCTTAAAACACATGACAATAGTGTCGAGACAATGCCACTATCTCGACACAATGAAGAACTGAGTGTAGACTTAAAGATGCCGACACCCAGTAGTCTGTAGTGTCGAGACAACTCAACTGTCTCGACATAGTGAATATCTGAAAAGTAGCTAAGACGACAGACATTGAGTGAAGTCCATTCACTCAAAGCTAGGTAAGAAAAAGCATTGATTATAGCTTGGTTGTCTATGCCAAAATATTGGATAGACAGAAATGTGGCTAAGTCCTCAGTCGTTGAGTATAGTCTACTCACTCAATGTCATACAACAAAAAGTTGTGAGACAGACTAAGGCAGTCAATGCCTAAGGAGAAACTGGCTGAAATTTGGCCAAGTTCACAGGTGTTGAGTGAAGTCTACTCACTCAATGTCATATCATAAAAATTGTTGAGTATTGCTCAGTCAGTCAAAGCCACAAAAAATCTGTGTAAATATTTGACTAGGTCTACATGCGTTGAGCATAACATACTAACTCAACGCCATGTGATAAAAAGCGTTGATTGAATCTTAGTTACTGAGAGAGTGTTTCCAACACAGGATTTTGCCTAACGATAAAAGCATTGAGTGAAGGCCGCTCACTCAACGCCTAATCAACTGAGAATCTGTCTAAGGACAGAGGCGTTGAGTGAAGTCTACTCACTCAACGACATGTCAATATAATTGACAGATGCTGAAAGTATTGAGTGAAGAAGCAACACTCAATGCTTCCCATGTAGGAAAATAGGCTAAGTACAAATACATTGTGTGAAGGTTGCTCACTCAACGCCTAGTGACAGAATTATTGGCTAAAACCAAAAGAGTTGAGTGAAGCTTGTTCACTCGACGCGTGAGATAGCCATAATTCTGTCTAAGTGTTTTGGCATTGAGTGATGCTTACTCAATCAACGCCTATACTATTGATGTGTGAATATTGCTAAGTCCACAGATGGTGACGTTATCAAAGTCAACAAAGTCAACAGAGTTCAAATTAAGTGCGAGAAAGCTACAGAACATGACAAATGTTGTCGGAAGTCTACTATACATCTTCTTCCATTAAATCAAGATGTAGCTGTAACGCCCCCAGTTTTCCTGTGATTTGTTTAATAATTGTTTGGCATTAAGTTGACGCGTTTCTGACCTTTATCGTAGTTAGAGCGTCATCTTAGCTCTTGAGGAGTTCTTAGTGGCTTGTTTTGTAGCCTGTTTGCATGGTTCCCAAGATAGCCGGAGTTTGTTTTGGTGACTCGGCAGAGCCTCTCAGGGAATGCTTGTGTTTTGGCTTCGGGAGATGTTAGCCCGAGTTTTGATCATCGGATGTTATTCTCGACTTCGTCGTTGTTTTCGTAGCATGGGTGTTTAGCTATGGTGCGAGTTTCGTTGAATTACGAGATCGTTGTTTTCGCGTCAGTGGCCGGTTTTGCTTGGCTTCTATATATATATATATATATATATATATATATATATATATATATATATATATATATATATATATATATATATATATATATTCGCTTGATTTTTAGCTTGGGATTTAGCTTGATTTACATATATATATATATATATGTTTAAGCTTGAGTGCTGGAGCTCAAGTGGCAGATTATATATGATAAGTTTTAGATAAGTGGCCGACTATACTTATATAATATTAGTGGCTTATATTATATTATATGCTTTGTTGCTAGTGGCCGGTTATTTTATCATAGTTTAGATAGTGCTGTTATGATAATAATATTATAATACAATAGTGGGTGAGTATTATTTTAGCTTATCCCTATTCCTCTTCCCCAAACCCGAAGGGAATCTTCCAGCAGAAGGAATCGGGCGGCGGAGGTGCTGGAGCTCCGGCCGGCGATTTCTGGAGGTTTAGAGTCCGGATTTCTCGGGTAAAGGCAGATCTGGAAGCTTAACCAAAGGTTGTTGCAATGGAAGTAAGCTACGCAAGAGGTCTTAGTATTGAACTCTTAACGCCGACTAACTTTAAGAAGTGGAAGTCGTGCATGAAAAGTTACCTTCTGGGCGAGGAGCTATGGGAGGTCGTCGGTGGTGACGACAGACAGGAAGTTACTGCTGCTTTTGGTACTGCTGAGCAGGTGAGACTCTGGAGAAAAATAAATGCAAAGGCAGAGTTTGTTCTCAAGAGGGCTGTTTCACCAGAACTGTTTGATCACATCATTGGATGTGAGTCAGCTGCTGATATTTGGACAACTATTGATGAGTTGTTCAATCGAAAGAATGTGGCAAGAATTCAGTTTTGGCAAAATGAGTTGGCTAGGACAACTCAAGGAGACCTGACCATCTCAAAATTCTTTCTGAAGATGAAGAGCTTTGTGTGCTGAGCTATCAGCACTTGATACTGATGAGCCTATCTCTGAGGCTAAGATGAAAAAGGCACATAATCCGCGGCTTGTGGATGGAGTATGTTGTCTTTGTGACATCTGTTCAAGGCTGGGTTACTTAGCCATCTCTGATGGATCTTGAGAACCTGCTTGCTTCGCAGGAAAGTTTGGCAAGGCAGATGGCTGGAGTTACTGTCACAGAGGAAGCCAGTGAAGCTCTCTTCTGAGGAAAGAAGAAGAAGGGATGGGAAGGGAAGAAGAAGGAGACTGCTGTTGAAAATGAGCCTTCAACTTCTTATCTACCAGAGAGGAACGCTGCTCCTAAGAAGGATTGGAAGAAGAACGTGAAGTTCTATAGGTGTGATCAGTGGGGACACTTCAAGCGTGACTGCAAGGTCAAACTACAGCCTGGGCATGATGCAGGCAAGGAGGATGCTTGCTCTAACAGTGATGAAGCTGGATGGGGTGGAGCTTTCATGACGGGCACTTGTGTTCGTGCTTTCTCTGTTGTCGACTTCAACGATGAGTGGATCATGGACTCTGGGTGCGGTCATCACCTCACCGGAGATAAGTAGAAGTTCTCTTCCTTGCAAGCTTACTCAGGTAACGAAGCTATCATAACTGCTGATAATACTATTTATGTAGTAGAGAAAGAGGGGGTTGTGTCTTTGGGTAGTGATAAGGGGTCACTCACGTTAAGGAGTGTGTATCATGTGCCGGGCATGAAGAAGAACCTCTTCTCTGTGACCAATACAGTCGATGCGGGTTATCATGTTCTGTTTGGGCCAACAGAAGTGAAGTTTCTTTGCAACGTATCAGCGGTTAAGGCTGATGTTGCTCATGTTGGGAGAAGAGTGAAGAACTTATTTGTTCTTGCAACTAACTCTTATGTTGATCGGATGAGAGCAAACGATAGCGCTGCTGTATGACATGAAAGGCTAGGGAATGTAGGAATGGATAAGCTGAAGGCTATGACTTACAGAAGCTTTGTAAGAGGCTTGCCTAAGCTATCTTCATTTGGCGACGGTCACGTTTGCGCGGGATGTCAGTACGGCAAGGCTCATCGCCTTCCGTTTGATAAATTACAAACAAGGAGCAAGAGACCATTGGAGTGTATCCATGGAGACTTGATGGGACCAACCGCCACTGCTAGCCTTGTTGGGAGCAGATACATGCTCGTTTTGATTAATGACTACTCAAGATACACTTTGGTATATTTCTTGATGGAGAAGTATGAAGCTTTTTGTTTGTTTGTGGAGTTCAAGGTGTTGGTGGAGGGCCGGCTTGGCTTGCGGATCAAGAAGCTTAGAACAGACAACGGTGGTGAGTTTATCTCCTCCGAGTTTTCTAACTTCTGCAGAAAGTACATGATCCAAAGAGAGCTCACTTATGCTTACACTCCACAACAAAACGGAGTAGCATAGTGGAAGATCTGTCATCTGACGGAGACTTGCAAATGCTAGCTTCATGCGAAAGACATTCCTAGGTCTTTTTGGGCAGAGGGGATGTCTTGTGCTTCTTACGTCATCAATCGGATGCCACTTAGCCCGATCAACATGAAAACTCCTTTTGAGATGTTGCTAAAGGAGAAGCCCAGTGTGGAACACCTTCGGGTGTTTGGATCAACTTGCTATGTGCATGTCCCGGATGCTTCAAGGACAAAGCTTGATGCAAAGGCAAGGAAGCTTGTCTTTGTTGGCTATGATGAGCGGAAGAAGGGATGAAAATGCATGGATCCTACGATGAAGAAGTTTATTGTCTCAAGAGATGTGGTCTTTGACAAACTGGCGTCGTATGGAGGTGGCTCGGTTGAGCTAACCGATAGCAAGGTTGATGAAGAACAGAAGGTGGCTGATGAAGATCTGGAAGAGGAGCTTGCTGTTTCACCAGCAGCTCCTGTTGCTTCAAGTTCTGGTACTGAGGCTTCTGGCTCAGGAAGCAGGGGAGCATTGCTCAAAGCTTGCATGAAGGTGGAGTTGAGCCTGAATAAGCAACAGAGGTAGTGAGCAAGGAAAAGCCTCTTCGGAGATCAAAGAGGGTTGTGAAGCCACCAGCTCGGTACTGTGATGGGAATGTATTGAGTTTTGTCTCCTGCTTCTTTGCAGGTCCTCTAGATGAGCGAGAGCCTGTAAACTTCAATGAGGCCACTGGAGTCAAGGAGTGGGATGATGCCATGAAGGAAGAGATTGTTACTCTCAAGAAGAATGAAATCTGGGACCTTGTGCCCAAATTTGATGGCATTACTCCGGTGACTTGCAAGTGGGTGTTTAAGTTGAAGAAGAAGGTTGATGGGAGCATTGATAGATACAAGGCTCGCCTGGTTGCTTGACGATTCTCACAGCAGTATGGAGAAGACTATGAGGAGGCATTTAGTCCAGTTGCAAAGATTATTTCAGTTCGAGTGGTGATCGCCTTGGCTGCTTACAAGGGATGGAGGATGCGACAGCTTGATGTGAAGAACGTGTTTCATTACGGTGAGATTGACAAGTACATCTTTATGGATCAACCACTTGGTTTTGTTTCTGAAGTTCATCCAGACTATGTCTGCAAGCTCAGGAAGGCTCTCAATGGGTTGAAGTAAGCTCCCAGAGCTTAGTATGGAAAGATAGCATAGTATCTTCAATTCTGCAGTTACCTTGCTTCCAACTCGGATTCTAGCTTGTTCGTCAAGAATAAGGGGGAGCTTCTAGTCTTGGTCCTGTTGTATGTGGATGATATGATCATCACAGGGAATTCAGAGGATGAAGTAGCTAGGCTCAGGGCTGCGCTTGCTATACGCTTTGAGATGAAAGACTTGGGAGAGCTTCATCACTTTCTCGGTCTTGAAGTGGAGAGGACGGAGAGCGGGATACTCATTTGCGAAAAGGGTTATGCAGAATCTATTGTGAATCGATTAGGCATGGGTGAAGGAAAGAGTTGCTCTACTCCACTAGAATATTGGCTGAAGCTTCAACAAGATGAAGGAAGGATTCTTCCTGATCCCTTGGTGTTCAGAGCTCTAGTTGGGAGCTTGATTTACCAGATGATTACAAGGACAGACATTTCTTATGTTGTTGGCCGAGTAAGTCGGTTTATGGCTGAACCAAGGAAGTCTCATCTGGTGGCGGCAAAGAACATTTTGCTGTATGTAAAGACAACTTCTGATATGGGACTCCTCTATAGTAGAGATGTGGACTTTGCTTTGCTTGGATACACGGATGCTGACTATGGTGGTGACTCGGATGATCGGAGATCAACTTCGGGTTATGTTTTCACTTGTGGATCAGCTTGTATTTCGGGGTGTAGCAAGAAGAAAGACTCAGTGTCAGTGTCTACTACAGAAGCTGAGTATAATGCTTTGGCCTTGGCTGCTCGGGAAGCCATATGGTTGAGGAGGCTTGTAGAGGATGTTCATGAAGAAGTGCAAGGACCTACTTTGCTCCAGGGTGACAATAAGAGTTCTCTCAAACTGGTAAACAATACAGTGTGTCACGCAAGGACCAAGCATATTGAGATCGAGCACCACTTCATAAGGGAGAAAGTATTGGCGGGATCTCTTCTGGTCGGGCATGTTCGGAGTGAAGATAATCTTGCTGACATCTTCACAAAGCCGCTGTCGAAGTGGACATTTCAGTGGTTACGAAGCTTGGTGGGTTTGATGACCACTTCTCACTTCAAGGGGGAGTGTTGAAATTTATGAAGTGGAAGTGGGTGATGGGCAGGCCGGGCGGACTTTGCGAACTGTGCGGTCTGAGTCCGCGGCCTGGGCGGACTGCTGGTTGCGGCCTGTGTGACCTTGGCTGTCTTGGTGGCTTGGCAGTTCTTGAGGAATGGCCTGTGTGGCCTGGTATGCGGCCTTGGGTGGGCTGTTGTGCGGCCTGGTTGGCCTATGGCCAAGGAAGTTAGGCTTCTAGCGAAGCGGACTAAGCGGACTGCGGTTTGCGGGCTGTTTGAAGTGCTTAGTTGATCTGCGGCCTTGTAGTTTTGCAAGCTTTTGTTAGCCAGCAGATTGGAAGTTCTATCCACGGGAGGCTTTGCGGACTGGTTGAGTCCGCGGTGTTCATTGTTGCGGACTGGCCTTGGAGTTCGGCTTAGGCCTTTACCGTACTCTGGTGGTGCAGCGGGCGTTAGGTGTTGTGGAGGACTGCGCGGACTGGTGTGGAAGTCCGACAGTTGGTCGTTGTCTTGGCAGCTGTGCGAGTAGGGCTTGCGGGCTCTGTCTTCTAGTGGAATGATTGGCAATCTGCCTTGGGGACAGGCGGACTGGGCCTTGTCCACCGAGCTCGCATTTGTTCTTGGAGGTTTTCTGGACTTGGTCACATTCAGTGACAAGTACAGTGTGTCTGCGGTATTTCTTGGAATCCGGCAAAGTCCATACAGACTCAGTGGATGGGTCTTTGCTAGTGCGCGAGCTGGGGTTGGTGACTCTATTCACTAGGGTGGTGACCACACTCCTCACCTCGCCTATAAATAGAACCTCCCCCCCTACACGTTTACAGTAACTGAGTGAACAGTAAGTGGGGCTTGGTAAATTGTTGCGGTCTGGATTTTCCTGTCCGCGCGGGTTGAGCAGAATTAATTGTTTGCTGAGTGCAGGTCGCCCGACTAGCTTCAAGGATCCAGGAGTTTGGCTGTGACTTCGGTCAAGTTCTGTGAAGGGTGCGGTCTCTGCGGTCTCAGCAGGTGGCTTCTGCAGCTTGTCAGTTCTCTGCTTCATCTTTTCCAAGTTCTAATAACCTGTCCGCCGGTCTCAGGCGGGTAGGCGGTCTGTTCTTCAGTTCATCAGCAGGCAGCGAATAACGGTGTGTCCGCACGACCTCGTGGTCTCGGCGGACTCCGTGCTCTATTCGGCATGTAGCAGCAGCTCGGGCGGCTTCGGCGACTTCGGCGGACTGGGCGGTCTCGACGATCTTCAATGCTGTCCGCCCGGCTTGTTTTGTGCTTTCTATTTTTATCTTGTGTACTGGCGAAATCATGTCTCGCTATGTATACCTCGTCCTGTAAAGAAGTGTAAATAAATATAGGATCTGCTTGTTCCTCCGTTTGCATGTGGTGTTGAGCTTGCTCCTTGGGTTTCCGCATGACCAAGGTGTTAACTGGATAGTTCTGAGAATATTCATTTGACTTTAGGCTATCTTGCTGACCACTTTGAGAAAATTCAACAAGCTGTAGTGCTTAATAGCCTAAGGTAGGTGAGTCATTCCCACTGCGTTGTAGGGTACTTATGCCTGAGCTATAGGATACTTTGCATCTGAGGTAGGGCTTAACAACATGAGGTAGGAGTGTCATTCTCTCTGAGGTAGGATCTTTTGTGGATCTGAGGTAGGGCTGTCGTCCCAGCCTGAGTTGTAGCATCTTTGGACTAAGGTAGGTGATATGTTGATCACTGAGTTGTAGGACACCTGTGCTTAAGTTGTAAGTCTTGCTGGAGACTGAGAGATCCTAATGGATCTAAGGTGTAAGCTCTTTGAGCTGAGTTTTGGAGAAGTGTCGAGTCTAACTGTAAGTTTGAAAGGTTGGAGGAGAGTGGATGTACCCATAATCTGGGGAACCACTATAAATTTCTCTGTGTGATTTTTTGTCTTGTTTTCTTTGTGCAGGTTCTTGAAAGCTAATTAACTGCCAACGCACTAAGTATTAAAGGAAGAAATTAAAAGATAGTCACATGATTTATATAAATCCATTCACCACCCCCCCCCCCCCCTCTAGGTTGCAAGCTACCTTGAAAATAAAAACTTTCAAGTACTATCAGGGAGAGGTTCCTCAAAAATGATTTAACAATCTGAGTGATCTCCAAAGGTAGCTACAAATCTGAACTTATGGGTTCTGGAGACAACCATAAGGATCTTGGTTCCATAAAACTCCCTATCTGTAGAAAGGGGACTTTTGGAATCTAGATCGAAAAGGTAAGGCTGTTTATGGAAGCCTCTGACCCTAGAATCTTTGTGACTGTCAAAGAGGGACTCTTCATCCCTATGAAGATCTCAATTATAGATGCCAACGTCCAGCCTCCCAAGACTTATACAGAAATGACCAAGGATGAGGTCATGTTAGCTGCATTGGACAAGAGAGCCTAGAACATCATAGTCAGTGTTATTGATGATTTTACCTTTCAAAACTTAGTCCACTGCCAGACCTTTAAAGAGATGTGGGACACCCTAGTGGTCTACATGGAGGGTACTGAAGAGGTAAGAGATCATAGAAAGTCCATGATCAACCAAGAGTATGAGGCTTTCAGGCAATCCTTGAAATAGAGCATAACTACTTGCTATAAAAGATTTTTCAGGATCATTAATGAACTGAGGACCTATGGGAGGGTCTTTAGTCATTATGAAATTAATGACAAGTTCATAAGATCTCTCACTAGAAATTGGGATACTAAGATTTGTGTCATAAGGGAAGTGGCCAAGCTTGCTGAGACCCCTCCCCATACATTATTTGGAAAGCTGCTCTCCTATGAGATGCAACTAGCTGGCAGAAAAGAGGAGGAGGGCACCACCAGATCCCAAGAAAAGGAGAAGTCCATGGCATTCAAGGTAGACAACATCGGGAAGAGTAAGGAGTGGATTTCTGCTCCTCCTAGAAGAGCAGCTGATTTAGACAGCTTAGAGTCAGATGCATCAAATAGCAGCATGTTAGATGAGGACTTTGCTGTCTTCTTTAGAAACTTTCAGAAGCTGATGAAGAAGAAGCAATGGAATAACAGACCTTCCACCTCTTCTTATCATAGGAGGAATCATTCCATGGCTAACAAATATGATTCTAAATCTAGTAAATATAATTCTTCTAAGGTTGTTTGCTACTGCTGCAATAAACCTAGGCATGTGAGAGCCGACTGCCCAGTGAAGAGGAATGAAGCTGCTAAGAAGAAATAGCTCCAGCAAAAGGGCAAGAAGGAGAAGCCCTTTATTGCCAAGAAAGAGAAGAGCTGGACAGACTCATCTTCTTCTGATTCTAAAGAAGAAGAAGCCTATATTGGGCTATTTGCTTCTATTATTGATCAAGTAGCTGAAACATCAGATGAAGACTATCCTGATGTCAGGATAGGTATCAGGGCCCCTCTATCACATCCAGACATTAATTTAGAGTTGGATTAGGAAGATGAATAAGATTCTTATAGCTACCGTGGGCTGATGGCAATGACTGATGAGGAAACCCGCCAGGATCAGCCTGGTCAAAGGAAGGTAAAATCTCAATCAAGCTCTTCTTCTGAGTCTGGATATGAGACTAGTCCTTGTACAAAACAATCTTCACCCAGTGGTAAAGATGATTCTAAATCAGAAGGTGATGTCAATCAATTGATTGACATGTATGGAGAACTTCTAGATGCCTTCAAGAAGTGCAAGAAGTTGTCTAAGAAGCAAGCTGTGTAGATTGCCTCTCTACAGCTGTCTGCTTCATAGCTGACTGAAACATCATCTTTGCTGGATTAGAAGGACAGGGAACTTATCCAACTTAGTATCTTGAATGACATTCAGATATGCTCCATCAAGTACAAGAATAGCCTCATCGGGGATCTTGAAGAGAGGCTAGGGAGGGAGAAAAGAATTATGGCTAGTTTTTCTAAGACCAAAACAGTGTTTCCCTTGATAGACTCCTTCTCCTCTCAGAAGGGTAAGAAGGGCTTAGGATTCCAGGGAAGCACTAGAGTTGATCCTTCCAAAGGGAAGGGTAAAGCTCAAGCTCCATCTCAGCCTCCTACTTCCATGCCTCCCAATCCTTTTAGGAGGTTTTGTGGCCTTCAAACAGGTATGACAAAGAAAGTATATTTGGTCACTGGATGAATGGCAGATCCACTAGTATAAACATAGATGTTCACACCCAGGGTGGAAGGTATAGTAAAGTGAGTTCCTTTAAGGCTGTTCATGAAGAAATTCAAATGGACCATCATGGACCATTTGTCTTTCGTGCTTCAGCCCCCACTGTCAAGAATAAGGCTGCAATAAAGGTTCTGAACTAATCAGCAAAGAATAACACCAAAGGTCTGTCCTCCAACAAGACTGGTTTGGCTGTGTCTGATGCTATCAGAAGCATGCCTTTTGAAAAGAAACATGCTACTCCTGGCACTCAGAGTAGGCAAAACAAGCCAGCTAGAAGACTTACCTTCAGTCAGATCCTTGCTGAAAGGAATCTGAAGAAGGTTACTGGCCCTCTTCCTACAGTTCATCCAGTAGTTAACCAAACTGCTAGGCCTACATAGAAAAGAATATACAACATTCATGAATGCTGGTGCTTTAGAAAAGTGGGACACTTTGCTGTAGACTGCTGGCACAATCCAAGAGTGCCAAGAGTGGCTGTGAGTCTACCCATCAAAAATGTTGTTTGTAGATAAGTTCATTATAAGACTAACATGCACCCAGGGACCAAAAGAAATTGGGGTCCTAAGGTAAAGCAAATTGTGTGATACAGGTTAGTTCAAGTGGTCATACCCCTATATGGTACTTGGACAGTGGTTATTCCAGGAACATGACTGGGACAAGGAGCAACTTGAAGGAGTACACTCCAATGAAAGATGATCCCTAGGTTATCTTTGGTGGTTCAGATAGAGGAGTGACTAGAGTCTATGGTAAGATTATCGATGGCATAATCACCATCACAAAGTTTTCTTATGTTGAAGGTTTGCAACACAACCTCCTAAGCATAAGCCAACTTTCAGATCTTGGCAATATTATTGTCTTCCACAAGGATAAGTGCCTGTTTAAGAGGCTAAGTGACCAAGAGGTCATCTTGATAGGCACTAGGAGTGGAAATGTTTACTATTTAAACTTTCTTTGTCTAGATACAGACTCTCCTGTTTGTCTAGTAGCAAATGAGAAAGTCTCATATTGTGTCCAACGGAACAAGAGGCTAGCTCATTTAAATTACATGACTATTGGCAAGATCTTTAGTTAAGAGCTAGTTAGGAATGATCCTAATATGAATTGCATTAAGGAGTACATTTGCTCAACATGACAAAAGGGCAAGCAGACCAAAGCTTTCTTTAAGGGCATTGGGACCAAAGACTCTATGAAGCATTTGTACCTCTTGCATATGGACTTGTTTGGTCCTATGTCAGTTCATAGTCTTGGTAGGATAGTCTACACCCTTATGGTAGTTGATGACAATTCCAGGTTTTCTTGGGTGTTCTTTATCAAGAAAAAGAATGAAACCCTTGACATCTTCATCAAGTTTGTCAAGCAAATTCAGAATGAGTTTAACAGTTTTGTGGTCAAAATCAGAAGTGACCATGGAACTGAATTCCAGTCTAAAAGCATGACAACGTTCTATGAAGAGCAAGGGATTCATCATGTTGTTCCTTACATATGCTGCACACAAGGGATTTAAGGTCTACCAGATGGATATGAAGTTAGCTTTACTGAATGGTGACTTAAAAGAGGAAGTTTATGTTGAGCAGCCTCCAGGTTTTATTATTACTAACTCACCTGATTCTATTTATAGACTTAGGAAAGCTCTATATGGGCTAAAGAAGGCCCCTGGAGAATGGTATGAGACTTTGTCTAGCTTCATCATTGAGAATAAATTCTCAAGGGAGAAGATAGACAAGACCCTATTTCTGAGGGAATCTAAGGGTAAGATCATCCTAGTCCAGATATATGTTGATAACATTATCTTTGGTTCTACTGATGACAGCCTTTGCAGAACGTTTGCCAAACATATACAAGGGAAGTTTGAGATGAGCAGTATGGGTGAACTCAAGTTCTTATTAGGTCTCCAAGTTAGACAGACTGATGATGGCTTGTCCATATCCCAATCTAAGTTCACTAGGGAGTTAATGAAGATGTTTGGTATGGAGAATTCCTCCACCATGAAAACACCCATGGGCTCAAGTCTATAAGCAAAGATGGGGCAGGAAAACCTGTTGATGAAACTTTATATAGATGGATAATTGGCTCCCTTCTATATCTAACTACAGGTAGGCCAAACATCATGTATGTTATATGTGTTTGTGCTAGGTATCAGGCTTGCCCTAATGAATCTCACTACTCTACTGTAAAGAGGATTTTGAGGTTCTTAAGGGCACTCTAGATCTTGACATATGGTACTCTAGGAATGGGGAGTTTGAACTAACTGGATATTCAGATGCAGATTTTGTAGGCTGCAAAGAGGACAGAAAGAGCACTTTTGGCAACTCTCAATTCTTGGGAGGGAGACTAGTGTCTTGGAGTATCAAGAAGCAAACAAGTGTTGCACTCTGAACTACAGAGTTAGAGTATATTTCAGCAGGTAGCTGCTATGCTCAGTTGTTGTGGATCCAGCATCAGCTCCAGGATTATAACCTCCAAATTAGTGGAACTTCATTATTTTGTGATTTTACTAGTGCCATCTCAATTGCTATGAATCCTATCTCACACAGTAGGACAGAGCATATTGAGATTAGATATCATTTCATTAGGGAGCGTGTGGAATGTGAAGATATCAACCTTAAGTTTGTCCCAACAGACAAGCAACTGGCTGACATCTTCATTAAACTACTTTATGAAGCAAAGTTCAACACCTTCAAGTTTGAATTGAGTATGTTGAACCTAACATAGCTTCATTTTCTCCCCATGGTGTGCAAGTTATATTTTTTCTTGCCGATGGACAAGTACTTTAGAGAATTGAAGATCCTTAAAGATTGTATATGTTGAGTGGTATCATGATGGTTGAAGCACTATCCAGATGATGCAGATCATAGGTTCTATGAGGAAACATGACAGATGATACTTCAGTTGAGGGGAAGCTAGTCCAGCACTGCTCCAGCACTCTCAAGTGGTTCAACTGCTGCCTATTTGTATTCAAAAAGGGAGAAGTTATAGAAGTAAAAAAGGGGGATTAGAAGGATATGAATAAGGATATGAATCTGGTATCATAGGACAGGAGGAGAAGGATACAAGAGGTATCAGAACTATGAGAAGGATATGATCAAATTGATCAAGACCAGGTAGCTACAATTAAGGGGGAGCAGGAGCAGGTATGCCCAACATGCAAGAAAGTATGGTAACTATAACTTCTCTTGTTATATGTTTTCCAAGTTGATATATTTTTGATGCATTAGATAGTGTATGTAATTGACACAATTGATTGAGGGTTTTGACTTATTCAAATATGGGGAGATTGTTGGGTACATTCCCCACAATGTCCTAGATTTGAAGAAGTCCATCATATCAATGACATACACAAAGTCGTATTTAATGTGTTCTTAAGTTCATGCATGCAGGTTAGTACTTGAAACATTTAAAGGACAGGTATTCCAAGTGATGTAACAAGTTTGGTCACAAAGTAAAGATGTGAAGGGTGAAAACTTGAAGAAATGACTAAGTACAAAAGTGTTGACACATCTCACAACTATGTTGACACCTTTGTAGGAGAATTGTCGAGACAATTCAGACAGAAGTGTAGAGACAATTCAGAAAGTAGTGTCGAGACAATTCAGTTATCTCAACAACCTGAAGATCGAGTCAGCAGTGTCGAGACAAGTGAGATATCTCGACGCCTTAAAGCACAGGATAGTAGTGTCAAGACAATACAACTGTCTCGACACAATAAAGAACTGAGTGGAGACTTAAAGATGTCGATACCCAGCAGACTGTAGTTTCGGACAACTCAACTGTCTCGACACTATGAAGAACTGAAAAGTAGCTAAGTCGACAGGCGTTGAATGAAGTCCATTCACTCAACTCCAGGTAAGAAAAAGCATTGAGTATACCTTGGTTGTATATGCCAAACTATTGGCTAGATAGAAATGTGGCTAAGTCCTCAGACATTTAGTGTAGTCTACTCACTCAACACCATACAACAAAAAGCTTTGAGATAGACTAAGGCAGTCAAAGACTAAGGAGAAACTGGCTGAAATGTGACCAACTACACAAGCATTGAGTGAAGCCTACTCACTCAATGCCATATCGTGGAACTCAATTCAAAAATCATCGAACGCAAAGGAACAAACATTCCGTTCGATGAAGTGCTCACAAAATTCGTTGAACGCAGAACCAACCACCCCTTGACGTTCATCGAGCTCTGCTCGACGCTTCGTCAAGATCCGGTCGACGCTTAATCGAGCTCCGCTCAATGATTGTCGAGCTCCATACAATGCCCAGAATTTGAAAGAAACTAAGAGTTTGACGAAAACCCACCCCTTTAGGAGGGCTTCCCGAGAATCAAAACAAGCTTAAGGCTTTGACATAATAATTATCATAATCAAATAGTTGAACAAGGAAATATGAGTTCAAAATAGAGGCCCAAACATCCATTGAATTAAACTAATTCAACAACGACGACAACCCTAGAATCTGACGTACCATTCTTGAGACACAACATTAAATGCTCTCACAAGTGAAAAAGAGCACCACAAGGGTCCAAACATGCTCCGAGGCTCCAAAATGCTCGAAACGCTACAGAACTAGAAAAGCCCAAGGCCTCAAAACCTCATCCTTAATATCAAGGAAAACATTCCACCCCATCAGAATCCCAAAATCAGGATAAACAAGTTCAACGGACGCTAAAATGCACAAACGGTGCAGCACCGTCAATAAAACGAAAAAGGGGTAACGCCCTGACATCAAAATTATGATGTCGACCAACCACATAATGACATCAAAAAATCGGGGGCATTACAGTCACACCCCCTATAAAGAAGTTTCGTCCCAAAACTTAACACAACCTTAAAACCAAACCCAAAACAAACTCAATTATTACCAACAACCTGAAGACATACCTGAACTATGGGAAGAGAAGCGGATGAGATTCTCTCATTACCGATTCTGATTCCCACGTCACGCTCTTGACATCTTAATTTTGACAGAGAACTTTAACCATGGGGATGGTCTTTCTCCACAACACTCGATCTTGAGAATCCAGAATACGAACAGGTTCTTTCACGTACATGAGGTTGGGCTGAATCTTGGTCACCGAGTCAAGGACTTGATGATCACTGTGGATACACTTCCGCAACTGGTTCACATAGAATACATCATGGACACCGGGTGTAACACCCCCTATCCGTCGCATAGTATATAGCAGTAGGTCCGGCCGGGGCCCGACGCCATATACCACAGACAGACCGGGTGGTTACGTATGGAAACCATCCAACCAATCTCAACGTCCTACACAGAGCATTCTAGCGGAAGCAGTTTATATAGGTTGTAAACAAGAACCCAGCATTAGAGCACGAATGTCCACTAGTACATAATGAGGAATGTATACAAAATACCCAAAATCGGCCTTAAGGCCTTACAGAATGTTTCACTTGGATAATACATGATTTACAAACCTCGGCACGCAGGCCGGTCATACATGAATAAAACAGAAAACATTTCCACTTGGGCCTTCGAGGGCCAGCTTTGCAAAAAGGGCTTTAGCCCGCTATTGACCGCTTGGTCCAGCTGCACCTGCAAGCAACAAACCACCGCACGGTGGCAAAACAAGGCAACGGTCAGCAATGCTGACCAAATTATAACGATCCCGCCCCCAACACGGGGCGGCGATGCTCCTTCCCTGCATTTCATTAGCACAAGCGAGCAATGCATATAACCATAGCCATTTCATCACAGACGTTGGCTCAAACGGCCACACGTCCCGTGCACTCAGGGCACATTCTCGGTGAACCGGTCGATGTTACGTCAATTAAAGCCATTAACATTCCGGACTCACCACCGCCACTTAGACGGCCATTCCTATGAGCAATTCATCTTCCTGGCATTGGTCACGTCAATTTAAGCCATTGACCGCCGAAGACTCACATCTATGCCAACGGCGAGTGCCACGTAACCTTAGGTCTCTCTAACCCGAACGACATAGAGCGGGTACGGTTCCATCTAACCCGTGCTCACATCGCAACGACAATTTAAGCCATTTGCGCGGGTCAAACTTTCGTCGAGTCCCATTCTACCGCAAGTCACATAACCACGTTATGTTCAAGTTGGCTCTCAGGCCACCAAGTTGGCAAGATCTCGTATCCGCCCAATTTTCCGGGTGCACCTTTGGGTTAGTCCCCAAGGCTCCCTGCTGCAATCTACCGCGTAGAAAACCCGAAAACAACCAATAGCACGGAGTCTTCTCCGGCCTTATGCAATGCAACATCACCGATCCGGACTAACATGTCCGGGTAGGCTTCAACCAAAATGCCTATGTCCGTTCTCGCATACGGACTCTAAACAACGGGGACTTTACATATCTACCCGAAGGAACGCCTCCAACTCTCCGCAAACTCGCGAGAGCGGGCTTCCTATGCTAAGAAAGAGAGCTATTCATGCTCAAGATGAGGATCGTTACCCTTGAGTTCCTCTTTGGCGCCATCGAAAAGTAATCGGATAGAAATCACCGCACTTGCGTTGCCTCCGTGGATCCGGAGTCGGCTTGCGATTCGGAGCTCCGAAGCTCCTCCAATGGCGGATCTAGCTCCTCTTCCTCCAATGGCTTTTCCCCTTTCTCCAAGGATTTGGAGAGATGAAAAGGTAAGAAAGAATGGATTTTTCTAAGTCAAACCCGGGTATATCCTCTCAGGAACCATCCCCAGCCGTTGGATCTCAACCTAAGAAAACGAACGGCTTTGATTCGGGGCTGAAATGCCCAATCTGGACCGAACACGGCCTGGCACACGCCCGTGTCCAGGGCCGTGTGCCGCATTCGCCGTCAAAATCGAATCTCCTGGACCCTCACACGGGTATCGAACACGCCCGTGTTCGAGCTGACACGCCCGTGTTCCAGCTGACACGGCCGTGTAGCCGGTCGTGTACCCCATGATTTTCCCCCGTTTTCAACCCGAGCACTGCACGGGTTCTAGGACACGCCCGTGTCCTTACCCGTATCACATTGACATGCCTGGACCCCGGGCCGTGTACACGGGACATTTCGTCGAGGGGAGAACGACGACTGGATGACACGGCCTTGGACACGCCCGTGTCCTAGGCCGTGTGCCTTGTCTCGACGATCGTCGAGTGAATCTCGACGACTTTCCCGGGACGATTGTCGACACGGGTCGACACGCCCGGCGACACGCCCGTGTCGCGGGCCGTGTGCCCATTCTCGACGAATCGTCGAGAATAACTCGACGATTTCACGGCTAAGTGTCGACACGGGTCGACACGCCCTGCGACACGCCCGTGTCGCAGGCCGTGTGCCCATTCTCGACGAATCGTCGAGTATAACTCGACGACTTCGCGGCTAGGTGTCGACACACGCTTGACACGCCTTGGGACACGCCCGTGTCCCAGGCCGTGTGCCTTCTGCCAGAACCCAAACTGGCCCAAAACGTCCCCCTTTGCTCCTTTGAGTTTCGGGGTATTACAACTCTACCCCTCTTAAAAGAATTTCGCCCACGAAATTTCATAAAGGGAAAAACAAGTACAAAAACAAAATTTGTACCTGAGCGGAACAACTCCGGATATTCGTCAAGCATCGTCTGCTCTCGCTCCCAAGAGAGCTCCTCACGACCGCAATTGTCCCACCGGACTTTGACCATCCAGATCTCTTTATTGCGTAGCCGCTTGACCTCCGAGTCCTCAATCCGCACGGGCTTGACCTTTGTCGTTAGCCCACTTTCCACCGGCACTTGATCGACCACGATCACTTGCGTAGGCTCTTGCACCGCCTTCCGAAGCACCGAAATATGGAATACATCGTGTAAACCACTTAGCTCCACTGAAAGCTTCAGTCTATAGGCCGCTTCTCCAACTCGCTCCAGAACCTCGAACGGTCCAAGGTACCTTGGGCTTAGCTTTTTCAATCGCCGCACCCGCGAGACACCTTTGAATGGCTTGATTTTTAAGTATACATAATCGCCCACAGCGAACTCCACGTTCCTATGCTTGGCATTATAGTACTTTGCTTGCCGGTCCTGAGCGATGAGCAACCTCTCCCGAATGGTTCTCACCAAAGAAGTAGCACCCTCTACTTCCGATCGCTTATACAACTTTGACTCACCCGTTTCTATCCAAGACAACGGCGTGCGACATCTTCTACCATATAGGGCCTCGAAGGGCGCCATCTGAATACTTGCTTGGTAGCTGTTGTTGTATGCGAACTCCACCAAATAAAGGTGGTCTTCCCATTGCTTTCTGAAATCCAAGACACACATGCGAAGCATGTCTTCCATGGTTCTATTGACCCTCTCGGTCTGCCCATCCGTTTGCGGATGGAAGGCTGTGATGAACTTCAACTTAGTTCCCAACATTTGCTGCACCAGCCTCCAATCATTGGACGTGAACCGCCCATCTCGGTCACTCACGATGCTGCGGGGCACACCATGAAGCCGTACTATGTTATCCACATATAGCTTTGCCAGCTTCTCCACCGGATCATCCTTCCTATGCGGAATAAAATGCGACACCTTCGTTAATCGATCCACAACCACCCAAATGGCGTCGTTCCCCTTTTGCGACCTTGGCAAACCGTGCACAAAGTCCATAGAGATGTCGTCAAATTTCCACTCCGGAATAGGCAAGGACTTAAGAAATCCTCCCGGCTTTTGGCACTCTGCCTTTACCAAGGCGCAGGTTTGGCACTTCGCTACGTATAGCGCCACATCCTTTTTCAAACCCGGCCACCAAAATAGCTTCTTTACATCGCGGTACATCTTCGTGCTCCCCGGGTGAATCGAGTACTTGGTATGGTGTGCCTCGTACAACAACTCCACCCGTAAATTGCCCATGCTTGGGACGCACAGACGACCGTCTTTCCACAGCAATCCGTCCTCCACGACGAATTGGGAATTTGACCCATCCAGAGCCTCAATCATGAACTGCTTCATATGAGCATCCATATCCAAAGCCTGCCGAATCCGATCAGCCAGGTCATATTGGACTTCAGTCCAATTCAGAACTGCTTCAGCACTTGCTTGCTTATCCACACAAACAATCTCCAACGCCTCCAACTCCCGCACCAACCGCTCATCATGCACCGATAGCCAATTGGCTTGAGCTGGGGCTCGGCGACTCAACGCGTCCGCAACCGCATTCCCTTTGCCAGGCATGTAGTGGATCTTGAAAGTATAGTCCCCCAGGAACTCCATCCACCTACGCTGCTGCATATTCAGATCCTTCTGATCAATCAGGTACTTTAGGCTCTTGTGATCGGTGTAGATGTCAATCTTCACACCGTACAAATAGTGTCTCCACAGCTTCAATGCAAAAATCACGGCCGCTAACTCCAAGTCATGGACCGGATAACTCCTCTCGTGCACTTTTAGCTGTCTCGAGCCATACGCTATCACGCTTTTGTGCTGCAGTAGCACACAACCCAAATCGTTGCCTGAAGCATCGCTATATATCTCATAGTCTTCGGTCCCAACCGGCGAACTCAGCACAGGCGCCGTGGTCAACCGACACTTCAGTTCCTCAAAAGCTCGCGCGCACTCCGGCGTCCAAACGAACTTATGCTCCTTCCTCGTCAAAGTAGTGAGAGGTAACGCTAACCGCGAGAAGTTCTCTACGAAGCGCCTATAATAGCCGGCAAGCCCCAAAAAGCTCCGGACTTCTGCTACCGTAGCAAGCTCAGGCCACTCCCGTATCGCAACAATCTTCGCCGGATCCACAGCAATACCCTCTCCACTCACTATATGCCCGAGGAACGCCACTGAGGATAGCCAAAACTGGCACTTCGAGAACTTGGCATACAACTGGTTTCTCCTTAGCGTCTCCAACACCAAATGAAGATGCTTGAAGTGATCTTCCTCACTTTGCGAGTACACCAAAATATCGTCAATGAAGACGATCACGAAATGGTCCAAGTACTCCCTGAACGTCCTGTTCATCAAATCCATGAATACTGACGGCGCATTTGTCAGCCCAAACGGCATGACCGTAAACTCAAAATGCCCGTATCTCGTACTAAACGCTGTCTTCGGGATATCACTCTCCCTTATCCGCAGCTGATAGTACCCAGACTTGAGATCTAACTTCGAGTACACCGTCGACCCGACTAACTGATCGAAGAGATCATCAATCCGGGGGATCGGGTACTTGTTCTTCTCAGTCAGCTTGTTTAGCTCCCGATAATCAATACACAACCTCAAGCTTCCGTCCTTCTTCTTAACAAAGAGGACCGGTGCGCTCCAAGGCGAAGAACTCGGGCGCACATACCCTTGCTCCAACAACTCTTGCAGTTGAACTTTCAGCTCCGCCATTTCCTTAGGCGCTAGCCGATACGGAGATCGTGACACAGGCTTTGCACCTGGCACTAGCTCGATCGTAAAATCTATCTCCCGTTGAGGCGGGGCTCCAGGAAGATCTGCGGGGAACACATCAGGGTATTCCGATACCACGGAAATACAATCCAAAGCGGGCTTCGGCTTTGCAACCTCCACTAGTGTAAAGAACAGTTCTGCTCCAGCACGAACCGCCTTCACCACCTGAAGAGCAGACATCAACGTCTTGCTCGACCCCTTTAAGCCCGTAAAAGTCGTCTCACGACTTGCTCCCAGCTTGACTTCCTTGCTACCGCAATCTATATGGGACTGCTGCTCCGAGAGCCAGTCCATGCCAAATATGACGTCGAACTCCACTAACGGAAGTAAAGACGCCCGCAGGTCGAACTCCTGCTCCCCAATACGAATCTTAACATCGCAGATCCTAACCGCTCGCATCGAACACCCATTGGGCAACAACACATCCAACTTATCCTTCGCCATCGAAGAAGGGACTCCGATGCGTGATATAAATCCTTCGGACAAGAACGAGTGTGAAGCTCCCGTATCGAAGAGTGCTTGTGCCGGATTTTCACAAATCAATACGAATCCTAAACAAGTAGTGGTAAGGTAACATGTGCATAACAAGCATATAAAGGAAATTGACTTGCTATAAATTAAATCGTACCTGTCACCACATCAGCTTGTTTAATGGCCTCCTGTTGGCCAAGATTGTAGACCCTTGGTTGGGCCGGAGCATAATGGGATGCGGTCGACTCCACCGCCTTTCCCTTCTCTTCATAAGTGGCTCCCGGCCTCCTCTCGGACTTAGGACGTCCGCTCCAACAATCACGGGCAAAGTGCCCCGTCTTTCCACACGTAAAGCACGCACCCGGGGTCCGACCCGTAGTCGCCCCAGAAGCGCCAGAAGGAGCTGGACCCGAAGTCCTATGCTTCTTGAAATCCCTCCGATAGCCGGACTTTGAAGTAGTCAGCACTCTGAACTCAGATTTCTTATCAGCCAAGCCTTTCTTCGCTTGTACATTCTTCATGTCCTTCTCCAAGGACCGGGCAGTATTGACCAAGGTTAAGAAACCCTGCGTCATCGGCCCCGACAGTAATAGTCTCAGCTCATCCCTCAAGCCTTCATAAAAACGATTAGTCTTGCGCTCCTCATCCATGATGGTGGAGCTAGCATAACGACTCAACCGCATAAACTCGTGGAGATATTCATCCACGCTCCTCTCACCCTGCACCAACTTCAGGAACTCATTCTCCATTGAAATCCTCTGAGTAGAAGGGAGGTATCTTGCTAAGAACAATCCCGATAACTCTTCCATCGGAACGTCTATCAGTTGTCTACCTCTCAAATGATGCAGCTCCAATCCTTCCCACCACATCCTTGCTTCACCGTCCAGCAGGAATGTAGCGATGGTGGTCATTTGCCACTCCTCCGTCTCCGTCGCCATCATGACTCTCTTCACCCTAGAGAGCCAGTCTTCAGCCTGAGATGGGGTTCCCAACCCCGAGAATAACGGAGGGTTAAAGCTCATTACATGCTTCAACTGCCTCTCAGTTGCCCTCCTTGGCACTATCGGTTCCGCAACCACTTGCTCCACCCTCCTCGGCTCAGCCTCTCGCAGAGGTTCTTGCTCCATCACGGGAGCGGGCTGCTGCGCTTGCCTTCTAGGCTGCGCATTAATCACGGCCAACACCGCTTCAGCCACCAAACGTATATTCTCAGCCGACAGAGGTGTTGCGGGAGCAACATCCGGTGCACTGCTAGCCTCAGAAACTCGGCATTCTGATGGCCCAACACCACTTCTGGTCACCTATAGTGGTACAAAACACCGTTAAGCGACCACATAACATTGCAAACAGCAATTATAGGAACACGCAGGTTCCTCAAATACGAGTATTTTCATTCCTAAGTGGACATTCATGGGTTCTTTTACCATTATAACGATGACGCACACAATGTGCTCACCACCCCTTAAAAAGAATTCGCCCACGAATTCACTTTAAGCCCGACCAAAACCAGTAGTCTGATACCAAATTGTAACACCCCCTATCCGTCGCATAGTATATATCAGTAGGTCCGGCCGTGGCCTGACGCCATATACCACAGACAGACCGGGTGGTTACGTATGGAAACCATCCAACCAATCTCAACGTCCTACACAGAGCATTCTAGCGGAAGCAGTTTATATAGGTTGTAAACAAGAACCCAGCATTAGAGCACGAATGTCCACTAGTACATAATGAGGAATGTATACAAAATACCCAAAATCGGCCTTAAGGCCTTACAGAATGTTTCACTTGGATAATACATGATTTACAAACCTCGGCACGCAGGCCGGTCATACATGAATAAAACAGAAAACATTTCCACTTGGGCCTTCGAGGGCCAGCTTTGCAAAAAGGGCTTTAGCCCGCTATTGACCACTTGGTCCAGCTGCACCTGCAAGCAACAAACCACCGCACGGTGGCAAAACAAGGCAACGGTCAGCAATGCTGACCAAATTATAACGATCCCGCCCCCAACTCGGGGCGGCGATGCTCCTTCCCTGCATTTCATTAGCACAAGCGAGCAATGCATATAACCATAGCCATTTCATCACAGACGTTGGCTCATACGGCCACACGTCCCGTGCACTCAGGGCACATTCTCGGTGAACCGGTCGATGTTACGTCAATTAAAGCCATTAACATTCCGGACTCACCACCGCCACTTAGACGGCCATTCCTATGAGCAATTCATCTTCCTGGCATTGGTCACGTCAATTTAAGCCATTGACCGCCGAAGACTCACATCTATGCCAACGGCGAGTGCCACGTAACCTTAGGTCTCTCTAACCCGAACGACATAGAGCGGGTACGGTTCCATCTAACCCGTGCTCACATCGCAACGACAATTTAAGCCATTTGCGCGGGTCAAACTTTCGCCGAGTCCCATTCTACCGCAAGTCACATAACCACGTTATGTTCAAGTTGGCTCTCAGGCCACCAAGTTGGCAAGATCTCGTATCCGCCCAGTTTTTCGGGTGCACCTTTGGGTTAGTCCCCAAGGCTCCCTGCTGCAATCTACCGCGTAGAAAACCCGAAAACAACCAATAGCACGGAGTCTTCTCCGGCCTTATGCAATGCAACATCACCGATCCGGACTAACATGTCCGGGTAGGCTTTAACCAAAATGCCTATGTCTGTTCTCGCATACGGACTCTAAACAACGGGGACTTTACATATCTACCCGAAGGAACGCCTCCAACTCTCCGCAAACTCGCGAGAGCGGGCTTCCTATGCTAAGAAAGAGAGCTATTCATGCTCAAGATGAGGATCGTTACCCTTGAGTTCTTCTTTGGCGCCATCGAAAAGTAATCGGATAGAAATCACCGCACTTGCGTTGCCTCCGTGGATCCGGAGTCGGCTTGCGATTCGGAGCTCCAAAGCTCCTCCAATGGAGGATCTAGCTCCTCTTCCTCCAATGGCTTTTCCCCTTTCTCCAAGGATTTGGAGAGATGAAAAGGTAAGAAAGAATGGATTTTTCTAAGTCAAACCCGGGTATATCCTCTCAGGAACCATCCCCAGCCGTTGGATCTCAACCTAAGAAAACGAACGGCTTTGATTCGGGGCTGAAATGCCCAATCTGGACCGAACACGGCCTGGCACATGCCCGTGTCCAGGGCCGTGTGCCACATTCGCCGTCAAAATCGAATCTCCTGGACCCTCACACGGGTATCGAACACGCCCGTGTTCGAGCTGACACGCCCGTGTTCCAGCTGACACGGCCGTGTAACCGGCCGTGTACCCCATGATTTTCCCCCGTTTTCAACCCGAGCACTGCACGGGTTCTAGGACACGCCCGTGTCCTTACCCGTGTCACATTGACACGCCTGGACCCCAGGCCGTGTACACGGGACATTTCGTCGAGGGGAGAACCACGACTGGATGACACGGCCTTGGACACGCCCGTGTCCTAGGCCGTGTACCTTGTCTCGACGATCGTCGAGTGAATCTCGACGACTTTCCCGGGACGATTGTCGACACGGGTCGACACGCCCGGTGACACGCCCGTGTCGCGGGCCGTGTGCCCATTCTCGACGAATCGTCGAGAATAACTCGACGATTTCACGGCTAAGTGTCGACACGGGTCGACACTCCCTGCGACACGCCCGTGTCGCAGGCCGTGTGCCCATTCTCGACGAATCGTCGAGTATAACTCGACGACTTCGCGGCTAGGTGTCGACACACGCTTGACACGCCCTGGGACACGCCCGTGTCCCAGGCCGTGTGCCTTCTGCCAGAACACAAACTGGCCCAAAACATCCCCCTTTGCTCCTTTGAGTTTCGGGGCGTTACACCGGGGAAGGTAGCAGGCATCTCCAACCTATAAGCTGACACTCCCATGCGCTCAAGAATCTGAAAAGGTCCCACATACCGGGGTTCTAACTTGTGGTTCCTTCCAAATCTTTTAACACCTAACATCGGAGAAACTTTCAGAAAAACCATGTCCCCAACAGCAAAATCCAGATCAACCCTTCGTTGATTAGCATATTTCTCATATCGCTCTTGTGCTATACAGAGCTTTTCTCGAATATGAGTCACGGTACAATTCATCTCTTCAAGGGCTTCAGGACCTAGCAACGGTCTCTCACCAACCTCAGCCCAAAACAAAGGAGTTCTACAATGCCTCCCATATAAGAACTCAAACGGGGCCATCTGCAGAATCTCTTGGTAACTATTATTATACGCAAACTCCATGAGTCTAAGACGTTCATCCCAATCACCATCGTGATCCAAAATATAACACCTGATCATGTCTTCTACGATCTGATTAACTCTTTCCCTCTGACCATTTGTCTGCGGATGACAGGAGGTGGAATACCTTAAATCGGTACTCAACCCCTCTTGTAAACTCTTCCAAAAACAAGACCTAAATCTAGAGTCTCGATCCGACACGATACTGACAGGCACTCCATGTAATCTGATAACCTCATCAAGGTACAATTCAGCTATCTTTTTCATTGAATATCCAATCTTAAAAGGTACAAAGTGAGCACTTTTAGTCAATCTATCAACTATCACCCAAACAGTGTCGTGCCCACTGAGAGATCTTGGTAAGCCCGTGAAGAATTCAATCAAAATACTCTCCCACTTCCAACTTGGAATATCAAGCGGTGTCAATTTACCTCCAGGCCTCCTATGATCAACCTTAACACACTGACATGTAAAATATTCCGACATAAACTTCGCGATATCATTCTTCATACCCGACCAACAAATAATTTGCTTTAGATCTTTATACATTTTAGTGGAACCAGGATGGTAGGAAACACTGGATCCATGAGCTTCAGTACAAATACTAGCCCGAATATCACCAAAAGCGTGGATACAAAATCTACCCCGATACTTCAAGGTATCCAACTCATCCAAAGAGAAATCAGGTAGCTCTCCCTTCTCAATTCTATTCCGAAGATGAAACAAATACAGATCATCCTTCTGGTGTGCTCTAGTAAGGGAAATCCAAGAGCGCTCCTTTGCTTCTAAACTAGCAGGAACAACACTATACCCAACTTCAATGTCCATCAACGAGAATTCTTCTAGCAAGGACTGTACAGACAAATTAAAACTTTTGGCTGTCTTTCTACTCAAAGCATCAACTACTATGTTAGCCTTTCCTGGATGATAAAGGATTTCCACATCATAATCAGCCACATGTTCTAACCACCGATGCTGGCGCAGATTTAATTCCTTCTGAGTGAAGACGTACTTTAAAATCTTATGGTCTGTATAGATCTTGCATGACGCGCCATACAATAAATGTCTCCAAAGCTTCAGTGCATAAATTACTGCAGAAAATTCAAAATCATGCATAGGATAGTTTCTTTCATGAATCTTCAATTGTCTTGATCCATACGCGATCACCTTCCCATATTGCATCAAAACACAGCCAAGTTGAATATGTGATGCATCCAAATACACAGTGTACTCAACCCCTTCGGTGGGCAAGGTTAAGACTGGCGCAGTACACAATCTCTTGATCATCTCTTGGAAAGCTTCTTCACATTTATCACTCCAAATGAATGCAGTATTCTTCTGGGTAAGTCTATTTAAAGGAGCAGACCACAATGAAAACCCTTCCACAAATCTTCTATAATAGCCAGCCAGGCCTAAGAAGCTCATAATCTCCTTAGGTGTAGAAGGTCTCTCTCATTCCATCACAGCAAAAATCTTGGTTGGGTCTATGGAAATTACGTCCTTGCTTACAACATGCCCTAGAAAGGACACCTGAGATAGCCAGAACTTACACTTGCACTACTTCGCATAAAGCTTATGCTCCCTCAGGGTCGATAAAACCAATCGCAAATGTTGAGTATGCTCCTCAACACTGCAGGAATACACAAGGACGTCATCTATAAACACGATCACGAAACAATCCAAAAATTCCATGAACACTATATTTGTTAAATCCATGAATGCAGAGGGTGCATTAGTCAAACTGAAGGACATCACCAAAAACTCAAAATGTCCATGTCGCGATCAGAAAGCGGTCCGTGGAATATCCGCCTCACGAATTCTCAAATGGTGGTAGCCTGAACAAAGATCAATCTTTAAAAATACCGAGCTACCACACAACTGATCAAACAAATCATCAATTCTTGGCAAGGGATATCTATTCTTAATGGTCACCTTATTCAATTCTCTGTAATTGATGCAAAGCCTCATCGATCCATCCTTCTTCTTTACAAATAATACAGGAGCACCAAACGAAGAAGAACTTGGTCTAATAAATCCACACTGCAGTAATTCATCAAGCTGAGTACGTAACGCATCCAACTCACACGGAGTCATGCGGTACGGTGCTTTGGCAATAGGATGAGTACCTGGCTCGAGGCCTATCACAAACTCTATCTCCCTCACCGGAGGAAGTCCTGGAAGATAATCAGGAAAAACTTCTGGAAACTCACGCACCACCGAGACATCCTCAAGACGTGGTGTAACAAAAACAGTGTCTAAAGCAGAAATAGAAACCAAAAATGCCTCACAATCATACTCGATAGCACGACAAGCATATACCACAGAAATGATAGGTGAAACCCTGTCCTGAAAACCATAAACACTCATAGGTTGGCCATTGTCTTCCTGAAATACAGTCTCTTTGCCTTGCAATAGATGACCGCATCATACTTGGACAACCAGTCCATGCACAAAATCATATTAAAGTCCGCCAGATCCAACACCATCGGATCCGTAAAGGCTGGGAAATCACCTAGATAAATAGGGCATCTCAGAACTCCTTGGTTAGATATTCCCAATTCACCGGAGGGAATCTTACGTTGAAGGAGTCTCCTAACTGATCCATGTTCAAATGTTTTTTATCCACAAACCTCCAGGCCACAAAGGAATGGGTGACACCCAAATCAAAAAGAACGCGCGCCCACCAATTCCGCACCTTAAACTCCCCTAAAACCGTAGCATTCATAACTAAACGAACAAAATCTAGGGCAACTAAAGAGGATAAAAAAGTTAAACTAGGGTCTAACTTGAAATCACTTGGGTAGAGGTCTGAGCTTCCTCTCTGGTCCCAACATTTAGCTTTCCTTTCCCTTTGTCCTGGTTTGACGGTGGCGACAGAGCCCGAAGCGGGGCAGGCTGCATTAGAGTCTAAGCCTGGGGGCAAGAAGACTTCAGGTGCCCCTTCTGCCCACACTAGAAGAAAGTCTTATCCTTCAACCAGGAACGACTGACGTCATGACCCTTCTTTGCACAGATCGGGCACACCAGATCACCATGGGGTGCACCTTGGATGGCAAGCATCTGCTGCTGCTTCAAGGTAACAGTCCTCTTGAAACACCTTTCGAAGGGGTGACCAGGTAGACCACAGAAGCTACATACTTCTTTACTTTTCTTCTTTGAAGAAGGGCCAGATGCCCTAGAGCTTCCATCCTCATCACCATTCTTCTTCTCTTTCCTTGACACAACACCTCGATTCTTGGCATTTTCGATCGCCTCAACCTTCAGAGCGGCTTCCACTTCCTCAGCATAGCTTTCAGCTCTATAAGCGCATGCAAATTATAGGACATCACTTATCAATCCTCCGAGAAAACGCTTCACTCTCCTTGCCTCCGAAGTTAACAAATCAGGTGCAAATCTGCTCAACTTACTTAACTCGATCTCATATTCGCTCACCGTAAGTTGTCTATGCTTCAAATGCAGGAAATTGTTCATCAAATGGTCCTGCTCAACCGAGAGTAAGAACTTCTTAAGCAATAACTTCTTGAAGGACTCCCATGAGCATCCTTCCTTCAAACATTCCTTTTCTCGAATCCACCAAGTCTTTGCCATGCCTTTCAGCTGGTAGGTCGCACTCATTACCTTTTGGGCTTCAGCAATTCCCAAATATGTGAACATCTCATCGATAGTGATGATCTAGTCATCCAAAACCATAAAGTCAGCACTCCCTTCATAAGTTTGAGGTATCAATCGCTGAAAATGTAATATAAGGTTCATCTCTGGTGGTAGCATCACTGGGGGTACCAGAAGAGCAAGATTATCAGGTACGGCTTGAACAGCAGCAGAATCTTGCACTAAGGGTTGCTGCGTAGGAGCGGCAGACAATAATGACTGAATCTTACACTGCATTGCCACTATTTGCCTCGATAGAGCCTCATTACTCTAACGTAAACTCTCAATCAACGCATCACTCTATGCACCTGACGACTCACCCTCTAACTGGGGAGTAGACCTCGTTGCAGGACGCTTTGGTGGCATCTTTAAAAAAAGTAACGAACGTCTCGTCAAAAAAAATCCTAGATTACAACCAGGCCATACAAGTAGTTCAGATCATACTTAAGACACTTGCTTATGCTACAACTTGCTCTGGGATTTTATAATGCTGTTATTTCCTACTTAGGATGATATCCTCTCATCCTATTTACTCCTATGCCTATGATATGAATTCTTGAACTATTTATTCTTCTTTAAAATCATTTGTGGACATGTGTCATCATGTAAACATTAACTTAGCACGCGTGCATATGCGATGATATGTTATGTATGCAGTGTTATGCATTCAAAAAAGGCCTTAATGCATGCATGAGCGGCATACACATGAAATGTTATGCATCACATACTACATAACATCACATGCAACAAAAAAGAAAACGTGTTAATAGGAAGCCATGTGATGATGGTTATGCATCTCATACTACATAACTGTCACATGTTGCCTCCTATGGTGGATCCATATACAAACACATATTATGCAGAGCATACTACATAATATGCCCCGTATACTTCTTATCATGCTATGAGTGTAGTGACTATGGTTCGTTTAAGATGTACTGATGACACATCAGTGCGTTTATGCAAACGAATGATGGGAAACAAACTAAATGGGATTAGCTGGTTCGACCAACTTGTCAAACCAACCTCCCTCTGATACCAACTGTCACAACCCGCATTTTTCACCGCCAATAAAGGTGTATCAGAGTAAGGGAAAAATGCACGTCATGATGCCACGTCAGTAGGGGATAACTGCGGACGCTAAGGCAAAAACCAACTTAATCATGAAAAAAGATTCTTTAAGTTATTTAAAGGTAAAATAAATTTAACTGTTGTAGTTTGTCATATCCCTTGGCTTAGTGACTCATCTAGTCCACGAGGAAAGTAGTTAAACGCCGTGAAAACTACTTTTATAGAATTAGATGCCCTACATGAGTTTAGAGGTTCCTAGAGGACACCCCAAAGTATGCAAGTTCTACATTTATAATAGAAATAAAATTAGATTTTTACAGTCGTTAAATATAGTGTTTTAACATTTTAAAAGCATGCAATGCATGAAGTAATATTAGTTGTTTTATACTTGAAAATACCTACCATGCAATCCTAACATAAAACATCCCAGACAGCAGTAATCATATACACAGAAGGAAAACTAGCAGCTAGCACATACCCAAAATCAACAATTATGTGGGCGTCAACAACTGACATGAACCACATAAAATAAAGTATGTCTGTACTAGCAAAGAAAACAAAACAACAAAGTACCTCACTATGATAAGGCAAAACCACAGCCAAGACAGCTGCCCAGGAAATCCAAAACTAGCACGGCTATCAGCTACAGTTCTGAACCTAAGGCATTCCAAAGACAGAACACCTCAGCAAGAATGAACAAGTGATGGCAGAAAGTAAGCCAAAAGTAAACAAAGTCAAGGGGTACCAACCCAAGAACAAAGAAAAATACTTAAATAAAGTACAACAGTCAGGTATAAAGGTAAAAAGAGAACACTTGCGTGAAGCATCACGTGTAACCACAGCACCCTAAATGCATAAGACTATAAGGGGAAAAAGGTCAAGATTAACAATCAGGAGAGAAACAAACCCCTATTAGCCACTTGTGGTCAACTCCACCAAAAACCAAAACGTGCGGGGTGGCCAATCCCGAAGACAATTTATCCGTCTAATTGCGGGGGAGACTGGATATTCCACCATTCACCGCAAATGCCCAAACACGCGGTAGAGCCCCACAAAGTACTATTAACGAGAACACACGTTGCAGCGGTGGTTTCGTCTACAAATAACACCCGTAACAAAGGAAACCCGGAATGAAAACCCCGTAATGACCCAGGTATAGAGCTCAGAGGCCCACCACAACCATTCCTCGTCTGGAGGCATGTCTCACCCCACGGCATCGCCACAAAGGAAACCATGATATAAGTCTCAAGACAGTAATGGCACATCAGATTCTACTGGACAATTCTAGATTAGGAGCGATTGATTAACCTTTATGAAGAATTTACAATCCTAAATGAACTCTAACACGTCCTGCTTAAACATTGAGGAACGATTATAAGAGTAAGATTCCACCACATATAACACTTACAATATTAGGTAACAAAATCAAGAATATGGTGATTATAAATGAACTAGACAAGAGATCTAAACAATATTAAAAATCATCAAATTATTTAATAATCATGATAACAAAAAGTTAGAAATTCCTGCAAATCTGAGGAAAGAAAGGAAGAGAAGGAGGAAACCATCACTTTCCTTAGTATCACCAGAGAAAGACATCCAAATCGCACCACAGTGTAGATTGGGGCTAAAGAAGACAAGGGAAGTCGAAATATAAAAAGAATGGTCAAAAATAGGAGTTAGGGCCGAAAATCCTAGCAAGAAAAACTCAAGCAATGGGGAAACTTTTAGAATAATGACAAAGCTCTCGTTGAGAGCTTTTCAGATCTAAATTCAGTTGTAGATTTCGAGCATCGGAGCACCGTCGGCGGACACCAGAAGGATAGGTGAAAAGATTCTCACTCTCGCTCATGCCGCTCTGGTTCGGGAGATAGACAGATATTCGGTCGGCTTAAAGAGGAAAAAGAAGAAGTAGGTATATAAATGAGTGTAGTATTAGGATAACCACACTTAAGAAATGAGTCGGTGTCTGCTGAACCGGGTTTTCAAAATGAAGAGAGGATTTCTCGAGTGGAAGAAAATTAATCGTGTAAAATAAACATCACTCGGAAACAGGTAGAAGACTACTCGAGAACAGACAATGGCTTCTCGAGAAGAAGGTATGCAGTACTCGCGTACTGAAAAAGGGTTACTCGAGTACAGAAGAAGACTTCTCAAGAACAAGAATGGATTACTCGAGAACAATAAAGTCCTTCTAGAGAACTGCATGGACTTCTCGAGATCTAAGAAGGTAGTTTTCGAGAACAAGTATGGGCTTCTCGCAAATAGAAGGTAGTTCTCGAGAACAAGGTTCACAGTACTCGAGAACAAGTAGCCAGTTCTCAAGAATATGAAGTTCATCTCGAGAACAACCAGGCAGATCATAAGAACCAGGAAGCACCTCTCGAGAACAAAAAGGCAGTTCTCGAGAACAAGAAGGCTTTCTCGAGAACAAGGTTGCAAATTCCCGAGAATAGAGCACATCTCGAGAACAAGTAGGCAGAACACGAGAACAGAATCAACTTCTCGAATACAAGTAGGAAGGGAAAAAACTGCTCGACGATTCGTCGAGCTCTGCACGAAGTTCGTCGAACACACAGGAAAAACACCGTTCGATGAATTTTATTCTAAATTCGACGAACTCAAGGCCCAATCATCGAACTCAATTCCAAAATAATCGAACGCAAAGGAACAAACATTCTGTTCGATGAACTGTGCATGGTATTCGTCGAACTCAGAACCCAAAACCACTCGATATTCGTCGAGCTCACCTCGACGCTTCGTCGAGCTCACCTCGACGCTTCGTCGAGCTCACCTCGACGCTTCGTCGAGCTCACCTCGATGCTTCGTCGAGCTCACCTCGACGCTTCGTCGAGCTCACCTCGACGCTTCGTCGAGCTCACCTCGACGCTTCGTCGAGCTTACCTCGACGCTTCGTCGAGCTCACCTCGACGCTTCGTCGAGCTCACCTCGACGCTTCGTCGAGCTCACCTCGACGCTTCGTCGAGCTCACCTCGACGCTTCGTCGAGCTCACCTCGACGCTTCGTCGAGCTCACCTCGACGCTTCGTCGTGCTCTGCTCGACGCTTCATTGAGCTCAGCACGACATTCATCGAGCTCCACTCGATGATCGTCGAGCTCCATAAAACACCAGATATCTAAAGAAACTAAGAGTTTGACGAAAACCCACCCCTTTAGGAGGGCTTACCGCAAATCAAAACAAGCTTAAGGCTTTGACATAATAATTATCATAATCAAATAGTTGAACAAGGAAAAAAGACTTCAAAATAGAGGTCCAAACGCGCGTTGAATTAAACAAATTCAACAACGATGACAACCCTAGAATCTGATGTACCATTCTTGAGAGACAACATCAAATGCTCTCACAAGCAAAAACGAGCACCACAAGGGTCCAAATACGCGCCGAGACTCCAAAATGCTCGGAACGCAACAGAACTGGTGTAACACCCCCGATTTTTCTCGATGATTTTATTTGATTTGATATTGTCATATTTATGACATCGGGGCATTACCCCTTTTTACGTCATGTTGTCGTCGCTGCACCGTTAGTGTGTTTTCACGTCTGTTTGGTCTAATTGACCAGATTTTTGTGATTTTCATCGAAACAGAAAGTTTTCGAGCTGATAATATAAGTTTTGTGGTTTTGATTTCACTGTTAAATTTGTAGTGTTAGTGTTTGCCTTTGGTGCAAGTTTTGTTTAATTCGGCGCGCGTTTGGGCTTCCGTTCTGAGTCTTCTCGAGTAGCTATGGCTCTAATCGAATAGCCCTTTTTAGATTTTGCTCAGATGCCATTTGGAGGGTCAAAACGGCGTCGTATCAAAAAATGGTTAACATAAAATGTGTTCATCTCAACGATATCTACAACTTTCTTGGTGACCATTTGTCGATTTAAAGCCATTGTGAACCCCTAATTCCATTTTTTCTGCTGGAACTCGAGTGGTGAGCTGCTACTCGAGTATATGCTGCTACTACTCGAGTAATACATATTTTAACTCGAGTAATAAGCCTCTACTAAAGTATATTATGCTACTACTCGAGTAGGTATGCTGTTACTCGAGTAGGTATGGTATTACTCGAGTAGGTATGCTGCTACTCGAGTAGATATGTTGGAACTCGAGCGTTCATGCTGCCACTCGAGTAGGTTGTTTCTGTCTGCGTTCAGATGCTATTTTGATGGTCAAAACGGCGTCGTATCAAAACATGGTTAACATAACATTTGTTCGTGTCGACGAGATCTACAACTTTCATGTTGACCATATTTCGATTTGAAGTGGTTTTGAACCCCTAATTTCGTTGTTTCTGCTAGAACTCAAGTGGTGAGTTGCTACTCGAGTATATGCTGCTACTAGTCGAGTAATACATGTTTTAACTCGAGTAATGAGCCTCTACTCGAGTATATTATGCTACTACTTGAGTAGGTATGCTGTTACTCGAGTAGTTATGCTGCTACTCAAGTAGATAAGCTGGAACTCGAGTGGTTCATACTGGCACTCGAGTAGGCCGTTTCTATCTATGTTCAGGCGCCGTTTTGAGGGTCAAAACGGAGTCGTATCAAACACTGGTTATCATGAAATTTGTTCGTCTCGACGAGATCTACAACGTTCATGTTGGCCACTTTTCTATTTGGGGCCGTTTTGGACTCCTAATTTCATTTTCCGCGCACCCGCTCGTAAATAGTACGTTTTTAGACAAAACTTTTCATAAATACCTATATATATATATATACGTTTACTTAGAATTAGAACGGACCCCACTCTTCTTATAGGACTTCTTATTCTTCTTCACTGAACTGAACCAGAACTGAAGAAACATGAGGACGACGATGGCGGAGCGTGAGATTTCGTGAACGTTCCGGTCACCGCCAACGGAGTTCCGGTGCTCGAAATCTTCATTCGAGCATAGATTTGAAAAGCTCTCGGCGAGATCTACGTCACCGTGGTAATTTTTTCCATTTCTTGAGATTTCCCGTTAGGGTTTTTTCGCCCTAACTTCTATTTCGTCCACTCTTGTCCAGATTTCGGCTTCTCTCGTCTCCCTTAGTCCCGATCTGCGACGAGGTGTGATTTGGAGGCTTTCTTTGATAAAGCCAAGGAAAGTGGCTCTTTTCCTCTCCTTTTCCTTAAATTCTTATGGTAAGACTTTCACCTTATATTAATGTTCCTGGTTCCTTTAGAGTATAAGATGTTTTAAATTTTTTTTAGGGCTTACGCTTAGGGAAAAGTTTTCGACGCCGTTGAGCGTAGGATGCGTTGCGCTTAGTATAGGTCGATTGTAAGTCGTGGTCTTTGATTTAGTGTTGTAATACTTAGGTGTTGTGCCAATTTTTAGATGATGATGTTGGGGGTAGGAGTGTTAGTTGTGATTAGCATACCACCCAACTAGGAGGCCCCTTCTTTCTGTGGATCATCACAGTGGGGGTATGCTTAGTTTCTCCTTTCTTGGAGTGTTGGGTTCTGGTTGGCCCGATTTGGCCATATTTGTGGACCACAGTACCGACTGTGAGACGGTTGACGATCCAGAGTTGGGCTTAAGGCGATTGAGGTCGTCGCCCTCTCCAGCCTGCAATACAGTCATACCACGTGTTGATGATCCACCCTCTTCCGAGCTGTATTGTGATCAGTTGTTTTTTTTGTGGTTTATGCCACAGTTTTGCTAAATTTTGCTGGTTGTGCCCAGACTTGTTCACCTTCTCACTTGGTGCATTCTTTTTAAATTTAGAGGTTATTATAATGGCTAACCTTCTTCTATATATTCTATTTGGCTAATTGTTGTTGTTTTCTTTTGCATTCTTCCTCCTTTGGTTGGGTTTGGTACACCCTCCCTTGTTTGTCTTACTCACTTGCTTACCTATTCTTTTGCCACTTGTTTTTTTTTGTTCTGCTTGCTGAGGTATTCTTCTCTTGAATTCCTCAAGTTCAGGGTTGTAGCCGATGGTGCGGCTGTGTAGTTTTGTTACTGGGTTTGCTGAGCGTGTCTTGAGGTTGTGAGGTAGCTTTTGTTCTTTTGTAGTATGCTTCATACTTGTGAAATTTTAGTGGGTTCTTGTCAGGTGTTTGACGCCCACTGATTGTGTAATGTCATTCTTGGATATTTGGCTAGTTGCTAGTGTCTACTTTTGTGTTAGTAGTTCTTGCTCTCTGGGAAAGATTTATGCTAGGATGTCTATAGGTATTTTCAACTATAAAACCAACTAATATTACTATATCAATGACATTATGTTTTAAAACTCTAAATCACTATATTTAAATATCGTACAAACTACTTCGATATTATTACTATATATTTAGGGTAATGCATGGCATGAGTTTTTTTTTGGGAGGCTAGACTCATTTAGGATGTCTAACATGTTTAATATAGTATTTTCCGCTGCGTTTAATTACTTTCCTTCTGGTGGACTCGTGAGCCACTAAGCCGAGGGATACGGCTAATTGCCTAACTTAAAATAAACACCTTCAATAAAACATTTAAATCACATTTTTTTTGTATTGAGTCGGAGTGTTGCCTGAGCGCCTGCAGTTATCCCCTGCTGACGTGGCATCATGAAGCTCATTTTCCCTTACTCTAATATTTCCTCGTTGTGGTGAAAATGCGGGTTGTGACAATTGGTATCAGAGGGAGGTTCTGCAAGAGGGGCAGTTGGTTTGTCAAGTTGGTTGAACAACTTGCCCTAAAGCAAAACTCTTGTCGTGTCATTCATTGCATACACACACCGGTATGTCATCAGTAGATCTTGATGGAAGCATGAACACTACACTCATAGCACAAAAGAAGAAGTATACGGGGCATATTATATAGTATGGGATGCATAATATGTGTTTGTATCTGGATCCACCATAGGTGGTGACATGTGACGGTTATGTAGTATGGGATGCATAACCACCATCACAAGGATGCCAATTAGCACGTTTTACCTTTTTCGTTACATACAATATTATGTAGTATGGGATGCATAACATTGTATGTGTACGCCGCTCATACATGCATTAAGGCTTTTCTTTAGAATACATATCACTACATACATATCATATCATTGCATAAGCACACATGCTAAGTTAAAGATCTACATGATGACATATGTACACACATGATTTGAAATAAAAACGTAATCATTCATGCACTCATATAATAGGCACAAGAGTCATAAGGATGAGGGTGTTTCCCCCTAAGTAGGACATTTCATCATTTATTTTAAATCCCAGAGCAAGCTAGCAGCATGAGCAAGTATCTAAGGTTTTATGTCTGAGCTAAGTTGTAAGTCTAGCATGTTACGCTAAGTGTTGATAGATCATTTATTGATTGTTTAGAATGTCTCCTAAGCGTCCGGTGACGAGGACTACTCCCAGTAGGAGGGAGAATCTTCTGGTGCCCAGAGTGAGGCAGTGATAAAGGTATTGCGACAGAGCAATGAGGCACTGTCGAGGCAGATGCTGTAGATGCAGTCGCAGATTCTGTCGTTGTTGTCAGTCGTGGAAAGTCAGCCACAAAGGGCGCAATAGCCCGCCATGGATATAGCTGTTCCCGTTCCCCCCCCCCCCCCCCGCTCCCCCCCCCCCCCAGCTCCTCTGGTGCCCCCGGCAGTGTTGCCACCAGAGATGACTTTCATTTTCCACTTTCAAAGGTTAGGACCCCCTACATATGATGGCAAGGCAGATTTTATGGCATTAGATGAGTGGATGATTTCCATCGAGGAGATGTTCACCTACTCTGGTATCTCTACGGACCAGAGAGTGATGGTTGCTGCTTATCAACTCAAGGGCATGGCCAAGAGTTGGTTGTTGAAGGAGAAAGAAAGCTTGAAGGATGGATGCTCGTGGGAGTCCTTCAAGGAGTTATTATTGAAGAAGTTCTTGTCATCTGTGGAAAGAGACCGGTTGATGAATGACTTCCTTCACTTAATGCAGAGGCAGCTTACTGTTAGTGAATATGAGGTGGAGTTCAGTAAGCTGAGCCGCTTTGCTCCTGACTTGGTGTCTTTAGAATCCAACCGAGTAAAATGATTTCTGGGTGGTCTTCAGAATGATATCTAACAACTTACCAGTGCCTACGGATCCGGGACTTATTCTGAGGTGGTAGAGGCTGCTCTGAAGGTGGATTCCATTGACAATGCCAAGGTCAGAGGTAAGCAGATGAGGAAGGATAAGAGGAAGTCTATTGAAGGTATGAAATCACAGGAATCCGGGACTATTGGGAAGAAAAGATGCAAGGAAGTGTGCAGTTTTTGTGGTCGGGCAGGCCACCCATTCGAGAGATGTTACCAGAGACTGGGAGCTCGGAAGCAAGAGCAGGTGCTCGCGATTCAAGGCACCCCCAAAGAGAGATTAGCTTGTTCCAATTGCAACAAGACGGGGCATGATTCAGCCCATTACTGGAAGGACATGACATGTTATCTATGTGGGCGGAAGGGGCATGTCAAGACCCGTTGCCCGCAAGCTCAATCCCCATTGCATCCAGTGCCACTTCAGGCCTTGCCACCACCGAAGTTCTTGGACAAAGGGAAAGGCAAGCTGAATGTGGTGTCCGCGGATGAAGCTCAGATGTCGACCCAAGTTGTTTCAGGTTAGATCCTAACCATGTTTTGTTTTTTAGGTATGATCTAAATGTCAACATGTTTTTCCCTCAGTCGCATATTTAATCTTATAGGAAAGTTTAAGGTGAGTAACCGCTGGGCGCGTGTCCTTTTCGATTCCAGTGCTACCGACTCATTCATGGCTAGATCTTTTGTAGAGCGTCACCGTTTGACCCTCAATCCGGTTGGCAACCCGTTCTGTGTCAAGTTCCCCTCAGGTGATTCTGTTGTGTTAGATCGGGGAATTCAAGGTTGTCCAGTCCAGTTGGGAGATTTTCTCGCGGTTGCGGATCTAAAAGTTATAGACCTGGAAGATTTTGATGTAATCCTGGGCATGGATTGGCTATCGAAGTATGATGCAGTAATCCACTGCAAGGTCAAGCGTTTGGACTTCAAGATGGATGACGGTCAACACAGGAGCGTTTATGGTTATTCGCGCCAAGATTCTCCGATCATTTCCGTGGTAAGTGCTCGAAAGCTTTTGAATTCAGGATGCTTTGCCTGTTTTATTTCAGTGTTAGCGACCGTTGTTAGTTTGCCGCTTGTAGAGTAGGTTGCGGTAGTGCGCGAGTTTCCTGACGTGTTTCCTAATAATCTTCCTGGTCTTCCGCCTGAGAGAGATGTTGAGTTTGTCATAGATTTAGAACCGGGTACCCGTCCTATCGCTAAGGCTCCGTACCGTATGGCTCCGCGTGAGCTGGGAGAGCTGCATACCCAGTTAGACGAGCTATTGCAGAACAGTTTTATTAGGCCAAGTTCGTCACTGTGGGGTGCTCTCGTTCTATTTGTAAAGAAGAAAGATGGATCAATGAGGATGTGTATAGATTACAGATAATTGAATAAAGTGACCATCAAGAACAGATATCCCTTGTCGAGAATCGATGATTTGTTTGACCAGCTGCATGGTAGCTCTGTATTTTCCAAGATTGACCTACGTTTGGGTTATCATCAGTTGAGGATTCGTGAGGCAGACATTCCACGAACTGCTTTTCGTTCGCGGCATGGACATTTCGAGTTCTTTGTAATGTCTTTTGGATTGACTAATGCACCCGCCGCATTCATAGATTTGATGAACAGAGTATTCAAGGACTTCTTGGATCATTTTGTCATTGTGTTCATAGATGACGTTCTAGTCTACTCCCGCATTGCTGAAGAGCATGTGCAGCACTTGCGATTGTTTTTGTCAACTTTAAGAGAGGATAAGTTGTATGCTAAGTTGAGCAAGTGCGAGTTTTGGTTACCTCAAGTCTCCTTCTTGGGCCATGTGGTGAATAAAGATGGGATAAAGGTTGATCCGGAGAAGACAGCTGCAATGATGGATTGGAGTAGGCCTACCACTCCCAAGGAAATTAGAAGTTTTCTAGGGCTGGCTGGCTACTATAGAAGGTTTGTGGAGGGATTCTCTACATTATCTGCACCTTTGACAAAGTTAAGGCAGAAGCATGTAGCCTTTATTTTGAGTGATAAGTGTGAAGAGGCGTTCCAGGAGCTGAAGAGGAGATTATGCACTGCACCAGTTTTGACCCTGCCTACTGAAGGACTGGAGTATGCTGTGTATGTGGACGCATCTCATGTTGGGCTCGGATGCGTGTTGATGCAGGAGGGCAAGGTTATTGTGTATGGGTCTAGGCAGCTAAAGGTTCATGAACGGAATTACCCTATGCATGACCTAGAATTTGCAGCAGTGATCTATGCCCTCAAGTTGTGGAGACATCTGTTGTATGGCGCTATATGCAAGATTTATACTGATCATAAAAGTTTGAAATACATCTTCATACAAAAGAAACTGAATTTGCGCCAACGTAGATGGCTGGAGTATGTGCCAGACTATGATGTTGAGGTCCAGTACCACCGGGGCAATGCTAACATGCTAGCCGACGCCCTGCGCAGGAAGACAGCTAAAATTTTTAACATTTCGGTGGATTCACTGGTGGAAGAATTTCTAATGATTGGAATTTCAGTGGGAAGTGGCAGCTCGACTACTGAATTAGAAGTGTTAGAGCCTTCATGGATTACGCTTACTAGATTGCATCAAAAGGAGGATACAGATCTGTTGCATCTTTATAGTAGAGTTGTGAAGGGTGAGTTGCCAGAGCTTTCTATTGATGATAATGGAACCCTGAGATACAGTGGAAGGCTTTGCATTCCCGCTGTTAAGGATTTTAGGTATCAGTTGTGCAAGGAGGCACATGGTTCTAATGTGGCCTACCACCCTGGTTCGACCAAGATGTATCAGGATCTGAAACAGATTTTTTGGTGGATGGGCATGAATGGTGACATAACAAGGCTTGTATCTGAATGTTTCACCTATAAACGAGTTAAGGCCGATCATGGAAGGCCTGGAGGCAAGTTAACACCTTTGGAGATCCCGAGTTAGAAATGGGAGAGTATCTCTATGGACTTTATTACTGGATTGCCGAGATCTCCCAGAGGGCATGACTCAGTTTGGGTGATTGTGGATAAACTGACAAAGAGTGCTCACTCCGTGCCGTTCATGATTGACTACTCCATGAAGAAAATAGCTGAATTGTATTTGGACGAGGTCATCAGGTTGCATGGAGTACTGTCAGTATTGTATCTGATCGAGACTCCAGGTTCACGTCCCGTTTCTGGAAGAGCTTACAGGAGGGGTTGAGTACCGACTTGAGGTATTCCACCGCCCACCATCCGCAGACGAATGGACAAACGAAAAGAGTAAATCAGATCGTGGAGGACATGATTAGATGTTACACTTTGTACCACGGTGGAGCGTAGGATGAGCGTCTGAGGCTAATGGAGTTTGCCTACAATAATAGTGATGAATTGTAAATATACCTATTTTTCTGTACATTAATTTAGTCGTTTTTCTTTCTTTTTGTCGTTTTTACTTATTTTTATTCAATAAAATGCTCCTATTTTTGTAAATATTATACTAACTTATTTTATTTTATTTTTCAGGAAAAAATCAAAAATCTGCCAAAATTTGACATGTCACGCCCGTGACAAATGGGTCACGCCCGTGACCAGGGCGTGACACGTCAAAAGCCGTGAAATCAGCAATTTTCTGAAGTTCAAAGCCTGTCACGCCCGTATCACCCGAGTCACGCCCGTGACCCAAGCCCGTGACACTCCACTCGACGATTTCATCTCGACATTCGTCGAGTGTCGACACCCGCCTGTCACGCCCAGAGTCACGCCCGTGACCTGGGGCGTGACCTTTCCAGCTAGCCCGACAAGACCCGCGCGGCGACTTTTTGGCGCACCGCGCCCAGATCCACCTGCCTGTCACGCCCCCTGTCACGCCCGTGACCAAGGGCGTGACCACTTCGAGACCGCCACGTGTCCAGCCCGAAGTCAACTTTCCCGTCAAATCGTCGGCCGCCTTCCAAATAGTACTGTCACGCCCCCTGTCACGCCCGTGACCAAGGGCGTGACCCATGTAAATTTTTTCTATAAATTCAGAGGGTCTCCTTTGGATTTCTGTTCCCTTTTGGGCACCATTTTGCTTAGGTGTTATGTTGTTTAGATGATTCCAAGGGTTATGTAAGGGATTTTCTCCCCTCTTCTTAGTTTTTATTTATGTAACCTTCTTTTTTAGTTAATAAAATATGTTGTTTTCTCCCTTTATATGGTTTTGGATGTCATCTAAACGCTTCTCTTATGCAATCTTATTTTTCGTTTTAACTTAGTTTTTTTTTCGTCTTTTTAATACGTGTGTGTGTGTGTATGAGTATAACTTTTTAATTTTATGTTCTTTGTTTTGGTTAACTTAGATTTTTATAGCTTTTATTTCGTTCCTATAACCCGTAAAAACGCTTTAAAGTGTCTTTCTTTTCTCTTTAACTTAGTTTTTTTTTCATTTTAGGTTGTAAAACTTTTTCTTTCTTTTTACTTTATTTACACGTTTTCAGCGTTTTTATCAAGTTATAGGAATGATAATATAGTCGTTATAATTTTTCGAGCACTTAGTTTTTCATTTTAAGCTTTTGTCCGTTTAATTTTTCCGTTCTCTTTTTATGCATTTCTACCGCATTCTAGCGGTAGAAATGTATTCGTTTTTATTTTTCGATCACTTGCATTTTTGCATTTATTTGCAAAAACTTTCTTCCCGTTTAATTTTTATTTTCGCTTTTTATGCATTTCTACCGCATTCTAGCGGTAGAAATGCAGTTGTTTTCGATTTTCGGCAACTTAGTTTTTGCAATTTTTTATGTATGCGCATTTATTTCCGCCTACTCGTTAAGAGTTAAATGGCGCTTTGCTTTATTTCAATTCTGTCGTGTGTGTGCGTGTGTTTTACTTTCAGTAGAGTGCGTGTGTTTTCATTTATGTCGAGAGAGAGTGTGCGTGCGTTGCATTTATTTTGTCCTACTCGGTTGAGTAGGACCCGTATTTATTTTCTCCTACTCATTTGAGTAGGACTTGCGTGTGTGCGTTTTACTGCTTTCATTTCTCCCGCCCACGCAGTTGCGCCGGGACTCGCAATTTACTGCTTTCTTCAGTCCTACTCGTTTGAGTAGGACTTGCAATTTTCAGCTTTCCTTTACTGCTTTATTTTACTGCTTTCATTTCCTGCTTTCCATTTTCTGCTTTATTTACTGCTTTCCTCGCAAGCCGTCCCCATTCCGATGAGTGGCTAATCGTTCTTAGCCCTCGGCATCGAAGAGCATTGGGACAGATAAAATAGCTTAAAATAACTAAAGGTCTAATCTTTCTAATTAATTAATAGCACTTAAGGTTTGCCCGGGGTTAACGACGCGTAGGACCACATATCGATGTGTGGGCCCTATTTCCATTTTCCATACGCTCGTCGAGAGGCGGTGCGTATGGACAGATCACCCCTTGGCAAAGAGAGTTCCGCACTAACCCTCGAGAGAGGAGGCGCGCCAACTCTACCGGATTGGGTTCCCCACCCAATAGCGGGGTTCTTAGCGTAATGCGGGCGTTAAGAGGAATCCTTCGTCGGACTAACGTTCGGTCGAATAGTCTTAGCGTTCAGGTGAGCGATAGTCCTAGAGATAGGTGAGCTCATTCTAGTGGAACCTCCACGGCCAAGTCTCCGCCTTAATTAATTAGAAATTTATGAGCTCTTTTTATTTAAAGTCTATTTTAGTTAAATTGTTTTTTCGGTGCCATCGAGCTAAGCTCTTCATCGGCACCACCTTCAAGCTTTCTTTTTATTGCTTTCATTTTCTTTCCGCCATTTTCTGTATTTTTATATAAAATATCCCGACAAGATAATTATCGGTAAAATAATAGTCCCCTCCAGGGAAGAGTAGAAATAATCGAACCGGACCCGAGAACAATACGACCTCGATATTCCACCCGGAATATCCTGTACTACTCACGATAGGTGCACTTGCCTCCTTTCGTTAAAACTCGATTTCTAAACCTTTTTTATATCCAAAATAAATAAATAAATACGCGCGCCCCGTTTTCTTAAATAAATTCACTTCCGCCTTTTTCTCAAATAAAACCGCCGGGTCGCCGCGTGACCGCAAATAATTTCCGAGTGTTTAACATACATCAAGTTTTTGGCGCCGTTGCCCGGGAGATTTTAGGTTCGTTATTTTAAACCCTGGACATCTATTAATTTTACCTATATATTTATATATATATATAAATATGGCCAATATAATAATAATAATAATAAAACTAATATATATATATATTTACAAATTTATAAAACCAAAAAAAAAAATTGAAAAACTCAAAACAAAAAAATTTTTAACAACCTTAAAAAATTAAAAATTTGAAAAAACTATAAAACTAAAAAAAAAAACTAAATAAAAAACAACTAAAACCCAAAAAAAATGAAAAAAACAAAAAAACTTAACAAAAAAATTTTTATTTTTCATTCTTTTAATAAAAAGACAAAAAAAAAAACAAACAAAACTAAAAAAAAACATTCTAAAAAAAATGATGAAAAAAAACAACTAAAAAATAAAAAAACGTCCTTAAAAACACAAAAAATACAAGTGTATATATTTTGTCTTTATTTTTTTTAACTTGTTTTATTTTGTTTCGCTTCGGCGCGCTTCCATTCTTGTGCACGTTAGGGGTGTGCATTTCCATCACACCCACGTAGCTAAAGCCTTAGCTACCTTCGACTCCCCCACGCACTTGCCCCCCCTACCGCCTGCAACCCTTTAGCCGAATTTTTCGCTTTTTGTTTTTTTTTTTCTATTATTATTTTGCTCTTCTTTTCTCTTCTAATATTAATGCAGGGTTTCGACCTGCGCCTTCCCGGACTCGTCTAAGGGAAGCTCCTTCCCTCCCTTTTTTCTTTTTGTACTTATTTTATTTTGTCTATTATCTGTTCCGCATACTTAGATTGCAACATTGGGGACAATGTTGGGTTTAAGTATGGGGGTGTTTTCCTATACTGCTTTTTTTTTATTATTCTGTACTCATCAAAAGTACAAAAAAAAAAAAAAAAATTGCAAAACTTAAAATCTAAAAACAAAAAAAAAAAGAAAATTTTTTTTTATTATTATCATAAAACTTCAAAAAAATTCATAAAACTTCAAAAAAATCAAAAAAAAAATCATAAAAGTTCAAAAAAATTCATAAAATTAAAATTCAAAAAAAAAAAAAAAAAATTTCCCCCTTTTTTTCTTTTTTTTTTGTAAAAACTTGCGTCTTGCCTGCCCGCGACGGTCGACTCATCGAACCAACCATTCAAATAAGAGTCTGTTCGCGGGGCCGCAATCGAGTTTTTATTTTGCTTTTTTGTAAAAATCTCTCTTTCCCCCTATCTTCTTTGTAAAAAACTCTTCTTTCTCTCCTCATTCTTGTAAATAATTTATCCTTAAAAACTAAAAATAAAAAAATTAGAAAAACCCAAAAACCCCCAAAAAATAAAAAATCTAAAAAACCTAAAAAGATAATAATTAAAACACAAAAAAATGATAAAATCCCTAAAAAAATTCAAAAAAAAATGTTTTGTTAAATTATGTAACAAAATAATTCGAATATACCATTTCTTAACTCTTTTTGCTTTCCACAAATCTAGTTTCGAGTTAATTTATATGCGAATTTTAGTTATTCTTTGCTTACTATTCGTTTATTAATTAAAGTTCGATAGATTTAAGTGTCTGGGGTTAAGATTTAAAGAATTTTTTATGTCTTTTCCTTATAATAGGGAACTTGTTTTTCACCACCACTTCTAATTTTATAAATAGAAGCTCGTTTTTATGTTAGAAAATAACATCCATGGATTTCAATTATTTCAACTTCATGCTTTTAGAAACATTGGAACGTTCATTTTAAAAAGGTTGCTCTCAAAACTTTTTGATTAAAAGCTAGTTTTATTTTTGAAAAACTAAACCCACTTCCATTTTTTTTCGTGTCTTAATTGACATGATTTACCCCTATCCCTTAAAAGATCCTATGTCAATGGGAATAAGATTTCGTTCCGTAAACATAGGCACCCAATAATTTTAAAAGATTATATATGGAGTAAGAGGATAAAATTCATTACTCCTACAAATATACATTGGGTTAATTTTATCCTTATGAAGAAAGAAAAAAATTATTATGTGTTAGGAAAATAAGATTTCGTTTTCCTAACGATCCGAAAAGAAAAAAATTCGAGGTTCGAGAAAAAATTACCTCACCTCAATATTCAAGCCTTCTTCATAATCCACCAAACCACTTAGCCTATTTCAATGATTCTAGACTTAATTTAAAATTTTTTTGAGAGCATAATTTTTAAATTGCATTATTTCCTTTAAACTTCTTTTAAGCAAAGGTTTTTTATATAAATCCAATCCATCTTTGTTAAACTAACAAAAATAATTTTTTGCTTTCTATTTTATTTTTTCTAGAAGTCTTTTTGAAACTCTTCCTCTATTCATAACATTTCATAAATTAGGATTTAATTCTTTAACCCCGGATGTTTATTTTGATCTTCCTTTTAATTAAGTCAAGCGGTAGCTAAACTTAGGATCTCTTTTATTCCTTATAAGTTCATCTCCAACTTTTGCTCTGGAATAGCAAAAGCTTAAGTATGGGGGTATTTGATGAATTGTAAATATACCTATTTTTCTGTACATTAATTTAGTCGTTTTTCTTTCTTTTTGTCGTTTTTACTTATTTTTATTCAATAAAATGCTCCTATTTTTGTAAATATTATACTAACTTATTTTATTTTATTTTTCAGGAAAAAATCAAAAATCTGCCAAAATTTGACATGTCACGCCCGTGACAAATGGGTCACGCCCGTGACCAGGGCGTGACACGTCAAAAGCCGTGAAATCAGCAATTTTCTGAAGTTCAAAGCCTGTCACGCCCGTGTCACCCGAGTCACGCCCGTGACCCAAGCCCGTGACACTCCACTCGACGATTTCATCTCGACATTCGTCGAGTGTCGACACCCGCCTGTCACGCCCAGAGTCACGCCCGTGACCTGGGGCGTGACCTTTCCAGCTAGCCCGACAAGACCCGCGCGGCGACTTTTTGGCGCACCGCGCCCAGATCCACCTGCCTGTCACGCCCCCTGTCACGCCCGTGACCAAGGGCGTGACCACTTCGAGACCGCCACGTGTCCAGCCCGAAGTCAACTTTCCCGTCAAATCGCCGGCCGCCTTCCAAATAGTACTGTCACGCCCCCTGTCACGCCCGTGACCAAGCGCGTGACCCATGTAAATTTTTTCTATAAATTCAGAGGGTCTCCTTTGGATTTCTGTTCCCTTTTGGGCACCATTTTGCTTAGGTGTTATGCTGTTTAGATGATTCCAAGGGTTATGTAAGGGATTTTCTCCCCTCTTCTTAGTTTTTATTTATGTAACCTTCTTTTTTAGTTAATAAAATATGTTGTTTTCTCCCTTTATATGGTTTTGGATGTCATCTAAACGCTTCTCTTATGCAATCTTATTTTTCGTTTTAACTTAGTTTTTTTTTCGTCTTTTTAATACGTGTGTGTGTGTGTGTATGAGTATAACTTTTTAATTTTATGTTCTTTGTTTTGGTTAACTTAGATTTTTATAGCTTTTATTTCGTTCATATAACCCGTAAAAACGCTTTAAAGTGTCTTTCTTTTCTCTTTAACTTAGTTTTTTTTTCATTTTAGGTTGTAAAACTTTTTCTTTCTTTTTACTTTATTTACACGTTTTCAGCGTTTTTATCAAGTTATAGGAATGATAATATAGTCGTTATAATTTTTCGAGCACTTAGTTTTTCATTTTAAGCTTTTGTCCGTTTAATTTTTCCGTTCTCTTTTTATGCATTTCTACCGCATTCTAGCGGTAGAAATGTATTCGTTTTTATTTTTCGATCACTTGCATTTTTGCATTTATTTGCAAAAACTTTCTTCCCGTTTAATTTTTATTTTCGCTTTTTATGCATTTCTACCGCATTCTAGCGGTAGAAATGCAGTTGTTTTCGATTTTCGGCAACTTAGTTTTTGCAATTTTTTATGTATGCGCATTTATTTCCGCCTACTCGTTAAGAGTTAAATGGCGCTTTGCTTTATTTCAATTCTGTCGTGTGTGTGCGTGTGTTTTACTTTCAGTAGAGTGCGTGTGTTTTCATTTATGTCGAGAGAGAGTGTGCGTGCGTTGCATTTATTTTGTCCTACTCGGTTGAGTAGGACCCGTATTTATTTTCTCCTACTCATTTGAGTAGGACTTGCGTGTGTGCGTTTTACTGCTTTCATTTCTCCCGCCCACGCAGTTGCGCCGGGACTCGCAATTTACTGCTTTCTTCAGTCCTACTCGTTTGAGTAGGACTTGCAATTTTCAGCTTTCCTTTACTGCTTTATTTTACTGCTTTCATTTCCTGCTTTCCATTTTCTGCTTTATTTACTGCTTTCCTCGCAAGCCGTCCCCATTCCGATGAGTGGCTAATCGTTCTTAGCCCTCGGCATCGAAGAGCATTGGGACAGATAAAATAGCTTAAAATAACTAAAGGTCTAATCTTTCTAATTAATTAATAGCACTTAAGGTTTGCCCGGGGTTAACGACGCGTAGGACCACATATCGATGTGTGGGCCCTATTTCCGTTTTCCATACGCTCGTCGAGAGGCGGTGCGTATGGACAGATCACCCCTTGGCAAAGAGAGTTCCGCACTAACCCTCGAGAGAGGAGGCGCGCCAACTCTACCGGATTGGGTTCCCCACCCAATAGCGGGGTTCTTAGCGTAATGCGGGCGTTAAGAGGAATCCTTCGTCGGACTAACGTTCGGTCGAATAGTCTTAGCGTTCAGGTGAGCGATAGTCCTAGAGATAGGTGAGCTCATTCTAGTGGAACCTCCACGGCCAAGTCTCCGCCTTAATTAATTAGAAATTTAGGAGCTCTTTTTATTTAAAGTCTATTTTAGTTCAATTGTTTTTTCGGTGCCATCGAGCTAAGCTCTTCATCGGCACCACCTTCAAGCTTTCTTTTTATTGCTTTCATTTTCTTTCCGCCATTTTCTGTATTTTTATATAAAATATCCCGACAAGATAATTATCGGTAAAATAATAGTCCCCTCCAGGGAAGAGTAGAAATAATCGAACCGGACCCGAGAACAATACGACCTCGATATTCCACCCGGAATATCCTGTACTACTCACGATAGGTGCACTTGCCTCCTTTCGTTAAAACTCGATTTCTAAACCTTTTTTATATCCAAAATAAATAAATAAATACGCGCGCCCCGTTTTCTTAAATAAATTCACTTCCGCCTTTTTCTCAAATAAAACCGCCGGGTCGCCGCGTGATCGTAAATAATTTTGGAGTTTTAACCATCAAATAGCTACCAGAAGAGCTTGCAAATGGCTCCATTTGAAGCTTTATATGGGAGACATTGCATGACTCCTTTATTTTGGGCTGAGGTTGGTGAGAGACCGTTGCTAGGTCCAGAAGTCCTTGAAGAGATGGAAATTTCAGTTAGGCTCATCCGAGAGAAGCTTCGGGTAGCCCAGGAGCGCTACGAAAAGTATGCCAATCGGCGCAGGACCGATTTGGAATTTGCTGTCGAGGATATGGTTTTCCTAAAAGTTTCCCCGATGTCTGGTGTGAATTAATTTGGTAAATATCATAAGTTGGACCCGAGATATGTGGGACCCTTCCGAAATGTTGAGCGGATTGGTGTTTCATCTTATAGGCTGGACCTACCGGCAAATTTTCCCGGAGTGCACGATGTTTTCCATGTGAGTCAGCTGCGGAAGTGCGTGTTGAGCGACAGACTGATTCTCGATATTGTGCCCCAGTTGGAGCCAAACTTTTCTTTTGTGGAGGTGCCTGTTCGTATTTTAGAGTCTCAAGATCGAGTGTTGCGGAGAAAGACAATCCCCATGGTCAAGGTTCTTTGGAGAAATCAAGACGTCGAGAGCGTGACGTGGGAATTGGAGTCGGCGATGAGGAAATCTCATCCTCATCTTTTCCCTTAGTTTTGGTAAGTCTCCTTGTTTTTACGATGTTTGATTCTATCGTTTGGATTGGTTTTGGTGTTGTATTAAGTTTCAGGGCGAAACTTCCTTTTAAGGGGAATGACTGTAACACCCCCGATTTTTCTCGTTGATTTTATTTGATTTGATATCGTCATATTTATGACATCGGGGCGTTACCCCTTTTTACGTCATGTTATCGGCGCTGCACCGTTAGTGCGTTTTCGTGTCCGTTTGGTCTGATTGACCAGATTTTTGGGATTTTCGTCGAAACTGAAAGTTTTTGAGTTGATAAGTTAAGTTTTGTGGTTTTGATTTCGCCGTTAAATTTGTAGCGTTATTGTTCACCTTCAGTGCAAGTTTTGTTTAATTCGGCGCGCGTTTGGGCTTCCGTTCTGAGTCTTCTCGAGTAGCTATGGCTCTACTCGAATAGCCCGTTTCAGATTTTGCTCGGATGCCGTTTTGAGGGTCAAAACGGCGTCATATCAAAAAATGGTTAACATGAAATTTGTTCGTCTCGACGAGATCTACAACTTGCATGTTGACCATTTTCGATTTGAAGCCGTTTTGTGAACCCCTAATTTCATTGTTTCTTCTGGAACTCGAGTGGTGAGCTGCTACTCGAGTATATGCTGCTACTACTCGAGTAATACATGTTTTAACTCAAGTAATGAGCCTCTACTCGAGTATATTATGCTACTACTCGAGTAGGTATGCTTTTAATCGAGTAGTTATGTGGTTACTCGAGTAGGTATGCTGCTACTCGAGTAGATATGTTGGAACTCGAGTGGTTAATGCTGCCACTCGAGTAGGTTGTTTCTGTCTGCGTTCAGACGCTGTTTTAAGGGTCAAAACGGCATCGTATGAAACAATGGTTAACATGAAATTTGTTTATCTCGACGAGATCTACAACTTTCATGATGACCACTTTTTGATTTGAAGTCGTTTTGAACCCCTAATTTCATTTTTCTGCTGGAACTCGAGTGGTGAGCTGCTACTCGAGTATATGCAGCTAATACTCGAGTAATACATGTTTTAACTCGAGTTATGAGTCTCTACTCGAGTATATTATGCTACTACACGATTAGGTATGCTGTTACTCGAGTAGGTATGCTGCTACTCGAGTAGATAAGTTGGAACTCGAGTGGTTCATGCTGCCACTCGAGTAGGCCGTTTCTGTCTATGTTCGGGTGCCGTTTGAGGGTCAAAACGGTGTCGTATCAAAAACTGGTTAACATGAAATTTGTTTGTCTCGACGATATATACAACTTTCATGTTGACCACTTTTCGATTTGAAGCCGTTGTGAAATCCTAATTTCATTTTTCGCGCACCCGCTGGTAAATAGTATGTTTTTAGAGAAAACTTTTCATAAATATATATATATATATATATATATATATATATATATATATATATATATATATATATATATATATATATATATATATATATATATATACATATACTTAGAATTAGAACAGGCCCCACTCTTCCTATAGGACTTCTTCTTCTTCTTCTTCACTGAACTGAACCAGAACTGAAGAAACGTGAGGACGACGATGGCGGAGCGTGAGATTTCGTGAACCTTCCGGTCGCCGCCGACGGAGTTCCGGTGCTCGTAATCTTCATTCGAGCATAAATTTGAAAAGCTCTCGGCGAGATCTACGTCACCGTGGTAATTTTTTCCATTTCTTGAGATTTCTCGTTAGGGTTTTTTGGCCCTAACTTCTATTTCGTCCACTCTTGTCCAGATTTCGGCTTCTCTCGTCTCCCTTAGTCCCGATCTGCGACGAGGTATGATTTGGAGGCTTTCTTTGATAAAGCCAAGGAAAGTGGCTCTTTTCCTCTCCTTTTCCTTAAGTTCTTATGGTATATTTTTGTGATTCCCCCACCAAGAGATGGCTGATTTTGGCATATATTTGGCACCAAAGAGGTCTTCAAGGGTAACGACTTTTCTTCTTAGCCATGTGAAGGCTTCCTTTTGACATATTTTTGTGATTCCCCCACCAAGAGGTGGATGATTTTGGGTGTCTGTGGGTGGATGCATGAAATCCCCTTTTGTTGGCATATAGATCCGGAAATGGAGTACGGAATAGGCATGCTGTGTGAAGCCCGTCTGAACAGGTTGGTTTGGATTGGTGATGTTGCATACGAGTCGGAGAAGACTCCGTGATAAACGTTTAGTTTAAGGAGTCAACGGGTTGTGCGTGTGAAGGGTAGTAGCAGGAAGTACTGCAGTAGTAGTCCAGGAAAATATCCATGTTATGCATGTGCTTTTGGGTCATACCTGTGAATGAGTAACAGGAAGTACTGGTATGACCAGGAAAGGCCCTTTGTGATGCTTGATGTCCTAGGGTGTCCACCTGTGTAGAGAGTAATAGGAAGTACTGGTGTGCCCAGGAAAGACCCCTGACATTTATGATATTGCGATGTCGTGCCTGTGAATGAGGAACCGGAAGTACTGGGGTGCCCAGGAAAGACCCACTGATATTGTGAGATGATTGGGTGTAGAGAAATACCCAGGCTGAATGCCAAGAACAGGATTGGTGAGACCGACCCGCGCCTTTGATTAAGCCGCGAGTACGCCGTACTCGTTGAAGGCAAGGCGATTTGAGCAACGGGGGGTGGAGGATCCGACCTGCGTTATGTCCGTCCGACGTGGACCAGAAAGTGTGGTCTGTTGGAGCACATAGTAAGAGTCTTAGGCCTGCGCGCCATGACACAGTGGGGGGATACGGGCCATCCTGGTATAGTAAGACTAGAACTCCGGCTGCACGCCATGGAGTAAATGCTCCAGAGAGTTACCGTTGGGTTGTGACCCTGATACGGTGGCAGGCAAGTGCTTTGCCAGAACACCAAGAATGTGCCCTGAGTGCACGGACCGTTGGGCCGGGTGGCGAATGGTTGTGATGGCATGTGTGCGTGAAAGTACATGATATGACTATATTGCCATGCTTGTGACATGATACGCCTGTAGGGAAGATTACCGTTGCCCCGAGAAAAGGGGTAGGGTCGTTATAATTGGGTCAACTGACTGCTGACCGTTTTTTCTGTTTGCCACCGTTTGGTGGATTGCCCTATACAGGTGCTGGAGAGCCAAGCGGGATGCATAAAGGTTGAGGTCCTTGTTGTTGCTTCTACTGCTTCTGCTAGCCTCGAAGGCTATTTGGAAATGCTTGTTGTGTTTTCTTTTTTTTGTGGCTGGCCTGCGCGCCAATGTTGCGGCCACTGTTTTGAAAGCCATGTACAACCATAAGGCCATCTTTTATACTGTTGTAAGACATTCCTATTTAGTGATATACAATGTGGAGTTGTATTATGTTGGACATTCACTTGTCGAGTTCATGTAGTAGAATAGGCTTCCGCTAGAATGCAATGTGTTAAGGTGCGTTGCGCTACTCTGATATCATCCCGTACCTTCACCGCCTATTTTGTGATATATGTTATGGGGCCCCGGCCGGACCTTCTAGTATATATCATATGAGCGGATGGGGTTGTTATATTTTTGGTATCGGCTGTCTTGGTCTGTTGGGTACAATTGGTCAAATGTACCTGATTTGAAGAAGCCTCACCTAACTCAATGATATAGATCATAGTGTATTTGATGTGTGTTTGAGTTACTTGTGCAGGTTAGGAATACACTGGACTGAAGCTAAAAATTTCTAAGTCCATGTGTCGACACCCAGAGGGAAAGTGTCGACACTTGAGAAAGCTTGTGTCGACACCCAGACAAGCAGTGTCGACACTTGGAGTCATTGTGTCGACACCTGGGAAGAAGAGTCGACACCAGTCAGAAAGTGTCGACACTTGGAGCTGTGTCGACACTCAGTGTAGAAGAATGCAGAAAAGCTGTGTCGACACTTAGCAGAAGTGTCGACATCTAGAAGAGCTAAGTCAACACCAGAAAGTGTCGACACTTGGAGTTGTGTCGACACTCAGCAAAAGTCTGCAGAATCTAAGTACAAGTGTCGACAATCAACACAATGTGTCGACACTATGCAGAAGAGTCAACACTTAAAGAAAGTGTCGACACCCAGCACAATGTGTCGACACTTAGCTAAAGACTCAGTATTTGAAGTAAGTGTCGACACTCAACACAATGTGTCGACATTATGCTGAAGAGTCAGTATTTGAAGAAAGTGTCGACACTCAGCACAATGTGTCGACACACAACCAGAAGACTCTACACTTGAAGAAAGTGTCGACACAAGGAGCTGTGTCGACACTTAGCAAAGAACAGAAAAGTTACAAAATATTCTAAGTACAAGTGTCGACACTAAAGGAATGTGTCGACACTCAGCTGAAGAAACAAAAGTGAAGACTTGTGTCGACACCAAGAAGCAGTGTCGACACTTGACAGTTTCAACACATGAAGATGTGTCGACACAAAGGAGCTGTGTCGACACTTAGAAGAATACAGTTAAAGAATGAAGTACAAGTATTTGTGTCGACACTCAATTTCAGTGTCGACACATGCAGAAGAATCTGTGTCGAGACATACAAGGAATTGTGTCGACACCTTGTAGACTTGTGTCGACACTTCCACAACATGTGTCGACACTTGGTCTATAAGTGTCGACACTTAAGAACAGAAAGTCTCAACACTATCTGACAGTTAGAGAATTTCAAGAAGTGACTGGTTGACAAGACAGCTGCTGATCCAGCTGGTCTACATCAACTGTCAGAGATATCAGAAGTCTGTTATGAACCGGACCAGCCGGTTACCATGAAGGAAGCCTATAAATAGGCACCCATAGTTTACAGACCAAGATTGGAAAAATGATATAGAAGTGGTTGAAAAAGTTTTTGATAAAGAGAGTTCAGATCTTTGTAAAAGTGGTATATTGAGTATCAACACAAGAAGATCTTGTTGTGCATCGGCAGATCTAAGAAGTTGGAGAGAGAGAGCTCCAACCAAGAATTCAGTCTTTGGAACTGAGGCTGAGAAGAAGAATTCAGAGTCATCTGGATTTCAAGAAGCAGAGGTCAAGGAACAACTGCAGAAGATTCAGACTAATTCAGTTCTAATCAAGAAGCTTTGAAGGAAGCTAAGTCAGTTTGGATCTAACTGAGTTCTTCCAAGAACTCTTCAAGAATCTCTCAACTCCTCTCTTATTTTCTGAGTTGTAGAGTTAGCTATTGTACTTTCTATTTTAACTTGTAGGATCCATTGGATCTGAGAGAATTGTAAGCCTATATTATAAAGGCTGAGGGTAGGGCTTGATTGCCTGAGTGTAGGAGTGGAAGAACTCTGAGTGTAGGCCTTAATTGGCTGAGTGTAGGCCTGGGTGGCTAAGTGTAGGCCTTTTGGCTGAGTGTAAGGCTTTGGGCCTGAGGTAAGAACCTAGTTGGGTTCTGAGTTAGTGGAGAAGTTTGGCCGAATCTAGTACACTGCTAGATAGGCGAAGGGGGAAAGTGGATGTACCCAAAGATTGGGGAACCACTATAAATTAGTGTGTCTTCTGTGCTGTGCTGTGCTGTGCTGTGGATTGACTGTTTGATTTCTGTAATTGCTGTAAGTTGTAATAATCTGTGAAATAACTGTTGTGCTGCCAACAAAATTGCAAAAAGGTTTAGGTCACCTATTCACCCCCCCCCCTCTAGGTGTTTAGGTACCATATCTTTCAAGTGGTATCAGAGCCAGGTTACTCAAAAAGGACTAACTGTCTGAGAAGATCCAGTTTGGCAGATTCAGTGTCAGTCAGGAAACAGTTTCAAGAAAATCAAGAAACATGGGTTCTTCAGAGAATCACAAGGAATTGGGTTCAATGAAACTGCCCATATGCAGAAAGGAGATTTTTGGAATCTGGAAAGAAAGGGTAAGGCTGTTCATGGAGGCCTCTGACCCTAGGATCTACATCACAGTCAAAGAAGGGCCCTATGTGCCCATGAAGATTTCAGTCTTGGATGCTTCACAGAGAACTCCAAAGGTTTTTTCTGAGATGACCAAGGATGAGATTGTCCTAGCTACAATGGACAAAAGGGCACAGAACATCATAGTTAGTGCAATTGATGATGCCACCTTCCAGAACCTTATTCACTGTAAAACAGCAAAAGAAATGTGGGATACCCTCATTGTCTACATGGAAGGTTCTGAAGAAGTAAGACAAGATAGGAAGTCCTTGCTTAATCAAGAATATGAGAGCTTTAGGCAAGGAAGAGGAGATAGCATCACTGAATGCTACAAGAAGTTTTATAGAATTGTTAATGAACTCATGTCCTATGGAAGAGAGTTCTCTAACTATGAATTGAATGATAAATTCTTAAGGTCCCTAACTAAAGATTGGGACACCAAGATCTGTGCCATAAGGGAAATGGCAAAGTTGGGAGAAATTCCTCCTCCCACACTGTTTGGCAAGTTGTTATCTTATGAGATGCAATTGTCAGTAAGAAAAGAGGAGGAAAAGTCAACAAGGACTGAACACAGGGAAAGGACTGTTGCCTTTAAGTCAGAAGTACCTAGAAAGAACAGGACTAAGTCATCAACTCCTCCTCCAGAGGTAGTTGAAACAGAATCTGATGAGTCTGTTAGCACTAAATCTACAAGCAGTGAAAGTGATGAAGATTTTGCTGCATTCACCAGACATTTTCAGAAATTCCTTAAGAAGAAACAGTGGAGGTCCAGACCTTCATATTCCAAAGGGAAAGAAGTCCAGTATCATGAGAAGAAGCCTTCAAAGAAGGATAAGAAAAAGACAAAGACTAGTAAGGCAACTGGGTCTAAGATTGTGTGTTACTGCTGCAATAGACAGGGTCATGTTATTGCAGATTGTCCTGAAAGAAGGAAAGAATCCAGTGACAAAAAGAAGACTCACTTCAAAGGAAAGAAGGAGAAGTCCTTTGTTGCAAAGAATGAGAAGACTCTTTCAGACATTTCTTCTTCAGACACTGAGACAGATGCTGAAGCCTATATAGGGCTATTTGCTGAAGAAGAAGAAGAGTTTATGCAGATCATGGAATCAATCTATGAACAAGAAGAGGTTCAGTGCCAAGGACTGATGGCATTGACTGAAAGTACCAAAATCCTGGAGCAGCCAGGACCTAGTCAGGTACAAAGTCCAACTCAAAGTTCAGATTTCAGTTCTAGTTCAGAGTCAGATTCATCTTCATCAAGTGATGAAAGTGTTTCTGAATCTGAGGGAGATATTCATCAGCTCTTAGATGAATATAAAGTACTGTTGCAAGCCTATAAGAAAAGCAAGATTCTAGCCAAAAGTCAGGCTAAGGAGATTGCTGATCTCAAGGCAGCTGCAACAGATTTTGAAAAGCAGTATGATCAAAAACTGAATGAAGTAGCCAGGCTGAAACACATTACTGTGATTTAGATGGGTACTATTACATTTAAGAATGATCAAATTAAGAGACTGGAGACAAATCTTCAGAAAGAAAAAGAACTTGCTGCCAGGTTTTCAAAACCTAAATCAGTACTACCAATAATTGATGAGTTTGTTCATCAAAAAGACAAAGCTGGACTAGGTTTTGTTAGACCAGCAGGGACTGTACAGTCCAAGTTCAAGTCCAAGGGTAAAGCCCCAACATTCAACAAGCCTGCTGTAGTCAAAACAGCAAAGGTTGTACCTAAGCAAAGGTACAACAAGTTTGAATGCTGGTGTTGTGGCAAGGTTGGCCACTTTGCCTTGGATTGTTGGCACAATGTCAGTGCCAAGTTGAGTAGCAAGTTACCTGGTGGAAAGCCAGCAGGTAGCTATGTCAAATTGCAAACTAACAATCACCAAGGACCCAAGTTTACTTTGGGTTCTAAGGTTCATTAATTTGTTTTGCAGGTGAATCCAAGTGGCCATACCCCAACATGGTACTTGGATAGTGGATGTTCCAGACATATGACTGGAACAAGGGGACTACTGAAGGACTACATTCCAATCAAAAATGGTCCTAAAGTGACCTTTGGTGGTTCTGAAAAAGGAATCATCAAAGGGTTTGGTAACATCTCTTCAAACCTTGTTACCATTACTCAAGTGGCTTATGTTAAAGGGTTGAAACACAACCTCATTAGTATAAGTCAGTTAAGTGATGTAGGGTATGACATCTCATTTGTTAAAAATGGTTGTCATATCAAGAGGTCAAGTGATCAAGAGATCATTTTGACAGGATATAGAAAGAGGAATGTCTACTGTCTAGACATCATGATTGAGAACAATGGTTCTCCTGTTTGTCTTGTAGCTGATGAGACAGTCTCTCATTGTGTCAAGTGGCACAAGAGGCTAGCTCATCTTAACTATAAGACTATTAGCAAACTCTTTAGCAAAGAGTTAGTGAGGAATGGTCCTCAAGTTAAGTGTGTCAAGGATGGCATTTGCTCAGCTTGTTAAAAGGGCAAGCAGACTAAATCCACCTTTAGAAGCTTAGACAACAAAGATGATGTGAGGTGTTTATACCTCTTGCATATGGATCTATTTGGTCCAATGCCAGTTCACAGCTTAGGTAGGAAGGTCTACACCTTTGTAGTTGTTGATGACTACTCAAGGTTTTCCTGGGTGTTCTTCTTAAAGCAGAAATCTGAAACACCTAGTGTCTTCTATAGTTTTGTTAAGCAAATTCAGAATGAATTGAACTGTACAGTGGTCAAAATTAGAAGTGACCATGGTACTGAGTTTCAGTCTGAAAGCATGACAAAGCTGTGTGAAGACTATAGGATATTTCAAGAATTCTCTTCACCTAGAACACCTCAGCAAAATGGCATTGTTGAAAGGAAAAATAGGACCTTGATAGAGGCTGGTAGAACCCTATTAAGTGATTCATCACTGCCAGAGTATTTCTGGGCTGAAGCAGTTAACACTGCATGCCATGTGATAAATAGGGCTACCATCACTAAAAGGTTAAATAAGACCCCCTATGAAGTTGTGAAAGGCAGGAAACCAAATTTATCCTACTTTAGGATCTTTGGTTGTAAATGCTACATACTTAACAATGGAAAGTCTTACCTAACTAAGTTTGCTGCCAAGTCCCAAGAGGGAGTGTTTGTTGGGTACAGCAATAATAGCAAGGCTTATAGAGTCTACAACTTGACTACACAAGTTGTAGAGGAGTCTGTGCATGTAGTTTTTGATGAAACACAACTAATTAACAATGAGTTGTCTAGTAGTGTGTGCAGCCCCACAGGTCTTACTAAGAAGATGGACAAGCTAGCCATAGAAGATGTACCTGCTGCAAGACAGCAAGTAGAAGAAGATGGCTTATGTCCAGGGGGAGAACTACATGTACCAGGAACTGAAGAAGTACAAGGAATTCAGCATGATGAAGATGCTGTAGAAGTACAACCAGAAGCAAGGATGCCTCCAGCCAACAGGCATCTAAGAGATCATCCAGTAGAGCTGATAATTGGAGATCCAAGACAAGGTGTTCAGACAAGGAGCAGAAATCAGAATGCTGTAGTATATTCAAGTTTTCTGTCTCAAATAGAACCAAAGAAATTTGAAGAAGCTATACAAGATCCACAGTGGACTGAAGCAATGCAGGAAGAGCTTAATCAGTTCAAAAGGTGCAAGGTTTGGGAGCTGGTTCCAAAGCCTAAAGACCACAATGTTATAGGAACTAAGTGGATCTACAGAAATAAGTTAGATGAACAAGGAGTTATCATCAAGAATAAAGCAAGACTGGTTGCAAAAGGATATAGGCAAGAAGAAGGTATTGATTTTGATCAAACCTTTGCTCCAGTAGCCAGACTGGAAGCCATAAGGATGTTCTTGGCCTATGCAACCTATCAAGGATTCAAGGTATGCCAAATGGATGTCAAGTCAGCATTCCTAAATGGTAATTTGAAAGAAGAAGTCTATGTGGAGCAGCCTGCAGGTTTTGTTGATCCAACTTTACCTCATTATGTGTATAGACTTAGGAAAGCATTATATGGGTTAAAACAAGCACCTAGAGCTTGGTATGAAACCCTATCTAGTTTCCTCATTGAGAACAAGTTCTCAAGGGGGAAAATAGATAAGACTCTATTCCTTAGGGAATCTAGAGGCAAAGTCATACTTGTCCAAATATATGTAGATGACATTATATTTGGGTCTACTGAAAGTAGCCTTTGCAAAAAGTTTGCAAAGCTTATGCAAAGTCAATTTGAGATGAGTAGTATGGGAGAACTGAAGTTTTTCTTGGGTCTCCAAGTTAAACAGACTGAAAATGGTTTATCCATATGTCAGTCCAAGTTCACCCTAGAACTCATAAGGAAATATGGTATGGATTCCTCCAGTACCATGAAGACTCCTATGGGGTCAAGTATGTCTCTAAGCAAGGATGATGCAGAGAAACCTGTAGATGAAACCTTGTATAGAGGGATAGTTGGCTCCCTACTATACTTGACTGCAAGTAGGCCTGACATTATGTATGCTACATGTGTTTGTGCCAGGTATCAAGTCTGCCCTAAAGAGTCTCACTTGACTGCAGTCAAGAGAATCTTGAGATATCTAAAGGGCACACCTTATCTAGGCCTCTGGTACCCTAGGAATGGAGATTTTGATCTAACAGGCTATTCAGATGCAGACTTTGCAGGATGCAAAGAAGATAGAAAGAGCACTACTGGATCCTGTCAATTCCTAGGTGGAAGAATAATTTCATGGAGCAGTAAAAAGCAGACTAGTGTGGCTATTTCCACAGCTGAGTCAGAATATGTAGCTGCAGGAAGTTGTTGTGCTCAACTTCTGTGGATTCAACATCAGTTAGAAGACTATGGATTTCAGGTAAGTAGAACTCCACTTTACTGTGATTCTACTAGTGCTATTTCAATAGCTAACAATCCTGTATCACATAGTAGAACTAAACATATTGAGATTAAATATCACTTTCTTAGGGAGCATGTAGAAAGAAATGATATTGCACTTGAATATGTTAGAACTGATAATCAGATAGCTGATATGTTCACTAAGCCCTTAGAAGAAGCTAAGTTTAATAGGTTCAAAATTGAACTAGGTATGATAAACTTAGACTAAGTTTACAGAACTAAAAAATTGGCTAAGTAAAAAGGTGTCGACACATAGACAAGTCTATGTCGACACAGAATAGTAAGTGTCGACACTTCAGGAAAATGGTGTCGACACATCTAGGAAGTTGGTGTCGACACTTCAGAATGTTAGTGTCGACCCATGTCGAGTTGGTGTCGACACTACAGGATGTTAGTGTCGACACATGTCGAGTAGGTGTCGACACATCCAATAAGGTGTCGACACTTAAGTTTTACTCAGAATTTTCTAAGTAAAGTCTCGACTACATGTCGAGTAGTGTGGTGTCGACACTTAACCAAGTGTCGACACATAAAATCTGTTGACTAAACTTGTGTCGACACATGAGTGTCGAGATATTATAAGTCAGTGTCGACACTTATTGACAGTGTCGACACATGTTTAGCTCACTATCCCGCCTGTTCATCTTCAAAAACCAGAAAGGTATAAATAGGATTCTGTCTTTGTCTGTCGACACGCTTTCAAAAGTTTCGAGACCAAAACTCTTGTGTCGACATTTCTCTCTTCTCAAGACTAAATCTTCAAACCCTAATGGCTCCCAAGCTCGAGGAAAATGTTAACGAAGGGTATGAGCTCGTGCGAGGTGCTTTTGACGATGGCGATCAAGAAATCAAGTCGGTGGTAACCCTAGTCACCGATTCAGGATTGGAGTTCTTGGTTTCAGAACCAACCAAGATATGGAAGAAAGAGGTGCTTGAATTTCTTACTGGAGCAACTGTGGATGACTCTGGATACAGAATCAAATCCAGAGTGCATGGAACCAAGGTCAAGGTATCACCCAAAAGTCTGAGAAAGGTACTTCAGCTACCTAAGACTCAAGAAGAAGAAGAAATTTCTACATCCAAGACCAGGGAAGCTTTGGTCTGGTGTGGTCTTGATTCTAAGATGAAAATAGGTTCTGTCTTTAACAGAAAAGGCATGAACATTCAAGGCAAATTCCTGTCTGAAGTTGTAGGCAAAGTTATACTAAGCAAACCAGGAGGACATGACAGGGTGTCTGCCTCTATGTTCAGTATTATGACTAGAATCATCTTCAACCTCAAAACAGACTGGTCTATGATTGTATTTGAGAAAGTGAAGGAAAGTCTGAAGAAGCCCAATCTGGGCAGGATACTAAGTCTCTACCTGGCTAGATCAATTCCAGAGGTAATGAGCACTGCTGCTGGAGCTAAAATCAACCACATGAGAAGGATGGACATGAGAATCTTCTCCAGGTGGGAAAGGGTGCTGTCAAAGGAATTGACCACCCCTGAGAAACAAGTTACTAAGAAAGATTCTCCTCCCAGGAAGAAAAGAAAAACTGGTGTTGTGACACAAGTGTCCTCAAGCAGTTCTGAGAGTGAAGAACAGGTGGTGTTTACACCTGATGAGCAAGAGGAGGAGATAGTAGAAAAGACCCCTGCTGGTCAAGATGTGGCTGAGATTCAGGGGGAGCTGCCTCACACTAGCCCCATCCCTAGGGATCCAATCCAGGGGGAGCTTCCAGGTGTAGCAGAACCATCTACACTGGAGAGTGAGCAAGCCACCATCCTCATCCAAGAGGTACTTGTTGACCTTAATACTTTCAATTTTTCTATAATAAATTCTGATTTGTCTGATGACCATCAGCAAAATCAGCAAGCAACTCAAGAACCAGATGTTGTTCTCCAAGACACATCTGTTGTAGCTGATGAACACAGTACATCTCCTGCACAGTCACCCCCAGAATATACAATGGAAGATCTATTTCTGAATTTAGATCAAGAAGATTTTGACATGGAAAAGAATGCTGCTGATGAAGAGAAGAGTGCTGCTATTGAGGGAAAGAACTTGGATGTTCAGGAAGAGCCTATCAGGCTAGACACTGAGAAGGCACAAGATGTGCAAGCTGAAAAATCATCAAGCCCTAAGGACAGGGTTGATATTGCCAGTACTTCAGACTCTGAGGAAGATGAAGCTGAGCAAGATAAGAAGAAGAAGTTCTTTGTCTTCAAAAGAAGGAGTCAGAGCTACAAGAAGACTCTACAAACTGTTGCTCAACACTCCTTAGTCCAACAAGCTCCATCAACTGATTACAGTGCTCTACTGCTTGCAATGCAAATCAAGATGGATGAACAAAGAAAGGCTATAGAAACTTATGTTGATGAAGGGCACAAGGCACTTCAATCAGATCTGGCACAGGACATCAAGTCAATAAGGTTTGAAATGAACCTTAATAAAAAGGAGATGACTGACTGTTTTCAAAAGGGTGCTAATGCAGTGGTTTATCTGGCAACCCATCAAGAGACAATAAAGACTCAAGTGGATGATATAGCACTAAAGCAAGGCTATGTGCTGGAGAATCAATTGAGGATGAATGATAATTTGACTGCATCTCACAATGCAATAGTCACTGAACTCAAGAATAAGTCTGCTGAACCTTCAACATCATCTGCTGCTGCCAAAGCTGAATTTGATAAAGTCTTTCAGGAAGAAATTGCTGCTGTCAAGAATGCAATCAAAGATTCACAGAAGGTCATTTCTGAACAGCTTACAAAGCTCAGACCTTATTTTAAGGAAGGAATCAGGTACTTGGACAGTCAGATAAGATTTCAAAAAGATGATGTGAGAGATCATGTAGCACAAGAAGTCATAAAGGGGGAGAGGGTGTTAGTCAAAGCTAGCTCTGACCATGCCAAATGGATTTCTAATTCCATCAGAGCTACACTGGGCTATCTGATGAATTGTAAATATACCTATTTTTCTGTACATTAATTTAGTCGTTTTTCTTTCTTTTTGTCGTTTTTACTTATTTTTATTCAATAAAATGCTCCTATTTTTGTAAATATTATACTAACTTATTTTATTTTAATTTTCAGGAAAAAATCAAAAATCTGCCAAAATTTGACATGTCACGCCCGTGACAAATGGGTCACGCCCGTGACCAGGGCGTGACACGTCAAAAGCCGTGAAATCAGCAATTTTCTGAAGTTCAAAGCCTGTCACGCCCGTGTCACCCGAGTCACGCCCGTGACCCAAGCCCGTGACACTCCACTCGACGATTTCATCTCGACATTCGTCGAGTGTCGACACCCGCCTGTCACGCCCAGAGTCACGCCCGTGACCTGGGGCGTGACCTTTCCAGCTAGCCCGACAAGACCCGCGCGGCGACTTTTTGGCGCACCGCGCCCAGATCCACCTGCCTGTCACGCCCCCTGTCACGCCCGTGACCAAGGGCGTGACCACTGCGAGACCGCCACGTGTCCAGCCCGAAGTCAACTTTCCCGTCAAATCGCCGGCCGCCTTCCAAATAGTACTGTCACGCCCCCTGTCACGCCCGTGACCAAGGGCGTGACCCTTGTAAATTTTTTCTATAAATTCAGAGCTGCTGCTTAGGATTTCTGTTCCCCTTTTGGGCACCATTTTGCTTAGGTGTTGTGCTGCAGGAATGCTTCCAAGGCTTATGTAAGGGATATTTTCTCCCCCTCTCCTTAGCTTTTTGTTTTCGTTCCTTTGTAACCGTGTTTTTACTTAATAAAATGTGTTATTTTCTTCTCTCAATATGGCTTTGGAATGGATTAATGCAAATCTTCCCTTTGCAATCTTATCTTTCTTTCTTGTTATAACTTAGATTATTTTCCTTCTTTTGTAATGGGTGTGTGTGTGTATGAGATTAGTTTTCTTGTTTTTTTTGTTTAGTTATTTTTACTTTGTTTTGGTTAACTTAGATTTTTATAGCTTTTATTTCGTTCCTATAACCCGTAAAAACGCTTTAAAGCGTCTTTCTTTTCTCTTTAACTTAGTTTTTTTTCGTTTTAGGTTGTAAAACTTTTTCTTTCTTTTTACTTTATTTACACGTTTTCAGCGTTTTTATCAAGTTATAGGAATGATAATATAGTCGTTATAATTTTTCGCGCACTTAGTTTTTTCATTTTAAACTTTCGTTCTTTTAATTTTTTCGTTCTCTTTTTACGCATTTCTACCGCATTTTAGCGGTAGAAATGTATTCGTTTTTATTTTTCGATCACTTGCATTTTCATTTTTATTTGCAAACTTTCTTCCCGTTTAATTTTTATTTTCGCTTTTTATGCATTTCTACCGCATTCTAGCGGTAGAAATGCAGTTGTTTTCAATTTTCGGCAACTTAGTTTTTTGCAATTTTTTATGTATGCGCATTTATTTCCGCCTACTCGTTAAGAGTTAAATGGCGCTTTGCTTTATTTCAATTCTGTCGTGTGTGTGCGTGTGTTTTACTTTCAGTAGAGTGCGTGTGTTTTCATTTATGTCGAGAGAGAGTGTGTGTGCGTTGCATTTATTTTGTCCTACTCGGTTGAGTAGGATCCGTATTTATTTTCTCCTACTCATTTGAGTAGGACTTGCGTGTGTGCGTTTTACTGCTTTCATTTCTCCCGCCCACGCAGTTGCGCCGGGACTCGCAATTTACTGCTTTCTTCAGTCCTACTCGTTTGAGTAGGACTTGCAATTTTCAGCTTTCCTTTACTGCTTTTTTTTACTGCTTTCATTTCCTGCTTTCCATTTTCTGCTTTATTTTCTGCTTTCCTCGCAAGCCGTCCCCATTCCGATGAGTGGCTAATAGTTCTTAGCCCTCGCCATCGAAGAGCATTGGGACAGATAAAGTAGCTTAAAATAATTAAAGGTCTAATTTTTCTAATTAATTAATAGTACTTAAGGTTTGCCCGGGGTTAACGACGCGTAGGACCACATATCGATGTGTGGGCCCTATTTCCGTTTTCCATACGCTCGCCGAGAGGCCGTGCGTATGGACAGATCACCCCTTGGCAAAGAGAGTGCCAACTCTACCGGATTGGGTTCCCCACCCAATAGCGGGGTTCTTAGCGTAATGCGGGCGTTAAGAGGAATCCTTCGTCGGACGAGAGCCCGGTCGAATAGTCTTAGCGTTCAGGTGAGCGATAGCCCTATAGCTAGGTGAGCTCATTTTAGTGGAACCTCCACGGCCAAGTCTCCGCCTTAATTAATTAGAAATTTAGGAGCTCTTTTTATTTAAAGTCTATTTTAGTTCAATTGTTTTTTCGGTGCCATCGAGCTAAGCTCTTCATCGGCACCACCTTCTTGCTTTCTTTTTATGCTTTCTTTTTCTTTCCGCCATTTTCTGTATTTTTATATAAAATATCCCGACAAGATAATTATCGGTAAAATAATAGTCCCCTCCAGGGAAGAGTAGAAATAATCGAACCGGACCCGAGAACAATACGACCTCGATATTCCACCCGGAATATCCTGTACTACTCACGATAGGTGCACTTGCCTCCTTTCGTTAAAACTCGATCTCTAAACCTTTTTTATATCCAAAATAAATAAATAAATACGCGCGCCCCGTTTTCTTAAATAAAATCAAATCCGCCTTTTTCTCAAATAAAACCGCCGGGTCGCCGCATGACCGTAAATAATTTTGGAGTTTTAACCATCAAGTTTTTGGCGCCGTTGCCGGGGAATTTTAGGTTCGTTATTTTAAACCCTGGAAATCTATTAATTTTACCTTATTTTTGAAAAAAAAAAAAATCTATTTATAATAATACTATTAAAAAAAAAACTACTTTAAAAAGAAAAAAAAACAAAAACTTAGAAAATATATATATATCTTTTTTATCATATTATTATTATTTATAAAATATTTTTTTGAAATGACGTCATTTTCTATAAATCCTAAAAAACCAAAAAATCTAAAAAATCTAAAAAAAAAAAAAACAAAAACAAAAACTCTAAAAACAAAAACCTAAAAATCTAAAAAGTTCAAAAAAAAAAAATGAAAAAAAAAAACTTAACAAAAAATATTTTTATTTTTTATTTTTTTTTTCATTCTTGTTTTTGAAAAAAAAAAAAACAACAAAAAAAAACTACAAAACTAAAAAATTGAAAAACTTAAAAAAATATATATTTTATTTTAATTTAACTTATTATATTTTATTTTGATTCGGCGCGCTTTTCACTCTTGTGCGCGCTAGGGGATCACATTTTTATCACGTAGTGGTCGCTAAGGCCTTAGCTACCTCCGACTCCCCCACGCACATCGCCCCCCTACCGCCCGCGATTTTTAGGCCGAGTTTCTCTTTCTTATTTTTTCTGTTATCTTTTTGTTTTTTCTTCTAAATAATGCAGGGTTCCAACCTGGGCCTCCCGCGCTCGTCTTAGGGAAGCTCCTTCCCTCCCTTTTTTCTTTTTGTACTTATTTTATTTTGTATATTATCTGTTCCGCATACTTAGATTGCAACATTGGGGACAATGTTGGGTTTAAGTATGGGGGTGTTTTCCTATTCTGCACTTTTTATATTCAGTACTTAACAAAAAAATACAAAAAAATGCAAAAATCAAAAAAAAAAAAAAACTTTAATTTTTTTTTTTTTTAATAATAAGTAATTAAAAAAAAAAAACAACAACAACAAAAAAAAAATTTTTTTTTCAAACAAAAAAAAAAAAAAAAAAAAAAATCATAAAAGTTAAAAAAAAAAATGGCGCTTTGCTTTAATCAAAAAAAAAAAAACTTTAAATTTTTTTTTTTTAATAATAAGTAATTAAAAAAAAAAAAACAACAACAACAAAAAAAAAAATTTTTTTTCAAACAAAAAAAAAAAAAAAAAAAAATCATAAAAGTTCAAAAAAAAAAATTCATAAAATTAAAATTCAAAAAAAAAAAAAATTTCTCTTTCCCCCCTTTTTTTTTTTTTTTTCTTCTCTTTTTTGTAAAAACTTGCGTCTTGCCTGCCCGCGACGTTCGACTCATCGAACCAACCATTCAAATAAGAGTCTGTTCGCGGGGCCGCAATCGAGTTTTTACTTTGCTTTTTTGTAAAAAAATCTCTCTTTCCCCCCTATCTTCTTTGTAAATAACTTTTCTTTCTCTCCTCATTCTTGTAAATAATTTATCCTCAAAAACTAAAAATAAAAAAAAAATAGAAAAACCCAAAAACCCTAAAAAGATAAAAAAAAATCTAAAAAATCCTAAAAAGATAATAATTAAAACACAAAAAAAATGATAAAACTCTAAAAAATCAAAAAATGTTTTGTTAAAATTATGTAACAAAATAATTCGACTACACCATATCTTAACTCTTTTTGCTTTCCAAAAATCTAGTTTCGAGTCAATTTATATGCGAATTTTAGTTATTCTTTGCTTACTATTCGTTTATTAATTAAAGTTCGATAGATTTAAGTGTCTGGGGTTAAGATTTAAAGAATTTTTTATGTCTTTTCCTTATAATAGGGAACTTGTTTTTCACCACTACTTCTAATTTTATAAATAGAAGCTCGTTTTTTATGTTAGAAAATAACATCCATGGATTTCAATTATTTCAACTTCATGCTTTTAGAAACATTGGAACGTTCATTTTAAAAAGGTTGCTCTCAAAACTTTTTGATTAAAAGCTAGTTTTATTTTTGAAAAACTAAACCCACTTCCATTTTTTTTCGTGTCTTAATTGACATGATTCCCCCCTATCCCTTAAAAGATCCTATGTCAATGGGAATAAGATTTCGTTCCGTAAACATAGGCACCCAATAATTTTAAAAAGATTATATAGGGAGTAAGAGGATAAAATTCATTACTCCTACAAATATACATTGGGTTATTTATTTATTATGAAGAAAGAAAAAATTTATTATAAGTTAGGAAAATAAGATTTCGTTTTCCTAACTATCCAAAAGAAAAAAAATTGGAGGTTCGAGAAAAAATTGCCTCGCCTCAATATCCAAGCCTTCTTCATAATCCACCAAACCACTTAGCCTATTTCAATGATTCTAGACTTAATTTAAAATTTTTTTGAGAGCATAATTTTTAAATTGCATTATTTCCTTTAACTTCTTTTTAGCCAAAGTTTTTTGTATAAATCCAATCCATCTTTGTTAAACTAACAAAAATAAATTTTTGCCTTCTATTTTATTTTATGTAGAAGTCTTTTTGAAACTCTTCCTCTATTCATAACATTTCATAAATTAGGATTTAATTCTTTAACCCCGGATGTTTATTTTGATCTTCCTTTTAATTAATTCAAGCGGTAGCTAAACTTAGGATCTCTTTTATTCCTTATAAGTTCATCTCCAACTTTTGCTCTGGAATAGCAAAAGCTTAAGTATGGGGGTATTTGATGAATTGTAAATATACCTATTTTTCTGTACATTAATTTAGTCGTTTTTCTTTCTTTTTGTCGTTTTTACTTATTTTTATTCAATAAAATGCTCCTATTTTTGTAAATATTATACTAACTTATTTTATTTTAATTTTCAGGAAAAAATCAAAAATCTGCCAAAATTTGACATGTCACGCCCGTGACAAATGGGTCACGCCCGTGACCAGGGCGTGACACGTCAAAAGCCGTGAAATCAGCAATTTTCTGAAGTTCAAAGCCTGTCACGCCCGTGTCACCCGAGTCACGCCCGTGACCCAAGCCCGTGACACTCCACTCGACGATTTCATCTCGACATTCGTCGAGTGTCGACACCCGCCTGTCACGCCCAGAGTCACGCCCGTGACCTGGGGCGTGACCTTTCCAGCTAGCCCGACAAGACCCGCGCGGCGACTTTTTGGCGCACCGCGCCCAGATCCACCTGCCTGTCACGCCCCCTGTCACGCCCGTGACCAAGGGCGTGACCACTGCGAGACCGCCACGTGTCCAGCCCGAAGTCAACTTTCCCGTCAAATCGCCGGCCGCCTTCCAAATAGTACTGTCACGCCCCCTGTCACGCCCGTGACCAAGGGCGTGACCCTTGTAAATTTTTTCTATAAATTCAGAGCTGCTGCTTAGGATTTCTGTTCCCCTTTTGGGCACCATTTTGCTTAGGTATTGTGCTGCAGGAATGCTTCCAAGGCTTATGTAAGGGATATTTTCTCCCCCTCTCCTTAGCTTTTTGTTTTCGTTCCTTTGTAACCGTGTTTTTACTTAATAAAATGTGTTATTTTCTTCTCTCAATATGGCTTTGGAATGGATTAATGCAAATCTTCCCTTTGCAATCTTATCTTTCTTTCTTGTTATAACTTAGATTATTTTCCTTCTTTTGTAATGGGTGTGTGTGTGTATGAGATTAGTTTTCTTGTTTTTTTTGTTTAGTTATTTTTACTTTGTTTTGGTTAACTTAGATTTTTATAGCTTTTATTTCGTTCCTATAACCCGTAAAAACGCTTTAAAGCGTCTTTCTTTTCTCTTTAACTTAGTTTTTTTTCGTTTTAGGTTGTAAAACTTTTTCTTTCTTTTTACTTTATTTACACGTTTTCAGCGTTTTTATCAAGTTATAGGAATGATAATATAGTCGTTATAATTTTTCGCGCACTTAGTTTTTTCATTTTAAACTTTCGTTCTTTTAATTTTTTCGTTCTCTTTTTACGCATTTCTACCGCATTTTAGCGGTAGAAATGTATTCGTTTTTATTTTTCGATCACTTGCATTTTCATTTTTATTTGCAAACTTTCTTCCCGTTTAATTTTTATTTTCGCTTTTTATGCATTTCTACCGCATTCTAGCGGTAGAAATACAGTTGTTTTCAATTTTCGGCAACTTAGTTTTTTGCAATTTTTTATGTATGCGCATTTATTTCCGCCTACTCGTTAAGAGTTAAATGGCGCTTTGCTTTATTTCAATTCTGTCGTGTGTGTGCGTGTGTTTTACTTTCAGTAGAGTGCGTGTGTTTTCATTTATGTCGAGAGAGAGTGTGTGTGCGTTGCATTTATTTTGTCCTACTCGGTTGAGTAGGATCCGTATTTATTTTCTCCTACTCATTTGAGTAGGACTTGCGTGTGTGCGTTTTACTGCTTTCATTTCTCCCGCCCACGCAGTTGCGCCGGGACTCGCAATTTACTGCTTTCTTCAGTCCTACTCGTTTGAGTAGGACTTGCAATTTTCAGCTTTCCTTTACTGCTTTTTTTTACTGCTTTCATTTCCTGCTTTCCATTTTCTGCTTTATTTTCTGCTTTCCTCGCAAGCCGTCCCCATTCCGATGAGTGGCTAACAGTTCTTAGCCCTCGCCATCGAAGAGCATTGGGACAGATAAAGTAGCTTAAAATAATTAAAGGTCTAATTTTTCTAATTAATTAATAGTACTTAAGGTTTGCCCGGGGTTAACGACGCGTAGGACCACATATCGATGTGTGGGCCCTATTTCCGTTTTCCATACGCTCGCCGAGAGGCCGTGCGTATGGACAGATCACCCCTTGGCAAAGAGAGTGCCAACTCTACCGGATTGGGTTCCCCACCCAATAGCGGGGTTCTTAGCGTAATGCGGGCGTTAAGAGGAATCCTTCGTCGGACGAGAGCCCGGTCGAATAGTCTTAGCGTTCAGGTGAGCGATAGCCCTATAGCTAGGTGAGCTCATTTTAGTGGAACCTCCACGGCCAAGTCTCCGCCTTAATTAATTAGAAATTTAGGAGCTCTTTTTATTTAAAGTCTATTTTAGTTCAATTGTTTTTTCGGTGCCATCGAGCTAAGCTCTTCATCGGCACCACCTTCTTGCTTTCTTTTTATGCTTTCTTTTTCTTTCCGCCATTTTCTGTATTTTTATATAAAATATCCCGACAAGATAATTATCGGTAAAATAATAGTCCCCTCCAGGGAAGAGTAGAAATAATCGAACCGGACCCGAGAACAATACGACCTCGATATTCCACCCGGAATATCCTGTACTACTCACGATAGGTGCACTTGCCTCCTTTCGTTAAAACTCGATCTCTAAACCTTTTTTATATCCAAAATAAATAAATAAATACGCGCGCCCCGTTTTCTTAAATAAAATCAAATCCGCCTTTTTCTCAAATAAAACCGCCGGGTCGCCGCGTGACCATAAATAATTTTGGAGTTTTAACCATCACTATCCTCCCCTGTGTGATGATGATAATGTAGCTGAATCTGGTATTCAAAGTGCATATCTTGGAGGTGAGCAACAGGAAGTAGCTCAGGTGATCTATCCACCTCCAGATTTTGAAATGGTTCATGCTGATGTAAGCACAATGTATAGTCCAACTGCTGGTAAGCCTAATATTGTTCTGGAAAAGGTTGTTCAACCTATTACAGCAGCTATGCAAGAGGCTTTGGACAAAGAAGAAGAGACTAGGCTATCAAAGAAGAAGTTCAGGGAACTGGCTGAGCAAAAACCAGATTTTGAACAGTGGAGCCCTACTTCTAGGAACATCATTCTCACAGCCTGGAAAGCAGCCAAGGACAATGCCCATGAGAGGAACAAGCGGTGCTCAGAGGCAGAATGGAGGAAGCATGAGAGTAGGCAGGAAGCCATTGTCCAACATAGAAGGAAGGCTAAGTTAGGAAAGCTACCTCCTACAGCTGTGGAGCCTAGCAAGTACTTTCATAAGCCCTATCATTACTTTGAGAGGCAAAAAATCAAGGCTGAAGAACAGAAAAAGAAGGACTCCAAAGGCAAGAAGCCTGCTGAAGCTGAGCCTGCTGCTGCTGCTGCTGCTGTAAAGGCCAAAGTGCAAGCTGGAAAAGGCATAGTCATAAAAGAACCAGAGCAGAATTAGACTAAGCTTAGACAGAAGAATGTTGTAATCTGTTACATCTAAACATTATTGTAAATCTTTGAAAATAGATTGCAAAGCAATGTATGAACAATTTTGATAAATATATATTTCATGATTGTTCAGTAGAATGTGTCTAATTCTTGTTTGTTCTGTAATGCTGTATGAGTATACATGTGTGCTTTATTACATGTTTAAGTTTAACTCTGTTGACATATACCTGTTTTACATCATTTTATAATTTTTAATTATGAGTGGTGTATATCATTGACTAAGGGTTATGACTTCTCCAAATAGGGGGAGATTGTTGGGTACAATTGGTCAAATGTACCTGATTTGAAGAAGCCTCACCTAACTCAATGATATACATCATAGTGTATTTGATGTGTGTTTGAGTTACTTGTGCAGGTTAGGAATACACTGGACTGAAGCTAAAAATTTCTAAGTCCATGTGTCGACACCCAGAGGGAAAGTGTCGACACTTGAGAAAGCTTGTGTCGACACCCAGACAAGCAGTGTCGACACTTGGAGTCATTGTGTCGACACCTGGGAAGAAGAGTCGATACCAGTCAGAAAGTGTCGACACTTGGAGCTGTGTCGACACTCAGTGTAGAAGAATGCAGAAAAGCTGTGTCGACACTTAGCAGAAGTGTCGACATCTAGAAGAGCTAAGTCAACACCAGAAAGTGTCGACACTTGGAGTTGTGTCGACACTCAGCAAAAGTCTGCAGAATCTAAGTACAAGTGTCGACACTCAACACAATGCGTCGACACTATGCAGAAGAGTCAACACTTAAAGAAAGTGTCGACACCCAGCACAATGTGTCGACACTTAGCTAAAGACTCAGTATTTGAAGTAAGTGTCGACACTCAACACAATGTGTCGACACTATGCTGAAGAGTCAGTATTTGAAGAAAGTGTCGACACTCAGCACAATGTGTCGACACACAACCAGAAGACTCTACACTTGAAGAAAGTGTCGACACAAGGAGCTGTGTCGACACTTAGCAAAGAACAGAAAAGTTACAAAATATTCTAAGTACAAGTGTCGACACTAAAAGAATGTGTCGACACTCAGCTGAAGAAACAAAAGTGAAGACTTGTGTCGACACCAAGAAGCAGTGTCGACACTTGACAGTTTCAACACATGAAGATGTGTCGACACAAAGGAGCTGTGTCGACAGTTAGAAGAATACAGTTAAAGAATGAAGTACAAGTATTTGTGTCGACACTCAATTTCAGTGTCGACACATGCAGAAGAATCTGTATCGAGACATACAAGGAATTGTGTCGACACCTTGTAGACTTGTGTCGACACTTCCACAACATGTGTCGACACTTGGTCTATAAGTGTCGACACTTAAGAACAGAAAGTCTCGACACTATCTGACAGTTAGAGAATTTCAAGAAGTGACTGGTTGACAAGACAGCTGCTGATCCAGCCGGTCTACATCAACTGTCAGAGATATCAGAAGTCTGTTATGAATCGGACCAGCCGGTTACCATGAAGGAAGCCTATAAATAGGCACCCATAGTTTACAGACCAAGATTGGAAAAATGATATAGAAGTGGTTGAAAAAGTTTTTGATAAAGAGAGTTCAGATCTTTGTAAAAGTGGTATATTGAGTATCAACACAAGAAGATCTTGCTGTGCATCGGCAGATCTAAGAAGTTGGAGAGAGATAGCTCCAACCAAGAATTCAGTCTTTGGAACTGAGGCTGAGAAGAAGAATTCAGAGTCATCTGGATTTCAAGAAGCAGAGGTCAAGGAACAACTGCAGAAGATTCAGACTAATTCAGTTCTAATCAAGAAGCTTTGAAGGAAGCTAAGTCAGTTTGGATCTAACTGAGTTCTTCCAAGAACTCTTCAAGAATCTCTCAACTCCTCTCTTATTTTCTGAGTTGTAGAGTTAGCTATTGTACTTTCTATTTTAACTTGTAGGATCCATTGGATCTGAGAGAATTGTAAGCCTATATTATAAAGGCTGAGGGTAGGGCTTGATTGCCTGAGTGTAGGAGTGGAAGAACTCTGAGTGTAGGCCTTAATTGGCTGAGTGTAGGCCTGGGTGGTTGAGTGTAGGCCTTTTGGCTGAGTGTAAGGCTTTGGGCCTGAGGTAAGAACCTAGTTGGGTTCTGAGTTAGTGGAGAAGTTTGGCTGAATCTAGTACACTGCTAGATAGGCGAAGGGGGAAAGTGGATGTACCCAAAGATTGGGAAACCACTATAAATTAGTGTGTCTTCTGTGCTGTGCTGTGCTGTGCTGTGGATTGACTGTTTGATTTCTGTAATTGCTGTAAGTTGTAATAATCTGTGAAATAACTGTTGTGCTGCCAACAAAATTGCAAAAAGATTTAGGTCACCTATTCACCCCCCCCCCCCTCTAGGTGTTTAGGTACCATATCTTTCATGGTCTTTCCCTCTCGAAGTCGTGGTCGACTTCTTTTGTGGGGTGGCGCCACGTGTTTGTGCAAACCAAAGTATACGATTGAACTCCTGAATGTACATGATAAGAATGCAAATTATTGTGTTTGGGGAACCTGTGTGTTCCTATTTTGTGTTGTTTGCTTGTGTAAGGCTGCTAATGTGTGTGTCTTGTCCACCTTTAGGTGACACGGAGTGGAGCTGGGCAGTTAGAGCCCCGGCATTCTGATGAAAGTACGGCACCAACCACGGTGCCTACACCTCCACCGTCTACGAAACATGTGCATTTAGTTGCAGAGGATTTTATTTGCCATGATCCAAGGACAGCCACTTAGGCAGGAACAACCGGCTGTGAGGCCAGAACACGTAGCGGCAAGGCCTGAACCTGTAGTGGATGTGGCTCCTCGAGCAGCTGATAAGAAGCTGACGCGGTTTTTGAGTTTCCATTCGCCTACGTTCTCGGAAGCGAGAACTCCTACGCATGCTGAGGATTGGCTATCACGTGTCAAGCGCATCATGACGGCGATTGGATCGGAGGAGCATCAGAAAGTCATGGTAGCTACCTTCCTTCTTGAAGGAGAAGCTAGATTGTGGTGGGATGAGGTGGAGTTGCATCACTTGGCGGGTCGTCCCTTAACACAAATATCCATGGAAGAATTCTCTCGACTCTTCCTAGCGAAGCACCTTCCCGCGGCTCAACGGATAGCCATGGGAAATGAATTCCAACGGCTGATGCAAGGTGATGGCAGTGTTGACGCGTACCTGCATGAGTTTACTCGATTGGGGCGATATGCGGGTTCTATTTTTGTTGATGAGCAGAGGAAGACAAATCGGTTCTATGAAGGACTGAGGGATGAGTTGAGGTTCTTGGTCTCTAGTTCTGTGAACCAAGGCTTCCAGGCATTGGTCGACACTGCGAGCGTGCTGGAAAAGGATATGAAGAGGGTGCAGGGGAAGTGGGCTTTGGCTGTGACGCAACCGGAGTGGAAGGTGTAAGACCCCCCTCCCCCTTACCAAGGAGGGCTACCGGATCTTATGCCCAGAACCGCCGTCTTACGGTGGCACTAACTCACGGGTTAGTCGACACCGCAATACGCCGATTCTGCCAGCTAGTACGATCATTATCCTATAGGCCAATATGAGAAGAAAGAAGTAAACTGTATATGTAAAACTATCAGTCCACAAGTCACATAGCACAATCATGTAAAAGAAATGAATAGTACCTCACAATAGTCCACAATATAGTACAAATGAAAGAGTAAAAAGGGCTTATGCCCAGTACATCAAATCTCTCTCTCACAAAATCATAAATGCGAAAGCTATGCTAGAACATCAGATCTCGTCCCACCTGAGGACGCGCAGCAGTGGTAGTAGCCTGTTGAAGCGATATCTGCTCCTCATGTCCTGCCTCCTCGACGTGTTGGTGCTCCATCTCCACGGGCTCCTAAAAATAGTTGGTCACCGACCATTAGTCAAAAAGACTAAGTCGTTTCCTCCGCGCCTCGCCCCGCAGCTCCTAGGCACCGAGCGGGAGGACGAAGCGGAGGACAACAAAAAGGGTAGCAAGGTGGAAGCAGGTGACAATATCTAACTAGAGTTGTAATAAGTAATGTAATTCTACTCTAGCAGTTCTAAGTACGGTACAAGTAATAAGTAAGAGCGGTGCAGTAAAGGAAAGTAAAGAACAGTAATATGAACAAGTAGATAAACTAAACTACCACTATGCTATCATCACAAACGTACCCTAACTTATATAAATGCACATACAAATATATAAGTTAGGGTTTCTAGGAAATTTAACTTATCATATAAAAGAGCCCATACTAATTTATATGATAAGGATCTATGAAGCGTATGACCTAATATGAATGAATGATATGATGCAATTTTATGCGCAGGCAAGTGCAACTCACACAAAACGACTCTGTGATCACAGACCTTTAGTTCCCACTTTTTGAGAGCTAGCATCACTCTCGGGTACCACCGCTGTGGCTACGGCAGGAGCGTAGCGGGCGTCTCCGCTTCTAGACCGTTATGCACACTACCAAGCCTTAGACCCCTCTCATACGCCTCTGTACACGTCCAAGGTGCACTCTAGAGTCTCGCGTACGTACTTTGCTGACAAATCCGTCAGTCTTGTTGGGTCGGATGTGTGTTATCGGGGATCGTCCTCCAGACCGCAGTGTAAAAACAACCCACTGGCCCCTCTAACTCTCACAACCACCTGGTGCACCGTACTGCCATCGGTGTGACGAACGGCCAGTACCGCATGCCCCGCCACGATATTTATGCACATGCAAGTAATTCATACCGAGCCTCCCGCTCGCAGGACCAAAACCCGTCCTGAATCCCTCAAACCCAAACCCGGGTGAGATCGCACATTAGTGCCTTTGTACCTGTAATGTCCCGAATCGCTCTAGGCCCCTAGTGTGTGTGTTTTGAGTCAGGAGGGTTGACTTGAGTCCTGAGAGTGCAGGGAATTGGACTGCACTTGTGGATAAATGGAGAATCAGTGTAAAAAGGAAGTAACACGGGTAGGGACACGACCGTGTGCCTACCCGTGTGCGTCGAGTTGAGCTCGACGAGCTGTGTCGAGATTGTCGAGCTGTGTCGACACCAAGGGACACGGGTAGGGACACGGCCGTGTGCCTACCCGTGTGCGTCGAGTTGAGCTCGACGACCCGTGTCGAGATTGTCGAGCTGTGTCGACACCAACGGACACGGGTAGGGACACGGCCGTGTGCCTACCCGTGTGCGTCGAGTTGAGCTCGACGACCCGTGTCGAGATCGTCGAGCTGTGTCGACACCAAGGGACACGGGTAGGGACACGGCCGTGTGCCTACCCGTGTGCGTCGAGTTGAGCTCGACGACCCGTGTCGAGATCGTCGAGCTGTGTCGACACCAAGTGACACGGGTAGTGACACGGCCGTGTCCCTACCCGTGTGCGTCGAGTTGAGCTCGACGAGAAGTGTCGAGAGGCAACCCGAGAAGTACACGGCCAAGGACACGGCTATGCACACGGCCGTGTCATGTGGACACGGGTCGGGACACGGGTGTGTCCCTACCCGTGTCAAATATTGAACCGACATGGAAACCGCCACGGCCGTTTCACGGAAGCAGGACACGGGTACGGACACGGCCGTGTCCCTACCCGTGTCACATTTTATATATATAGGGGACAGAAAACCCTAGCCGTTTTCATGCTCTTTTCATCCCCTAATTCCTGTGAGAACTCCTGTGAGAGGGAAAACTGCAGAAGCAATTTTTACCAAAGGAGATCCGCCATCGCCGGGAAAGAGAAGATGCCGCCAAGGAGAACTACGAGATCCATGGCTAGAAATGGTGGTACCGCTGGAGCCAATGTGAGTTTCCTACCCTCTCCCTTGGTGCTAGATCTATAGTTATTTTCCTAGGAGAGACATCGGCTCAAGAGAGTCTTGATGGAGAGGAGAAGATTTCTAGGTTCGGCCATGCTAGGATTTGAATCCTAGACTTTAGATCTCTTCAACCCTTCCCCTTTTCTTCAATACGACGATGGGTGAATGGTTTCGTGAGGAGTTTTGGCCTTTGAGGTTGAATAAGGGAGGAGGACATTTCTGGAATGATTTTGGAAGATCGCCTTGAGGAGGAAGATGAACCGATGCCGTTCATTCCGCCTTAAGAAACGTGCAGAATCTGTATTCTGCGCGCAGCGAACTTCGTGGCCATTTTTTATGTATGCTATGGCCAGATCTGGGCCTTCGGCTTAACACAAAAGTTGAAGCTCTTGAAACTATCTTTCCAACGAATGGTTGCACGACTTCTGGCGAAGTCTGTAGCCACGGGAAAGCCTAAACGAAAATGGTGTTCAATAAACCTCATATGCAGAAACTGTGTTCTGTACGCAGCGGACTTCAAGTCCGATTTCAAATAGGATAATGTCAAATCTGGGTTGAGCTCTGAATATGAAAGTTGTAGTCTATGGAAATACCTTTCCATCGAGGGGTTACACGACTTCACCGGATTCCTGTAGCCTCGGGAATCTCCGGTCGAAGTTGCTGTCCAGCCTATTCCTGCACTTAAAAATCTGGGTTTATAATATTTGGATTTGGATTTGGTAAAACTAATATTACAGGTAACCTTGAGGCTTGGATAAACTCTTATGAATAATTAATTCAGTTGCATAAATGATGAAGATTATTAATCGGATTTCATGTGATAGAATTGTAAGATAGTATACCTGAATGATTTTACTACCTGAATGATTTGACTGGGTAGAAGTTAGTAGATTTTTATACATGTGCATCTTGATATATTGTGTTGAAATCACCTGATATGACATATAGAAGGAATAACTCATGGCCATGTGAATGTTGAATAGTGGATTGAATTTGGTAGTCCAATACTTAGAGTTTCGTCTTCCTATGGGTAGTGTTGTGTGAGTTTGTAAGTGCGGTGTTGACCGCCACTTGTTTTGGTTGTGTTGAGACGAGGTGTGGATGGATGGTTGGGCTGTGCCCTCGTGTTTGCTTCCGAGGCCCCTTCCACGTTATGTTGATGTGGTATTTGCATGTGGTGTGAGTCGACACGCGGTGTCGTAATCCCGGGTTAAGGATAGTGTGGCAGGTCTACGGGCTCTCCAGTCGTCACACCGACGGGAGTTGGCAGTTAGACTTGGTCGGTTTGGGCTGTGTCCTCGGTGTTCACGTCCCGAGGCCCCTCCGACCATGTGAACGGTTGGGTTGTGTCCTCGTGCTTTCTTCCGAGGCCCCTTCCGGGTCACGCAAGGCCAGTTCGGGCTGTGTTCTTGGTGCACATCTACCCAAGACCCCGCTGGGCCATAGTACGCATGGGCTCTGCTGTTGTGTTCTTAGCGTTGAGGCGTACGGAGGCCTAGGTGAAGTAGTGTGATACCCGCCTAGTAGTAGAAGTGCCCGTTCTACTGTCACCGCCTGGCCACGGCGGCTGATGCCTGAGAGGTTAGCTAGCTGCTCGAAAAGTGGGAACTATATTCTGTGTCGACATAGCAATTGCATGGGTGTGCATGGGTGAGTCATTGCATAGCATTCATAGCATTTCATAACATTGCACAACAAGATCCTCATCGTATAAGTTTGTATGGGCACTCTTATACGCTGAGTTACTTTTATGTAACCCGATCCTTAACTTATAAGTTTGTATGGGCATTCTTATAAGTTAAGTTACTTTCCTGCTGTCACTTATACTTGCTAGTTTAGTGTAGCTCTTTCATATATGCTGACTATGATGTTGTTACTCTTACACTACTGCCACTTGCTTGTACTTCCTTTACTTTCTTACTGGTTATATACTATACTCTTGTTCCTTTTCTCCGCCCGGTGCCGAGGAGTCGCCGGGGGAGCGGATGTGAAACCACTTAGTCGTTTCGACTAACGGTTGCTACGTCTTCCTTTTTAGGAGGTCACGCCGCAGGTGGAGCAGCCGCAGACTACGCAGCAGGACAGCCAGGCCAGGACGACAGGGCCTGAGGTGACGGTGCCGTCGATACCGTCAGTTACTGATGTTAGTTTTGATTACTCTGATGTAGCTCGTTTGGGCAATGTTTAGCTGTACTCTGATATATGGTAGAAGCATGTTTTAGCTTCTCATTATTGATGTATTTGGACATTATAACTTAGTGTGGATTTTGACTTCTTCTGTTTATTTATTTGGTTGGGTTGGCATGATATATTGATATTGTTATAGCCGGCGGGATAGGCGTCTTGTGGTACAGGTTAGCCCGTGTGCTAATGCTACCGCAAGGCGGCTGTTCCGGGCATAAGACTCCCCCTTCGTGCCGTGTTTTGGGATCCGGGGAGGGGGGGTCTTACAAATGGTATCAGATTGCCACGATCCTCAACTAAGAAGTCATTCAACAATGGTGCCACCCCCGTTTGGTTAGTCAGTTTGGGGACAAACTGACTTAGCGGAAGCAGTGGTGTGCCCATATGTAATTCACATTAAGTTTGTCCAACTTTGACCTTAAGTTTAGCCAACCTGACCACAAATTTGTCGTGTATGTGTAGGTTCCACTGCATGTTGAACCGATGGGGGGTACTCCTACCCCTCCCATACCCACTCAGTTCGAACAGTCTGAGTTGGGGCAGACGCTCACCGCCATTCTTGATGCTTTTAAGGCACAGCAGGCTCCGGTGCAACAACAGGCCCCGAGCTCCAACTGGCTGAGCACCTTCCGGGCTCTCTCCCCTCCCGTCTACCTTGGGACGGAGTCAGCCGTACGTACAGAGGAATGGCTAGACACGATACAGGAGTTGTTGGCCGGTATCCGTTGCCCAGCCAACATGGCAGTGACATTGGCAGTGTCTGTCTTGGACTTACATGCGAAGAGGTGGTGGAAGTCCCTCATGGGATCTACCTTCCAAGGCCGGATCTACACTGAGATAAGTTGGAGTGAATTCTCGGGTGTTTTCTTGGAGCACTTTATCCCTACATCGGCCCGAGATGAGCTTGAGCAGAGGTTCCTTCTACTAAAGCAGGGATCCAAGTCGGTTACAGAATACCAGCGGGAATTCCAGCATCTCGCAAGGTTTGCGGACTCTTATGAGTTGGATGACAGAGGTTATGCCAAGCGCTTCTATAAAGGGCTGCGAGATCCCCTAAGGCAGTCCCTTTTGTTTATAGCGGATGGTAGCTTGGCGGAGATCATTGATATGGCGAAAAGATTGGAGGCGGACCACCTGTGATGTAGTAAGAGGCCTGCGGAGGACGTGATGGAAGCCGGCCCAAGTAATAGAAGGAGACGGGACTTCAGAGGAGGAAGAGGTTATCAAAGAGGTGGAGGGCGTGTCCACCGAAACTATAGGGTGGAGCATCCAGTTCCGCAGCCGCCTGCGTTGCCTCCACCCCCACAGCATCGGCGATTTCAACAACTTGAAGGGCGTCGTGGTTTGGTGTGCTTCGAATGCAACCAGCCGGGCCACATCCGGCGTTTTTGCCCGCAGCTATATGGGAACGCCCCTCCTGCTCTCCCTCCTGCTCTCCCTCCAGCCGCTCCACGAGGGCGGGGATATATGCGCGGTCGAGGACGAGGACCGCCAAGAGGAAACCCCGGACCGGTCCGGGATCAGGTGTACGCGCTTGACATGGCGCAGGAAAGGAACCCACAAGATGTGATTGCAGGTATGATTTAATTAATTTACATATTTGCATGATCTAGCTTGAATTGATTAGAACTTACTAGCCAATAGCAATAAGTTTTGGTTGTTGGTACTTAGGCACCGTGATTATTGGCGGGAAGACAGCCTATGCGTTGTTCGATACCGGTGCCTCACACTCCTTTGTGTCCGAGGATTTCATAAAAGACATGGGGGATGTACAGTACTTCACTGGCATAGCTCGACGTGTACGCCTTCCGGACGTCTCGGAGATGATCGCGACCGCCAAGTGCGAGTTGGAGTTATTTATTGATGGGAAGGCCTTTGATACGCCGGCCACGGTTCTGAGAATGCCGGAGTTTGACATCATTTTGGGCATGGCATGGCTGGACTGGCACTTCGCGAGGATCGACTGCGCGGAGAAGCGGATCTATTTGAGGCATGGAGACTCTGACGTCATCTTCCAAGGTATTGGCTTCGCGCCACGTATGATATTATCTTCTATCCAGGCTGTAAAGGCTCATATGAAGGGGGAGGAGGTCTTCATGATCTGGTTCGAGTTGAAGGAAGCAGCGCTGGAATTAAAGGACGTACGGGTAGTGCGGGATTTTCCTGAGGTATTTCCTGAGAAGCTACCAGGATTACCTCCGCATAGAGAGGTTGACTTCCAGATCAACCTAGTACCAGGTGCCAAGCCTGTATCCAAGGCTCCGTACAGAATGGCCCCGAAAGAACTAGCAGAATTTAGAGTTCAACTACAGGAACTAGTGGATTCAGGGTTCGTTCGCCCCAGTTCATCACCATGGGGAGCCCCTGTGCTGTTCGTGAAGAAGAAGGATGGAACACTGCGATTGTGCATAGATTATCGGGAACTCAATCGGTTGACGGTGCGGAACACTTATCCGCTACCGCAGATCGATGAGTTGTTCGATCAACTAGTGGGAGCGCATTGGTTTTCTAAATTGGATTTGCGCTCCGGATACTATCAGTTGAGGATACAAGAAGGGGACATCCAGAAAACGGCCTTCAGTTCGAGATATGGTTTGTATGAGTTCACAGTAATGCCGTTTGGGCTCACAAATGCCCCTTCGGCCTTCATGAGCTTGATGAATAAGGTGTTTGAACCGTATTTGGACATCTTCGTCATTGTTTTCATCGACGACATCTTGGTCTACTCAAAGACGGAGGGGGAGCATGTCGATCACCTGACCATGGTTTTGAAGAAATTGAAGGAGCATGCCTTGTATGCCAAGTTTAGCAAGTGTGAATTCTGGCTTAAGGAGGTTGCCTTCTTGGGGCATGTGATCAGTGGAGCAGGGTTAGCAGTGGATCCAGCAAAGGTGCGGGCCGTGAAGGAGTGGTCGTCCTTGAAGTCGGCGGCTGATGTACGAAGCTTTCTTGGACTTGCTGGCTAATACCGCAAGTTCGTGAAAGGTTTTTCCAAGATTGCCCTTCCTCTTACCTCCTTGACGAAGAAGGGTGTGCCATTTGAGTGGACACCTCAATGTGAAGAGGCATTTCAAGAATTGAAAGATAGGCTTACCTCCGCCCCCATCCTTGCACTTCCGTCTGGGAAGGAAGGATTCCAAGTTTACACGGACGCATTATATCAAGGGATGGGAGCGGTGCTGATGCAGCACGGGCATGTGATCGCTTATGCTTCAAGGCAGTTAAAGAAACATGAAATCAATTACCCGGTTCATGATTTGGAGTTGGGAGCAGTGGTGTTCGCTTCGAAAGTCTGGAGGCATTATTTATATGGCGTGCACTGCGAGATCTTTTTCGATCACAAAAACTTGAAGTATGTTCACACTCAGAAGGAGTTGAACCTGAGACAACGGCGGTGGTTGGAATTTCTATGCGACTACGAGTTCACCATGAACTACCACCCCGGGAAAGCGAACTCGGTAGCCGATGCCTTGAGTAGAAAAGTGCCAGGCTCTAGCCCAGAGTCTCGGCTGATGAGCATGGAGTTGGCTCGGATGATTGAGGAGATGGAAATTACTTTAGTATTCAAGGATCCTTCGGCAGAGTATGCGGAGAATTTGGCCAACATGAGCATAGTTTGTGATATCCGAGACCGGATTCGGGTGGAGCAAGGAATGGATGCGGCCTTGGCCCCGGCAATCAAGGCAATTGAAGATGGGACCACCGATGAGTACACACTCAAAGACGGCCTCATTTATTTTCGTGGCCGACTCTATATTCCCAAGGGCGGCAAAATTCGGGAGGATATCTTGAGAGAGGCACATTCCTCTCAATATTCAGTGCACCCTGGTATTGCTAAGATGTACGCCGGATTGCGAAAGACCATGTGTTGGCCGGGAATGAAGAAAGATGTTTGCTACTATGTTACACATTGCGAAGCTTGCCAAAGAGTGAAGGCTGAATGCAGGATTCCCGGTGGTTTGTTGCAGTCATTGCCCATCCCCGAATGGAAGTTCGAGGATATCTCCATGGACTTTGTTCATGGGTTACCTCGTTCCCGCTCCGGGAATGATTCAGTATGGGTTATTGTGGATCGACTGACAAAGGTGGCCCGGTTCATTCCAATGAAGAAGGAAGCACACGTGGATGTTTTGGTACGCCTTTTCGTGGAGCAATTTGTACGGTATCATGGCGTGCCCAAGACAATTGTTTCAGATCGGGATGGTCGGTTTACATCCAATGAGTGGAAGGCGGTACAGGCGTATTTGGGCTCACGCCTAACCTTTAGTACCGCATTTCACCCACAGACGGACGGGCAGTCAGAGCGGACCATCAGAACACTGGAGGATTTATTGAGGTTATGTGTGTTGGACAGAGGAGAGCCATGGGAAAGGCTCTTGCCCCTAGTGGAATTCTCCTATAATAATAGCCATCAGGCAAGCATCGGCATGGCGCCCCATGAAGCCCTTTACGGAAGAAGGTGTAGGACTCCCTTGTCTTGGGTGCAAGATGAAGATCCGAAGGCATTGGGGAACGAATATATAGATGATACTGATGCGGCGGTCAGATTGATACGGGATCGCATGTTGGAGGCTCAAAGTCGACAGGCGAAATATTATAATAAAAAGCATCGGATGGTGGAGTTCCAGGTGGGATAAAAAGTGTTCCTCAAGATTCGGCCGATGCATGGAGTGTCGCGGGTGCGTGGAGTGAAAAAGCTCAGCCCAAGGTATGTTGGGCCTTATACTATATTGGAAAGGATTGGCCCGTTGGCCTATCGGTTGGAGTTACCACCAGAACTAGAAAATCTCCACGACGTGTTCCATGTGTCGTCGCTTCGAAAAGCACTGTTGCGGCCCGACCAGTATATTCCCACTACTGATGGTGCAGTGGCATCAGATAGGTCTGTGCGACTAGAGCCGGTGCGGATTGTTGACAGCGAGACAAGGACTTTGCGCCGCAAAAGTGTTCCCTTAGTAAAGGTGCTATGGTTGAATCATGGGAAGGAGGAGTACACATGGGAGCCATTGGATTTAATGCAGCAACGCTACCCGGAGTTGTTTGCTCAAGGTAATTCTATTTAAAAGCAAGTGTTAAATTTCCTGTCATGCTTTCCTTCCCACAGCCTAAGCCTGATTTCGGGGACGAAATCTTTTATTTTGTTTATAGGATTTGTAACGTCCCGAATCGCTCTAGGCCCCTAGTGTGTGTGTTTTGAGTCAGGAGGGTTGACTTGAGTCCTGAGAGTGCAGGGAATTGGACTGCACTTGTGGATAAATGGAGAATCAGTGTAAAAAGGAAGTAACACGGGTAGGGACACGACCGTGTGCCTACCCGTGTGCGTCGAGTTGAGCTCGACGAGCTGTGTCGAGATCGTCGAGCTGTGTCGACACCAAGGGACACGGGTAGGGACACGGCCGTGTGCCTACCCGTGTGCGTCGAGTTGAGCTCGATGACCCGTGTCGAGATTGTCGAGCTGTGTCGACACCAACGGACACGGGTAGGGACACGGCCGTGTGCCTACCCGTGTGCGTCGAGTTGAGCTCGACGACCCGTGTCGAGATCGTCGAGCTGTGTCGACACCAAGGGACACGGGTAGGGACACGGCCGTGTGCCTACCCGTGTGCGTCGAGTTGAGCTTGACGACCCGTGTCGAGATCGTCGAGCTGTGTCGACACCAAGTGACACGGGTAGTGACACGGCCGTGTCCCTACCCGTGTGCGTCGAGTTGAGCTCGACGAGAAGTGTCGAGAGGCAACCCGAGAAGTACACGGCCAAGGACACAGCTATGCACACGGCCGTGTCATGTGGACACGGGTCGGGACACGGGCGTGTCCCAACCCGTGTCAAATATTGAACCGACATGGAAACCGCCACGGCCGTTTCACGGAAGCAGGACACGGGTACGGACACGGCCGTGTCCCTACCCGTGTCACATTTTATATATATATAGGGGACAGAAAACCCTAGCCGTTTTCATGCTCTTTTCATCCCCTAATTCCTGTGAGAACTCCTGTGAGAGGGAAAACTGCAGAAGCAATTTTTACCAAAGGAGATCCGCCATCGCCGGGAAAGAGAAGATGCCGCCAAGGAGAACTACGAGATCCATGGCAAGAAATGGTGGTACCGCTGGAGCCAATGTGAGTTTCCTACCCTCTCCCTTGGTGCTAGATCTATAGTTATTTTCCTAGGAGAGACATCGGCTCAAGAGAGTCTTGATGGAGAGGAGAAGATTTCTAGGTTCGGCCATGCTAGGATTTGAATCCTAGACTTTAGATCTCTTCAACCCTTCCCCTTTTCTTCAATACGACGATGGGTGAATGGTTTCGTGAGGAGTTTTGGCCTTTGAGGTTGAATAAGGGAGGAGGACATTTCTGGAATGATTTTGGAAGATCGCCTTGAGGAGGAAGATGAACCGATGTCGTTCATTCCGCCTTAAGAAACGTGCAGAATCTGTATTCTGCGCGCAGCGAACTTCGTGGCCATTTTTTATGTATGCTATGGCCGGATCTGGGCCTTCGGCTTAACACGAAAGTTGAAGCTCTTGAAAATATCTTTCCAACGAATGGTTGCACGACTTCTGGCGAAGTCTGTAGCCACGGGAAAGCCTAAACGAAAATGGTGTTCAATAAACCTCGTATGCAGAAACTGTGTTCTGTACGCAGCGGACTTCAAGTCCGATTTCAAATAGGATAATGTCAAATCTGGGTTGAGATCTGAATATGAAAGATGTAGTCTATGGAAATACCTTTCCATCGAGGGGTTACACGACTTCACCGGATTCCTGTAGCCTCGGGAATCTCCGGTCGAAGTTGCTGTCCAGACTATTCCTGCACTTAAAAATCTGGGTTTATAATATTTGGATTTGGATTCGGTAAAACTAATATTACAGGTAACCTTGAGGCTTGGATAAACTCTTATGAATAATTAATTCAGTTGCATAAATGATGAAGATTATTAATCGGATTTCATGTGATAGAATTGTAAGATAGTATACCTGAATGATTTGACTGGGTAGAAGTTAGTAGATTTTTATACATGTGCATCTTGATATATTGTGTTGAAATCACCTGATATGACATATAGAAGGAATAACTCATGGCCATTTGAATGTTGAATAGTGGATTGAATTTGGTAGTCCAATACTTAGAGTGTCGTCTTCCTATGGGTAGTGTTGTGTGAGTTTGTAAGTGCGGTGTTGACCGCCACTTGTTTTGGTTGTGTTGAGACGAGGTGTGGATGGATGGTTGGGCTGTGCCCTCGTGTTTGCTTCCGAGGCCCCTTCCACGTTATGTTGATGTGGTATTTGCATGTGGTGTGAGTCGACACGCGGTGTCGTAATCCCGGGTTAAGGATAGTGTGGCAGGTCTACGGGCTCGCCAGTCATCACACCGACGGGAGTTGGCAGTTAGACTTGGTCGGTTTGGGCTGTGTCCTCGGTGTTCACGTCCCGAGGCCCCTCCGACCATGTGAACGGTTGGGCTGTGTCCTCGTGCTTTCTTCTGAGGCCCCTTCCGGGTCACGCAAGGCCAGTTCGGGCTGTGTTCTTGGTGCACATCTACCCAAGACCCCGCTGGGTCATAGTACGCATGGGCTTCGCTGTTGTGTTCTTAGCGTTGAGGCGTACGGAGGCCTAGGTGAAGTAGTGTGATACCCGCCTAGTAGTAGAAGTGCCCGTTCTACTGTCACCGCCTGGCCACGGCGGCTGATGCCTGAGAGGTTAGCTACCTGCTCGAAAAGTGGGAACTATAGTCTGTGTCGACATAGCAATTGCATGTGTGTGCATGGGTGAGTCATTACATAGCATTCATAGCATTTCATAACATTGCACAACAAGATCCTCATCGTATAAGTTTGTATGGGCACTCTTATACGCTGAGTTACTTTTATGTAACCCGATCCTTAACTTATAAGTTTGTATGGGCATTCTTATAAGTTAAGTTACTTTCCTGCTGTTACTTATACTTGCTAGTTTAGTGTAGCTCTTTCATATATGCTGACTATGATGCTGTTACTCTTACACTACTGCCACTTGCTTGTACTTCCTTTACTTTCTTACTGGTTATATACTATACTCTTGTTCCTTTTCTCCGCCCGGTGCCGAGGAGTCGCCGGGGGAGCGGATGTGAAACCACTTAGTCGTTTCGGCTAACGGTTGCTACGTCTTCCTTTTTAGGAGGTCACGCCGCAGGTGGAGCAGCCGCAGACTACGCAGCAGGACAGCCAGGCCAGGACGACAGGGCCTGAGGTGACGGTGCCGTCGATACCGTCAGTTACTGATGTTAGTTTTGATTACTCTGATGTAGCCCGTTTGGGCAATGTTTAGCTGTACTCTGATATATGGTAGAAGCATGTTTTAGCTTCTCATTATTGATGTATTTGGACATTATAACTTAGTGTGGATTTTGAATTCTTCTGTTTATTTATTTGGTTGGGTTGGCATGATATATTGATATTGTTATAGCCGGCGGGATAGGCATCTTGTGGTACAGGTTAGCCCGTGTGCTAATGCTACCGCAAGGCGGCTGTTCCGGGCATAAGACTCCCCCCAAACGGGTGAGATCGCACATCAGTGCCTTTATACCAACTCCCTCCAACCCCAAACGGGTGAGATCGCACATCAATGCCTTTATACCAACTCCCTCCAACCCTAAACGGGTGAGCATATATCATGAATCTCTCTAACCCTACATGGGCGAGAAGGTACAACAATGTCCTAACCTATTAAACTACTCTTGTCTACGGTTTATTATACTTAGAGATTTAAGGTTAATCCCAGGACTGCCCCCGGTATTCCCTGTGAAGGGCTCTCAAGGGGCACTAGGAACTGTGTTGGGATTACGCCCAGCGTTCCCTTTCGCAAGGATACTTATTTTAGTTGATGACTACCCATGTATCTCCCCAGCTCTCCTTATTGCTCTAGTACAGCCCTAGTGACTTAAGGTGTTGCCGGGATGCCGACGGTCTTCCGCCGATCCCACTCCAGTTGCTAACTAAGACTTGCACTTTTGATCCCTCACTAAGACAACTCTACCCACCAGGGTTACTCATGTTGAACTCTCTTACTTCTGCCGATAATCAATCCCCTGGTAACCCCTAAGGCAAGACCTAATTGTGTTATATGCAGATCATGTCCTATGGTTACCCTAAAAATGTGATCTTCCAATCCTTAAGGCATCTTACCTCTAAATATTTATCCTAGGGTGGTATAGACTAGGGGAACTACCCTATAAATTCTCATAATTTCTCTCGACCAATTAGTCCTTTAATTAAATATTTTAATTTAAACACTAGGTCATTTTACACATGAAGTAGTATGATTAAGTATCCACTGACCTAGGGAATTTTTCCTGAGATGTATATTGATATAATATTAATGCGTACAGAGTTTCGTAATTTTCCTTAAATTATTTATTCCCATTTCCTATTTAATATCAATTCCACACAAATTCCATTTTCCAAATGAAGCATAGGCATTATGTACTCAAAAATTGCAGGAAAATTACAGAACTTTTAGGACACTAATTTATGACTATTGGCAAAGTATTATCAACATTTATTGTGAAATGGCCTATAAGAATTCCATTATAACATATTTACCAAAATGCCATTGGATTAATTTAACATACAACAATGCATCCATTAATTCTGAGAATTTCATACAAAACTAATAATACCATTTTAGAGCAGTAGAATAAATTCCAAATTTTTCAGAGGTATATATCCACTATTTCAAGAATTAATAAAATAAGGGTAAAATGGGCAATTTAAGACGTCTACTCCAAAAGTTCTTCAAAACAGAGGAATCATATTTTTCCTAAGTCAAATGTGACATTATCTATGCCTTGGCAAAATGTTTGGATTTGTACTTGAGAAAATCCTATTTTCCAATTTTATTTCCAAAATAGCTATATTTAAAATAAATTCCAATAAATGGCATTTTTGATTCCAAAAATTCCATTATTAATTTGAGAGATGAAATTTACCCTAATGAACCACTGTAAATAATTCCAAGACCTTTTCATGTCACCATTGGGCTAAATACACCAAATTTGCATTTGTGCTATTTGCACACCAAGGCATAACATAGGCTAGCACATGCAAGTGGATTCTCCAACATGCAGTGAACCCAAAGTGCTGAAAATTTTATCAAGCACCAAGGAGGACCCCACTGACCTACCACCAAGATTTGGGGCCATGGGGAGGAGTAGAACTCCTTATATTTCATTTATTAGTATTTTGATATTTTAGCAAAAACTATAGGAAAATATTCTCTAAAAATTCCTAAGTTTTGGCAGGGGCTAAGTATGCCTTAATAATGCATGTGCCCAAATTTTGGGTCCATGGTGACTAATGGTTTGACCTGGGCATCCAATTTAATTTCTGCCCTACTCTAGGACCAGTCCTAGGAGAAATGTCCTACAGGACTGTACACTACACCAAATTACATGTTTAGGGTGGCAAATTAAAGATACAACCCTTGGCTACATTTTTCATTAAGAGACTAAGTTCTGAAAATGCCTCTAAGAGGCCTAACGTTAACATGCAAGGTGGCTGAAAAAGTGTGATAGATATTTCACTATTCATCAAATATTAAATTAAAACATTTAATCTATTGCACGAATCTTAAAGCTAAACCGACGGAATCGGTTCATCGTCCTCGATGGTTTGACGGCCACGATTTAATCTATTGCCCTGGTTTTCTGCTGGAAATGGAGAGGGGAGGTCGGCCACCTGGTTTTGGGCAGCCAAAACCAACTGATGGGGGGCCCATGTGGCAACCATTTCCTTCATTTCCCTTTCTCTCTCCTCTTCTCCTAAAAATCCCAATTTTACCCCCTTGCATGTATTCTCTCTCCTGATTTAGAGGGGTAGGACTGGTCTTGTTCACTTGGGCTGACTATGGGCCAATTTTGGTGGGCTTGGTCCAAGGGGAAATGGCTTGGCCTTCATTTCACCCTTTAGGTCAATTTGTTGACTTGTTGACTTGGGGAGTTGACTTGGTCAACCATGGTGGGTGGACTGACCCTACTTGGTGGAAATGGGTCTAGTGGCACCACCCAACTTGGTTTGGGTCAAGGGGGTGCCCCACTTAGGTTAATTAGGCCTATGAGTGTGGGTTTGACCAAATTAAGCCCAAGGTTGACTTTGGTCAATTGGGGTCAAAATGTTGACCCATTGACATACCCTAGGGTCCACTTGGATTGTCTTTAGGGTTAGGGCAATGTGGTGGGGTCATGGTGTGGCTAGGGTCCCCACTTAGGCTAGTTTGACCTAGTTTGACTATGGTCTTATAGTGGGCCCCACATGGCCACCACCCACTACCTAGGGTCAAACCTAGTTGATCTCCTTAAATCTCACCCCATGCCTAACCCAATCTAAGTTGAGGGGTCCAGAAGTAACATGGGATGTTACAAATTCCAATAAACAAGAAAATAATTTCGTCCCCGAAATTTAAGTTCGGGTCTACGGGGTTCTATTTGCAAGAATCATCAAGAAATTTAAAGACATGACTTAAATGTACCTGATGCGAATAGCTCCGGGTGTTGCTCCAGCATCAGATCCCTCGGCTCCCAAGTGTGCTCCTCCCGTCCATGGTTGGACCACAACACCTTCACAAGAGGGACCTTCTTCTTCCGCAACACTCGGATGGCTGTATCGTCAATCCGGATCGGCTCCAATCTCACTGATCTGTCAGGCTCTACCGGTCCGGCTGTAGTAGTAATGTGCTGCTCCGGCCGAAGGAGAGCTCTTCGCAAGGAAGAGACATGGAAGACGTCATGTAATGCACCCAACTCCGGTGGCAGCTGCAGTCGGTAAGCCAGGGGGCCGATCCGCTCCAGGATCAGGTATGGCCCCATGTATCGTGGACTGAGCTTCTTGTGCCTCCGTACCCGAGAGACACCGTGTACTGGACGTATCTTCAAGAATACCCTGTCTCCAACCTGGAACTCTACCTTCCGGTGCCGAGCATCATAATACTTTGCATGTCTGCTCTGGGCCTCTAGTAGCCGATCTCTGATCAATCGAATCTGAGCCTCAGTGTCTTCTATATAATCAGATCCAAGAGCCCTGGTATCCACATCCTGAACCCATGATAGCGGTGTCCGGCATCTACTCCCATAAAGTGCCTCATATGGAGCCATCCTGATGCTCGCATGGTGGCTGTTATTATACGAGCCGGTCCAATATGCATAATCTGAGCAGGTCCTCCATGGTCCGGATGGTCCGCACGGTCTGTCCGTCGGTCTGCGGGTGGAAGGCGGTACTAAAGGTAAGCTGAGATCCCAAGTAAGCATGCACGACCCTCCACTCGCTCGAGGTGAACCGACCATCACGGTCCGACACAATAGTCCTGGGGATGCCATGATATCTGACGTACTGCTCCACAAATAATCTCACCAGAACTGCAACTGGGGCATCCTTTCGAACTGGGATAAACCGTGCTACCTTGGTCAATCTTTCCACTATAACCCATATAGAATCATGCCCAGAGTGGGAGCGAGGCAATCCGTGTACAAAGTCCATAGCAACGTCCTCAAACTTCCACTATAGAACTGGTAGTGGCTGTAGTAAACCTCCCGGGCTCTTGCATTCTGCCTTCACACTCTGGCAGGTCTCACAATGGGTCAAAAAATCCGTGATCTCCCTCTTCATCCCGGGCCAATACATAGACCTCCGCAAATCTGCCCACATCTTGGTGATGCCGGGGTGCACTGAATATCTCGAGCAATGTGCCTCTCTGAGTATGTCCTCCCGGATACTGCCTCCTGCTGGTATGTAGATGCGCCCACGGAACCGAAGAAGATCATCCTGTAGCGTGTAGTCCTCGACCTTGCCCCTCTCTAGGGCACTGAAAATCGGCTGTAACGCAGCATCTAGCCTCTGATGTGCTCGGATGCGCTCCTGTATATCATCGTCACTGATCACTGAGCTCAAATACTCTTTATATACAACTGGCTCGGTCTCGGACACCATGGTAATGTGCATGTCCTCCATCATCTGTAGCAGCTCTATAGACATCAATCGGGGCTCCGGTCCAGAAGTGCCGGCCCTCCTGCTCAAAGCATCCGCAACCGTGTTCGCTTTCCCCGGGTGATAGTGGATCTTGTAGTCATAATCGCAGAGGAACTCCAACCATCTCCTCTATCTCAGGTTTAGGTCCTTCTGTGTATCGATATACTTGAGATTCTTGTGATCCGAAAAGATGTCACAATGAATCCCGTATAAATAATGCCTCCAGATCTTCAGGGCGAAAACCACAGCCCCGAGCTCTAGGTCATGTACTGGATAGTTATGCTCATGCTTCTTCAACTGTCTCGAAGAATAAGCAATAACATGTCCATGCTGTATCAGGACTGCACTCATCCCCTGATAAGAGGCGTTCGTGTAGATCTGAAATCCTTCGCTCCCGGATGGAAGCGCAAGAATGGGGGATGAGATGAGTCGGTCCTTCAGCTCCTGAAAAGTCGTCTCACACCGCTCTGACCAAACAAAATCTGTATCCTTCTTCGTCAAGGATGTGAGGGGGAGTGCTATCCTCGAGAACCCCTCCACGAACTTGCGGTAATACCCTGCTAGTCCAAAGAAACTACGGATGTCAGATGCGGTCTTCGGTCGTGGCCAATCCCTCACTGTCTCTATCTTGGTCGGGTCCACTGCTAACCCAGCCCCACTGATCGTGTGCCCCAGGAATGCCACCTCCTACAACCAGAACTGGCACTTTGAAAATTTTGCGTACATCTGGGTCTCCCTCAGCCTCTGCAAGACCTGTGACAAGTGCTCCGTATGCTCCTCCTGAGTCCGAGAATATATAAGGATGTCGTCGATTAACATAATCACGAAGCGGTCTAAGAAAGGCTCGAATACACGGTTCATTAGACTCATGAATGCACCCAACTCCGGTGGCAGCTGCAGTCGGTAAGCCAGGGGGCCGATCCGCTCCAGGATCAGGTATGGCCCCATGTATCGTGGACTGAGCTTCTTGTGCCTCCATACCCGAGAGACACCGTGTACTGGACGTATCTTCAAGAATACCCTATCTCCAACCTAGAACTCCACCTTCCGGTGCCGAGCATCATAATACTTTGCCTGTCTGCTCTGGGCCTCTAGTAGCCGATCTCTGATCAATCGAATCTGAGCCTCAGTGTCTTCTATATAATCAGATCCAAGAGCCCTGGTATCCACATCCTGAACCCGTGATAGCGGTGTCCGGCATCTCCTCCCATAAAGTGCCTCGTATGGAGCCATCCTGATGCTCGCCTGGTGGCTGTTATTATACGAGAACTCAATCAATAGTAGTAACCTCTCCCAAGGCTTCCCCGTATCCAATATGCATAATCTGAGCAGGTCCTCCATGGTCCGGATGGTCCGCTCGGTCTGTCCGTCGGTCTGCGGGTGGAAGGCGGTATTAAAGGTAAGCCGAGATCCCAAGTAAGCATGCACGGCCCTCCACTCGCTCGAGGTGAACCGACCATCACGGTCCGACACAATAGTCCTGGGGATGCCATGATATCTCTGACAGGTCAAAGTCCGCATAAGTAGACTCACGGACTGATTTCCACCATCTCTTCGCATGGGCCTCTAGCACAGAGGTGGCTGAAAAAGTGTGACAGATATTTCACTATTCATCAAATATTAAATTAAAACATTTAATCTATTGCACGAATCTTAAAGCTAAACCGACGGAATCGGTTCATCGTCCCCGATGGTTTGACGGCCACGATTGTTTCTTCCTGGACGATGTTGGCTGGCATTTTTCGGCCAGCTGAGCCACCACCACCGCCGGCGGATATCGCCATATGTTTGTAAGACCCCCCTCCCCCTTACCAAGGAGGGCTACCGGATCTTATGCCCAGAACCGCCGTCTTACGGTGGCACTAACTCACGGGTTAGTCGACACCGCAATACGCCGATTCTGCCGGCTAGTACGATCATTATCCTGTAGGCTAATATGAGAAGAAAGAAGTAAACTATATATGTAAAACTATCAGTCCACAAGTCACATAGCACAATCATGTAAAAGAAATGAATAGTACCTCACAATAGTCCACAATAGAGTACAAATGAAAGAGTAAAAAGGGCGTATGCCCAGTACATCAAATCTCTCTCTCACAAAATCATAAATGCGGAAGCTATGCTAGAACATCAGATCTCGTCCCACCTGAGGACGCACAGTAGTGGTAGTAGCCTGCTGAAGCGGTATCTGCTCCTCATGTCCTGCCTCCTCGACGTGCTGGTGCTCCATCTCCACGGGCTCCTAAAAATAGTTGGTCACCGACCATTAGTCAAAAAGACTAAGTCGTTTCCTCCGCGTCTCGCCCCGCAGCTCCTAGGCACCGAGCGGGAGGACGAAGCGGAGGACAACAAAAAAGGTAGCAAGGTGGAAGCAGGTGACAATATCTAACTAGAGTTGTAATAAGTAATGTAATTCTACTCTAGCAGTTCTAAGTACGGTACAAGTAATAAGTAAGAGCGGTGCAGTAAAGGAAAGTAAAGAACAGTAATATGAACAAGTAAATAAACTAAACTACCACTATGATATCATCACAAACGTACCCTAACTTATATAAATGCCCATACAAATATATAAGTTAGGGTTTCCAGGAAATTTAACTTATCATATAAAAGAGCTCATACTAATTTATATGATAAGGATCTATGAAGCGTATGACCTAATATGAATGAATGATATGAGCAATTTTATGCGCAGGCAAGTGCAACTCACACACAACGACTCTGTGATCACATACCTTTAGTTCCCACTTTTTGAGAGCTAGCATCACTCTCGGGTACCACCGTTGTGGCTACGGCAGTAGCGGAGCAGGCGTCTCCGCTTCTAGACCGGTATGCACACTACCAAGCCTTAGACCCCTCTCATACGCCTCTGTACACGTCCAAGGTGCACTCTAGAGTCTCGCGTATGTACTTTGCTGACAAACCCGTCAGTCTTGTTGGGTCTGATGTGTGTTATCGGGGATCGTCCTCCAGACCGTAGTGTAAAAACAACCCACTGGCCCCTCTAACTCTCACAACGGCCTGGTGCACCGTACTGCCATCGGTGTGACGAACGGCCAGTACCGCATGCCCTGCCATGATATTTATGCACATGCAAGTAATTCATACCGAGCCTCCCGCTCGCAGGACCAAAACCCGTCCTGAATCCCTCAAACACAAACCCGGGTGAGATCGCACATTAGTGCCTTTGTACCAACTCCCTCAAACCCCAAACGGGTGAGATCGCACATCATTGCCTTTATACAAACTCCCTCGAACCCCAAACGGGTGAGATCGCACATCAGTGCCTTTATACCAACTCCCTCCAACCCTAAACGGGTGAGCATATATCATGAATCTCTCTAACCCTACACGGGCGAGAAGGTACAACAATGTCCTAACCTATTAAACTACTCTTGTCTACGGTTAATTATACTTAGAGATTTAAGGTTAATCACAGGACTGCCCTCAGTATTCCCTGTGAAGGGCTCTCAAGGGGCACTAGGAACTGTGTTGGGATTACGCCCAGCGTTCCCTTTCGCAAGGATATTTATTTTAGTTGATGGCTACCCAAGTATCTCCCCAGCTCTCCTTATTTCTCTAGTACAACCCTAGTGACTTAAGGTGTTACCGGGAAGCCGACGGTCTTCCGCCGACTCCCACTCCAGTTGCTAACTAAGACTTGCACTTTTGATCCCTCACTAAGACAACTCTACCCACCAGGGTTACTCATGTTGAACTCTCTTACTTCTGCCGATAATCAATCCCCTGGTAACTCCTAAGGCAAGACCTATTTGTGTTATGTGCAGACCATGTCCTATGGTTACCCTAAAATGTGATCTTCCAATCCTTAAGGCATCTTTCCTCTAAATATTTATCCTAGGGTGGTATAGACTAGGGGAACTACCCTATAAATTCTCATAATTTTTCTCGGTCAATTAGTCCTTTAATTAAATCTTTTAATTTAAACACTAGGTCATTATACACATGAAGTAGTATGATTATGTATCCACAGACCTAGGGAATTTTTCCTGAGATGTATATTGATAAACTATTGCTGCCTACAGAGTTTCATAATTTTCCTTAAATTATTTATTCCCATTTCCTATTTAATATCAATTCCACACAAATTCTATTTTCCAAATGAAGCATAGGCATTATGTACTCAAAACTTCCAGGAAAATTACAGAATTTTTAGGACACTAATTTATGACTATTGGCAAAGTATCATCAACATTTATTGTGAAATGGCCTATAAGAATTCCATTAGAACATATTTACCAAAATGCATTGTATTAATTTAACATACAACAATGAATCCATTAATTCTAAGAAATTCATACAAAATTAATAATACCATTTTAGAGCAGTAGAATAAATTCCAAATTTTTCAGAGGTATATATCCACTATTTCAAGAATTAATAAAATAAGGGTAAAATGGGCAATTTAAGATGTCTACTCCAAAATTTCTTCAAAACAGAGGAATCATATTTTTTCTAAGTCAAATGTGACATTATCTATGCCTTGGCAAAATGTTTGGATTTGTACTTGAGAAAATCCTATTTTCCAATTTTATTTCCAAAATAGCTATATTTAAAATAAATTCCAATAAATGAAATTTTTGATTCCAAAAATTCCATTATTAATTTAAGGGATGAAATTTACCCTAATGAACCACTGTAAATAATTCCAAGACCTTTGCATGTCACCATTGGGCTAAATACACCAAATTTGCATTTTTGCTATTTGCACAACAAGGCATAACATAGGCTAGCACATGCAAGTGGATTCTCCAACATGCATTGCACCCAAGGTGCTGAAAATTTTATCAAGCACCAAGTATGACCCCACTGACCTACCACCAAGATTTGGGGTCATGGGGAGGAGTAGAACTCCTTATATTTCATTTATTAGTATTTTGATATTTTAGCAAAAACTATAGGAAAATATTCTCTAAAAATTCCTAAGTTTTGGCAGGGGCTAAGTATGCCTTAATAATGCATGTGCCCAAAATTTGGGTCCATGGTGACTAATGGTTTGACCTGGGCATCCAATTTAATTTCTGCCCTACTCTAGGACCAGTCCTAGGAGAAATGTCCTACAGGCCTGTACACTACACCAAATTACATGTTTAGGGTGGCAAATTAACGATAAGACCCTTGTCTACATGTTTCATTAAGAGACTAAGTTCTGTAAATGCATCTATGAGGCCTAAATTTAACATGCAAGGTGGCTGAAAAAGTGTGACAGATATTTCACTATTCATCAAATATTAAATTAAAACATTTAATCTATTGCGCGAATCTTAAAGCTAAACCGACGGAATCGGTTCATCGTCCCCGATGGTTTGACGGCCGGGATTGCTTCTTCTCGACGATGTTGGCTGGCATTTTCCGGCCAGCTGAGCCACCACCACCGCCGGCGGATATCGCCACCACCTTCGTTAAGGTGGGGGCTAGCGTTTCCCGGCGGTGGGGCCGCCGGAGTTGGCTCCTCCGGCGAACCCGAGCAAGAAGAGAAATGCTCGATTTTCTCCATTTTCTCACATGGCATCGGGCTCGATTGAGCCCGATATCTCCCTAGATTGATCTAGAAACCTAGTACGGGAAGAGGCGAGGCGAAACGCACCTGAATTGGGGCTTGGCTGCGGGTCAGGCGGCGGTTTGCCGTGGTGGTGGTACGCCGGCGAGCAACACCCCGAAAACTCAATTCTCCACCATTCTCCATGATTAAGCAGTCGAATTCCACTCCCTTCTGTCTTCTGAAGCTGTTGGTGAGGTCTATTTGGACTGAGGTGGAGTATATGGGGAGGTGTTTCCTATGTGAGCTCGGTTTGAGCTTGGTTTGCTCCGCCCAGCTGCCAAGTGGCTCACAGCCCTGGTTTTCTGCTGGAAATGGAGAGGGGAGGTTGGCCACCTGGTTTTGGGCAGCCAAAACTAACTGATGGGGTGGCCATGTGGCCACCATTTCCTTCATTTCCCTTTCTCTCTCCTCTTCTCCTAAAAATCCCAATTTTACCCCCTTGCATGTATTCTCTCTCCTGATTTAGAGGGGTAGGACTGGTCTTGTTCACTTGGGCTGACTATGTGCCAATTTTGGTGGGCTTGGTCCAAGGGGAAATGACTTGGCCTTCATTTCACCCTTTAGGTCAATTTGTTGACTTGTTGACTTAGGGAGTTGACTTGGTCAACCATGGTGGGTGGACTGACCCTACTTGGTGGAAATGGGTCTAGTGGCACCACCCAACTTGGTTTGGGTCAAGGGTGCACCACTTAGGTTAATTAGGCCTATGAGTGTGGGTTTGACCAAATTAAGCCCAAGGTTGACTTTGGTCAATTAGGGTCAAAATGTTGACCCAGTGACATACCCTAGGGTCCACATGGATTGTCTTTAGGGTTAGGACAATGTGGTGGGGTCATGGTGTGGCTAGGGTCCCCACTTAGGCTAGTTTGACCTAGTTTGACTATGGTCTTATAGTGGGCCCCACATGGCCATCACCCACTACCTAGGACCAAACATAGTTGATCTTCCTTAAATCTCACCCATGCCTAACCCAATCTAAGTTGAGGGGTCCAAGAGTAACATGGGATGTTACAAATTCCAATAAACAAGAAAATAATTTCGTCCCCGAAATTTAAGTTCGGGTCCACGGGGTTCTAGTTGCATGAATCATCAAGAAATTTTTAAAGACCCCCCTCCCCCTTACCAAGGAGGGCTACCGGATCTTATGCCCAGAACCGCCGTCTTACGGTGGCACTAACTCACGGGTTATTCGACACCGCAATACGCTGATTCTGCCGGCTAGTACGATCATTATCCTGTAGGACAATATGAGAAGAAAGAAGTAAACTGTATACGTAAAACTATCATTCCACAAGTCACATAGCACAATCATGTAAAAGAAATGAATAGTACCTCACAATAGTCCACAATAGAGTACAAATGAAAGAGTAAAAAGGGCTTATGCCCAGTATATCAAATCTCTCTCTCACAAAATCATAAATGTGGAAGCTATGCTAGAACATCATATCTCATCCCACCTGAGGACGCACAGTAGTGGTAGTAGCCTGCTGAAGCGGTATCTGCTCCTCATGTCCTGCCTCCTCGACGTGCTGGTGCTCCATCTCCACGGGCTCCTAAAAATAGTTGGTCACCGACCATTAGTCAAAAAGACTAAGTCGTTTCCTCCGCGCCTCGCCCCGCAGCTCCTAGGCACCGAGCAGGAGGACGAAGCGGAGGACAACAAAAAGGGTAGCAAGGTGGAAGTAGGTGACAATATCTAACTAGAGTTGTAATAAGTAATGTAATTCTACTCTAGCAGTTCTAAGTACGGTACAAGTAATAAGTAAGAGCGGTGCAGTAAAGGAAAGTAAAGAACAATAATATGAACAAGTAAATAAACTAAACTACCACTATGCTATCATCACAAACGTACCCTAACTTATATAAATTCCCATACAAATATATAAGTTAGGGTTTCCAGGAAATTTAACTTATCATATAAAAGAGCCCATACTAATTTATATGATAAGGATTTATGAAGCGTATGACCTAATATGAATGAATGATATGATGCAATTTTATGCGCAGGCAAGTGCAACTCACGCACAACGACTCTGTGATCACAGACCTTTAGTTCCCACTTTTTGAGAGCTAGCATCACTCTCGGGTACCACCGCTGTGGCTACGGCAGCAGCGGAGCGGGCGTCTCCGCTTCTAGACCGGTATACACACTACCAAGCCTTAGACCCCTCTCATACGCCTCTGTACACGTCCAAGGTGCACTCTAGAGTCTCGCGTACGTACTTTGCTGACAAACCCGTCAGTCTTGTTGGGTCGGATGTGTGTTATCGGGGATCATCCTCCAGACCGCAGTGCAAAAACAACCCACTGGCCCCTCTAACTCTCACAACCGCCTGGTGCACCGTACTGCCATCGGTGTGACGAACGGCCAGTACCGCATGCCCCGCCACGATATTTATGCACATGCAAGTAATTCATACCGAGCCTCCCGCTCGCAGGACCAAAACCTGTCCTGAATCCCTCAAACCCAAACCCGGGTGAGATCGCATATTAGTGCCTTTGTACCAACTCCCTCAAACCCCAAACAGGTGAGATCGCACATCAGTGCCTTTATACCAACTCCCTCCAACCCCAAACGGGTGAGATCGCACATCAGTGCCTTTATACCAACTCCCTCCAACCCTAAACGGGTGAGCATATATCATGAATCTCTCTAACCCTACACGGGCGAGAAGGTACAACAATGTCCTAACCTATTAAACTACTCTTGTCTACGGTTTATTATACTTAGAGATTTAAGGTTAATCCCAGGACTGCCCCCGGTATTCCCTGTGAAGGGCTCTCAAGGGGCACTAGGAACTGTGTTGGGATTACGCCCAGCGTTCTCTTTCGCAAGGATACTTATTTTAGTTGATGACTACCCATGTATCTCCCCAGCTCTGCTTATTGCTCTAGTACAACCCTAGTGACTTAAGGTGTTGCCGGGATGCCGACGGTCTTCCGCCGATCCCACTCCAGTTGCTAACTAAGACTTGCACTTTTGATCCCTCACTAAGACAACTCTACCCACCAGGGTTACTCATGTTGAACTCTCTTACTTCTGCCGATAATCAATCCCCTGGTAACCCCTAAGGCAAGACCTAATTGTGTTATATGCAGACCATGTCCTATGGTTACCCTAAAAATGTGATCTTCCAATCCTTAAGGCATCTTTCCTCTAAATATTTATCCTAAGGTGGTATAGACTAGGGGAACTACCCTATAAATTCTCATAATTTTTCTCGGCCAATTAGTCCTTTAATTAAATCTTTTAATTTAAACACTAGGTCATTTTACACATGAAGTAGTATGATTAAGTATCCACTGACCTAGGAAATTTTTCCTGAGATGTATATTGACAAAATATTGCTTCCTACAGAGTTTCATAATTTGTCTTAAATTATTTATTCCCATTTCCTATTTAATATCAATTCCACACAAATTCCATTTTCCAAATGAAGCATAGGCATTATGTACTCACAAATTCCAGGAAAATTACAGAACTTTTAGGACACTAATTTATGACTATTGACAAAGTATCATCAACATTTATTGTGAAATGGCCTATAAGAATTCCATTATAACATATTTACCAAAATGCCATTGTATTAATTTAACATACAACAATGCATCCATTAATTCTGAGCAATTCATAAAAAACTAATAATACCATTTTAGAGCAGTAGAATAAATTCCAAATTTTTCAGAGGTATATATCCACTATTTCAAGAATTAATAAAATAAGGGTAAAATGGGCAATTTAAGATGTCTACTCCAAAAGTCTTTCAAAACAGAGGAATCATATTTTTCCTAAGTCAAATGTGACATTATCTATGCCTTGGGAAAATTGTTCGATTTGTACTTGAGAAAATCCTATTTTCCAATTTTATTTCCAAAATAGCTATATTTAAAATAAATTAAAATAAATTGAATTTTTGATTCCAAAAATTCCATTATTAATTTGAGGGATTAAATTTACCCTAATGAACCACTGTAAATAATTCCAAGACCTTTGCATGTCACCATTGGGCTAAATACACCAAATTTGTATTTTTGCTATTTGCATACCAAGGCATAACATAGGCTAGCACATGCAAGTGGATTCTCCAACATGCAGTAAACCCAAAGTGCTGAAAATTTTATCAAGCACCAAGGATGACCCCACTGACCTACCACCAAGATTTGGGGCCATGGGGAGGAGTAGAACTCCTTATATTTCATTTATTAGTATTTTGATATTTTAGCAAAAACTATAGGAAAATATTCTCTAAAACTTCTTATGTTTTGGCAGGGGCTAAGTATGCCTTAATAATGCATGTGCCCAAAATTTGGGTCCATGGTGACTAATGGTTTGACCTGGGCATCCAATTTAATTTCTGCCCTACTCGAGGACCAGTCCTAGGCGAAATGTCGTACAGGACTGTACACTACACCAAATTACATGTTTAGGGTGGCAAATTAAAGATAAGACCCTTGGCTACAATTTTCATTAAGAGACTAATTCTGAAAATGCCTCTAAGAGGCCTAAATTTAACATGCAAGGTGGCTGAAAAATTGTGACAGATATTTCATTATTCATCAAATATTAAATTAAAACATTTAATCTATTGCACGAATCTTAAAGCTAAACCGACGGAATCGGTTCATCGTCCCCGATGGTTTGACGGCCACGATTGTTTCTTCCTGGATGATGTTGGCTGGCATTTTCCGGCCAGCTGAGCCACCACCACCGCCGGCGGATATCGCCACCACCTTCGTTAAGGTGGGAGCTAGCGTTTCCCTGCGGTGGGGCCGCCGGAGTTGGCTCCTCCGGCGAACCCGAGCAAGAAGAGAAATGCTCGATTTTCTCCATTTTCTCACATGGCATCGGGCTCGATTGAGCCTGATATCTCCCTAGATTGATCTAGAAACCTAGTACGGGAAGAGGCGAGGCGAAACGCACCTGAATTGGGGCTTGGCTGCGGGTCAGGCGGCAGTTTGCCGTGGTGGTGGTGCGCCGGCGATCTCCACCCCGAAAACTCAATTCTCCACCATTCTCCATGATTAAGCAGTCGAATTCCACTCCCTTCTGTCTCCTGAAGCTGTTGGTGAGGTCTATTGGACTGAGGTGGAGTATATGGGGAGGTGTTTCCTATGTGAGCTCGGTTTGAGCTTGGTTTGCTCCGCCCAGCTGCCAAGTGGCTCACAGCCCTGGTCTTCTGCTGGAAATGGAGAGGGGAGGTCGGCCACCTGGTTTTGGGCAGCCAAAACTAACTGATGGGGTGGCCATGTGGCCACCATTTCCTTCATTTCCCTTTCTCTCTCCTCTTCTCCTAAAAATCCCAATTTTACCCCCTTGCATGTATTCTCTCTCCTGATTTAGAGGGGTAGGACTGGTCTTGTTCACTTGGGCTGACTATGGGCCAATTTTGGTGGGCTTGGTCCAAGGGGAAATGGCTTGGCCTTCATTTCACCCTTTAGGTCAATTTGTTGACTTGTTGACTTGGGGAGTTGACTTGGTCAACCATGGTGGGTGGACTGACCCTACTTGGTGGAAATGGGTCTAGTGGCACCACCCAACTTGGTTTGGGTCAAGGGGGTGCCCCACTTAGGTTAATTAGGCCTATGAGTGTGGGTTTGACCAAATTAAGCCCAAGGTTGACTTTGGTCAATTGGGGTCAAAATGTTGACCCAGTGACATACCCTAGGGTCCACTTGGATTGTCTTTAGGGTTAGGGCAATGTGGTGGGGTCATGGTGTGGCTAGGGTCCCCACTTAGGCTAGTTTGACCTAGTTTGACTATGGTCTTATAATGGGCCCCACATGGCCACCACCCACTACCTAGGGTCAAACCTAGTTGATCTCCTTAAATCTCACCCCATGCCTAACCCAATCTAAGTTGAGGGGTCCAGAAGTAACATGGGATGTTATAAATTCCAATAAACAAGAAAATAATTTCATCCCCGAAATTTAAGTTCGGGTCTACGGGGTTCTATTTGCAAGAATCATCAAGAAATTTAAAGACATGACTTAAATGTACCTGATGCGAATAGCTCCGGGTGTTGCTCCAGCATCAGATCCCTCGGCTCCCAAGTGTGCTCCTCCCGTTCATGGTTGGACCACAGCACCTTCACAAGAGGGACCTTCTTCTTCCGCAACACTCGGATGGCTGTATCGTCAATCCGGATCGGCTCCAATCTCACTGATCTGTCAGGCTCTACCGGTCCGGCTGTAGTAGTAATGTGCTGCTCCGGCCGAAGGAGAGCTCTTCGCAAGGAAGAGACATGGAAGACGTCATGTAATGCACCCAACTCCGGTGGCAGCTGCAGTCGGTAAGCCAGGGGGACGATCCGCTCCAGGATCAGGTATGGCCCCATGTATCGTGGACTGAGCTTATTGTGCCTCCGTACCAGAGAGACACCGTGTACTGGACGTATCTTCAAGAATACCCTGTCTCTAACCTGGAACTCCACCTTCCGGTGCCGAGCATCATAATACTTTGCCTGTCTGCTCTGGGCCTCTAGTAGCCGATCTCTGATCAATCGAATCTGAGCCTCAGTGTCTTCTATATAATCAGATCCAAGAGCCCTGGTATCCACATCCTGAACCCATGATAGCGGTGTCCGGCATCTCCTCCCATAAAGTGCCTCGTATGGAGCCATCCTGATGCTCACCTGGTGGCTGTTATTATACGAGAACTCAATCAATGGTAGCAACCTCTCCCAAGGCTTCCCCGTATCCAATATGCATAATCTGAGTAGGTCCTCCATGGTCCGGATGGTCCGCTCGGTCTGTCCGTCGGTCTGTGGGTGGAAGGCGGTACTAAAGGTAAGTCGAGATCCCAAGTAAGCATGCACGGCCCTCCACTCGCTCGAGGTGAACCGACCATCACGGTCCGACACAATAGTCCTGGGGATGCCATGATATCTGACGTACTGCTCCACAAATAATCTCACCAGAACTGCAACTGGGGCATCCTTTCGAACTGGGATAAACCGCGCTACCTTGGTCAATCTGTCCACTATAACTGAAAGTCCACCTAGTGTCGGCTATGTGCACCTATGGGGGGGGGGAATAGGTGACGTGTGGTTCTTTTGCGGAATTCACAGATGTACCTGCACAATAAAAGCAACAAACACAGAACACAGAATACACAGCAAATTTATAGTGGTTCCCCGACTTGGGTACATCCACTTTCCCCCTTCGACCTATCTCCCCAACAAGGGATGACTCGGTCACTTCTCCAACGGGATTGAAATCCAATCCCTTCACTAATGGAAGGAGCCCTTCCACACGTGAGAGTCAACACTCCCACAAATCGGGTTGCACCCAACCCTTACACCGCGGAACAAAAGTTCCTTTACAATAAAATAAAAGTAGAATGTACACGTGATACAAACTTCTCTTGGAGACACCGGTGTTCCTCTTTGGTCGACGACGTGTTCTTGAAGTCGATGAAGAGTCTACGACCTTGGTCTTGCTTGGAGAAGATCTCCCCGGAACCGGCGGCGGCACACGAGCGGCGGCTAGCTTCGGGATCGGCGGCTACGAAGAAGAGCAGCTGCTGAACTTGGAGATCCAAACTTCGTTGCGAAGCAAGCTCGGTCTACCAACGGTCACACGAGGATCGGTCGTCTCGATCGATTCGGATGGGAAGTGTTTCCGATCAACAAATCGAGAGACAAGGGATCTCTGGATAGACGCGTGAGACTCGAGCCTTGCTAAGCTACTGTCGCCGGAGATAGGGAAGAAGATCTATCGGTGGCGACGGACTTGCGCGAGCGGCGACGGAGGCGGCGGAAGGATTTCGCGATTTTAGGGTTTCCGTGAGCTCGCGTATTTTTCTGTGTGTTATTACTGTTCAAGATACCCAGGTATTTATACTGTAGCTACCCCCAATAAGACCGTTTGTGGGACCCACAGAGATAGTCCCCAAATCCCGGTCCAGATTTTAAACAGCGGCAGAATCCGGTTCAGGGAATAAGCTGAGAAAACGCCAAGTCAAAATCGGCGAGAATCGCAGACGATTCTCGACGAATCGGCGAGAATCACCAAGTGATTCTCGACGATTCGTCGAGAGTCGTTTGTGATTCTCGTCGAATCTCTTGTCGATTCTCAACGAATTGGACTTTGTGTTCATGGGCTGCTTGACCACTGGTTCGGCGGGAATTACAAGTGATTCTCGCCGAATCTTACTTGGCACCATTTTGAGATGGCCAGAAGAAGTCGGCGAGAATCACTGATGATTCTCGTCGATTCGGCGAGAATCACCAAGTGATTCTCGCCGATTCGGCGAGAATCACTTGGTGATTCTCGTCAAATTTGCCTTGGGCGATTTTTCGTCTTCCACCTAGGAGCTGCTCCTTGACCCTCCATGCTCCTTGTCTTCTCTTGCATATGAGCGGCCCTGTGCTTGAAAATAAGTGCACTCCAATAGAGAGAGTACACGTAGGCCAACACACTGATCTGCTCAACGAGGGATTACGTCGTGCAGACCCGTGTATATTGACCTACTGCACCCTGACATTGGTGTGCACTTAGCGTGGAAAAACTACAAGCACAACTAGAAAAGGTTTATCAAATACATAGTCTATTCACCTTAGCTTGTCCAGGAGCTTCGTCAAATCAGGTACATTGTGGATACAATACCCAACAATCTCCCCCTATTTGAAGAAGCCTAAACCCTACAAGCTAAGGGGAATGGAGCGAATGAAAGTGAAAGCAAATGAAATTCATAAACTTAACATTGGGTGTGGTTATCCCTTACCAATACCGCTTTCTTGGAAGCAAGCTGGAGCCACACCTTAGCCTTGACCCCGAGAGGGGTAATCTCCCCCTTTTCGGCTTCTACAAAGCGGGGTCTGTAGCGATTGACTTTTTGCTCCCCCTCAGTTCTTGCAGCTGTACGCACGCGGAGTTCCTTGCTCCCCCTCGGTTCTTGCACTAGCCTGGAGCTTCTGGAGTCTTCACTCCTCATAGTTGAGCATTCCCAATTCAGTCTTGAAAAGATTGAACTTGGCCTCGTCTAGGGGCTTTGTGAATATATCAGCAATCTGCTTGTCCGTGGGGACATAACAGAGAGAGATATCCTTGTTCTCCACGTGCTCCCGAATGAAGTGGTAGCGTACTTCAATATGCTTCGTCCGGCTGTGCGACACCGGATTGTTGGCAATGGCAATTGCACTGGAGGAGTCGCAGTACATTGGAACTTCCTTGAACTGAAGGTTGTAGTCGGCCAACTGATTTCTGATCCAAAGAAGTTGTGCGCAACAGCTTCCTGCCGAGATATACTCTGACTCTGCAGTGGAGGTTGCAACGCAATTTTGTTTCTTGTTGTTCCATGAGATAAGCCTCCTGCCGAGGAATTGACACGTCCCGGAGGTGCTTTTCCTGTCATCCCTGCTCCCTGCAAAATCAGCATCTGAAAAGCCTATTAGCTCGACATCATTGTTCCTCGGGTACCACAAGCCAAGATTAGGAGTACCTTTAAGGTATCTTAGAATTCGCTTTGCAGCGACATAGTGAGATTCCTTAGTGTTCACCTGATATCGGGCACATACACATGTGGAGAACATAATATCCGGTCTACTGGCAGTAAGGTAGAGCAGGGATCCAATGATGCTTCTGTATTTAGTTTCATCGAAAGGTTTACCTTTCTCATCCTTATCCAGAGACATGGTGGATCCCATTGGAGTCCTCATAGAGGTTGCACTCTCCATACCGAATTTCTTAAGGAGTTCATTTGTGAACTTCGTCTGAGAGATGAAGATTCCATCCTCAGACTGTTTTACTTGAAGGCCTAAGAAATACTTGAGCTCTCCCATACTGCTCATTTCAAACTTTCCTTGCATAAGTTTGGAAAACTTTTTGCAAAGATTGTTGTCCGTTGAGCCGAATATTATGTCATCGACATAGATTTGCACCAGCAAAATCTTGCCTTTGACTTCCCTGAGAAACAATGTTTTATCTATTTTGCCTCTGGAGAACTTGTTCTCAAGAAGAAAACTAGATAAAGTCTCATACCAAGCTCGGGGAGCTTGTTTCAACCCATATAAGGCCTTATTGAGAAAATAAACGTGATTGGGATAAGTAGGATCGACAAAACCTGGGGGTTGAGCGACGTATACTTCCTCTTTCAGTTCTCCGTTCAGGAATGCCGATTTTACATCCATTTGGTAGACAGTGAATCCTTTGTGTGAAGCATATGCCAGGAACAACCGGATTGCCTCGAGCCTTGCGACTGGTGCGAAGGTTTGGTCGAAGTCAATCCCTTCCTCCTGTCTGTAGCCTTGAGCCACCAGCCTGGCCTTGTTCTTTATGATGACACCACGTTCATCCAGCTTGTTTCTGAAAATCCACTTCGTGCCAATGACATTCTGCTTGTATGGTCTGGGAACCAGCGTCCAAACCTTGCAACGTTCGAATTGATGTAGTTCCTCTTGCATGGCCAGAATCCATGCCGCATCTTTGTTCGCCTCATCGAACTTCTTTGGCTCAACCTGAGACAGGAAGCTGAGATGCAGTACTTCGTTAGTTGTACCTCTTCGAGTTCTGACACCTACACGAGGATCTCCGATGATCTGTTCTCTAGGATGATCCCTCGCATGACGGAGCTCTAGAAGTCTGGCGTCGGGAGCTTCAGCTACTTCTTGTGCTTCTCGTTCTTCTAAAAGATTTGTTCCATCTTGATCTTCAACATTTTCAGATGACGTGGAGGTGGAAACTTTGACGTACTTGGGTGCGTCATCTTTAGGGGTCTCATCCAGATTCAGCTGGTCAAGTCTAACACCTGCATCTTCAAGAATACAACTGGAAGAATTGCTGTTAAGCAAGCTTCCTTCATCAAATACAACATTTATTGATTCTTCTACCACTAAGGTTTTCTTATTGAAGACCCTATATGCCCGACTATGGGAACTATATCCCATGAATATGCCTTCGAAGCATTTTTCACCGAATTTAGTACGCGGATACTTCCCATTATTTAGTACATAGCATCTGCACCCAAAGATCCTTAAGTAGGACATGGTTGGTTTCCTGCCTTTCAGTAGCTCGTAGGGCGTCTTACGATGATGTTTGTTGATCAACGCTCGGTTTTGTACATGACATGCCGTATTGACACCCTCTGCCCAGAAGTATTCCGGGAGAGAAGCATCTTTTAACATAGTCGTGCAGGCCTCAATGAGAGTTCTATTTCTCCTCTCCGCAACTCCATTTTGCTGAGGAGTGCGCGGGGAGGAAAACTCATGAAAGATACCATGTTCTTCACAAAATTCTGTCATAGCACCAGATTCGAATTCTGTTCCATGGTCACTTCGGATTTTGACCACGGAGCAGTTAAATTCGTTCTGAACCTGCTTGACAAAATTAGTGAAGATGTCAAAAGTATCTGACTTTCATTTTAAAAAGAACACCCATGTAAACCGTGAGTGATCATCAACTATCACTAGCGTATATGACTTGCCTCCCAAGCTATGAACTTGCATTGGGCCAAACAAGTCCATATGTAGCAGGTAAAGACATCGGGAAGAGTCTTTGTCTGCAATGCTCCTAAAGGTAGCCCGGGTCTGTTTGCCCATCTGACATGCATGACAGGGGCTATCCTTGATGCACTTGATACTGGGAGCATCTCTTACTAAATTCTTAGAAAATAGCATACTAATTGTCTTATAATTAATATGTGCCAATCTCTTGTGCCACTGTTCACAAAGAGAAGCACTGCCTGTTGCCACAAGGCATACGGGGGTAGATGAATCTATACTAAGAAAATCTAAGCAGAAGATATTTCTGCTCCTAATGCCTGATAATACCGTCTCAGAGGAGGTACGTGAAATTATCAGACATTTATCCTTGCAGAACTTAACGTCATAACCTTTATCACATAACTGACTTACACTGATCAGGTTATGGTTTAACCCTTCAACATAAGCCACGTCGGTGATAGAGATTATACCGTTGGAAATCATACCATAACCTCTGGTGACTCCTCGATCTGACCCTCCAAAGATGACTTTGGGTCCATTCTCGACTGGAGTGTAATCACGCAGCAGGCTTCTTGTCCCGGTCATATGCCGGGAGCATCCACTGTCCAAATACCAGATTGGCGTTTTGGTGGCCTTTGTACATTCCTGCAAAACAAAATTAATTTGCCTTAGGAACCCAATCGAACTTGGGTCCTAGATTCCTGGTTAGCACACTCCCCCTCGGTTGGTTAACCCTACGAGTGGTCGGTCTCGCATTGTTAACATGGGGAGTCTCGTAGTTCCTTGGATTAAACCAGCAATCCACGGCAAAGTGACCGACTTTGCCACAGCACCAACAGTCGAACCTGTTGTATCTCTTCCGAGGCTCCTGCCTTACCCTGGGAACAGCGGGTACAGCTGGGGCCTTGGATCTGGAGGTGGAGGCCTCATGGTGATGGCAGTCACATGACGTTGTCACCTTCTGAATAACAGGCTTGACTTTTGGCGCCTGCTTTCCATTATGGCCGCTAGAGAACGGACCATAACTTCCTATGTGGATCTCCTCATAAGGTGCCTTGAAGGCACTCTCCCCAAAGTTCCGGGGGAAGTTCCAACCTTCATACCGGCTCTTAGGCTTTGCAACCGAGGGCCGGAAATGATGCCCATATGTTGACTCAAAGTCATGTTGGTTGCAAGGAAAGCCAGGCTTTCTGAATGCAACAGGACTAAGAGGAGCCTTCCCCTTTTCATCAGCAGAGGCCTTCTTGGCGGCCTTATTCTTCCTCTGGTTCTTGTTTCTCCGAGATGAAGAACCAGATGCCCCAACATGCCCCAAGCCAGCTCCTTTGGCCTGAGCAGAGAAGGTGTCAACGACTGGAAGCACTGTTTTAGGCATAGAGAAGCTCTGTACGATCTTCCTTTCTGCCGCAAGTAGTTCTTCCAATCTGTTGACTTCCTCCTGCTTGAGATCAAGGAGCTTCAAAGACTCTGAGTGCTTTGAAGTTAGGTCAATGTGCTCCTGTCTGAGAGAGATCAAGCTAGTGACCTCTTCCCTTAGGGATACACACTCACCCTTAAGGAATCTTACTTCCTTCTTCTCAGCCTTCAGTCTCTTGCGGCACTCGTCAAAAGTGTTGAGCAGAAGCTCATACTTGTCGAGGAGCTCAGCTTCACGGGCCGAAGGGCCATCCTCAGGTTCATCATCCTGAGACTCAGGATCAGAGTCGGAATCGGAAAGAGGGGTGTGAGTTTTTACCTTCCCAGTGAATGGGGGGCATTCTCCTTCTGAGTCCGATCGACCCACCAGCCCGAAGTAGGCTTCTTCATCATCACTGGAGTCTGAAGAATCAGACTCACTTAGTGTCTTTGGCCTTCTGGCGATATAGCTCCGCTCCTTCTTCTTATCTCTGGAGGATATGAGCTCCTCTCCTTTCCCTTTATCTCTTTTGCTTTGATGGCAGTCGGCCACAACGTGACCTGGCTTATTGCATCCAAAGCAAATAATATCAGAAGAACGGTGTTTGTTAGGTTTAGATGCATACCTGTCAGAAGAGTAGTTTTTCTTCTGATGTCTGGAAGAGGAGCCGTCTCTCTTTCTTTGATTCCTCATCTTGAGGAATTTCTTGAACTCTCGAGTGATGAGGGAGAAATCCTCTTCCGACAGTTCTGAGCTGGAGGAGCATGGATCGGAGTCCTCCTCTTCTTCCTTATTTCTAGCACGGTAGGACACCGCACCCTTCCCTTTTCTGGAGTGACTGGCTTTTAGGGCCACAGTCTTTTCTTTTGCAGCAGCCTTCTCTGCTTCTTCCTCTGCCTTCCTGGTGTTCAGCTGAAGTTCATAGGACATCAGCTTCCCGAACAGGATTTGAGGATCAGTTTCTGCTAGTCTGCCAAATTCTCTGATGGCGCAGATCTTTGTGTCCCATTCCTTAGTCAGGGACCTAAGGAATTTGTCATTGAGTTCACCATTGGTGAACACTCTTCCATAGCCCTTGAGGGCGTTGACAATCTTCAGGAAGTTCTCGTATGTGACTCCGATCTCTTCCTTAGGCCCTTGCCGGAAAGCCTCATACTTCAGGTTCAGGAGGGATCTCCGATCATCCCTTACTTCATCTGTGCCCTCCATCAGAATGATCAGACACTGCCATATCTCCTGAGCTGTCTTGCAGTTGCTGAAGTTTTGCATCATCGAGTCATCAACTGCACTGACCAGGATGTTTCTAGCCTTCATGTCAAGGCCCACTAGAACCATCTCATCCTTGTCCATTTCAGAGAGTGTTTTCGGCACTTTCTTGGTGGGATCAATGGTGGAGGCCTTAGTGGGGACATAAGGTCCCTCCAGCACGATCATGAACAGTCGAGGGTCCACTGCTTCCATGTAGAACCTGATTCTTTCCTTCCAGATAGGAAAGTTGAGTCTGTTGCATACTGGGATTTTGCCGGAGTACTTGAGTCCGTCCATGGTAGATGTATGTCTCCTTGTTGACACTAGTGGCAGGATTCACCTCAAGGTGTTAGCCTTTTTGTTGAGGAACCTCGCTTTGATACCACTTGAAAGTCCACCTAGTGTCGGCTATGTGCACCTATGGGGGGGGAATAGGTGACGTGTGGTTCTTTTGCGGAATTCACAGATGTACCTGCACAATAAAAGCAACAAACACAGAACACAGAATACACAGCAAATTTATAGTGGTTCCCCGACTTGGGTACATCCACTTTCCCCCTTCGACCTATCTCCCCAACAAGGGACGACTCGGTCACTTCTCCAACGGGATTGAAATCCAATCCCTTCACTAACGGAAGGAGCCCTTCCACACGTGAGAGTCAACACTCCCACAAATCGGGTTGCACCCAACCCTTACACCGCGGAACAAAAGTTCCTTTACAATAAAATAAAAGTAGAATGTACACGTGATACAAACTTCTCTTGGAGACACCGGTGTTCCTCTTTGGTCGACGACGTGTTCTTGAAGTCGATGAAGAGTCTACGACCTTGGTCTTGCTTGGAGAAGATCTCCCCGGAACCGGCGGCGGCACACGAGCGGCGGCTAGCTTCGGGATCGGCGGCTATGAAGAAGAGCAGCTGCTGAACTTGGAGATCCAAACTTCGTTGCGAAGCAAGCTCGGTCTACCAACGGTCACACGAGGATCGGTCGTCTCGATCGATTCGGATGGGAAGTGTTTCCGATCAACAAATCGAGAGACAAGGGATCTCTGGATAGACGCGTGAGACTCGAGCCTTGCTAAGCTACTGTCGCCGGAGATAGGGAAGAAGATCTATCGGTGGCGACGGACTTGCGCGAGCGGCGACGGAGGCGGCGGAAGGATTTCGCGATTTTAGGGTTTCCGTGAGCTCGCGTATTTTTCTGTGTGTTATTACTGTTCAAGATACCCAGGTATTTATACTGTAGCTACCCCCAATAAGACCGTTTGTGGGACCCACAGAGATAGTCCCCAAATCCCGGTCCAGATTTTAAACAGCGGCAGAATCCGGTTCAGGGAATAAGCTGAGAAAACGCCAAGTCAAAATCGGCGAGAATCGCAGACGATTCTCGACGAATCGGCGAGAATCACCAAGTGATTCTCGACGATTCGTCGAGAGTCGTTTGTGATTCTCGTCGAATCTCTTGTCGATTCTCAACGAATTGGACTTTGTGTTCATGGGCTGCTTGACCACTGGTTCGGCGGGAATTACAAGTGATTCTCGCCGAATCTTACTTGGCACCATTTTGAGATGGCCAGAAGAAGTCGGCGAGAATCACTGATGATTCTCGTCGATTCGGCGAGAATCACCAAGTGATTCTCGCCGATTCGGCGAGAATCACTTGGTGATTCTCGTCGAATTTGCCTTGGGCGATTTTTCGTCTTCCACCTAGGAGCTGCTCCTTGACCCTCCATGCTCCTTGTCTTCTCTTGCATATGAGCGGCCCTGTGCTTGAAAATAAGTGCACTCCAATAGAGAGAGTACACGTAGGCCAACACACTGATCTGCTCAACGAGGGATTACGTCGTGCAGACCCGTGTATATTGACCTACTGCACCCTGACATTGGTGTGCACTTAGCGTGGAAAAACTACAAGCACAACTAGAAAAGGTTTATCAAATACATAGTCTATTCACCTTAGCTTGTCCAGGAGCTTCGTCAAATCAGGTACATTGTGGATACAATACCCAACAATAACCCATATAGAATCATGCCCAGAGTGGGAGCGAGGCAATCCGTATACAAAGTCCATAGCAACGTCCTCAAACTTCCACTCTGGAACTGGCAGTGGCTGTAGTAAACCTCCCGGGCTCTTGCATTCTGCCTTCACACGCTGGCAGGTCTCACAATGGGTCACAAAATCCGTGATCTCCCTCTTCATCCCGGGCCAATACATAGACCTCCGCAAATCTGCCCACATCTTGGTGATGCCGGGGTGCACTGAATATCTCGAGCAATGTGCCTCTCTGAGTATGTCCTCCCGGATACTGCCTCCTGCTGGTATGTAGATGTGCCCACGGAACCGAAGAAGATCATCCTGTAGCGTGTAGTCCTCGACCTTGCCCCTCTCTAGGACACTGAAAATCGGCTGTAACGCAGCATCCAGCCTCTGATGTGCTCGGATGCGCTCCTGTATATCATCGCCACTGATCACTGAGCTCAAATACTCTCTATATACAACTGGCTCGGTCTCGGACACCATGGTAATGTGCATGTCCTCCATCATCTGTAGCAGCTCTATAGACATCAATCGGGGCTCCGGTCCAGAAGTGCCGGCCCTCCTGCTCAAAGCATCCGCAACCGTGTTCGCTTTCCCCGGGTGATAGTGGATCTTGCAGTCATAATCGCAGAGGAACTCCAACCATCTCCTCTGTCTCAGGTTTAGGTCCTTCTGTGTATCGATATACTTGAGATTCTTGTGATCCGAAAAGATGTCACAATGAATCCCGTATAAATAATGTCTCCATATCTTCAGGGCGAAAACCACAGCACCGAGCTCTAGGTCATGTACTGGATAGTTATGCTCATGCTTCTTCAACTGTCTCGAAGCATAAGCAATAACATGTCCATGCTGCATCAGGACTGCACCCATCCCCTGATAAGAGGCGTCCGTGTAGATCTGAAATCCTTCGCTCCCGGATGGAAGCGCAAGAATGGGGGATGAGATGAGGCGGTCCTTCAGCTCCTGAAAAGCCGTCTCACACCGCTCTGACCAAACAAAATCTGTGTCCTTCTTCGTCAAGGACGTGAGGGGGAGTGCTATCCTCATGTCCTGCCTCCTCGACGTGCTGGTGCTCCATCTCCATGGCCTCCTAAAAATAGTTGGTCACCGACCATTAGTCAAAAAGACTAAGTCGTTTCCTCCGCGCCTCGCCCCGCAGCTCCTAGGCACCGAGCGGGAGGACGAAGCGGAGGACAACAAAAAGGGTAGCAAGGTGGAAGCAGGTGACAATATCTAACTAGAGTTGTAATAAGTAATGTAATTCTACTCTAGCAGTTCTAAGTACGGTACAAGTAATAAGTAAGAGCGGTGCAGTTCCAGAGTGGAAGTTTGAGGACGTTGCTATGGACTTTGTACACGGATTGCCTCACTCCCACTCTGGGCATGATTCTATATGGGTTATAGTGGACAGATTGACCAAGGTAGCGCGGTTTATCCCAGTTCGAAAGGATGCCCCAGTTGCAGTTCTGGTGAGATTATTTGTGGAGCAGTACGTCAGATATCATGGCATCCCTAGGACTATTGTGTCGGACCGTGATGGTCGGTTCACCTCGAGCGAGTGGAGGGTCGTGCATGCTTACTTGGGATCTCGGCTTACCTTTACTACCGCCTTCCACCCGCAGACCGACGGACAGACCGAGCGGACCATCCGGACCATGGAGGACCTGCTCAGATTATGCATATTGGATACGGGGAAGCCTTGGGAGAGGTTGCTACCATTGATTGAGTTCTCGTATAATAACAGCCACCAGGCGAGCATCAGGATGGCTCCATACGAGGCACTTTATGGGAGGAGATGCCGGACACTGCTATCATGGGTTCAGGATGTGGATACCAGGGCTCTTGGATCTGATTATATAGAAGACACTGAGGCTCAGATTCGATTGATCGGAGATCGGCTACTAGAGGCCCAGAGCAGACAAGCAAAGTATTATGATGCTCGGCACCGAAAGGTGGAGTTCCAGGTTGGAGACACGGTATTCTTGAAGATACGTCCAGTACACGGTGTCTCTCGGGTACGAAGGGACAAGAAGCTCAGTCCACGATACATGGGGACATACCTGATCCTGGAGCGGATCGGCACCCTGGCTTACCGACTGCAGCTGCCACCGGAGTTGGGTGCATTACATGGCGTCTTCCATGTCTCTTCCTTGCGAAGAGCTCTCCTTCGGCCGGAGCAGCACATTACTACTACAGCCGGACCGGTAGAGCCTGACAGATCAGTGAGATTGGAGCCGATCCGGATTGACGATACAGCCATCCGAGTGTTGCGGAAGAAGAAGGTCCCTCTTGTGAAGGTGCTGTGGTCCAACCATGGACGGGAGGAGCACACTTGGGAGCCGAGGGATCTGATGCTGGAGCAACACCCGGAGCTATTCGCATCAGGTACATTTAAGTCATGTCTTTATATTTCTTGATGATTCTTGCAAATAGAACCCCGTAGACCCGAACTTAAATTTCGGGGACGAAATTATTTTCTTGTTTATTGGAATTTGTAACATCTCATGTTACTTCTGGACCCCTCAACTTAGATTGGGTTAGGCATGGGGTGAGATTTAAGGAGATCAACTAGGTTTGACCCTAGGTAGTGGGTGGTGGCCATGTGGGGCTCACTATAAGACCATAGTCAAACTAGGTCAAACTAGCCTAAGTGGGGACCCTAGCCACACCATGACCCCACCACATTGCCCTAACCCTAAAGACAATCCAAGTGGACCCTAGGGTATGTCACTGGGTCAATATTTTGACCCCAAATGACCAAAGTCAACCTTGGGCTTAATTTGGTCAAACCCACACTCATAGGCCTAATTAACCTAAGTGGGGCACCCCCTTGACCCAAACCAAGTTGGGTGGTGCCACTAGACCCATTTCCACCAAGTAGGGTCAGTCCACCCACCATGGTTGACCAAGTCAACTCCCCAAGTCAACAAGTCAACAAATTGACCTAAAGGGTGAAATGAAGGCCAAGCCATTTCCCCTTGGACCAAGCCCACCAAAATTGGCCCATAGTCAGCTCAAGTGAACAAGACCAGTCCTACCCCTCTAAATCAGGAGAGAGAATACATGCAAGGGGGTAAAATTGGGATTTTTAGGAGAAGAGGAGAGAGAAAGGGAAATGAAGGAAATGGTGGCCACATGGCCACCCCATCAGTTAGTTTTGGCTGCCCAAAACCAGGTGGCCGACCTCCCCTCTCCATTTCCAGCAGAAGACCAAGGCTGTGAGCCACTTGGCAGCTGGGCGGAGCAAACCAAGCTCAAACCGAGCTCACATAGGAAACACCTCCCCATATACTCCATCTCAGTCCAAATAGACCTCACCAACAGCTTCAGGAGACAGAAGGGAGTGGAATTCGACTGCTTAATCATGGAGAATGGTGGAGAATTGATTTTTCGGGGTGGAGCTCGCCGGCGCACCACCACCACGGCAAACCGCCGCCTGACCCGCAGCCAAGCCCCAATTCAGGTGCGTTTCGCCTCGCCTCTTCCCGTACTAGGTTTCTAGATCAATCTAGGGAGATATCGGGCTCAATCGAGCCCGATGCCATGTGAGAAAATTGAGAAAATCGAGCATTTCTCTTCTTGCTCGGGTTCGCCGGAGGAGCCAACTCCGGCGGCCCCACCGCCGGGAAACGCTAGCCCCCACCTTAACGAAGGTGGTGGCGATATCCGCCGGCGGTGGTGGTGGCTCAGCTGGCCGAAAAATGCCAGCCAACATCGTCCAGGAAGAAACAATCGTGGCCGTCAAACCATCGGGGATGATGAACCGATTCCGTCGGTTTAGCTTTAAGATTCGTGCAATAGATTAAATGTTTTAATTTAATATTTGATGAATAGTGAAATATCTGTCACACTTTTTCAGCCACCTTGCATGTTAAATTTAGGCCTCTTAGAAGCATTTACAGAACTTAGTCTCTTAATGCAAAATGTATCCAAGGGTCATATCTTTAATTTACCACCCTAAACATGTAATTTGGTGTAGTGTACAGTCCTGTAGGACATTTCTCCTAGGACTGGTCCTAGAGTAGGGCAGAAATTAAATTGGATGCCCAAGTCAAACCATTAGTCACCATGGACCCAAATTTTGGTCACATGCATTATTAAGGCATACTTAGCCCCTGCCAAAACTTAGGAATTTTTAGAGAAGAGTTTCCTATAGTTTTTGCTAAAATATCAAAATACTAATAAATGAAATATAAGGAGTTCTACTCCTCCCCATGGCCCCAAATCTTGGTGGTAGGTCAGTGGGGTCATCCTTGGTGCTTGATAAAATTTTCAGCACTTTGGGTTTACTGCATGTTGGAGAATCCACTTGCATGTGCTAGCCTATGTTATGCCTTGGTGTGCAAATAGCAAAAATACAAATTTGGTGTATTTAGCCCAATGGTGACATGCAAAGGTCTTGGAATTATTTACAGTGGTTCATTAGGGTAAATTTAATCCCTCAAATTAATAATGGAATTTTTGGAATCAAAAATTCAATTTATTGGAATTTATTTTAAATATAGCTATTTTGGAAATAAAATTGGAAAATAGGATTTTCTCAAGTACAAATCGAACAATTTTGCCAAGGCATAGATAATGTCACATTTGACTTAGGAAAAATATGATTCCTTTGTTTTGAAGAACTTTTGTAGTAGACATCTTAAATTGCCCATTTTACCCTTATTTTATTAATTCTTGAAATAGTGGATATATACCTCTGAAAAATTTGGAATTTATTCTACAGCTCTAAAATGGTATTATTAGTTTTTTATGAATTTCTCAGAATTAATGGATGCATTGTTGTATGTTAAATTAATACAATGGCATTTTGGTAAATATGTTATAATGGAATTCTTATAGGCCATTTCACAATAAATGTTGATGATACTTTGCCAATAGTCATAAATTAGTGTCCTAAAAGTTCTGTAATTTTCCTGGAATTTTTGAGTACATAATGCCTATGCTTCATTTGGAAAATGGAATTTGTGTGGAATTGATATTAAATAGGAAATGGGAATAAATAATTTAAGACAAATTATGAAACTCTGTAGGAAGTAATATTTTGTCAATATACATCTCAGGAAAAATTTCCTAGGTCAGTGGATACTTAATCATACTACTTCATGTGTAAAATGACCTAGTGTTTAAATTAAAAGATTTAATTAAAGGACTAATTGGCCGAGAAAAATTATGAGAATTTATAGGGTAGTTCCCCTAGTCTATACCACCCTAGGATAAATATTTAGAGGCAAGATGCCTTAAGGATTGGAAGATCACATTTTTAGGGTAACCATAGGACATGGTCTGCATATAACACAATTAGGTCTTGCCTTAGGGGTTACCAGGGGATTGATTATCGGCAGAAGTAAGAGAGTTCAACATGAGTAACCCTGGTGGGTAGAGTTGTCTTAGTGAGGGATCAAAAGTGCAAGTCTTAGTTAGCAACCGGAGTGGGATCGGTGGAAATCCGTCGGCTTCCCGGTAACGCCTTAAGTCACTAGGGTTGTACTAGAGAAATAAGGAGAGCTGGGGAGATACTTGGGTAGCCATCAACTAAAATAAATATCCTTGCGAAAGGGAACGCTGGGCGTAATCCCAACACAGTTCCTAGTGCCCCTTGAGAGCCCTTCACAGGGAATACTGGGGGCAGTCCTGTGATTAACCTTAAATCTCTAAGTATAATAAACCGTAGACAAGAGTAGTTTAATAGGTTAGGACATTGTTGTACCTTCTCGCCCGTGTAGGGTTAGAGAGATTCATGATATATGCTCACCCATTTAGGGTTGGAGGGAGTTGGTATAAAGGCACTGATGTGCGATCTCACCCGTTTGGGGTTGGAGGGAGTTGGTATAAAGGCACTGATGGGCGATCTCACCCGTTTGGGGTTTGAGGGAGTTGGTACAAAGGCACTAATGTGCGATCTCACCCGGGTTTGGGTTTGAGGGATTCAGGACGGGTTTTGGTCCTGCGAGCGGGAGGCTCGGTATGAATTACTTGCATGTGCATAAATATCGTGGCGGGGCATGCAGTACTGGCCGTTCGTCACACCGATGGCAGTACGGTGCACCAGGCGGTTGTGAGAGTTAGAGGGGCCAGTGGGTTGTTTTTGCACTGCGGTCTGGAGGATGATCCCCGATAACACACATCCGACCCAACAAGACTGACGGGTTTGTCAGCAAAGTACGTAAGCGAGACTCTAGAGTGCACCTTGGACGTGTACAGAGGCGTATGAGAGGGGTCTAAGGCTTGGTAGTGTGTATACCGGTCTAGAAGCGGAGACGCCCGCTCCGCTGCTGCCGTAGCCACAGCGGTGGTACCTGAGAGTGATGCTAGCTCTCAAAAAGTGGGAACTAAAGGTCTGTGATCACAGAGTCGTTGTGCGTGAGTTGCACTTGCCTGCGCATAAAATTGCATCATATCATTCATTTATATTAGGTCATACGCTTCATAGATCCTTATCATATAAATTAGTATGGGCTCTTTTATATGATAAGTTAAATTTCCTGGAAACCCTAACTTATATATTTGTATGGGAATTTATATAAGTTAGGGTACGTTTGTGATGATAGCATAGTGGTAGTTTAGTTTATAACGGTCCAGGCCCATCCCATGAGAACCCGCTGGCACCGCCGGCCTACCAGGGTCCAGACCCGGGCCCACCACTGGTAGTCAGCCTTTCACATTCAAGCCTGCAGGCCATGCACCCCAACCCCTCTCCGGCCTGTTTATCAGCACGGTAGGTTGTTGCCACTAGGTCTCGAACCCAGGACCTTGATAAGAGAGCTTTCCACCACTCTCTCATCACCAACTGACCCTAAACCCTAAACCCTAAACCCTAAATTAACCTAAGTGGGGCACCCCCTTGACCCAAACCAAGTTGGGTGGTGCCACTAGACCCATTTCCACCAAGTAGGGTCAGTCCACCCACCATGGTTGACCAAGTCAACTCCCCAAGTCAACAAATTGACCTAAAGGGTGAAATGAAGGCCAAGCCATTTCCCCTTGGACCAAGCCCACCAAAATTGGCCCATAGTCAGCCCAAGTGAACAAGACCAGTCCTACCCCTCTAAATCAGGAGAGAGAATACATGCAAGGGGGTAAAATTGGGATTTTTAGGAGAAGAGGAGAGAGAAAGGGAAATGAAGGAAATGGTGGCCACATGACCACCCCATCAGTTAGTTTTGGCTGCCCAAAACCAAGTGGCCGACCTCCCCTCTCCATTTGCAGCAGAAAACCAGGGCTGTGAGCCACTTGGCAGCTGGGTGGAGCAAACCAAGCTCAAACCGAGCTCACATAGGAAACACCTCCCCATATACTCCACCTCAGTCCAAATAGACCTCACCAACAGCTTCAGGAGACAGAAGGGAGTGGAATTCGACTGCTTAATCATGGAGAATGGTGGAGAATTGAGTTTTCGGGGTGGAGCTCGCCGGCGCACCACCACCACGACAAACCGCCGCCTGACCCGCAGCCAAGCCCCAATTCAGGTGCGTTTCGCCTCGCCTCTTCCCGTACTAGGTTTCTAGATCAATCTAGGGAGATATCGGGCTCAATCGAGCCCGATGCCATGTGAGAAAATGGAGAAAATCGAGCATTTCTCTTCTTGCTCGGGTTCGCCAGAGGAGCCAACTCCGGCGGCCCCACCGCCGGGAAATGCTAGCCCCCACCTTAACGAAGGTGGTGGCGATATCCGTCGGCGGTGGTGGTGGCTCAGCTGGCCGGAAAATGCCAGCCAACATCGTCCAGGAAGAAACAATTGTGGCCGTCAAACCATCGGGGACGATGAACCGATTCCGTCGGTTTAGCTTTAAGATTCGTGCAATAGATTAAATGTTTTAATTTAATATTTGATGAATAGTGAGATATCTGTCACACTTTTTCAGCCACTTTGCATGTTAAATTTAGGCCTCTTAGAAACATTTACAGAACTTAGTCTCTTAATGCAAAATGTAGCCAAGGGTCATATCTTTAATTTACCACCCTAAACATGTAATTTGGTGTAGTGTACAGTCCTGTAGGACATTTCTCCTAGGACTGGTCCTAGAGTAGGGCAGAAATTAAATTGGATGCCCAGGTCAAACCATTAGTCACCATGGACCCATATTTTGGTCACATGCATTATTAAGGCATACTTAGCCCCTGCCAAAACTTGGGAATTTTTAGAGAAACGTTTCCTATAGTTTTTGCTAAAATATCAAAATACTAATAAATGAAATATAAGGAGTTCTACTCCTCCCCATGGCCCCAAATCTTGGTGGTAGGTCAGTGGGGTCATCCTTGGTGCTTGATAAAATTTTCAGCACCTTGGGTACAATGCATGTTGGAGAATCCACTTGCATGTGCTAGCCTATGTTATGCCTTGGTGTGCAAATAGCAAAAATGCAAATTTGGTGTATTTAGCCCAATGGTGACATGCAAAGGTCTTGGAATTATTTATAGTGGTTCATTAGGGTAAATTTCATACCTCAAATTAATAATGGAATTTTTGGAATCAAAAATTCCATTTATTGGAATTTATTTTAAATATAGCTATTTTGGAAATAAAATTAGAAAATAGGATTTTCTCAAGTACAAATACAAATATTTTGCCAAGGCATAGATAATGTCACATTTGACTTAGGAAAAATATGATTCCTCTGTTTTGAAGAACGTTTGGAGTAGACATCTTAAATTGCCCATTTTACCCTTATTTTATTAATTCTTGAAATAGTGGATATATACCTCTGAAAAATTTGGAATTTATTCTAATGCTCTAAAATGGTATTATTAGTTTTGTATGAATTTCTCAGAATTAATGGATGCATTGTTGTATGTTAAATTAATACAATGGCATTTTGGTAAATATGTTATAATGGAATTCTTATAGGCCATTTCACAATAAATGTTGATGATACTGTGCCAATAGTCATAAATTAGTGTCCTAAAAGTTCTGTAATTTTCCTGGAATGTTTGAGTACATAATGCCTATGCTTCATTTGGAAAATGGAATTTGTGTGGAATTGATATTAAATAGGAAATGAGAATAAATAATTTAAGGAAAATTATGAAAATCTGTAGGCAGCAATATTTTATCAATATACATCTCAGGAAAAATTTCCTAGGTCAGTGGATACATAATCATACTACTTCATGTGTAAAATGACCTAGTGTTTAAATTAAAAGATTTAATTAAAGGACTAATTGGCCGAGAAAAATTATGAGAATTTATAGGGTAGTTCCCCTAGTCTATACCACCCTAGGATAAATATTTAGAGGCAAGATGCCTTAAGGATTGGAAGATCACATTTTTAGGGTAACCATAGGACATGGTCTGCATATAACACAATTAGGTCTTGCCTTAGGGGTTACCAGGGGATTGATTATCGGCAGAAGTAAGAGAGTTCAACATGAGTAACCCTGGTGGGTAGATTTGTCTTAGTGAGGGATCAAAAGTGCAAGTCTTAGTTAGCAATTGGAGTGGGATCGGCGGGAGAACGTCGGCATCCCGGCAAAACCTTAAGTCACTAGGGTTTGAAAGTCCACCTAGTGTCGGCTATGTGCACCTATGGGGGGGGAATAGGTGATGTGTGGTTCTTTTGCGGAATTTACAGATGTACCTGCACAATAAAAACAACAAACACAGCACACAGAAAACACAGCAAATTTATAGTGGTTCCCCGACTTGGGTACATCCACTTTCCCCCTTCGACCTATCTCCCAACAAGGGACGACTCGGTCACTTCACCAACGGGATTGAAATCCAATCCCTTCACTAACGGAAGGAGCCCTTCCACACGTGAGAGTCAACACTCCCACAAAGCGGGTTGCACCCAACCCTTACAACTCGGAACAAAAGTTCCTTTACAACGAAATGAAAATGTAGAATGTACACGTGATACAAACTTCTTTTGGAGACTACGGTGTTCCTCTTTGTTCGACGACGTGCTCTTGAAGTCGATGAAGAGTCTACGACCTTGGTCTCTCTTGGAGAAGATCTCCCCGGAACCGGCGGCGGCACACGAGCGGCGGCTAGCTTCGGGATCGGCGGCTACGATGAAGAGTGGCTGTAGAACTTGGAGATCTAAACTTCGTAGCGAAACAAGCTAGGTCTACCAACGGTCACTCTAGGATCAGTCGTCTCGATCGATTCGGACGGGGGAGTTTTTCCCGGTCAACAAATCGAGAGACAAGAGATCTCCGGATAGACGCGTGAGACTCAAGCCTTGCTAAGCTTCTGTCACCAGAGATCGGGAAGAAGATCGATCAGCGGTGGCGACAACTTGACGCGAGCGGCGGCGGCGGAGCGGAGCGATTTCGCGAATTTAGGGTTACGTGCTCGGCCTCTTTCTCCGTGTTTTTACTGTTCAAAAGTACCTGAGTATAAATACTATAGGATTCTCAAATATGACCGTTTGTGGGACCCACAAATGAAATCCCCAAAATCCGGTTCAAACAAATCCAGAATCAGAATCCGGTTCAGCAGCATTCTGAGAAAACGCCAAGTAAAAATCGGTGAGAATCGTTTGTGATTCTCGTCGAATCACTTGTCGATTCTCAACGATTTGGACTTTGTATTCATGGGCTGCTTGACCACTGGTTCGGCGGGAATTACAAGTAATTCTCGTCGAATCTTACTTGGCACCCTATTGAGATGGCCAGAAGGAGTCGGCGAGAATCACTGATGATTCTCGTCGATTCGGCGAGAATCACTTAGTGATTCTCGCCGATTCGGAGAGAATCACTTGGTGATTCTCGTCGAATTTGCCGTGGACGATTTTTCGTCTTCCACCTAGGAGCTGCTCCTTGATCCTCCATGCTCCTTGTCTTCTCTTGCATATGAGCGGCCCTGTACTTGAAAGTAAGTGCACTCCAATAGAGAGAGTACACATAGGCCAACACACTGATCTGCTCAACGAGGGATTACGTCGTGCAGACCCGTGGATATTGACCTACTGCACCCTGACATTGGTGTGCCCTTAGCGTGGAGAGACTACAAGTACAACTTGAAAGAGTTTATCAAATACATTGTGAATTCATCTTAGCTTGACAGGGGGCTTCCTCAAATCTAGGTAATCGTGGATACAATACCCAACAATCTCCCCCTATTTGACGAAGCCAAAACCCTACTAGCTAAGATGAATAACACCTATCGAATAATAATTATAGCATTAAAAAAAAATTAATTATGCAACACAAGGTAATAAATGCAATCAGAACAGGACTTGAGTCATTCCCACATTCAAGAATATATATATATATACCAAGAGAAATATATTCACCTATAAGTCAGAATTGTTCACACGACAGTAATAATTGTTAAATGTTCTTAATACACCGTGACCAGCTATAAAATAATGACTATTTGTCCTTAGCTCCGTCACCCTTAAGAGTTTGCGCCAAGTACTTTTTGCTCTGCCTTTCCATGTATTCCTTGGGCTTCGGGTAGTACCTAGGAGGAGCAACTTTGTCTAGATCCTTGTTGTTTCTGAAGAAAATGTTGCGTTTCGCTTCAAATGCTTTGTGCGTCTCCCATTCATACTGACTATATGCTTCATTTCGATTTATCTCTCCTCTTTCTTGCAGCCGGAAGGTGTCTAGGATGATGTTCCTTGAGACTGGGCTCCACCTTTCGTTTCTTACATCCTCCTCACTTAGTCTGATCCTCTTTTGAGTTGGTGTCTCCTTTGATGTCCCTTCCTGAACTTTCCTCTTTCCCCTTGCTTTAGCTAAAGCCTCATGGTCAAACATACTTCTCAGCTTAGATTTGGAGATGGCCCTAGCGTCAGCTTCATCAGTGAAAATATCAGCAGCACTTGTACTTACATCCTCAGCAATATGTACTTCCTTAGCAGCCTTAGAAGTCTCAGGAACCTGAACACCGGCAGGTTGGTCAGGTAGGACGACGCCTAACGTGCCCAGTGCCTGTTGTAGCATCCACCAGCAACTCTCATAGACGTATTTGCTTGATTGGGCAAAGTTTGCATCCATGCTCTCTTGGAGCTCAGCCAGCTTAGCGATATACTCCTTCTCCCCCTTTTTGGCTTCGTCAGCAATGCAATTGGCATATGAGTGCAAGGAGTCATCAATGTGCTTAGTTGTCTTGCTGAATTCAGTGACTAGGGCCTGCTGATTTGCATTTAAAGTGACCATGTTGCCATCAAATTTCTGAATATTGTTGGCCACAACGTGTGCGTTCTGATTGACAACAGCCAGAGTATCAGTAGTCTTTTTCAAGCCGGCCATTAACAGTGTGACAGCTTCGCCGGCCGCAGTATACTTTTCTTCAAACTTCTTCTCCATCATATCCAGTTTGTGGTTGATTGCCACCATATTCTTCAGCATGAGATCTTCAGAAGTCTTAATCTCTTGCATCATTGTTTTCTGAGCTTTATCAAAAGAGGTTTTAAGCTCATTCACAATGCCCTGAATTATATGTACAGTGTGAATGGCTAGGTCATCTCGTAGTGGAATACCCGGAGGCACTTCTTGGCCTTGCTCTAGCTCGGCAGCAGAAGCATCAGTAGAGCTGGATACAATCACAGCCTCTATGGGAGGAATGTTGGTGGCCTCATTTACCTCCCCCTCCACTGGTGCAGACTTATCAGTAGGAGGTTCATCAGTATCCGGAGATTCAAACACTTCATGGCCCTCATTTACCTCGTCCTCTCCGTCCTCATCCAAAAACTCATCCATATCAGCATCTTCTTCCACTTCTTGATCAGCAGACTCCAGTGTTTCAGCTTCAGTTCCTTGAGTGTGTCTGTTCAGGACCTCCTCATCCTCCAACCCAGGTTCACTTTCTTCATTAACTTCGGCCACCGCATCCCTGGCCACCTGGGCGATGTCAGATATTATATCCATATGAGAGGGTAGAGTCTCCCCCTCGATTCCTGCAGTCAGGGTATCAGGAATTTCACAGGGGGAGGCTGCGGGAGATACTTCCTCATGCTCTTCTACAGCAGGCTGTCCGATGCGCCGCTCCCATCGATCAAATACAGTAGCATCCATCTTTTTCAAGTAATGGAGAGGGACTCCTTTGCTCATGTCGAATTTGTCTCCGTTGAGCTGGTTGAGATATAGACTGATGATGCGGCCGAAGCTTGGAGTGCCCAGAGTGTCCTTGATCTTTTGAAACAGCAACTCTCCCCAGTTGAACCTCTTTCTGGAGACCACAGCTATGAGAATTTTGAACATATCTCCGGAGATATGATCATGGGAGCCTGGCTTGCAGATGAGTACTTTTCCTATGATGTCAGATAGTAGCTTCCCTTCTTCATTCATCTCTTTTCGCTTTACAGATCGAGTGCCTCTGGGTAGACCGCAGAACAGGAGGGTTCTGGCTTTGTCCTCGTCCTCCATATAGTCTTCCTGCTCCGCACTTGAAAGCTGCAGGTAGCGTGTTAGCTTACTGGCAGACATCTTTACCTTAGTCCCAGCCACCTTGCTCTTGATGATGGAGTCTCTGTCTCGAAGCCTTGCGGTAGAGAAGAACTCCAGCACTTCTTTATCTAAAACTTTGCAAGGATGCTCCAATACGAAGGATAGTCCGGCTTCTTCCAGCATGAGAATGATGTTCCGGAACTCGTCCGAGGCATGAGCAAAACCAGTGCGAACCAGCTCGCAACCAGAAATCAAGCCTGCAGTCGTCCTAGGGGCCATTGAGGATCTAGAAAGAAGCCCGACTCTAAACATTAGTGAACATTCAAAAGGAGAACATCACTTGGGGTTCGGCCTTGGAGCCATTGAGGAGGAGGTTACCTAAGGGCTTACTCGCAGGTGAGTTGACGAGCTTCGGGAAGATCCTCGGTGGAGAGAAGAGTATCCCGTGGGGTGCGGCCTTGCTAGTACCTTGCGGAGAGAAGATGGTCACACACAGCAGCGATTCGACGGCGTCGACAAGAGCGTCGAAGGGCTGCGGGTGTCAGCGAGTTCGCGGAAGTGCCCGTGCGCGAGTCTTGGGGAGTTCTCTTGCGCGAGGGTCGTCGGGTGTGCTCTTGCGCGAGTCGTGAGGAAGGCGAACGGGCGACGACTGTGAGAGGGATTCGGTTTCGGCGGGATTTATATCAGTCGTCGGGATTCTTAAGGAAGCCGAGCGGTCGGCAAGCTCCTTCGGCGGGATTCGACGGGATTTGTCTAATTTGGTGAGATATAAAATGGGTCGGCGGGATTTGGAGTATATATTGATGTTTGTCTTGAAACTTTGGGAAGCATTGCACAATTTTCAAATTCTTCGAGTGTCAAGTTAACACAAGATTAATAAATACATGTTTATTATAACGACAATCTATTTGGATTTGAGCGAGGCTTCTCCAGACACTTTTTGATGTCAATTGTGATTTGTCGAGATTCGCAATGACATATCTTGGTTAACCTTTTATTGATGTGTAATGATTTGCATGCCTCGAGGTAATCTCTCCTTAAAGGTGCACACATATATGATGAGCATAAGTATACTTATACACAAGGATAACAATATATATATATATATATATATTTAATTTGAATGAGGATGCATCATGACACAAGTCCTTGAACTGATCAAAGTTACCTGGGATTTGGAGAGTTATCGTTTTAGTCCCACAGATGGAACATATTAGTAGCTTGAAGTGAGTATGCTCAACAGGTAGCACATCTGTTATTGCAGACGCTTGTTCCAAATAAGCCTTGAGCCACCTACTGTCCAGATCCCATCGTATTTAAAGGGGACCTAGACTACCCTGCAAAACAGAATTACTTTACCTTAGGAACCCAAATCATATTGGGTCCTAGGTTTCTATTAGCATGAGCACGCAACTGCCTTCCTTCAGAAAACCTGTCCGGAAGACTACCCCTGTCCCTAGAACATGGATAACCCCTTGCTGTGGGCATAGAGGGATTGTGCCAACAGTCAATCGCAAAGTGTCCCACTTTGCCGCAGCACCAGCAAGAGTGAATGTTGTATCGCCGTTTTCGACCTGAACAAGTGACTGATGTAGTCACGATCCTAGGTCTAAAAGGGATAGGGCATGTTCTTGTCGCACAAATTCCTCTTCCATCGAGGCATGAGGAAGGGTGAAATGAATGCATGATGTGGGCGTTATGAGGCCGAGAAGGTGGTGCCATTCTTTCAGACATCTTCCTTGCTGGGGCTCCATGAAGCCTGACATCCTGACTTCTATTCTCCCTATCCCGTGTCCTCGAATGGAGAGAATTCCTCTGTGGACTACGACATGCAGATCCACACCTTGTTGTGGCAGTGGCCGTGAATACAAAGGGCTCAGAATGAGCCTTAGGTATTTCCTCATGGGTTGCCATGACGCCTCTTGCACTATGGACGTTTCCACATGGGGACAATTCACCCTTGCAGTGACCACGATTATTCCTGTGGTCATACCTGAAGGCATGATGAGTTGCCTTCCCGCTTGGAGTGGGAGGTCGGAACACCGTTTCCCCATTTCTCCATCCCTGGATAATCCGGGAGATCCACCCGGTTTCTTGTTTTCTCTTTATAACATCAACTTTGGAAAAGTTAGATACTATACGTTTCTCATTTTCTAGACTATTCTCTAGAGTTGAGATCTTAGAGTCCTTGACCTTGTTGGACGCCAATTGGAGAACCAACAAGATCTTCAGTCGAGCAATCTCTCGAGCTTGCTCCTCAGCAAGTAGATTGCTTTCCTGAAGGGCTCTCTTCAGGGAATCAGTATTTTCTGGAGGGGAGCAGTTTCTGTCTTCAGAAAAGTCAAAAGATGTGGGACAGGATGAAGATGATACCTGCTCATCTGTGTTATTGTCATTAGAATCAGTGACCAATGTTTCGTCCTCGTCGGAGTTGCTTTCCTCACTATCTTCTTCAGTCTCTGACAAGGATACTGGAGCTCTGATGCAATCCGAAGGATCCTTGCATTCATCTTCAGAGGTGAGGACTCCCACATACGCTTCATCCTCTGATTGGCAGCATATTTCAGCATTCTCTGACCCCCCCCCCATCAGCTCTGAGATCGTCATCCACAGAGATTTAGCCGTTTTACATTTTTCCAACCTGGAGTGAGAGGCTCCAGACCAGACATCCATAATAATTTGTCGAATCCTCTGGTCCAGTTGGAAAAGTGAGAGTTCCATCTCAGTCATCTTAGCAATGCACATGGGCACTTGGATCCCCGAGTCGGAGGTCTTCATGGGGATAAACGGACCCTCTTCCAGGATGAGGGATGCTCGTGGATCGATGGCATCCAGGTGAAATAATACTCTCATCCTCCAGATGGGATAATAATCCTTTGAGCATGCAGGGAGTTTGAGTGGCAATACGTCATAATCCAGATCCATGCTTCTGACACTGGTGGAAGGATTCTGCTCAAGGTGTTAACATTTTTGAAGAGTAACCTCGCTCTGATACCACTTGAAAGTCCACCTAGTGTCGGCTATGTGCACCTATGGGGGGGGGGGAATAGGTGACGTGTGGTTCTTTTGCGGAATTTACAGATGTACCTGCACAATAAAAACAACAAACACAGCACACAGAAAACACAGCAAATTTATAGTGGTTCCCCGACTTGGGTACATCCACTTTCCCCCTTCGACCTATCTCCCCAACAAGGGATGACTCGGTCACTTCACCAACGGGATTGAAATCCAATCCCTTCACTAACGGAAGGAGCCCTTCCACACGTGAGAGTCAACACTCCCACAAAGCGGGTTGCACCCAACCCTTACAACTCGGAACAAAAGTTCCTTTACAACGAAATGAAAATGTAGAATGTACACGTGATACAAACTTCTTTTGGAGACTACGGTGTTCCTCTTTGTTCGACGACGTGCTCTTGAAGTCGATGAAGAGTCTACGACCTTGGTCTCTCTTGGAGAAGATCTCCCCGGAACCGGCGGCGGCACACGAGCGGCGGCTAGCTTCGGGATCGGCGGCTACGATGAAGAGTGGCTGCAGAACTTGGAGATCTAAACTTCGTAGCGAAACAAGCTAGGTCTACCAACGGTCACTCTAGGATCAGTCGTCTCGATCGATTCGGACGGGGGAGTTTTTACCGGTCAACAAATCGAGAGACAAGAGATCTCCGGATAGACGCGTGAGACTCAAGCCTTGCTAAGCTTCTGTCACCGGAGATCGGGAAGAAGATCGATCAGCGGTGGCGACAACTTGACGCGAGCGGCGGCGGCGGAGCGGAGCGATTTCGCGAATTTAGGGTTACGTGCTCGGCCTCTTTCTCCGTGTTTTTACTGTTCAAAAGTACCTGAGTATAAATACTATAGGATTCTCAAATATGACCGTTTGTGGGACCCACAAATGAAATCCCCAAAATCCGGTTCAAACAAATCCAGAATCAGAATCCGGTTCAGCAGCATTCTGAGAAAACGCCAAGTAAAAATCGGTGAGAATCGCAGATGATTCTCGACGAATCGGCGAGAATCACTAAGTGATTCTCGACGATTCGTCGAGAATCGTTTGTGATTCTCGTCGAATCACTTGTCGATTCTCAACGATTTGGACTTTGTATTCATGGGCTGCTTGACCACTGGTTCGGCGGGAATTACAAGTAATTCTCGTCGAATCTTACTTGGCACCCTATTGAGATGGCCAGAAGGAGTCGGCGAGAATCACTGATGATTCTCGTCGATTCGGCGAGAATCACTTAGTGATTCTCGCCGATTCGGCGAGAATCACTTGGTGATTCTCGTCGAATTTGCCTTGGACGATTTTTCGTCTTCCACCTAGGAGCTGCTCCTTGATCCTCCATGCTCCTTGTCTTCTCTTGCATATGAGCGGCCCTGTACTTGAAAGTAAGTGCACTCCAATAGAGAGAGTACACATAGGCCAACACACTGATCTGCTCAACGAGGGATTACGTCGTGCAGACCCGTGTATATTGACCTACTGCACCCTGACATTGGTGTGCCCTTAGCGTGGAGAGACTGCAAGTACAACTTGAAAGAGTTTATCAAATACATTGTGAATTCATCTTAGCTTGACAGGGGGCTTCCTCAAATCTAGGTAATCGTGGATACAATACCCAACAGGGTTGTATTAGAGCAATAAGGAGAGCTGGGGAGATACATCGGTAGTCATCAACTAAAATAAGTATCCTTGCGAAAGGGAACGCTGGGCGTAATCCCAACACAGTTCCTAGTGCCCCTTGAGAGCCCTTCACAGGGAATACCGGGGGCAGTCCTGGGATTAACCTTAAATCTCTAAGTGTAATAAACCGTAGACAAGAGTAGTTTAATAGGTTAGGACATTGTTATATCTTCTCGCCCATGTAGGGTTAGAGAGATTCATGATATATGCTCACCCGTTTAGGGTTGGAGGGAGTTGGTATAAAGGCACTGATGTGCGATCTCACCCGGGTTTGGGTTTGAGAGATTCAGGACGGGTTTTGGTCCTGCGAGCGGGAGGCTCGGTATGAATTACCTGCATGTGCATAAATATCGTGGCGGGGCATGCGGTACTGGCCATTCGTCACACCGATGGCAGTACGGTGCACCAGGCGGTTGTGAGAGTTAGAAGGGCCAGTGGGTGGTTTTACACTGCGGTCTGGAGGACGATCCCCGATAACGTGTAACGCCCCGAAACTCAAAGGAGCAAAGGGGGACGTTTTGGGCCAGTTTGGGTTCTGGCAGCAGGCACACGGCCTGGGACATGGGCGTGTCCCAGGGCGTGTCAAGCGTGTGTCGACACTTAGCCGCGAAGTCGTCGAGTTATACTCGACGATTCGTCGAGAATTGGCACACGGCCTGCGACATGGGCGTGTCGACCCGTGTCGACACTTAGCCGTGAAGTCGTCGAGTTATAATCGACGATTCGTCGAGAATGGGCACACGGCCTGCGACACGGGCGTGTCGCAGGGCGTGTCGACCCGTGTCGACGATCATCCCGGGGAGTCGTCGAGATTCACTCGACGATCGTCGAGACAAGGAACACAGCCTAGGACACGGGCGTGTCCAAGGCCGTGTCATCAAGTCGTCGATCTTCCCTCGACGAAATGTCCCGTGTACACGGCCTGGGGTCTAGGCGTGTCAATGTGACACGGGCAAGGACACGGGCGTGTCCTAGAACCCGTGCAGTACTCGGGTTGAAAATGGGGGAAAATCTTGGGGTACACGGCCGGCTACACGACCGTGTCACGTGGAACACGGGCGTGTCAGCTCGAACACGGGCGTGTTCGATACCCGTGTGAGGTTCCAGGAGATTCGATTTTGACGGCGAATGCGGCACACGGCCCTGGACACGGGCGTGTGCCAGGCCGTGTTCGGTCCAGATTGGGCATTTCAGCCCCGAATCAAAGCCGTTCGTTTCCTTAGGATGAGATCCAACGACTGGGGGTTGTTCTTGAGAGGATATACCCGTGAGTTGACTTGGAAAACCTCACTTTTCTTCACTTGTTCTCTTTCTAAATCCTTGGAGAGAGGAGAGCTAAGGCAAGAAGAAGAAGAGCTAGATCCGCCATTGGAGGAGCTTCGGAGCTCCGAATCGCAAGCCGACTCCGGATCCACGGAGGCAACGCAAGTGCGGTGATTTCCATCCGATTACTTTTCAATGGCGCCAAAGAGGAACTCAAGGGTAACGATCCTCATCTTGAGCATGAATAGCTCTCTTTCTTAGCATAGGAAGCCCGCTCTCGCGAGTTTGCGGAGAGTTGGAGGCGTTCCTTCGGGTAGATATGTAAAGTCCCCGTTGTTTAGAGTCCGTATGCGAGAACGGACGTAGGCATGATGTGCGAAGCCTACCTGGACATGTTAGTCTGGATCGGTGATGTTGCATTGCATAAGGCCGGAGAAGACTCCGTGCTATGGTTTGTTTTTCGGGTTTTCTACGCGGTAGATTGCAGCAGGGAGCCTTGGGGACTAACCCAAAGGTGCACCCGGAAAACTGGGCGGATACGAGATCTTGCCAACTTGGTGGCCTGAGAGCCAACTTGAACATAACGGGGTTATGTGTCTTGCGGTAGAATGGGACTCGGTGAAAGTTTGACCCGCACAAATGGCTTAAATTGTCGTTGCGAAGTGAGCACGGGTTAGATGGAGCCGTACCCGCTTTATGTCATTCGGTTAGAGAGACCTAAGGTTACGTGGCACTCGCCGTTGGCATAGATGGGAGTCTTCGGCGGTCAATGGCTTAAATTGTCGTGACCCAGGCCAGTAAGACGAATTGCTCATAGGTTTGGCCGTCTAAGTGGCAGTGGTGAGTCCAGAATGTTAATGGCTTTAATTGACGTGACATCGACCGGTTCACCGAGAATGTGCCCTGAGTGCACGGGGCGTGTGGCCGTGCGAGCCAACGCCTATGATGAAATGGCTATGGTTATATAAATTGCTCGCTTATGCTAATGAAATGCAGGGAAGGAGCATCGCCGCCCCGAGTTGGGGGCGGGATCGTTATAATTTGGTCAGCATTGCTGACCGTTGCCTTGTTTTGCCACCGTGCGATGGTTTGTTGCTTGCAGGTGCAGCTGGACCAAGCGGTCAATAGCGGGCTAAAGCCCTTTTTGCGAAGCTGGCCCTCGAAGGCCCAAGTGGAAATGTTTCTGTTTTATTCATGTATGACCGGCCTGCGTGCCGAGGTTTGTAAATCATGTATTATTCAAGTGAAACACTCTGTAAGGCCTTAAGGCCGATTTTGGGTATTTTGTATAACATTCCTAATTATGTAATAGTGGACATTCGTGCTCTAATGCTGGGTTCTTGTTTACAACCTCTTTTATAAACTGCTTCCGCTAGAATGCTCTGTGTAGGACGTTGAGATTGGTTGGATGGTTTCCATACGTAACCACCCGGTCTGTCTGTGGTATATGGCGTCGGGCCCCGGCCGGACCTACTGCTATATACTATGCGACGGATAGGGGGTGTTACAATTTGGTATCAGACTACTGGTTTTGGTCACGCTTAAACTGAATTCGTGGACGAATTCTTTTTAAGGGGTGGTGAGCACATTGCGTGCGTCATCGTTATAATGGTAAAAGAACCCATGAATGTCCACTTAGGAATGAAAATACTCGTGTTTGAGGAACCTGCGTGTTCCTATAATTGCTATTTGCAATACAATTTGGTCGCTTAACGGTATTTTGTACCACTATAGGTGACCAGAAGTGGTGTTGGGCCGTCAGAACGCCGAGTTTCTGAGGCTAGTAGTGCACCGGATGTTGCTCCTGCAACACCTCTGTCGGCTGAAAATATACGATTGGTGGCTGAAGCGGTGTTGGCCGTGATTAATGCGCAGCCTGGAAGGCAAGCGCAGCAGCCCGCTCCCGTGATGGAGCAAGAACCTCTGCGAGAGGCTGAGCCGAGGAGGGTGGAGCAAGTGGTTTTGGAACCGGTAGTGCCAAGGAGGGCAACTGAGAGGCAGCTAAAGCATGTAATGAGCTTTAACCCTCTGTTATTCTCGGGGTTTGGAACCCCATCTCAGGCTGAAGACTGGCTCTCTAGAGTGAAGAGAGTCATGACGGCGACGGAGACGGAGGAGTGGCAAATGACCACCATCGTTACATTCCTGCTGGACGGTGAAGCGAGGATGTGGTGGGAAGGATTGGAGCTGCATCATTTGAGAGGTAGACAACTGATAGACGTTCCGATGGAAGAGTTCTCGGGATTGTTCTTATCAAGATACCTCCCTTCTACTCAGAGGATTTCAATGGAGAATGAGTTCCTGAAGTTGGTGCAGGGTGAGAGGAGCGTGGATGAATATCTCCACGAGTTTACGCGGTTGAGTCGTTATGCTAGCTCCACCATCATGGATGAGGAGAGCAAGACTAATCGCTTCTACGAAGGGTTGAGAGACGAGTTGAGGTTGCTACTCTCGGGGCCGATGACGCAGGGTTTCTTAACCTTGGTCAATACTGCCCGGTCCTTGGAGAAGGACATGAAGAATGTACAAGCGAAGAAAAGCTTGGGTGAAAAGAAATCTGAGTTCAGAGTGCCGACTACTTCAAAGTCCGGCTATCGGAGGTCTTTCAAGAAGCATAGGACTTCGGGTCCAGCTCCTTCTGGTGCTTCTGGGGCGACTACGAGTCGGACCCCGGGCACGTGTTTTACATGCGGAAAGACGGGGCACTTTGCCCGTGATTGTTGGAGCGGACGTCCTAAGTCCGAGAGGAGGCCGGGAGCCACTTATGAAGAGAAGGGAAAGGCGGTGGAGTCGACCGCATCCCACTATGCTCCAGCCCAACCAAGGGTCTATAATCTTGGCCAACAGGAGGCCATTAAACAAGCTGATGTGGTGACAGGTACGATTTAATTTATAGCAAGTCAATTTCTTTATATGATTGTTATGCACATGTTACCTTACCACTACTTGTTTAGGATTTGTATTGATTTGTGAAAATCCGGCACGAGCACTCTTCGATACGGGAGCCTTCACACTCGTTCTTGTCCGAAGGATTTATATTACGCATCGGGGTCCCTTCCTCGATGGCGAAGGATAAGTTGGATGTGTTGTTGCCCAATGGGTGTTCGATGCGAGCGGATAGGATCTGCGATGTTAAGATTCGTATTGGGGAGCAGGAGTTCGACCTGCGAGCGTCTTTACTTCCGTTAGTGGAGTTCGACGTCATATTTGGCATGGACTGGCTCTCGGAGCAGCAGCCCATATAGATTGCGGTAGCAAGGAAGTTAAGCTGGGAGCGAGTCGTGAGACGACGTTTACGGGCTTAAAGGGGTCGAGCAAGACGTTGATGTCTGCTCTTCAGGTGGTGAAGGCGGTTCGTGCTGGAGCAGAACTGTTCTTTACACTAGTGGAGGTTGCAAAGCCGAAGCCCACTTTGGATTGTATTTCAGTGGTATCGGAATACCCTGATGTGTTCCCCGCAGATCTTCCTGGAGCCCTGCCTCAGCGGGAGATAGATTTTACGATCGAGCTAGTGCCAGGTGCAAAGCCTGTGTCACGATCTCTGTATCGGCTAGCGCCTAAGGAAATGGCAGAGCTGAAAGTTCAACTGCAAGAGTTGTTGGAGCAAGGGTATGTGCGCCCGAGTTCTTCGCCTCGGAGCGCACCGGTCCTCTTTGTTAAGAAGAAGGACGGAAGCTTGAGATTATGTATTGATTATCGGGAGCTAAACAAGCTGACTGAGAAGAACAAGTACCCGATCCCTAGGATCGATGATCTCTTTGATCAGTTAGTCGGGTCGACGGTGTACTCGAAGTTGGATCTCAAGGATGGGTACTATCAGCTGCGGATAAGGGAGAGTGATATCCCGAAGACAGCATTTAGTACGAGATACAGGCATTATGAGTTTACGGTCATGCCGTTTGGGCTGACTAATGCGCCGTCAGTATTCATGGATTTGATGAACAGGACGTTCAGGGAGTACTTGGACAATTTCGTGATCGTCTTCATCGACGATATTTTGGTGTACTCGCAAAGTGAGGAAGATCACTTCAAGCATCTTCATTTGGTGTTGGAGACGCTAAGGAGAAATCAGTTGTATGTCAAGTTCTCGAAGTGCGAGTTTTGGCTATCCTCAGTAGCGTTCCTCGGGCATATAGTGAGTGGAGAGGGTATTGCTGTGGATCCGGCGAAGATTGTTGCGATACGGGAGTGGCCTGAGCTTGCTACGGTAGCAGAAGTCCGGAGCTTTTTGGGGCTTGCCGGCTATTATAGGCGCTTCGTAGAGAACTTCTCGCGGTTAGCGTTACCTCTCACTACTTTGATGAGGAAGGATCATAAGTTCGTTTGGACGCCGGAGTGCGCGCGAGCTTTTGAGGAATTGAAGTGTCGGTTGACCACAGCGCCTGTGCTGAGTTCGCCATGTGGAACCGAAGGCTATGAGATATATAGCAATGCTTCGGGCAGCGGTTTAGGTTGCGTGCTACTGCAACACGGAAGCGTGATAGCTTATGGCTCGAGACAGCTAAAAGTGCACGAGAGGAATTATCCGGTCCATGACTTGGAGTTAGCGGCCGTGATTTTTGCCTTGAAGCTGTGGAGACACTATTTGTACGGTGTGAAGATTGATATCTACACCGATCACAAGAGCCTAAAGTACCTGATAGATCAGAAGGATCTGAATATGCGGAAGCGTAGATGGATGGAGTTCCTGGGGGACTATACATTCAAGATCCACTACGTGCCTGGCAAAGGTAATGCGGTTGCGGACGCGTTGAGTCGCCGAGCCCCAGCTCAAGCCAATTGGCTATCGGTGCATGATGAGCGGTTGGTGCGGGAGTTGGAGGCGTTGGAGATTGTTTGTGTGGATAGACAATCAAGTGCTGAAGCAGTTCTGAATTGGACTGAAGTCCAATATGACCTGGCTGATCGGATTCGACAGGCTTTGGATATGGATGCTCATATGAAGCAGTCCATGATAAAGGCTCTGGATGGGTCAAATTCCCAATTCGTCGTGGATGACGGATTGCTTTGGAAAGACGGTCGTTTGTGCGTCCCATGTGTGGGCAATTTACGGGTGGAGTTGTTGTACGAGGCGCACCATACCAAGTACTCAATTCACCCGGGGAGCACGAAGATGTACCGTGATATAAAGAAACTATTTTGGTGGCCGGGTTTGATAAAGGATGTGGCGCTATACGTAGCGAAGTGCCAAACCTGCTCCTTGGTAAAGGCGGAGTGCCAAAAGCCGGGAGGATTTATTAAGTCCTTGCCTATTCCGGAGTGGAAATTTGACGACATCTCTATGGAATTTGTGCACGGTTTGCCAAGGTCGCAAAAGGGGAACGACGCCATTTGGGTGGTTGTTGATCGATTAACGAAGGTGTCGCATTTTATTCCGCATAGGAAGGACGATCCGGTGGAGAAGCTGGCAAAGCTTTATGTGGATAATATAGTACGACTTCATGGTGTGCCCCGCAGCATCGTGAGTGACCGAGATGGGCGGTTCACGTCCAATGATTGGAGGCTGGTGCAGCAAATGTTGGGAACAAAGCTGAAATTTAGCACAGCCTTCCACCCACAAACGGATGGGCAGACCGAGTGGGTTAATAGAACCATGGAAGACATGCTTCGCAAGTGTGTCTTGGATTTTGGAAAGCAATGGGAAGACCACCTCTATTTGGTGGAGTTCGCATACAACAACAGCTACCAAGCGAGTATTCAGATGGCGCCCTTCGAGGCCCTATATGGTAGAAGATGTCGCACGCCGTTGTCTTGGTTAGAAACGGGTGAGTCAAAGTTGTATAAGTGATCGGAAGTGGAGGATGCTACTTCTTTGGTGAGAACCATTCGGGAGAGGTTGCTTATCGCTCAGGACCGGCAAGCAAAGTACTATAATGCCAAGCACAAGAACGTGGAGTTCGCTGTGGGCGATTATGTATACTTGAAGATCAAGCCATTCAAGGGTGTCTCGCGGGTGCGGCGATTGAAAAAGCTAAGCCCAAGATACCTTGGACCGTTTGAGGTTCTGGAGAGAGTTGGCGAAGCAGCCTATAGGTTGAAGCTTTCAGTGGAGCTAAGTGGTTTACATGATGTATTCCACATTTCGGTGCTTCGGAAGGCGGTGCAAGAGCCTACGCAAATGATCGCGGTCGATCAAGTGCCGGTGGAAAGTGGGCTAACGACAAAAGTCAAGCCCGTGCGGATTGAGGACTCGGAGGTCAAGCGGCTACGCAATAAAGAGATCAGGATGGTCAAGGTCCGGTGGGACAATTGCGGTCGTGAGGAGCTCTCCTGGGAGAGAGAGCAGAATATGCTTGACGAATATCCGGAGTTGTTCCGCTCAGGTACAAATTTTGGTTTTGTATGTCTTTCATTTATGTAATTTCGTGGGCGAAATTCTTTTAAGAGGGGGAGAGTTGTAACGCCCCGATACTCAAAGGAGCAAAGGGGGACGTTTTGGGCCAGTTTGGGTTCTGGAAGCAGGCACACGGCCTGGGACACGGGCGTGTCCCAGGGCGTGTCAAGCGTGTGTCGACACTTAGCCGCGAAGTCGTCGAGTTATACTCGACGATTCGTCGAGAATTGGCACACGGCCTGCGACACGGGCGTGTCGCAGGGCGTGTCGACCCGTGTCGACCCCTTAGCCGTGAAGTCGTCGAGTTATACTCGACGATTCGTCGAGAATGGGCACACGGCCTGCGACACGGGCGTGTCGTAGGGCGTGTCGACCCGTGTCGACGATCGTCCCGGGGAGTCGTAGAGATTCACTCGACGATCGTCGAGACAAGGAACACGGCCTAGGACACGGGCGTGTCCAAGGCCGTGTCATCAAGTCGTCGATCTTCCCTCGACGAAATGTCCCGTGTACACGGCCTGGGGTCCAGGCGTGTCAATGTGACACGGGCAAGGACACGGGCGTGTCCTAGAACCCGTGCAGTGCTCGGGTTGAAAATGGGGGAAAATCTTGGGGTACACGGCTGGCTACACGGCCGTGTCACGTGGAACACGGGCGTGTCAGCTCGAACACGGGCGTGTTCGATACCCGTGTGAGGTTCCAGGAGATTCGATTTTGACGGCGAATGCGGCACACGGCCCTGGACACGGGCGTGTGCCAGGCCGTGTTCGGTCCAGATTGGGCATTTCAGCCCCGAATCAAAGCCGTTCGTTTCCTTGGGTTGAGATCCAATGGCTGGGGGTTGTTCCTGAGAGGATATACCCGTGAGTTGACTTGGAAAACCTCACTTTTCTTCACTTGTTCTCTTTCTAAATCCTTGAAGAGAGGAGAGCTAAGGCAAGAAGAAGAAGAGCTAGATCCGCCATTGGAGGAGCTTCGGAGCTCCGAATCGCAAGCCGACTCCGGATCCACGGAGGCAACGCAAGTGCGGTGATTTCCATCCGATTACTTTTCAATGGCGCCAAAGAGGAACTCAAGGGTAACGATCCTCATCTTGAGCATGAATAGCTCTCTTTCTTAGCATAGGAAGCCCGCTCTCGCGAGTTTGCGGAGAGTTGGAGGCGTTCCTTCGGGTAGATATGTAAAGTCCCCGTTGTTTAGAGTCCGTATGCGAGAACGGACGTAGGCATGATGTGTGAAGTCTACCCGGACATGTTAGTCTGGATCGGTGATGTTGCATTGCATAAGGCCGGAGAAGACTCCGTGCTATGGTTTGTTTTTCGGGTTTTCTACGCGGTAGATTGCAGCAGGGAGCCTCGGGGACTAACCCAAAGGTGCACCCGGAAAACTGGGCGGATACGAGATCTTGCCAACTTGGTGGCCTGAGAGCCAACTTGAACATAACTGGGTTATGTGTCTTGCGGTAGAATGGGACTCGGTGAAAGTTTGACCCGCGCAAATGGCTTAAATTGTCGTTGCGAAGTGAGCACGGGTTAGATGGAGCCGTACCCGCTTTATGTCGTTCGGTTAGAGAGACCTAAGGTTACGTGGCACTCGCCGTTGGCATAGATGGGAGTCTTCGGCGGTCAATGGCTTAAATTGTCGTGACCCAGGCCAGGAAGACGAATTGCTCATAGGTTTGGCCGTCTAAGTGGCGGTGGTGAGTCCGGAATGTTAATGGCTTTAATTGACGTGACATCGACCGGTTCACCGAGAATGTGTCCTGAGTGCACGGGGCGTGTGGCCGTGCGAGCCAACGCCTGTGATGAAATGGCTATGGTTATATAAATTGCTCGCTTATGCTAATGAAATGCAGGGAAGGAGCATCGCCGCCCCGAGTTGGGCGCGGGATCGTTATAATTTGGTCAGCATTGCTGACCGTTGCCTTATTTTGCCACCGTGCGGTGGTTTGTTGCTTGCAGGTGCAGCTGGACCAAGCGGTCAATAGTGGGCTAAAGCACTTTCTGCGAAGCTGGCCCTCGAAGGGCCAAGTGGAAATGTTTCTATTTTATTCATGTATGACCGGCCTGTGTGCCGAGGTTTGTAAATCATGTATTATTCAAGTGAAACACTCTGTAAGGCCTTAAGGCCGATTTTGGGTATTTTGTATAACATTCCTAATTATGTAATAGTGGACATTCGTGCTCTAATGCTGGGTTCTTGTTTACAACCTCTTTTATAAACTGCTTCCGCTAGAATGCTCTGTGTAGGACGTTGAGATTGGTTGGATGGTTTCCATACGTAACCACCCGGTCTGTCTGTGGTATATGGCGTCGGGCCCCGGCCGGACCTACTGCTATATACTATGCGACGGATAGGGGGTGTTACATAACGCACATCCGACCCAACAAGACTGACGGGTTTGTCAGCAAAGTACGTACGCGAGACTCTAGAGTGCACCTTGGACGTGTACAGAGGCGTATGAGAGGGGTCTAAGGCTTGGTAGTGTGCATACCGGTCTAGAAGCGGAGACACCCACTCCGCTGCTGCCGCTATGCTATCATCACAAACGTACCCTAACTTATATAAATGCCCATACAAATATATAAGTTAGGGTTTCCAGGAAATTTAACTTATCATATAAAAGAGCACATACTAATTTATATGATAAGGATGTATGAAGCGTATGACCTAATATGAATGAATGATATGATGCAATTTTATGCGCATGCAAGTGCAACTCACACACAACGACTCTGTGATCACAGACCTTTAGTTCCCACTTTTTGAGAGCTAGCATCACTCTCGGGTACCACCGCTGTGGCTACGGCAGCAGCGGAGCGGGCATCTCCGCTTCTAGACCGGTATGCACACTACCAAGCCTTAGACCCCTCTCATACGCCTCTGTACACATCCAAGGTGCACTCTAGAGTCTCGCGTACGTACTTTGCTGACAAACCCGTCAGTCTTGTTGGGTCGGATGTGTGTTATCGGGGATCGTCCTCCAGACCGCAGTGTAAAAACAACCCACTGGCCCCTCTAACTCTCACAACCGCCTGGTGCACCGTACTGCCATCGGTGTGACGAACGGCCAGTACCGCATGCCCCGCCACGATATTTATGCACATGCAAGTAATTCATACCGAGCCTCCCGCTCGCAGGACCAAAACCCGTCCTGAATCCCTCAAACCCAAACCCGGGTGAGATCGCACATTAGTGCCTTTGTACCAACTCCCTCAAACCCCAAACGGGTGAGATCGCACATTAGTGCCTTTATACCAACTCCCTCCAACCCCAAACGGGTGAGATCGCATATCAGTGCCTTTATACCAACTCCCTCCAACCCTAAACGGGTGAGCATATATCATGAATCTCTCTAACCCTACACGGGCGAGAAGGTACAACAATGTCCTAACCTATTAAACTACTCTTGTCTACGGTTTATTATACTTAGAGATTTAAGGTTAATCCCAGGACTGCCCCCGGTATTCCCTGTGAAGGGCTCTCAAGGGGCACTAGGAACTGTGTTGGGATTACGCCCAGCGTTCCCTTTCGCAAGGATACTTATTTTAGTTGATGACTACCCATGTATCTCTTCAGCTCTCCTTATTGCTCTAGTACAACACTAGTGACTTAAGGTGTTGCCGGGATGCCGACGGTCTTCCGCCGATCCCACTCCAGTTGCTAACTAAGACTTGCACTTTTGATCCCTCACTAAGACAACTCTACCCACCAGGGTTACTCATGTTGAACTATCTTACTTCTGCCGATAATCAATCCCCTGGTAACCCCTAAGGCAAGACCTAATTGTGTTATATGCAGACCATGTCCTATGGTTACCCTAAAAATGTGATCTTCCAATCCTTAAGGCATCTTGCCTCTAAATATTTATCCTAGGGTGGTATAGACTAGGGGAACTACCCTATAAATTCTCATAATTTTTCTCGGCAAATTAGTCCTTTAATTAAATTGTTTAATTTAAACACTAGGTCATTTTACACATGAAGTAGTATGATTAAGTATCCACTGACCTAGGGAATTTTTCCTGAGATGTATATTGACAAAATATTGCTGTCTACAGAGTTTCATAATTTTCCTTAAATTATTTATTCCCATTTCCTATTTAATATCAATTTCACACAAATTCCATTTTCCAAATTAAGCATAGGCATTATGTACTCAAAAATTCCAGGAAAATTACAGAACTTTTAGGACACTAATTTATGACTATTGGCAAAGTATCATCAACATTTATTGTGAAATGGCCTATAAGAATTCCATTATAACATATTTACCAAAATGCCATTGTATTAATTTAACATACAACAATGCATCCATTAATTCTGAGAAATTCATACAAAACTAATAATACCATTTTAGAGCAGTAGAATAAATTCCAAATTTTTCAGAGGTATATATCCACTATTTCAAGAATTAATAAAATAAGGGTAAAATGGGCAATTTAAGATGTCTACTCCAAACGTTCTTCAAAACAGAGGAATCATATTTTTCCTAAGTCAAATGTGACATTATCTATGCCTTGGCAAAATGTTTGGATTTGTACTTGAGAAAATCCTATTTTCCAATTTTATTTCCAAAATAGCTATATTTAAAATAAATTCCAATAAATCGAATTTTTGATTCCAAAAATTCCATTATTAATTTGAGGGATGGAATTTACCTTAATGAACCATTGTAAATAATTCCAAGACCTTTGCATGTCACCATTGGGCTAAATACACCAAATTTGCATTTTTGCTATTTGCACACCAAGGCATAACATAGGCTAGCACATGCAAGTGGATTCTCCAACATGCAGTGAACCCAAGGTGCTGAAAATTTTATCAAGCACCAAGGATGACCCCACTGACCTACCACCAAGATTTGGGGTCATGGGGAGGAGTAGAACTCCTTATATTTCATTTATTATTATTTTGATATTTTAGCAAAAACTATAGGAAAATATTCTCTACAAATTCCTAAGTTTTGTCAGGGGCTAAGTATGCCTTAATAATGCATGTGCCCAAAATTTGGGTCCATGGTGACTAATGGTTTGACCTGGGCATCCAATTTAATTTCTGCCCTACTATAGGACCAGTCCTAGGAGAAATGTCCTACAGGACTGTACACTACACCAAATTACATTTTAAGGGTGGCAAATTAAATATAAGACCCTTGGATACATTTTTCATTAAGAGACCAAGTTCTGTAAATGCCTCTAAGAGGCCTAAAGTTAACATGCAAGGGGGCTGAAAAAGTGTGACAGATATTTCACTATTCATCAAATATTAAATTAAAACATTTAATCTATTGCACGAATCTTAAAGCTAAACCGACGGAATCGGTGTTGGGTACATTGGTCAAATGTACCTGATTTGAAGAAGCCTCACCTAACTCAATGATATACATCATAATGTATTTGATGTGTGTTTGAGTTACTTGTGCAGGTTAGGTATTCACTAGACTGAAGCTAAAAGTTTCTAAGTCCATGTGTCGACACCCAGAGGGAAAGTGTCGACACTTGAGAAAGCTTGTGTCGACACCCAGACAAGCAGTGTCGACACTTGGAGTCATTGTGTCAACACCTGGGATGAAGAGTCGACACCAGACAGAAAGTGTCGACACTTGGAGCTGTGTCGACACTCAGTGAAGAAGTATGCAGAAAAGCAGTGTCGACACTTAGCAGAAGTGTCGACACCTAGAAGAGCTAAGTCTACACCAGAAAGTGTCGACACTTGAAGATGTGTCGACACTCAGCAAAAGTCTGCAGAATCTAAGTACAAGTGTCGACACTCAACACAATGTGTCGACGCTATGCTGAAGAGTCAGTATTTGAAGAAAGTGTCGACACTCAGCACAATGTGTCGACACACAACCAGGAGAGTCAACACTTGAAGAAAGTGTCGACACTCAGCACAATGTGTCGACACTTAGTTGAAGACTCTACACTTGAAGAAAGTGTCGACACAAGGAGCTGTGTCGACACTTAGCAAAGAACAGAAAAGTTACAAAATATTCTAAGTACAAGTGTCGACACTAAAGGAATGTGTCGACACTCAGCTGAAGAAACAAAAGTGAAGACTTGTGTCGACACCAAGAAGCAGTGTCGACACTTGACAGTTTCAACACATGAAGATGTGTCGACACAAAGAACATGTGTCGACACTTAGAAGAATACAGTTAAAGAATGAAGAACAAGTACTTGTGTCGACACTCAATTTCAGTGTCGACACATGCAGAAGAATCTGTGTCGAGACATACAAGGAATTGTGTCGACACCTTGTAGACTTGTGTCGACACTTACACAACATGTGTCGACACTTAGTCTATAAGTGTCGACACTTAAGAACAGAAAGTCTCGACACTATCTGACAGTTAGAGAATTTCAAGAAGTGACTGGTTGACATGACAGCTGCCGATCCAGCCGGTCTACAGCAACTGTCAGAGAAATCAGAAGTCTGTTATGAACCGGACCAGCCGGTTACCATGAAGGAAGCCTATAAATAGGCACCCATTGTTTACAGAAAGGGTGGGTGATTGATTGTTGTTGGTTACAAGTAGTTGTGAAGAATACTTAAAGTGGTTGATCAGATTCTTCAAGAAATCAGAAAAGTGATATACAGAGGATCAACACAAGAAGATCTGTCAGTCCAACTGCAGATCTAAGAAGTTGGAGAGAGAGAGCTCCAATCAAGAATTCAGTCTTTGGAACTAAGGCTGAGAAGAAGGATTCAGAAACATCTGGATCTCAAGAAGCAGAGGTCAAGGAACAACTGCAGAAGATTCAGACTAATTCAGTTCTAACTCAAGAAGCTTTGAAGGAAGCTAAGTCAGTTTGGATCTAACTGAGTTCTTCCAAGAACTCTTCAAGAAACTCTCAACTCCTCTCTTATTTTCTGAGTTGTAGAGTTAGCAATTGTATTTCTATTTTAACTTGTAGGATCCATTGGATCTGAGAGAATTGTAAGCCTATATTATAAAGGCTGAGGGTAGGGCTTGATTGCCTGAGTGTAGGAGTTGAAGAACTCTGAGTGTAGGCCTTAATTGGCTGAGTGTAGGCCTGGGTGGCTGAGTGTAGGCCTTTGTGGCTGAGTGTAAGGCTTTGGGCCTGAGGTGTAGGAACCTTGTTGGGTTCTGAGATAGTGGAGAAGTTTGGCCGAATCTAGTACACTGCTAGATAGGCGAAGGGGGAAAGTGGATGTACCCAAAGATTGGGGAACCACTATAAATTAGTGTGTCTGCTGTGCTGTGCTGTGGATTGACTGTTTGATTTCTGTAATTGCTGTTAGCTGTAGTAATCTGTGAAATAACTGTTGTGCTGCCAACAAAGTTTTAAAAAGGTTTAGGTCACCTATTCACCCCCCCCCCCTCTAGGTGTTTAGGTACCATATCTTTCAAGTGGTATCAGAGGGAGGTTGCTCAAAAAGGACTAACTGTCTGAGGAGATCCAGTTTGGCAGATTTAGGATAAGTCAGAACACAGTTTCAAGAAAATCAAGAAACATGGGTTCTTCAGAGAATCACAAGGAATTGGGTTCAATGAAACTGCCCATATGCAGAAAAGAGATTTTTGGAATCTGGAAAGAAAGGGTAAGGCTGTTCATGGAAGCCTCTGACCCTAGGATCTACATCACAGTCAAAGAGGGGCCCTATGTGCCCATGAAGATCTCAGTATTGGATGCAAATCAGAGGACTCCAAAGGATTTCTCTGAGATGACCAAGGATGAAATTGTCCTAGCCACTATGGACAAAAGGGCACAAAACATAATAGTAAGTGTCATTGATGATGCAACTTTTCAGAACCTAATTCATTGTAAAACAGCAAAAGAAATGTGGGATACCCTCATTGTCTATATGGAAGGTTCTGAAGAAGTTAGGCAAGATAGAAAGTCCTTGCTTAATCAAGAGTATGAGAGCTTTAGGCAAGGAAGAGGAGATAGCATCACTGAATGCTACAAAAAGTTTTATAGAATTGTTAATGAACTCATGTCCTATGGAAGAGAGTTCACTAACTATGAATTGAATGATAAGTTCTTAAGGTCCCTAACCAAAGATTGGGACACCAAGATCTGTGCCATCAGAGAAATGGCAAAGTTGGGAGAAATTCCTCCTCCCACACTGTTTGGCAAGTTGTTGTCTTATGAGATGCAGCTGTCAGTGAGAAAAGAGGAGGAAAAATCAACAAGGACTGAGCACAGGGAAAGGACTGTTGCCTTCAAGTCAGAAGTACCTAGAAAGGGCAGGACTAAGTCATCAACCTCCTCCTCCAGAGGTAGTTGAATCAGAATCTGATGAGTCTGTTAGCACAAAGTCTACAAGCAGTGAAAGTGATGAAGACTTTGCTGCATTCACCAGACATTTTCAGAAATTCCTGAAGAAGAAACAGTGGAGGTCCAGACCTTCATTTTCCAAAGGGAAAGAAGTTCAGTATCAGGAGAAGAAGCCTTCAAAGAAGGACAAGAAAAAGACAAAGACTAGCAAGGCAACTGGGTCTAAGATAGTGTGTTACTGCTGCAATAGACAGGGTCATGTTATTGCAGATTGTCCTGAGAGAAGAAAAGAATCCAGTGACAAAAAGAAGACTCACTTCAAAGGAAAGAAGGAGAAGTCCTTTGTTGCAAAGAATGAGAAGACTCTTTCAGACATTTCTTCTTCAGACACTGAGACAGATGCTGAAGCCTACATAGGGCTATTTGCTGAAGAAGAAGAAGAGTTTATGCAGATCATGGAATCAATCTATGAACAAGAAGAGTGTCAGTGCCAAGGACTGATGGCATTGACTGAAAGTACCAAAATCCTGGAGCAGCCAGGACCTAGTCAGGTACAAAGTCCAACTCAAAGTTCAGATTTCAGTTCTAGTTCAGAGTCAGATTCATCTTCATCAAGTGATGAAAGTGTTTCTGAATCTGAGGGAGATATTCATCAGCTCTTAGATGAATATAAAGTACTGTTGCAAGCCTATAAGAAAAGCAAGTCCCTTGCCAAAAGTCAGGCAAAGGAAATTGCTGATCTAAAGGCAGCTGCAACAGACTTTGAGAAGGAATTTGATCAAAAGCTCAATGAGGTAGCCAGGCTGAAACACATTACTGTGATTCAGATGGGAACTATCACTTATAAAAATGATCAAATTAAGTTACTGGAGATCAATCTCCAGAAAGAAAGAGAGCTAGTTGCTAGGTTTTCAAAACCTAAATCAGTGCTACCCTTGATTGATGAATTTGTTCATCATAAAGGAAAGGCTGGATTGGGTTTTATTAAACCAGCTAGGACTGTTCAGGATCAGTCCAAGTCCAAGGGCAAAGCCCCAACATTCAACAAGCCTGCTGTAGTCAAGACAGCAAAGGTTGTACCTAAGCAAAGGTACAACAAGTTTGAATGCTGGTGTTGTGGCAAGGTTGGCCACTTTGCCTTGGATTGTTGGCACAATGCCAGTGCCAAGTTGAGTAGCAAGTTACCTGTTGGAAAGCCAGCAGGTAGCTATGTCAAATTGCAAACTAACAATCACCAAGGACCCAAGTTTACTTTGGGTTCTAAGGTTCATTAATTTGTTTTGCAGGTGAATCCAAGTGGCCATACCCCAACATGGTACTTGGATAGTGGATGTTCCAGACACATGACTGGAACTAGGGGACTACTGAAGGACTACATTCCAATCAAAAATGGTCCTAAAGTGACCTTTGGTGGTTCTGAAAAAGGAATCATCAAAGGGTTTGGTAACATCTCTTCAAACCTTGTTACCATTACTCAAGTGGCTTATGTTAAAGGGTTGAAACACAACCTCATTAGTATAAGTCAGTTAAGTGATGTAGGGTATGACATCTCATTTGTTAAAAATGGTTGTCATATCAAGAGGTCAAGTGATCAAGAGATCATTTTGACAGGATATAGAAAGAGGAATGTCTACTGTCTAGACATCATGATTGAGAACAATGGTTCTCCTGTTTGTCTTGTAGCTGATGAGACAGTCTCTCATTGTGTCAAGTGGCACAAGAGGCTAGCTCATCTTAACTACAAGACTATTAGCAAACTCTTTATAAAGAGTTAGTGAGGAATGGTCCTCAAGTTAAGTGTGTTAAAGATGGCATTTGCTCAGCTTGTCAAAAGGGCAAGCAGACTAAATCCACCTTTAGAAGCTTAGACAACAAAGATGCTGTCAGGTGTTTATACCTCTTGCATATGGATCTATTTGGTCCAATGCCAGTTCACAGCTTAGGTAGGAAGGTCTATACCTTTGTAGTTGTTGATGACTACTCAAGGTTTTCCTGGGTGTTCTTCTTAAAGCAGAAATCTGAAACACCTAGTGTCTTCTATAGTTTTGTTAAGCAAATTCAGAATGAATTGAACTGTACAGTGGTCAAAATTAGAAGTGACCATGGTACTGAGTTTCAGTCTGAAAGCATGACAAAGCTGTGTGAAGACTATGGGATATTTCAAGAATTCTCTTCACCTAGAACACCTCAGCAAAATGGCATTGCTGAAAGGAAAAATAGGACCTTGATAGAGGCTGGTAGAACCCTATTAAGTGATTCATCACTGCCAGAGTATTTCTGGGCTGAAGCAGTTAACACTGCATGCCATGTGATAAATAGGGCTACCATCACTAAAAGGTTAAACAAGACCCCCTATGAAGTTGTGAAAGGCAGGAAACCAAATCTATCCTATTTCAGGATTTTTGGTTGCAAATGCTTCATACTTAACAATGGAAAGTCTTACCTAACTAAGTTTGCTGCCAAGTCCCAAGAGGGAGTGTTTGTTGGGTACAGCAATAATAGTAAGGCTTATAGAGTCTACAACTTGACTACACAAGTTGTAGAGGAGTCTGTGCATGTAGTTTTTGATGAGACACAACTAATTAACAATGAGTTGTCTAGCAATGTATGCAGCCCCACAGGTCTTACTAAGAAGATGGACAAGCTAACCATAGAAGATGTACCTGCTGCAAGACAGCAAGTAGAAGAAGATGGCTTATGTCCAGGGGGAGAACTACATGTACCAGGAGCTGAAGAAGTACAAGGAACTCAGCATGATGAAGATGCTGTAGAAGTACAACCAGAAGTAAGGATGCCTCCAGCCAACAGGCATCTAAGAGATCATCCAGTAGAGCTGATAATTGGAGATCCAAGACAAGGTGTTCAGACAAGGAGCAGAAATCAGAATGCTGTAGTATATTCAAGTTTTCTGTCTCAAATAGAACCAAAGAAATTTGAAGAAGCTATACAAGATCCACAGTGGACTGAAGCAATGCAGGAAGAGCTTAATCAGTTCAAAAGGTGCAAGGTTTGGGACTTGGTTCCTAAACCTAAAGACCACAATGTTATAGGAACTAAGTGGATCTACAGAAATAAGTTAGATGAACAAGGGGTCATCATAAAGAATAAAGCAAGACTGGTTGCAAAAGGATATAGGCAAGAAGAAGGTATTGATTTTGATCAAACCTTTGCCCCAGTAGCCAGACTGGAGGCCATAAGGATGTTCTTGGCCTATGCAACTTATCAAGGATTCAAGGTATACCAAATGGATGTGAAGTCAGCATTCCTAAATGGTAATCTAAAGGAAGAAGTATATGTGGAGCAGCCTTCAGGTTTTGTTGATCCTACTCTTCCACATTATGTGTATAGACTTAGGAAAGCATTATATGGGTTAAAACAAGCACCTAGAGCTTGGTATGAAACCCTATCTAGTTTCCTCATTGAGAACAAGTTCTCAAGGGGGAAAATAGATAAGACTCTATTCCTTAGGGAATCTAGAGGCAAAGTCATACTTGTCCAAATATATGTAGATGACATTATATTTGGGTCTACTGAAAGTAGCCTTTGCAAAAAGTTTGCAAAGCTTATGCAAAGTCAATTTGAGATGAGTAGTATGGGAGAACTGAAGTTTTTCTTGGGTCTCCAAGTTAAACAGACTGGAAGTGGTCTATCCATATGTCAGTCCAAGTTCACCCTAGAACTCATAAGGAAGTATGGTATGGATTCATCCAGTACCATGAAGACTCCTATGGGGTCAAGTATGTCTCTAAGCAAGGATGATGCAGGGAAACCTGTAGATGAAACCTTGTATAGAGGGATAGTTGGCTCCCTACTATACTTGACTGCAAGTAGGCCTGACATTATGTATGCTACATGTGTTTGTGCCAGGTATCAAGCCTGCCCTAAAGAGTCTCACTTGACTGCAGTCAAGAGAATCTTGAGATATCTAAAGGGCACACCTTATCTAGGCCTCTGGTACCCTAGGAATGGAGATTTTGATCTAACAGGCTATTCAGATGCAGACTTTGCAGGATGCAAAGAAGATAGAAAGAGCACTACTGGATCCTGTCAATTCCTAGGTGGAAGACTCATTTCATGGAGCAGTAAGAAGCAAACCAGTGTGGCTATTTCCACAGCTGAGTCAGAATATGTAGCTGCAGGAAGTTGCTGTGCTCAACTTCTGTGGATTCAACATCAGTTAGAAGACTATGGATTTCAGGTAAGTAGAACTCCACTTTACTGTGATTCTACTAGTGCTATTTCAATAGCTAACAATCCTGTATCACATAGTAGAACTAAACATATTGAGATTAAATATCACTTTCTTAGGGAGCATGTAGAAAGAAATGATATTGCACTTGAATATGTTAAAACTGATAATCAGATAGCTGATATGTTCACTAAGCCCTTAGAAGAAGCTAAGTTCAATAGGTTCAAAATTGAACTAGGTATGATAAAACTTAGACTAAGTTTACAGAACTAAAAATTGGCTAAGTAAAAAGGTGTCGACACATAGACAAGTCTATGTCGACACAGAATAGTAAGTGTCGACACTTCAGGAAAATGGTGTCGACACATCTAGGATGTTGGTGTCGACACATGTCAAGTTGGTGTCGACACTTCAGAATGTTAGTGTCGACACATGTCGAGTTGGTGTCGACACATTCAATAAGGTGTCGACACTTAAGTTTTACTCAGAATTTTCTAAGTAAAGTCTCGACTACATGTCGAGTAGTGTGGTGTCGACACTTAACCAAGTGTCGACACATAAAATCTGTTGACTAAACTTGTGTCGACACATGAGTGTCGAGACATTATAAGTCAGTGTCGACACTTATTAACAGTGTCGACACATCTTTAGAAATCCATCCCGCCTGTTCGTCTTCAAACAAGAAAGGTATAAATAGGGTTCTGTCTTTGTTTGTCGACACGCTTTCAAAGTTTCGAGACCAAAACTCTTGTGTCGACATTTCTCTTCTCTAAAGACTAATTCTCCAAACCCTAATGGCTCCCAAGCTGGAAGAGAACATTAACGAAGGCTATGAACTGGTGCGTGGCGCATTCGACGACGGTGATCAAGAAATCAAATCGGTGATAACCCTAGTCACCAATTCAGGATTGGAGTTCTTGGTTTCAGAACCAACCAAGATATGGAAGAAGGAAGTTATTAGAATTTCTTACTGGAGCGTCTGTAGATGACTCAGGCTACAGAATCAAATCAAGGGTGCATGGCACCAAGGTCAAGATTTCACCCAAGTCTCTGAGAAAGGTACTTCAGCTACCTAAAGTTCAAGATGAAGAGGAAGTGACTACATCTAAGACCAGAGAAGCACTTACCTGGTGTGGTCTAGATCCTAAGCTGAAGATAGGATCAGTATTCAACAGGAGAGGAATGAATACCCAAGGAAAGTTTCTGTCAGAAGTTGTGGGTAAAGTTATCCTCAGTAAACCTGGAGGGCATGACAGGGTGTCAGCCTCCATGTTCAGTGTTATGACCAGAATCATCTTCAACCTCAAAACAGATTGGTCAATGGTAGTATTTGAGAAAGTTAAGGAGAGTCTGAAGAAGCCCAATCTGGGCAGGATACTAAGTCTCTACCTGGCTGGTACAATACCAGAGGTCATGAGCAATGCTGCTGGAGCTAAAATCAATCATATGAGGAGGATGGATATGAGAATACTTTCAAGATGGGAAAGAGTACTGTCTAAGGAAGTTCCTACTCCAGAGAAGCCAGTTTCTAAGAAGGATTCCCCTCCAAGGAAGAAGAGAAAAACTGCTATTGTGGCCCAAGTGTCCTCAAGCAGTTCTGGAAGTGAAGAACAGGTGGTGTTCACACCTGATGAGCAAGAGGAGGAGATAGTAGAAAAGACCCCTGCTGCTAAAGATGTGGCTGAGACTCAGGGGGAGCTGCCTCACACTAGTCCCATCCCTAGGGATCTAAGCCAGGGGGAGCTTCCAGGTGTAGAAGAACCATCTACACTGGAAAGTGAGCAAGCTACAATAATTATCCAAGAGGTACTTTCTGACCTCAATACTTTAGATTTTTCTATAATAGATTCTGATTTGTCTGATGTCCATCAGCAAACTCAACAAACAAATCAACTACCAGATGTTATTCTCCAAGACACATCAGTAGTACAAGAAGTTGTTCCTGATAAAGTAGTTGATGAACCCAGTACTTCTCCTGCACAGTCTCCAGCTGAATACACAATGGAAGATCTATTTCTGAATCTAGATCAAGAGGATTATGATATGGACAAGAATGCTGCTGATGAAGAGAAGGGTGCTGCTGCTGAGGGGGAGAACTTGGAAGTTCAGGAGAGCCTATAGGGCTAGACACTGAGAAGGCACTAGATGTGCAAGCTGAAAACCCATCAAGCCCTAAGGACAGGGTTGATATTGCCAGTACTTCAGAATCTGAGGAAGATGAGGCTGCACAAGCTAAAAAGAAGCAATTCTTTGTTTTCAAAAGAAGGAGCCAGAGCTACAAGAAGGCTCTACAAACTGTTGCTCAACACTCCTTAGTCCAACAAGCTCCATCAACTGATTACAGTGCTCTACTGCTTGCAATGCAAATCAAGATGGATGAACAAAGGAAGGCTATAGAAACTTATGTTGATGAAGGGCACAAGGCACTTCAATCGGATCTGGCACAGGACATCAAGTCAATAAGGTTTGAAATGAACCTTAATAAAAAGGAGATGACTGACTGTTTTACAAAGGGTGCTCATGCAGTGGTCTATCTGGCAACCCACCAAGAGAAAATAAAGACTCAAGTGGATGATATAGCACTAAAGCAAGGCTATGTGCTGGAGAATCAATTAAGAATGAATGACAATTTAACTGCCTCTCACAATGCTATAGTGACTGAATTAAAGAATAAGTCTGCTGAACCATCTACTTCTGCTGATGCTGCCAAGGCTGAATTTGATAAAGCTTTTCAAGAAGAAACCTTGCTGCTGTCAAGACTGCAATCAAGGATTCCCAGAAGGTCATTTCTGAACAGCTTACCAAGCTTAGACCTTTCTTTAAGGATGGCATAAGGTATTTGGACAGCCAAATCAGGTTCCAGAAAGATGATGTAAGAGACCATGTAGCCCAAGAAGTCATAAAGGGGGAGAGAGTGTTAGTCAAGGCCAGTTCTGAGCATGCAAAATGGATTTCAAATTCAATCAGGGCTACACTTGGATATCCTCCCCTGTGTGATGACAATGAAGTTGCTGAATCTGGACTGAACCCTGCCTATTTTGGAGGTGAGCCACAAGAAGTAGCTCAAGTCATTTATCCACCTCCAGATTTTGAAATGATTCATGCAGAGGTGAGCACTATGTATAGCCCATCTGGGGGCAAGGACAATGTCCATTTAGAAAAGGTTACTCAACCTATTACAGCAGCTATGCAAGAGGCTATGGACAAAGAAGAAGAAACAAGGCTGTCAAAGAAGAAGTTCAGGGAACTGGCTGAGCAAAAACCAGATTTTGAACAGTGGAGCCCTACTTCTAGGAACATCATTCTCACAGCCTGGAAAGCAGCCAAGGACAATGCACATGAGAGGAACAAGTGGTTCTCAGAAGCTGAATGGAGGAAGCATGAGATCAGGCAGGAAGCCATTGTCCAGTATAGAAGGAAGGCTAAGTTAGGAAAGCTACCTCCTACAGCTGTGGAGCCTAGCAAGTACTTTCCTAAGCCCTATCATTATTTTGAGAGACAAAAAATCAAGGCTGAAGAACTAAAGAAGAAGGACTCCAAAGGCAAGAAGCCTGCTGATGTTGAGCCTACTACTACTGCTGCTTTCAAAGCTCAAGTTAAAGCTGGAAAGGGAATAGTTATCAAAGAACCTGATCTGAAATAGATTAGGAATTTTACTTGAAGCTTGTTGTAAACTTTTAAATGAAAAACATTTTTGTACAACATTGAAAATGTATAAGGAACTATGTTAGAACAATATATGATAAATATATTATGATTGTTCTGAAATATGTCTGTTTCTTATTTGTTCTGGAATGTTGAATGTGTATATGTGTGAAGTTTTACATGTTCATATTAACCCTGTTGATTATAATCTGCTTTTCATCATTTTGTAATTTTTAATTATGAGTGGTGTATATCATTGACTAAGGGTTATGACTTCTCCAAATAGGGGGAGATTGTTGGGTACATTGGTCAAATGTACCTGATTTGAAGAAGCCTCACCTAACTCAATGATATACATCATAATGTATTTGATGTGTGTTTGAGTTACTTGTGCAGGTTAGGTATTCACTAGACTGAAGCTAAAAGTTTCTAAGTCCATGTGTCGACACCCAGAGGGAAAGTGTCGACACTTGAGAAAGCTTGTGTCGACACCCAGACAAGCAGTGTCGACACTTGGAGTCATTGTGTCGACACCTGGGATGAAGAGTCGACACCAGACAGAAAGTGTCGACACTTGGAGCTGTGTCGACACTCAGTGAAGAAGTATGCAGAAAAGCAGTGTCGACACTTAGCAGAAGTGTCGACACCTAGAAGAGCTAAGTCTACACCAGAAAGTGTCGACACTTGAAGATGTGTCGACACTCAGCAAAAGTCTGCAGAATCTAAGTACAAGTGTCGACACTCAACACAATGTGTCGACGCTATGCTGAAGAGTCAGTATTTGAAGAAAGTGTCGACACTCAGCACAATGTGTCGACACACAACCAGGAGAGTCAACACTTGAAGAAAGTGTCCACACTCAGCACAATGTGTCGACACTTAGTTGAAGACTCTACACTTGAAGAAAGTGTCGACACAAGGAGCTGTGTCGACACTTAGCAAAGAACAGAAAAGTTACAAAATATTCTAAGTACAAGTGTCGACACTAAAGGAATGTGTCGACACTCAGCTGAAGAAACAAAAGTGAAGACTTGTGTCGACAACAAGAAGCAGTGTCGACACTTGACAGTTTCAACACATGAAGATGTGTCGACACAAAGAACATGTGTCGACACTTAGAAGAATACAGTTAAAGAATGAAGAACAAGACTTGTGTCGACACTCAATTTCAGTGTCGACACATGCAGAAGAATCTGTGTCGAGACATACAAGGAATTGTGTCGACACCTTGTAGACTTGTGTTGACACATTACACAACATGTGTCGACACTTAGTCTATAAGTGTCGACACTTAAGAACAGAAAGTCTCGACACTATCTGACAGTTAGAGAATTTCAAGAAGTGACTGGTTGACATGACAGCTGCCGATCCAGCCGGTCTACTGCAACTGTCAGAGAAATCAGAAGTCTGTTATGAACCGGATCAGCCGGTTACCATGAAGGAAGCCTATAAATAGGCACCCATTGTTTATAGAAAGGGTGGGTGATTGATTGTTGTTGGTTACAAGTAGTTGTGAAGAATACTTAAAGTGGTTGATCAGATTCTTCAAGAAATCAGAAAAGTCATATACAGAGGATCAACACAAGAAGATCTGTCAGTCCAACTGCAGATCTAAGAAGTTGGAGAGAGAGAGCTCCAATCAAGAATTCAGTCTTTGGAACTAAGGCTGAGAAGAAGGATTCAGAAACATCTGGATCTCAAGAAGCAGAGGTCAAGGAACAACTGCAGAAGATTCAGACTAATTCAGTTCTAACTCAAGAAGCTTTGAAGGAAGCTAAGTCAGTTTGGATCTAACTGAGTTCTTCCAAGAACTCTTCAAGAAACTCTCAACTCCTCTCTTATTTTCTGAGTTGTAGAGTTAGCAATTGTATTTCTATTTTAACTTGTAGGATCCATTGGATCTGAGAGAATTGTAAGCCTATATTATAAAGGCTGAGGGTAGGGCTTGATTGCCTGAGTGTAGGAGTTGAAGAACTCTGAGTGTAGGCCTTAATTGGCTGAGTGTAGGCCTGGGTGGCTGAGTGTAGGCCTTTGTGGCTGAGTGTAAGGCTTTGGGCCTGAGGTGTAGGAACCTTGTTGGGTTCTGAGATAGTGGAGAAGTTTGGCCGAATCTAGTACACTGCTAGATAGGCGAAGGGGGAAAGTGGATGTACCCAAAGATTGGGGAACCACTATAAATTAGTGTGTCTGCTGTGCTGTGCTGTGGATTGACTGTTTGATTTCTGTAATTGCTGTTAGCTGTAGTAATCTGTGAAATAACTGTTGTGCTGCCAACAAAGTTTTAAAAAGGTTTAGGTCACCTATTCACCCCCCCCCCCTCTAGGTGTTTAGGTACCATATCTTTCAATCGGTTCATCGTCCCAGATGGTTTGACGGCCACGATTGTTTCTTCCTGGACGATGTTGGCTGGCATTTTCCGCCCAGCTGAGCCACCACCACCGCCGGCGGATATCACCACCACCTTCGTTAAGGTGGGGGCTAGCGTTTCCCGGCGGTGGGGCCGCCGGAGTTGGCTCCTCCGGCGAACCCGAGCAAGAAGAGAAATGCTCGATTTTCTCCATTTTCTCACATGGCATCGGGCTCGATTGAGCCCAATATCTCCCTAGATTGATCTAGAAACCTAGTACGGGAAGAGGCGAGTCGAAACGCACCTGAATTGGGGCTTGGCTGCGGGTCAGGCGGCAGTTTGCCGTGGTGGTGGTACGCCGGCGAGCTCCACCCCGAAAACTCAATTCTCCACCATTCTCCATGATTAAGCAGTCGAATTCCACTCCCTTCTGTCTCCTGAAGCTGTTGGTGAGGTCTATTTGGACTGAGGTGGAGTATATGGGGAGGTGTTTCCTATGTGAGCTCGGTTTGAGCTTGGTTTGCTCCGCCCAGCTGCCAAGTGGCTCACAGCCCTGGTTTTCTGCTGGAAATGGAGAGGGGAGGTCGGCCACCTGGTTTTGGGCAGCCAAAACTAACTGATGGGGTGGCCATGTGGCCACCATTTCCTTCATTTCCCTTTCTCTCTCCTCTTCTCATAAAAATCCCAATTTTACACCCTTGCATGTATTCTCTCTCCTGATTTAGAAGGGTAGGACTGGTCTTGTTCACTTGGGCTGACTATGGGCCAATTTTGGTGGGCTTGGTCCAAGGGAAAATGGCTTGGCCTTCATTTCACCCTTTAGGTCAATTTGTTGACTTGTTGACTTGGGGAGTTGACTTGGTCAACCATGGTGGGTGGACTGATCCTACTTGGTGGAAATGGGTCTAGTGGCACCACCCAACTTGGTTTGGGTCAAGGGGGTGCCCCACTTAGGTTAATTAGGCCTATGAGTGTGGGTTTGACCAAATTAAGCCCAAGGTTGACTTTGGTCAATTGGGGTCAAAATGTTGACCCAGTGACATACCCTAGGGTCCACTTGGATTGTCTTTAGGGTTAGGGCAATGTGGTGGGGTCATGCTGTGGCTAGGGTCCCCACTTAGGCTAGTTTGACCTAGTTTGACTATGGTCTTATAGTGGGCCCCACATGGCCATCACCCACTACCTAGGGCCAAACATAGTTGATCTTCCTTAAATCTCACCCATGCCTAACCCAATCTAAGTTGAGGGGTCCAAGAGTAACATGGGATGTTACAAATTCCAATAAACAAGAAAATAATTTCGTCCCCGAAATTTAAGTTCGGGTCTACGGGGTTCTATTTGCAAGAATCATCAAGAAATTTAAAGACATAACTTAAATGTACCTGATGCGAATAGCTCCGGGTGTTGCTCCAGCATCAGATCCCTCAGCTCCCAAGTGTGCTCCTCCCGTCCATGGTTGGACCACAGCACCTTCACAAGAGGGACCTTCTTCTTCCGCAACACTCGGATGGCTGTATCGTCAATCCGGATCGGCTCCAATCTCACTGATCTTTCAGGCTCTACCGGTCCGGCTGTAGTAGTAATGTGCTGCTCCAGCCGAAGGAGAGCTCTTGGTAAGGAAGAGACATGGAAGACGTCATGTAATGCACCCAACTCCGGTGGCAGCTGCAGTCGGTAAGCCAGGGGGCCGATCCGCTCCAGGATCAGGTATGGCCCCATGTATCGTGGACTGAGCTTCTTGTGCCTCCGTACCCGAGAGACACCGTGTACTGGACGTATCTTCAAGAATACCCTGTCTCCAACCTGGAACTCCACCTTCCGGTGCCGAGCATCATAATACTTTGCCTGTCTGCTCTGGGCCTCTAGTAGCCGATCTATGATCAATCGAATCTGAGCCTCAGTGTCTTCTATATAATCAGATCCAAGAGCCCTGGTATCCACATCCTGAACCCATGATAGCGGTGTCCGGCATCTCCTCCCATAAAGTGCCTCGTATGGAGCCATCCTGATGCTCGCCTGGTGGCTGTTATTATACGAGAACTCAATCAATGGTAGCAACCTCTCCCAAGGCTTCCCCGTATCCAATATGCATAATCTGAGCAGGTCCTCCATGGTCCGGATGGTCCGCTCGGTCTGTCCGTCGGTCTGCGGGTGGAAGGCGGTACTAAAGGTAAGCCGAGATCCCAAGTAAGCATGCACGGCCCTCCACTCGCTCGAGGTGAACCGACCATCACGGTCCGACACAATAGTCCTGGGGATGCCATGATATCTGACGTACTGCTCCACAAATAATCTCACCAGAACTGCAACTGGGGCATCCTTTCGAACTGGGATAAACCGCGCTACCTTGGTCAATCTGTCCACTATAACCCATATAGAATCATGCCCAGAGTGGGAGCGAGGCAATCCGTGTGCAAAGTCCATAGCAACGTCCTCAAACTTCCACTCTGGAACTGGCAGTGGCTGTAGTAAACCTCCCGGGCTCTTGCATTCTGCCTTCACACGCTGGCAGGTCTCACAATAGGTCACAAAATCCGTGATCTCCCTCTTCATCCCGGGCCAATACATAGACCTCCGCAAATCTGCCAACATCTTGGTGATGCCGGGGTGCACTGAATATCTCGAGCAATGTGCCTCTCTGAGTATGTCCTCCCGGATACTGCCTCCTGCTGGTATGTAGATGCGCCCACGGAACCGAAGAAGATCATCCTGTAGCGTGTAGTCCTCGACCTTGCCCCTCTCTAGGGCACTGAAAATCGGCTGTAACGCAGCATCCAGCCTCTGATGTGCTCGGATGCGCTCCTGTATATCATTGTCACTGATCACTGAGCTCAAATACTCTCTATATACAACTGGCTCGGTCTCGGACACCATGGTAATGTGCATGTCCTCCATCATCTGTAGCAGCTCTATAGACATCAATCGGGGCTCCGGTCCAGAAGTGCCGGCCCTCCTGCTCAAAGCATCCGCAACCGTGTTCGCTTTCCCCGGGTGATAGTGGATCTTGCAGTCATAATCGCAGAGGAACTCCAACCATCTCCTCTGTCTCAGGTTTAGGTCCTTCTGTGTATTGATATACTTGAGATTCTTGTGATCCGAAAATATGTCACAATGAATCCCGTATAAATAATGCCTCTATATCTTCAGGGCAAAAACCACAGCCCCGAGCTCTAGGTCATGTACTGGATAGTTATGCTCATGCTTCTTCAACTGTCTCGAAGCATAAGCAATAACATGTCCATGCAGCATCAGGACTGCACCCATCCCCTGATAAGAGGCGTCCGTGTAGATCTGAAATCCTTCGCTCCCGGATGGAAGCGCAAGAATGGGGGATGAGATGAGTCGGTCCTTCAGCTCCTGAAAAGCCGTCTCACACCGCTCTGACCAAACAAAATCTGTGTCCTTCTTCGTCAAGGACGTGAGGGGGAGTGCTATCCTCGAGAACCCCTCCACGAACTTGCGGTAATACCCTGCTAGTCCCAAGAAACTACGTATGTCAGATGCGGTCTTCGGTCGTGGCCAATCCCTCACTGTCTCTATCTTGGCCGGGTCCACTGCTAACCCAGCCCCACTGATCGTGTGCCCCAGGAATGCCACCTCCTGCAACCAGAGCTGGCACTTTGAAAATTTTGCGTACATCTGGGTCTCCCTCAGCCTCTACAAGACCTGTGCCAAGTGCTCCGTATGCTCCTCCTGAGTCCGAGAATATATAAGGATGTCGTCGATGAACACAATCACGAAGCGGTCTAAGAAAGGCTCGAATACACGATTCATTAGACTCATGAATGCAGCAGGAGCATTCGTGAGCCCAAAAGGCATCACCGTGAACTCGAATAATTCATAGCGCGAACTGAATGCCGTCTTCGGTATGTCCTCTTCCCTGATACGGAGCTGATAGTAGATGGATCACAGATCTAACTTGGAGAACCAGAAGGCTCCCTGTAGCTGGTCAAATAACTCATCTATCCGAGGCAGAGGATAGGTGTTGTGGACCGACAACCGGTTCAGCTCCCGGTAATCTATACATAATCGCAGTGATCCGTCCTTCTTCTTCACAAAGAGAACTGGCGCTCCCCATGGCGATGAACTGGGCCGTACAAATCCTGACTCGACTAGCTCCTGCAGTTGAGTCCTAAACTCTGCTAACTCCCTGGGAGCCATCCTGTAGGGTGCCCGGGACACCGGCTTCGCTCCCGGTACTAGCTGAATCCTGAAATCCAAGTCTCTAGCAGGCGGTAGCCCGGGCAATTTCTCCGGGAATACGTCGGAGAAATCCCGGACCACCGGAATATCTGAGATAGTCGCCTCTGTTCCCACCATCTCGAAGCAGACAAGATAAACTTCTTCACCCTGCTCATGGGCCTTCACAGCCTGTATAGAAGATAACAGTAGGTGGCATATAGGCTGGATACCTTCAACGATAACATGAGAGTTGCCATGCCTTAGCGTGATCCTCCTGGACGGGCAATCTATCTGGGCATGGTTCCGATGCAACCAGGCCATGCCCAAGATCAAGTCAAAGTCCTGCAGCTTCAGAATAGTTGCCGACGCCTCAAATGCCTTGCCGCCAATCTCGGCCTCCATATCACAATGTGCAGTGGTCCGCAGCTCCGACCCATCGGGTAGACGCACCCTCATCTCTAGTCCAGGGAACCTCTCCACGCCTTCGAGTCCGTCAATGAAGGCCTCGGATACGAACGAGTGCGAAGCACCCGTGTCGAAGAGAGTATGAGCGGGCTTGCTGCTGATCATAACTATGCCTGAGGTTTGTTTATGTGAAAGTTAATTGTTATCCTATAGTTCCAGGTACTATATATATAATTGAAAACTCAAGGAAATCAATAATTAACTTTAAGTACCTGTGATAACCTCCTCGGGGTTCCTCGGCTCTGTGAGGTCCAAGGCGTATATCTGCTCCTGCTCGCGTCTCCTGCCGTGATATCCCCGACCTCGGCCTCGTCCTCGGCCCTGCTGTACTGGGGCCACTGGAGGTGGAGGAGGAGGAGGGGGATGGAATCGGTGCGGGCACTCCGACCTGATGTGCCCGGGCTGGCGGCATCCGTAACAAACCACTTGTCGGTGGCCTCGGTCATCCTGTCTCCTCGGATCATGCATCTGTAGAGGTGGGGGAGCCAATGCTGGAGGAGGCCCCTGCTCCTGCCTGAAGTTGGGACGACGACGTCCCCCACCCTTCCTGTATCCGATGGTCCCGCCTCTCTAAGAGCCCCTACTACTCACCTGATGTCGACCCATCAAATGGTCTCTTCCCTCCGGCTCGCACCATCAGCTGGTCAGCCTCCAGCTTCTTCGCCATCTCGATGATCTGCCTGGATGTGCCATGAGAAATTAATAGCAAGGCCTGCCTCAAATCGTCCCTGAGGCCCCGGTAGAACCTCTTCGCATACCTCCTATCGTCGGTGTCCTGAATCCCCGGGTGCGACACTTTGATCTCGGGCTTTGTCATCGCCAAATCCCTTTTTTCTTGCACCCACTTCATATCCTTTCCAACGCACACGCCGTATCCACCAATGTCTGAAACCCTTGTTTCATCGAACTTGATAGCAGGAATCTCAACACATCCTGCAATCCTTCGTAGAACTAATTGGTTTTTCGTTGTTCAGCAACGAAGATAGACCCCGCATAGCGTCCCAATCGTGTAAACTCATGCAAGTAGGTATCGTCACTACTCTCTCCTTGAGTTAGATGCTGGTGCTCAATTTCCATAGCGATGCGTTGAGCCGTTGGCAAGTGTTTTGCCAAGAAAAGTCGCGAAAACTCCTCAATCAAGGCTTATGTTAGTTGCCTGCCCGCTAAGTGGTGTAACTCTATCTCGTCCCACCATAGCCGAGCCTCATCTTCCAACAAGAAGGTGGCCAAGGTGACCTTCTGATTTTCCTCTGTCCTTATCATCATCATTATTCTCTTGATGTGCGACAACCAATCTTCCGCCTGCATTGGGCATCCCACACACATAAACGTAGGAGGATTGAAGCTCAGAAACTGCTTCAACTGTCGTTCAGTTGCCCAAGGATCAACAACCTTAACGGGATCCGGCCTTACACCAACCCATTCTGGCACCAATGCAAGTTGAGCCTGCCTAGTAGGCTTTGCATGAATCATTACAAACAGCGCCTCAGCAACTAAGCATACTGTTTTCGCAGAAGGAGGAGGTGTAGGCACCATAGCTGGTGCCTCACTCTCATCAGAACGCTGGGGATCAGACTGCCCAGCACCACTACGAGTCACCTATAGGTGGACAAGATACACATTAGCGACCTCGCACAAGCAATAACAACAAAATAGAATGCGCAGGTTCCTCAAACAGGTGTATTTGCATTCCTTAGTGGACATTCTTGATGTCATTAATGTTATAGTGGGTCGCACTTGCATGTGCTCCCCACCCCCACAAAAGAATTGGACCACGAATTCAAAAGGGAAAGATCGAGACAAGCTGATACCAATATTGTAATATCTCCATCCGTTGCATGACATATAATAGAAGGTCCGGCCGGGGCCCCATACCATATGCCACAAACAGACGGCGATGCTACGAGTTAATATTAGAGTTGCGCATCCTAACTCAGAGCATTCTAGCGGAAGCTTTTAAGTTGATTGAACTCAGCTCATCAGAATGTCCACAATATATAAATTAGCATTTATATATACATCATGAAGGAATGTACTCCAAATACACTGCAAGTCTGGCCTTATGGCCTTACAGTTAAGCTTTATACATGTGACTTTCATACATCGGCACGTAGGTCGGCCACACATGAAAAGACTATCATATAAACATCATTGGCCTTCGAGGGCTAGCATAGCAGCAGCAAATACAACAACAACAACAAGGTCTTCAGCCCCCTATTTTCCGCACGGCTCTCCTGCACCTGCACAGGACAATCCACTTCATGGGTGGCAAATAAGGCAATGGTCAGTGTTCAGCTGACCAATTTATAGAAACACTACCCCTTACCCGGGGCAGTGACATTCCTTCCATGCATGCATAGCATTTCACAAGCAGAAATATCACACAATGTGTTGAATTTTTTCAAAGTGATCAGCAAGATAGCATAAAGTCAAATGAATATTCTCAGAACTATCGAGTTAACACCATGATCATGCGGAAACCCAAGGAGCAAGCCCAACACCACATGCAAATGGAAGAACAAGCAGATCTTATATTTATTAACACTTATTTACAGGGCGAGGTATACATAGCGAGACATAATTTCGCCAGTACACAAGCTAAACAACATAAAGCACAATACAATCCGGGCGGACAACATTAGAGATCGCCGAGACCGCCCAGTCCGCCGAAGTCGCCGAAGACGCCCGAGCTGCTGCTACACGCCGAATAGAGCACGGAGTCCACCTAGAACGCGAGGTCGCACGGACACACCATTATTCGCTGACTGCTAATGAACTAAAGAATAGACCGCCTACCCACCTGAGACCGGCGGACAAGTTATTGGAACAGGGAAATGCTGAAGCAGAGAACTGACAAGCCACAGAAGCGACCTGCTGAGACCGCAGAGACCGCACCCTTCACAGAACTTGATCGAAGTCACAGCCAAACTCATGGCTGCTTGAAGCTAGTCGCGCGACCTGCACACAGCAAACCGTTAACTCTGCTTAACCCGTGCGGACAGGAAAATCAAGACCGCAACAATTTACCAAGCCCCACTTAATGTTCACTCAGTTACTGTAGACGTGCTAAGGGGGTCTATTTATAGGCGAGGTGAGGAGTGTGGTTACCACCCTAGTGAATATAGTCACCACCCCAGCTCACGCACTAGCAAAGACCCGTCCGCTCAGTCCGCAAGGACTAAGCCGGATTACAAGAAAACCCGCCAGGAGCCAAGACAAGATGTTCACCATAAGGCGAACTCGCACCAGTCCGCCCACACTATGCGGAAAAGGCACCAACCCGCATAGCCTGCAAACACCACACAAGGACAGCTACCTTTACTGTGACAGTCCACACACAATATGCGGACAAGGAGGCAGTCCGCACAGCTCGAGAACAAATCCACCATCCGCCACGAGTCCACGACCAACAGGCAGTCTGCCCGGTCAACAGCGGACTCGGTGGATACCGCGGACACACTGTACTCGTCACTGAATGTGACCAAGTCCAGAAAACCTCCAAGAACAAACGTGAGCTCGGCGGACAAGGCCCAGTACGCCTGTCCCAAAGGCAGATTACCAATCATTCCACCAGAAGACAGAGCCCGCCAGCCCTACTCGTATAGCTGTCAAGATAATGGCCAACTGCCGGACAACGACACTAGTCCGCGCAGTCCTCCGCAGCAGATATCACCCGCTGCACCACTAGAGCACGACAAAGGCCACAGCCGAACTCCAAGGCCAGTCCGCAACAACAAACACCGCAGACTCAACCAGTCTGCAAAGCCTCCCGCAGATAGAACTCCCAATCCGCCGGTTAACACATGCTTGCAAATCTACAAGGCCGCGGATCAACTAAGCACTGCCAACAGCCCGAAAACTGCAGTCCTCTCAGTCCACTTGGCTAAAAGCCCGACTTCCTTAGTCAAAGGCCAACCAGGCCGCACAACAGACCCCAAGGCCGCACACCAGGCCGCTCCTCAAGAACAGCCAAGCCACCAAGACTGTAAAACCCCCACCCATTCATATGGTATATACTAGAAGGTCCGGCCGCGGCCCCACAACATATATCACAAAATAGGCGGTGAAGTTACGGGATGATACCAGAGTAGGGCATCGCACCCTAACACAATGAATTCTAGCGGAATCTTACACTAACCATTGAACTCCACACTTGAATGTGCAACATATAAAACAACTCCACATTGTATATATAGATAGGAATGTCTTACAACATAAACTAGTTGGCCTTATGGCCTTACAAGGCTTTCAAACAGTGGCCTAAACATTGGCGCGCAGGCCGGCCACATTAAAAGTAAACACAACACTCATTTCCAAATTATCCATCGAGGGCTAACAACAGCAGCAGCGTCTAAAGCAGCATGGACATCAACCCTTTTTCATCGCGCTTGGCTCTCCAGCACCTGTATAGGGACAATCCACCCAACGGTGGCAAACAAAGGCAACGGTCAGCATTTAGCTGACCAAATTATAACAACCCTACCCCTTTTCTCGGGGCAGCGGTAATCTTCCCTGCAGGCATAGCATTTTACAAGCATATATAGATCATATGATGTGCTTTTATGCACACATTCCATCACAACCGTCAGCCACTCGGCTCGACGATCCGTGAACTCAGGGCACATTCTTGGTGTACCGGCGAACCAGTTGCCCACCACCGTATCAGGGTCGCAACCCAACAGCAACTCACTTGAGCATTTACTCCATGGCGTGCAGCCGGAGTTTTATAGTCTTAGGGAACCGGGATTGGCCCGTATCCCCCCGTTGTATCACGGCGCGTAGGACTAAGACTCTCGCTATGCGCTCCAACAGACCGCACTTTTTGGTCCATGCTGGACGGACATAATGTAGGTCGGATCCTCACCCCCCCCCCCCCCCCCCCCGTTGCTCAAATCCCTTGCCATCACCGAGCACAACATACTCGCGGCTAAATCAAAGGCGCGGGTTGGTCTCACCGATCATGTTCTTGGCATTCAAGCCTGGGTGTTTTCCTGGGAGCACCAGTACTTCATTACACCCACTCATATCACTCATCATTAGCGGATCTTTCCTGGGTGCACCAGTACTTCCTGCTACTCTCTTCACAGTTATGACTCCGCCAATGTCACAAATATCAGGGGTCTTTCCTGCCTACCACGCCAGTACTTCCTGCTACTTCCTTCACAGGTAGAACCCAACATCACAAGCAACACAAGCATTATACGGGTATTTTCCTGTACTACCACTCCAGTACTTCCTGCTACTTTCTTTCACAGGTCCAACCCGTCGATTCCTAAACTACATGTTTATCACAGAGTCTTCTCCGGTTCGTATGCAACATCACCAGTCCAGACTAACCTTTCTAGATGGGCTTCACACAACATGCCTATTCCGTACTCCATTTCTGGATCTATATGCCAACAAAGGGGATTCCATGAATCAACCCAAAAGACTCCCAACATCAGTCACCATTTGGTGGGGGAATCATATACATATGCTAAAAGTTAGCCTTCACATGGCTATGAAGAAAGGTCGTTACCCTTGAAGACCGTTTCGGTGCCATGAACTCAGCTTTTCCTCCGCAACGATGGCCTCAAATCTCAGCTTGACACTCTCAAGCTCCACCAGAGACCAACCACTCTTCTTCTTCCTCCTTCTTCCTTTCCCTTTCTCTCTCTATAAGTTTAGAAAGATGAAGGCTAACATAAAAATGAGTCTTCCTTCTCATTTTTCATCCTTAAGGAAGCAGGGAAGGCTCTCAGCTGTTAGATCCCAGCTGAAGAAGAATGGATGGCAAGGAAAAACCCGTAAAATCATGTTTCGGGTCCGATACGCCCTGTGACATGCCCGTGTCACGGGCCATGTCACACTAAGTTGTGCACAAACCGCCTTATCCCGAAAAAGGTCACGCCTAGGGTACACGCCCGTGACGGCCAGGACAAACCCGTGACATAGGGCGTGTACCTCACTCGAGTCATATTCACGACCTACTCGAGAAGACTACTCGAGTAGTTAGTTATGACAGCTCGTGTCAAATGACACGCCCATGTCACCGCCCTCTTACTCGAGTACTTTTCCACTTACTCTAGAGAAAAGTGTCAACCTCTCGACACAGCGGGACACGCCCTATGACACGCGCGTGTCACAGGCCATGTACCCCATACTCGACGATCGTCGAGAGCAGTTCGTCGAACACAGGGGGACACTCCCTCCTCGAATGGTACACGCCCGTGTAGCCTGGCGTGTTCCCGCATTCGACAAACGTCGAACGTGTACCCGCGTTCGACGAACGTCGAACGCAGTTCGTCGAACAAAGAACGCAGTTCGTCGAACTCATTTTTTGTCGAACTTACGACGACTCCGCACCCGAGCAAGACACGCCCGTGTCCCAGACCTTGTCACCCAAAATTTTGTCTGCGAAAAAATTGGGCTGTTACAACCCTCCCCTCCTACCGGAAATTTCGTGCTCAAAATTTGCACACAGGAAGGCAATCAGCAACTAAAAAGTCATAACATCAAAATTTCTTGTTACAATAACTCTTCACTATCCACTCAGTTACAGAAATAACTCGGCAAATTTAGCTCGCATGGTCTGCTGTTGCTCCCATGTAAGCTCTTCACGACCGCAGTTGTCCCACCGGACTTTAACCATCCCGACCGTCTTGTTCCGCAACTGTTTCTCGGCTCGATCCTCGATCTGAATGGGTCTAACTCTCAATCCGGGAAGGTGACATTCCCAAAACCGCATTTGGAATGCGGTATGGGCACTGCGAGTTCACGGTCATGCCGTTTGGGATGTGCAATGCGCCCTCGGTATTTATGGACTTGATGCACCGAATATTCCGCGAGTACCTGGATCTGTTCGTGATAGTGTTCATTGATTATATCCTGGTGTACTCGAGATCAGAAGCCGATCATGAGAAGCATTTGTGGTTGGTGTTGAATACATTGAGGCTGAATCACCTCCGTGCCAAGTTCTCGAAGTGCGAATTTTGGCTAGCATCGGTGGCTTTTTTGGGTCATATGGTGAGTGGAGCGGGCATAGCAGTGGATCCAGCGAAGATAAGGGCCATAGAGGAGTGTCCAGTTTTGTCTTCAGTGGCCAAGGTCCGGAGCTTCCTTGGACTAGAAGGCTACTATCGAAGATTTGTTAAAAACTTCTCGCGGATTGCTTTGCCACTAACCACGCTGACGCAAAAAGAGAAGAAGTTCGTTTGGTCGCCAGAGTGCGCGCGAGCTTTTGAAGTGCTGAAGATTCGGTTGACCACGACGCCTGTGTTGTCATCGCCATGTGGTACCGATGGATTTGTAATCTACAGTGATGCTTCAGGGAGCAGCTTAGGCTGAGTTCTACTGTAAAATGGAAAGGTGATTGCTTATGGCTCACGTCAGCTGTAAGTGCACGAGCGGAACTATCCCGTCCATGATCTTGAGTTGGCGGCGGTGATCTTTGCACTAAAGTTGTGGCGACACTATCTTTATGGTGTGAATGTAGAGATCTATACAGATCACAAGATCCTGAAATACCTATTGGAGCAGAAGGACCTGAACATGCGACAACAAAGGTGGTTGGAGTTCCTTGGGGACTACACCTTTGAGATTCACTACACGGCTGGAAAAGGCAATGTAATCGCGAATGCCTTAATTCGGAGGACTCCGACAAGAGCAGCCTGGTTGCAGAGGCATGATGAACGTCTCATCCAGGAGTTGGAAGCGTTAGAGATTTCTTGTGTTGACAAGAATTCCACTGGCAATGCATGTTTGAACTGGATGGAGGTGCAATGTGACCTTGCGGACGGAGTTCGACAGTCAACGGAGTTGGATGAAGATCTCCTACACTATGCAAAAGCTGGGCCAGAAGGAAAGTTCTCCTGGGATGACGGTATTTTGCGGAAAGAGGGCCGTCTATGCACCCTGAGTTTGGGTACATTGAGGAAAGAACTGATGTTTGAAGCGCATTATACGAAGTACTCACTCCACCCTAGAAGCATAAAGATATTCAGGGATATGAAAAAGCTATTTTGGTGGCCAGGGCTAAAGAAAGATGTTGCTCACTATGTGGACAAATGCCAAACCTGTACTATGGTGCAGGAGGAATGCCAGAAACCGGGCGGTTATTTGAAGTCGTTGCCGATTCCAGAGTGGAAATTTGACGATATTTCCATGGATTTCGTGCACGGGTTGCCGAGATCTCAGCGAAGGAATGATTCCATCTGGGTGATTATCGATCGGCTGACAAAAGTGGCACACTTCCTCCCGAACATGCGGGATGATTTAGTAGAAAGTTTGGCAAAGCTGTACGTGGAACAGATTGTACGGCTCCACGTTATTCCTCGGAGCATTGTGAGTGATCGAGATGGGCGATTCACGTCAAAGGATTGGAGGCTAGTTCACTAGTTGTTGGGCATGAAGTTGACTTTCAGTACGGCCTTTCATCCCCAACAGATGGCCAAACTGAACGAACCAACAAAATGATGGAAGACATGCTCTAAATGTGCGCCCTAAGTTTTGGAAAGAGATGGGAAGATCATCTCTACATGGTGGAGTTTGCCTATAATAACAGCTACCAGGCGAGCATCGGGATGGCACCGTATGAATCTCTATATGGAAGGAAGTGTCGTACTCCCTTGGCTTGGGTAGAAGCGGGCGAAGCTATAGTTTATAATCATAATGAAGTCAATGAAGCAAACTCAACCATTCGTGCTATTCGAGAGAGGCTACTCATAGCCCAAGATCGTCAAGCGAAGTACTACAACGCCAAGCACCGGAACGTGTAGTTCGCGGTAGGCGATTGGGTCTACTTGAAGATTAAGCCCTTCAAAGGCGTATCGAGGATTCGACGTTTGAAAAAGTTGAGTCCAAGATATTTGGGTCCATTTGAAGTCGTTGAGCGAATCAGAGAATCTGTGTATCGTCTAGCTCTTTCGGCAGACTTGGGTGGACTACATGATGTGTTTCACATCTCAGTGCTTCAGAAGGACGTTAAAGATCCAGCTCAAGTGATAACAGATGATCGTGTGCCGGTGGAGTATGGGCTAATAACCAGACTTCAAGTCCAACTTCGAGTAGATGGTTGATCCCACCAGCTGATCGAACAACTCATCAATTTGGGGTATCAGATATTTATTCTTCTCGGTCAGCTTAATCAGTTCACGGTAATCAATACATAACCTCAATCCACCGTCTTTCTTCTTTACAAAAAGCACATGCGCTCCACGGTGACATGCTTGGGTGTATATAACCCTGCTCAAGTAACTCTTGTAGTTGGACCTTCAACTCGGCCATCTCCTTAGGCGCGACGCGATATGGCGAGCGGGCCACAAGTTTCACACCTGGCACCAACTCGATCGTGAAGTCAATCTCACGCTGTGGTGGTAGCCCAGGGAGATCCTTGGGAAATACATCTGCAAATTCCGAAACAATGGGAACATCACACACACTGGCCTTAGGCTTAACAGCCTGAATCAGGGCGAAGTAGCACTCCGCACCCTTCCGAACAGCCTTCAAGACTTGGAGTACAGACAACAATGTCCCACCAACTCCTCGCATACCCGCGAACTTGTCTCCTGTTCGGTATTCTGGCCCAACGTGTTCTCTTTGGACTAACAATCAATCAAGGCATGCTGCTCCGCAAGCCAATCCATACCAACTATCACGTCGAATTCCGATATCGGCAATACAGATGCAGTCAAACTGACATCCCGACTTCCTATTTAGACCGCCACATCGCAAGCTTGATCCGCAAGCATCCAACAACCATTCGACAACACCACTCTGACGATATCTGTCTTAGCACGACTAGGTATCCCAAGCCGTACTATAAACTCGCTAGACAGAAAAGAATGCGACGCACCTGTATCAAACAGTGCTCGTGCCAGCATGTCTCGAATCATCACAAAGCCTGTGACAATCATGTCACACACACACGACGCATACACATATGCATTAAGGAAAACATACAAGCAATATGATACGCAAAACTAAGCTCGTACCTGTGACGACTTCACTCTGCTTGATATCCTCCTGCAGGCCAAGATTGTAAACCCGGGGCTGCGCCTGAGAGGCGGAGGAGTCCACCACTGCCTTGCCCTTCACCACATACGATGCTCCCACCTTCTTTTCAGTCTTTGGCGGCATCCGACACTCGCGAGCAATATGCCCCACTCGTCCACAATTGAAGCATGTACGAATATCCGGTCGCGAGGTGGCCCCCGACGTTGCTCCCGATGCAGCTGACAAAGGAGCTTGTACAGTTATCTTGGACTTCTTGCCCCATCTCTTCTTATAATATGGTTTCCCAAGTCGGGCATCTTCAACTCCGATTGCGCCACAACCAAAGCCCTCTTCCCCTGCACCCTCTTCATATCTTTTTCCAGCGTGGTTGCAGTGTCGACCAACGCCTGGAAGCCTTGGTTGACAGAACTAGAGAGCAGGAACCTCCGCTCGTCCCGCAGTCCTTCGTAGAACCTATTTATCTTCCTTTGCTCATCAGCAAAAATAGAACCTGCATACCGCCCCAAGCGTGTAAACTCATGCAGGTACGCGTCAACACTACCATCGCCTTGCGTCAGCCTTTGGAATTCATTCTCCATGGAAATCCGTTGCGCCGTAGGAAGGTGCTTCGCTAGGAAGAGTCGAGAGAATTCTCTCATCGATACTTGTGTTAAGGGACGACCCGCCATTTGATGCAGCTCCATCTCGTCCCACCACAATCTAGCCTCTCCTTCAAGTAGGAACATAGCTAGGGTGATTTTCTGATGTTCCTCCGATCCAATCGGCATCATAATACGCTTGACGCGCAATAGCCAATCCTCAGCCTGCGTAGGGGATCCCGCTCCCGAAAATGTAGGCGGATGAAAACTCATAAACCGTGTCAACTGCTTCTCAGCCGCTCGAGGAGCCACATCCACTACAGGTTCTGGCCTTACAGCCGGTTGTGCCTGCCCACTTGGCTGGCCTTGGATCATGGCAAACAAAGTTGAAAGTGATGTGTTAGATCTAATATACTCTAGAGGGGGGTGAATAGAGTATTTGTAGGTCCTTATAAAACTATTACAGCTTCTGCTGTAATTAAAAGGTGCAGAATTAAAAAAAAAAATAAGCACACAGCAGTCCTAAAAACACAAGCACAGCAAGAACAAAAAGAAAAGGGGCAACCAGACGACACAAGAAATTTTATAGTGGTTCCCCAACCTGGGTACATCCACTCTTCTACCACCTTGGTAGGAATCCACTACAAGTTTTGATCAGGTGACTGCCACCAATGAGCTTTTGACCAGGTGCTCAAAAACCAACCTCATGTCTTTTGGAAGCAGACTTGTGAACCAGAATAATTTTGAAGGGAATTAAAACCCTTTATAGAGGTGGTGATGTGAGAGTGATGAGAGCTTCTCTTTCTCAATAAACTGAGAAGACTTAAGTGGATTTAGTGATGTTGTCAAAGCTCCCCCTGAGATGTAGAAGAGTTGAGGAGAACTGGAGCTTTGCACAGGGTGATAGGCCTTCAAGCTTCCAGCCTTGATCAGAGAGATCTTCAGGAACTTCTTTGACAGATGGAAGATTTGTTGTCCTGTGATGTGTCCTGGAGAGTTTGAAGAATGAAGACTCTTGATATTTGAATGATTGTTCTTCTTCTTCAGATGACAGATGATGTTCTGGTCAAGGGCTTTCTTCTATATCAAAAATCTTGTGAAAGATTGAGAGCAGACGAGTTGTGTTTTTCTTGTCTGATTCAGTAATCTTCTCTCTATATATTTTTCTGACTTTCTTTCTATCTGTCTCTATAAGAAAAGAGAGAAATCTCTTTTTATATTTTCTGGGGAAATTGGTCTTTTGAATTTTGAATTCCTTCTACATTCAATGCTGACGACCTAGAGAATAAGCAGAATTGAATAATTTCCCCAACTGTCCCATGGAAAAATGTCAAGCAATAATCCTGGAGAATATCCTAATCAATGCTCCTCTAATGGTTATATTCAGAGAATGTTAGAGCATTGATTACCCAGGAATTGTTGCAGTAATAATAGGGATATGGCTGGAAATGACTTAGTCTGGAATCGTCGAACAGATGGCAGAAATCGTTGAGCTGAGTTCACAGTTCGTCAAGCTAAGTTGCTGTGTTCGTCGATCAGATAACTTCTGTTCGTCTAGCTGAGTTTCTGGATTTGTCAAATATTCTGTGTGGTGTCGACACAACCTTTCCAAAGTATCGACTGATGATCTAGGTGTCGACACAAGTTCTTCCAGTGTCGACTCAGTTGGTGTCAACATATACTCTGAGTGTCGACACAGGTCTTCTGGTTTTAAGATGTTGAAGTAGATAATCCAGAATTTGTCGGGCAGAGAACTGAGTTCGTCAACCTGATACTAGAGAACATAGTCTTGAAAGAATGCTGTAGTAGTCCAAAGATTCGTCGACCAAAGAATAAAGTTTGTCGAGCTCAGCTCAGAGAATTTTCTCTGAGATCGTCGAGCTGAGCACGACAATCGTCGACCTGAGTTCGACGAACGTCGAATGTACTTTACAGAGTCTTGAAATCTTCTAAGTCTTGAGTCTCTGGCAGTCTTATTGATAGCTGGTACATATGATGTTGACTCTAAGAACTTGGCCTAGACTCTAGGACACGACTATGACCCTGGCTATACATTGTGGGTCACAAGATCCTAAGTTAGTGAACCTAGCCCAAATCAAACTAGGGATCCAACAATCTCCCCCTATTTGGGTGAGGTTACTAATCACAGACTCAGACTTAAACTGAAAATAAACAAAGCAAAAAAAGCATATATCTGGAAGAGAGAGATAACACATGCAGCAGATATATATATACATGAGCTTTGTTCAGAAAATATAAAGCAGTTATAAATAATGCAAAAAGATAAAGAGAGTTCAAAATCACTTCTTCTACTTATTCAACTTTGGCATTGCATCCTTGCTCTTGTCTCCTGGCTTTGTAAATATTATTTCTCTGTTAGGATCTGAAGCTTGCACACTGGTCATGGTCATGTCAGCAGCCCCTATAATCTTCAGAGATATAGCCCTGCGGACAACTGCTTCTGGGTGCAACTTCATGTAGTCATCTACATTAAAGAACTTGTTTTCCTTCTCAAATCTTTTGAGTTCCTCTTTCCCGTACTTTGACATTGTTGAGCATTCAGAAGGATTCTTTCCCTCAGCTTTGACTTTTTTGATCATAGAAATGCCTACCAGTTCCTGGAACCTGGCCATTCTAACAATATTAGCTATCTCAGAATCTTCAAAAGGAACAGGAGGAGAGGGTGGTCTTTTAGGACTTTTAGCTCTCTGATCTGCAGAGAATGATTGCTGTTGTTGATGATGTTGATGCTGTTGTTGTTGCTGCTTGCCTGAAGAATAATGTTGTCTATGCTGGCTGCTTCCATAATGAGATCTCCCTTGATGTCATTGATTTGTTTGAATAGAGGCAGATCTTTGAGAACTAGAACCTAAAGTACCAGAAGCTGGAGGAGGTGGATCTTTTCTGTATCTTTGAACTGGAGGAGGAGAGTACCTTCTGCTTTTCTTCCTCTCCTTCTGCTGATTCTTGGACAACCACATCCAAGCTGGCATTCCTTTATATGGTGTTATCTTTTGAAGAATGTAGTAGGGAGTGTCATTGGCTGGATTTGGCTTAGGAGCAGGAGGAGGAGAAGCTTTTCTTTTCTTGGATACTGGCTTCCTCTTTGGTTCATCATCAGATTCATCATCATCATCCTCATCATCACTATCCTCATCATCAGATCTTTGAGGATTATCATATAAATCATTCAGAGCCTTCAGTGCCTCAGTAGAAATGATAGGCTTATCAGGTTGAGAAGGAGCTTGAGCAGAAATATCAACAGGAGCTGGAGGAGAAGCCATAGAAGAAGCTGGAGTGTCATCAACTCTGACAGTGCTTTCATCAGCTGCCTTTTCCTCTTGTTGAATGTCTACCAAGATCGCATCAGCCAAATTGGGGATGTATATGGTACAATAGCAAATGATGGCTTAGTAGTATGTTTTACTGTAAGACATCTCAAAACTGCAAATTCAAAATTCTTCAACAAATTCTCTAAATCAACTGTGGGATTAATGATGAAATCACCACCAGTAATTATTTTCTCAGAGACTGACTCTTCCAAGTCCATGTCAGTATTAATAAAATTAATAAAATCAATATCATTTGTATCAATATACTCTGTACAATCTGCTGCTACTGTTGCTACGTCTGATGCTGGAGCTGCTACTGCTGGAACTACTGTAGCTTCATCATCAGACATCTCCCCCTACATGGTTTCAGTGAGACCTGAAGTCAGGCCCCTGACAGAAGATGGGGCAGTAGTGAGGGCAGTGATCTGTGCAGATAGGGTAGTAATTGATGTAGCAAGAGGTGTAATGGCCTCTGCTATTAGTGTTTTGAGAAGGGGAGTGAGGAGGGAAATGAGAGAAGCAATTGTTGAGGTGTCCAATGGTGGAGTGGTAGAATGTGTTACAGAAGGTGTAGAAGTGGGAACTATGGGAGGGATAGGAGGTGGAGCATCTTGTATGTGAGCATCTGGAGGGGATTCATGTTGAGGGATCGTAGATGTTGATGGGGATGGATGGGTGGCATCTTCCATGTGGGTGTTTGGAGGAAAAGGGGAATTGGGAGGTGATGGAGGTATGTTGAAAAATGGAATGGAGGATAAATGAGGAGGAAGTGGATATGATGGAGGAGTTGGTGCTGGTGAAGCATGTGGAGATTCTGGTGGAGTAGGAAGTTGAGTAGGGGATGATGGAGGTGTGGGAGAGGGATGGATTTGGGTTGCTGGAAGGTGGGCTTAAAGAGATGGTGGTGTTGGATGAATATCTTCAGTAGGTTGGGGAGTGGCTTTAACAGCCCTGGTGCCTTCAAAAGCTGGGGTGGAAGAGGTACAAGCCTTGGAGGGCTTAGTTATGCTCCTCTCCCACCTGCCAAACAAGGTACAGGTAAGCCTTTTGCTGGCATTAATGAATATGGTCTGGGAGACTAGGGATTCAGCAGCCTTCTCCTTTAGGAAGTTCCCTAGGATCCTTCCAAAACACACTTCTTTCTTATTATTTTTCTTCTTTATCAGATCAAAGATGATCTGAGCCCAATCCACTTGCTTCTTATTTATCACTGCATACATGACCAAGAACTGATGCCTTGTGATGTAGTCATGGGCAGTATGCTTGCCAAGCAAGACCTTCCCAACAATGTCTGCCAGAAACTTGTATGCTGCAGACAGATGTTTCTTCAACAATTTATTTGGGTTGTCACCAGCATAACCCATCAGACTTAGCATCATATCAAACTCTTCAGAATTAATTTCTAATTCCTCTTCTCCATTTGTCAAACCAAAGATTTCAGTTAAAACTGCGGGAGTTAAGGAAACAGTGTTACCTGTGATTGATCCTATCATAGTATTGTCTTCAGATGTGGATGAAGTATAGACCCATTCTCTGATTTCTGTTCCTGCCAACTTTATCCTTGTAGTCACCAGGTTCTTCAAATTCTGTTCTTCGAGAAGTTCCAGAATATATAGAAAGATTGGATCCGAGTGCTGGAACGATTCGAAGTCGACATCAAATCCGGTGTCAAACTTCATAGCGGCTAGAGCTCCTGCTTGAATCGCCATAGAATCACCTGCAAAAGAGAGAAACGGCGATCAAGTGCAAGAGAATAGAAAGCGTGGGACGGAGGTCGAAGAAAACCTAGATATAAGGTTTTCTAGAATATGAATCGACAAACTCCGTTCTATGAAAACAAAAACAATTCTTCGAATTGAGTTCGACGAAATGATTTAGAAGTAAATAATTCTTCGATCTCATCCTGAAGAATTGAAGAGAATTTGTCGAGCGCTGTTCGATGAATATCTTCTGAAGCAAGTTCGTCGATATTTGGTCGACGAACATTGTTTCACTCATAGAGAGTGCATCGACCTCTGTTCGACGAAGATCTCTCAAACTCTCCCCGGTTCGTCGAACTCCATTCGACGAACTTTGGAAAATTCGTCAAGTGTAGACAGAACCTAAAATAAATCTTCTCCATTTATCATTCCAAGCTGATTTATAAAGAATACATGATTTTTCTCATCCAGAGGTTTGGTGAATATACCAGCTCTTTCTAAATCAGTGTAGATATAGACAAGATTAATTTTATTTTTGTCTACACACTCTCTAATAAAATGGTGCCTAATGTCTATATGTTTAGTCCTACACTGATGGACTGGATTTTGTGCTATTTTTATAGTACTCGTGTTATCACAGAGTAGAGTTGAATTATTTAAGTTGAGACCATAGTCTAGTAATTGATTTTGTATCCACAACATTTGTGAGCAATATCTACCAGCTGCAATATATTCTGCCTCAGCTGTGGATGTTGACACAGATGATTGCTTTTTACAAAACTAGGACACTAATCTCATACCAAGGAATTGGCAAGTTCCAGAGGTACTTTTTCTGTCCACCCTCCATCCAGCAAAGTCAGCATCAGAATATCCAGTTAAATCAAATTCTGACTCTGTTGGATACCATAGGCCTAGACTAGGACAACTCTTTATATATCTCAAAATCCTTTTTTAGAAAAAATAGGTGAGATTCTTTAGGGTTCACCTGGAACCTAGCACAAAGGCATGTGGCAAACATGATATCAGGTCTGCTAGCTGTGAGATATAGTAGGGACTCAACAATGCCCCTATATAGTTTCTGATCTATAGGTTTTCCTGATGCATCAGAGTCAATCACAATATTTGTAGTCATAGGTGTTTTCTTTGCTGAGGCATTAGCCATCCCAAACTTCTTTATTAGCTCTTTAGCATATTTAGCTTGGGAGATGAAGATGCCATCAGAGAGCTGTTTCACTTAGACACCAAGGAAATAGGAAAGCTCACACATGCTACTCAATTCAAATTTGGAATGCATGAGGTCAGAAAACCTCTTGCACAATTTTGAATCAGTAGACCCAAAGATGATGTCATCCACATATATTTGTACTAACAAGATTTGGTCCTTATGATGTCTAGTGAAAAGTGTTTTATCTACTATGGCTCTAATGAATTTATGCTCTAATAAAAAGCTTGCTAGGGTCTCATACTAAGCTCTTGGAGCTTGCTTTAGACCATAGAGGGATTTATGCAACTTGAATACATGCAAAGGATGAGTTGGAGAGACAAAACCTGGAGGTTGTTTAACATAAACATCTTCTTTTAATACTCCATTCAAGAATGCACTCTTCACATCCATTTGGTAGACCTTGAATTTCTTGTAGGCTGCATAGGCTAGGAATATTCTTATGGCTTCTAACCTTGCAACAGGAGCAAAGGTTTGATCATAATCTATTCCTTCCTCTTGCATGTAGCCTTGAGCAATAAGCCTAGCCTTGTTTCTCACAATAACTCCTCGGGCATCAAGCTTATTTCTGTATACCCATTTTGTTCCAATAACTGGGTAGTTTTGTGGTCTTGGAACCAAATCCCAAACTCTATATCTCTCAAACTGATTTAATTCCTCCTGCATTGCAATGATCTAGTGGGGATCTTGCTCTGCATCATGAATGGATTGAGGTTCAATCTGAGAGAGAAAACATGCATGCATCACATCTTGATTGAGTTGATGACTTGTCTGTACACCTGATGATATGTCTCCAATCACTTGAGATCTGGGGTGATCCCTAAGTGTGACAAGATCAGTGGGTGGAGTTGGTTGTGCAACAACAATTGAAACCAATTCCTCTTGTGGAATTATGTTGGTTGTTGGAGGAGAGTCAATCCTTTAAATGCTTTCTTCTTCACTATCTTCATTGACTTGTGGAGAGGGATGAGTTAGAACCCCTTGGGTAAGGTTTAGGTCATCCAACTTCTCACACAAGTGAGGTACCTGCAAAGAGTTATTAGTAGAAACTTCTTTCTCCTTGCAATACATGTTAGTCTCATCAAAGCTTACATGAATTGATTCCTTAATTTTCAGTGATTATTTATTAAAGACTCTATAGGCTTTGCTTGCTTGGGAATATCCTAGAAAAATTCCCATTTCAGCTTTAGCCTCAAACTTTCTAATGTATTTCTCCTTATTATTATGTATATAACAGGTACAACCAAATACTTTAAAATAGTTGATTTTAGGTTTCTTCCCTTTAAGCAATTCATAGGGAGCCCTGTTCTTTAGTTTGTGAATTAAGCTTCTGTTCAGGATATAGTTTGTAGTGTGTATAGCCTCTGCCCAAAAGGTTAGTGGCATGTATGCATCAACAAGCAATGTACCTGCAGCTTCAATGAGTGTCCTATTTTTCCTTTCTGCTACCCCATTTTGTTGAGGAGTTCTAGGAGCTGATATGCAATGCCTGATACCTTCCTTCTCACAGAACTCATGCATAAGAAGAGACTCAAACTCTGTGCCATGATCAATTCTCATCAATGCAACACGAGTAGAGAACTCAATCTGTATGGTCCTGAGAAAATCTGTAAGAACCTTGAAGGTATCTGACTTAGTTCTCAGAAAGGATACCCAAGTGAACCTTGAGAAGTCATCCACAATGGCTAAGGTATAGGATTTCCCTCCTAGGCATTGTACAGCTATGGGTCCAAAAAGATCCATATGTAGTAAATACAAAATCATAGGTGAATCACTTTTATTAACAGATTTAAAACTTGATTTAGTTTGCTTGCCTAAAATACAAGCCCTGCAAAGACCTTCCTTCTTGTAGGGACCAGGAGGTAGACCTCTAACAAGGTTGTCTTTAGATAGCCTAGCAATGTTTTTCAGATTTACATGACCTAGTCTTTTATGCCATAAATTATTCTGGTTACTAATTAAATTAAGTAAACAGATATCAGAAGTGGCAGATAGAAAATCAACTAAGTATATGTTGCCTTGTCTATTTCCAATTAAAACAGGTTTGTTTCCTTTAGATGAAATAATACAAGAGCTAGAGTTAAAAGTTACCTGATATCCTTCATGACAAAGTTGACTTATTGAGATGAGGTTATGTTTGAGTCCTCTTACATATGTTACTTTCTTGAATGTAACTGCTCCAATCTTCACTGCTCCATACCCTTCAGACTGGCCACTTTTTGAATCACCAAAGATCACCTTTGGCCCTAGCTTGGACTTGTAATTGGTGAGATTGTACTTGCTACCTGTCATTTGTTTGGAGCATCCACTATCCAGGTAGCATGGCGTATTCACTCCTAGATAGCTCTTCTCCTGCAATGAAAGCAGTTAAATATTCTTGACCCAGGTTACCATGGGTCCTTTGTTTTGTTGATATGAAAAGCTGGAAATAATCGAAAATTTTGGTTAGGATTTATATCCTAGAGGGTGATATCTTCTAGGTGGTATAACACAATCAGCTAGAGGATTAAAAGCTTTTCTAGAATTATTTAAGTTGTAGTTATAGTTAAAATTTTGGTTAAGTCTTTCTAGGTTCGACAAATTTCTATAAGTTCGTCGACCAGAGTTCGACGAATTGGGTTGAGATTGTCGATCTCTGCCCAGAGAATGAACATATTCATTTTTTGTGTCCCACGTTTGTCGACCTCTGCTCGACGAATTTCGACGATAACTGCTGAACATTGTTATTTTTATCATTCTTCTGGTTTTTAATATTGTCCTTAGCTTTAATTTATTCTAGAATTTTATTAACCTTATTTACTTATTCAGTGTTTTTCTTTCCTTTATCAGAGATAAAATTTATAGGTTTTGAAAGATGATTCCTTTGGATTAGGGTTGGTTCATGGATGTGGCTCCTAATCCTAATCTGCAGTTATTTGTTTTAGCATTTACTGTGCTAGTTATATCTAACAATTTCAAGCTTCTCCCATTTAATGATGCTTCTAATATCTTAGCTTTGCTAAGTTCTGATTTTAGAAAAGTAATTTGTTCATTTGCAGATTTTAGTTCACTTGATAGATTTGCATTTTCAGAAGTGATTTTATCTAGATCATTCAATTTATCTCTGAGAAGTTTGATTTCATTGTCAGAGCTTATAAAATATAAGCATAGGTTTTTAAATTCAAATTTAAATTCGTCAGATTCAAAATCATAAGATGCTATTACCTGATCTTCAGCTGACAGGTTTTCTTCATTATCAGATTCATTTGTATCTGATCTGTTACTGCTTGCATCAATTGCCATGAGGCAAACCTCCTTTTCCTTGGCCTCCTCTTCTTCTTCAATAGAGCTGGATGATGTGGATTCATCTTCTGTGTCACTCCATGTTTCAGCCACAAATCCTTTGTCCTTCTTTTTGTGCTTACTGGAAGAGGGCTTGTTGTAATGCTTGCTTCTTGATTCCTTCTCTCTTCTTCTTTCCTTCTTTTGATTTTCAGGACATTCAGACATGAAATGTCCTGGTTTCCTGCACCCAAAACACACTACCTCTTTAGTGGGGGTTTTTTCATACCTTGGCTGGCTGTTATTTCTGAATGACTTCCTTCTGAAGTCTTTCCTTGCCATTTTGAAGAATCTCTTGACAAAGAGACTCATTATCTCTTCATTGACTATTGGGGCTTCAGTTTCTTCAGCAACCTTGAATGCAATGGATTGTTCTTTCCTTGCTGGAGGAGGAGTCCTGTGTTCCACTGCTTCTCTGGACTTGATTAGCTGCTCATAAGATTTGAGCTTTCCCAGGAGATATTCAGTTGAAATCTCATTCAAGCTTCTGGCCTCTTTGATTGGACAGATCCTGGTGTCCCATGTGCTTGAGAAGCACATTAGGATCTTATCATTCACTTCAGTCAAGGTGATTTCTTTATCTAAGGTCCTTAGCTCACTGATGATGGAGCTAAGCCTGTTGTACATCACTTCAACTGTTTCTGCCTCATCCTTCTTGAAGTTTTCATATTGTGTGATGAGGTTTGATCTTCTATCTTTCCTCTCATCTGCTGAGCTAACAACCATTTGATTTAGTGAGTCCCAGATTACTTTTGCAGAGGTGCACTCAGCCACCTTCTGAAAGATGTCGTTTGACATAGTCTGAGCAAATATGTTCATGGCTTTGGCATCAACAATCTTTGCTTTCTTCTGGGCTTCAGTCCACTCAGGTGGTGGGACTGCATTGTTGCTGGAAGATGCTGTAGATGTAGATGCCCATGGGGGACCTGTCAAAATAGAGTTGTAGATGTCTTCATCAATAGAGTTCATGTACAACTTGATTCTTGCCTTCCAGATGGCAAACCTATTAAGGTTGCAAACTGGAGGTCTGGTGTTTACATAATCCTTGTTCTGTGTCATGGCTGTGTTTATAATCTAAATGAAAATAAAATAATGTTTAGATCTAACAAAGGATCTTTGGTTCAAGGTTTAGCTTGTACAACCAAAGGAACTCTCTCTGATACCAATTGAAAGTGATGTGTTAGATCTAATATACTCTAGAGGGGGGCGAATAGAGTATTTGTAGGTCCTTATAAAACTATTATAGCTTCTGCTGTAATTAAAAGGTGTAGAATTAAAATAAAATAAATAAGCACACAATAGTGCTAAAAACACAAGCACAGCAAGAATAAAAAGAAAAGGGGTAACCAGACGACACAAGAAATTTTATACTCGTTCCCCAAACTGGGTATATCCACTATTCTACCACCCTGGTAGGAATCCACTACAGGTTTTGTCTAGGTGACTGCCACCAATAAGCTTTTCACCATGTGCTCAAAAACAACCTTAAGTCTTTTGGAAGGAGACTTGTGAACCAGAATAATTTTGAAGGGAATTAAAACCTTTACAGAGGTGGGGATGAGAGAGTGATGAGGTCTTCTCTTGCTCAATAAAATGAGAAGACTTAAGTGGATTTAGTGATGTTGTCAAAGCTCCCCCTAGGATGTAGAAGAGTTCAGGAGAACTGGAGTTTTGCACTGGGTGATAGGCCTTCAAACTTTCATCCTTGATCAGAGAGATCTTCAGGAACTTCTTTGACAGATGGACGATTTGTTGTCCTGTGAAGTGTCCTGGAGAGTTTGAAGAATGAAGACTCTTGATATTTGAATGATTGTTCTTCTTCTTCAGATGACAGATGATGTTTTGGTCAAGGGATTTCTTCTATATCAAAGATCTTGTGTAAAATTGAGAGCAGACGGGTTGTGTTTTTCTTGTCTAATTCAGTAATCTTCTCTCTGTATATTTTTCTGACTATCTTTTTATCTGTCTCTATAAGAAAAGAGAGAAATCTCTTTTTATATTTTCTGGGGAAATTGGTCTTTCATATTTTGAATTCCTTCTACATTTCATGCTGATGGCCTAGAGAATAAGCAACATTGAATAATTTCCCCAACTATCCCGTGGAAAAATGGCAAGCAATAATCCTGGAGAATATCCTAATCAATGTTCCTCTAACGGTTATATTCAGAGAATGTTAGAGCATTGATTACCCATGAATTATTGCAGTAATAATGGGGACAGGGTTGAAAATGACTTAGTCTGGAATCGTCGAAGAAATGGCAGGAATCGTTGAGCTGAGTTCACAGTTCGTCGAGCTGAGTTGCTGTGTTTGTCAATCCGATAACTTCTGTTTATCGAGCTGAGTTTCTAGAGTTGTCAAATATTCTGTATGGTGTTGACACAACCTTTCCAAAGTGTCGACTGATGATCTGGGTGTCAACACAAGTTCTTCTAGTGTCGACTCAGTTGGTGTCAACATATACTCTGAGTGACGACACAAGTCTTCTGGTTCTAAGTTGTTGATGTAGATAATCCAGAACTCATCGGGCAGAGAACTGAGTTCGTCGACCTGAGACTAGAGAACATAGTCTTGACAGAATGTTGTAGTAGTCCAAAAATTCGTCGACCAAAGATTAAAGTTCATCGAGCTCAGCTCAGAGAATTTTCTCTGAGATCGTCGAGCTGAGCATGATAATCGTCGACCTAAGTTCGACGAACGTCGAACTCACTTTACAGCATCTTGAAATCTTCTAAGTCTTGAGTCTCTAGCAGTCTTGTTGATAGCTGGTCCATGTGATGTTGACTCTAAGGACTTGACCTAGACTCTAGGACACGACTATGACCCTGGCTATACATTGTGGGTCACAAGATCCTAAGTTAGTAAACCTAGCCCAAATCAAACTAGGGATGCAACAAAAGCCCCAGCAACTAATCGTATAGTTTCTGCGGAAGGCGTAGGCGTAGGCACCTCAGCTAGTGTTGTACTTTCATCTGAACGATGGGGCTCCGATTGCCCCGCACCACTCTGAGTCACCTAAAGGGGACAAGACACACACATTAGCGGCCTTACACAAGTAAACAACACAAAATAGGAACGTGCAGGTTCCTCAAACACAAGAATTTGCATTCTTATCATGGACATTCAGGAGTTCAAATGTGTTAACTTGGTTTGCACAAATACGTGCTTGCCACCACACAAAAGAAGTCGACCACGACTTTGAGAGGAAATGACTGAGACAGCTGATACCAAAAATGTAATAACCCCATCCGTTCATATGGTATATACTAGAAGGTGCGGCCGGGGCCCCACATCATATATCACAAAACAGGCGGTGAAGTTGCGGGATGATACCAGAGTAGCGCATCACACCCTAACACAATGCATTCTAGCGGAAGCCTACACTAACCATTGAACTCCACACTTGAATGTCCAACATCTAAAATAACTCCTCATTGTATATATAGATATGAATGTCTTACAACATAAACTAGTTGGCCTTATGGCCTTACAGGGCTTTCAAACAGTGGCCTAAACATTAGCGCGCTGCCCGGCCATATTAAAAGTAAACACAACACTCATATCCAAATTAGCCTTCGAGGGATAACAGCAGCAGCAGAAGCTAAAGCAGCATGGACATCGGCCCTTTTTCGTCCCGCTTGGCTCTCCAGCACCTGTATAGGGACAATCCACCCAACAGTGGCAAACAAAGGCAAAGGTCAGCATTCAGCTGACCAAATTATAACGACCCTACCCATTTTATAGGGGCAGCAGTAATCTTCCCTGCAGGCATAGCATTTCATAAGCATATATAGATCATATGATGTGCTTTTACACACACATTCCATCACAATTGTCAGCCACTCAGCTTGACGATCCATGCACTCAGGGCACATTCTTGGTGTACCGGCGAACCAGTTGCCCACCACCATATCAGGGTCGCAACCCAACGGAAACTCACTTGAGCATTTACTCCATGGCGTGCAGCCGGATTTTTATAGTCTTAGTGAACCAGGATTGGCCCGTAGCCCCCCATTGTATCACGACGCGTAGGCCTAAGACTCTCGTTATGCGCTCCAATAGACCGCACTTTCTGGTCCATGTCGGTCGGACATAACACATGTAGGATCCTCCACCCCCCCCCCCCCCCCCCCCCCCGTTGCTCAAATCGCCTTGCCATCACGGAGCACAACGTACTCGCGGCTAAATCAAAGGCACGGGTTGGTCTCACCGATCATGTTCTTGGCATTCAAGCCTGGATGTTTTCCTGGGCGCACCAGTACTTCATTACACCCAGTCATATCACTCATCATTAGAGGATCTTTCTTGGGCGCACCAGTACTTCCTGCTACTCTCTAAGCAGGTATGACTCTGCCAATGTCACAAATGTTAGGGGTCTTTCCTGTCTACCACGCCAGTACTTCCTCCTACTTCCTTCACAGGTAGAACCCAACATCACAAGCAACACAAGTATTATACGGGTATTTTCCTGGACTACCACTACAGTACTTCCTGCTAATTTCTTTCACAGGTCCAACCCGTCGACTCCTAAACTACACGTTTATCACGGAGTCTTCTCTGGTTCGTATGCAACATCACCAATCCAGACCAACCTATCCAGATGGGCTTCACACAATATGCCTATTATGTACTCCATTTTAGGATCTATATGCCAACAAAGGGGATTACATGAATCAACCAAAAAGACTCCTAACATCAGCCACCCTTTGGTGGGGGAATCATATACATGTTCCAAAAGGGAGCCTTCACATGGCTATGAAGAAAGGTCATTACCCTTGAAGACCGTTTCGGTGCCATGAACTCAGCTTTTCCTCCGCAACGATGACCTCGAATCTCATCTTGACACTCTCAATCTCCACTAGAGATCAACCCCTCTTCTTCTTTCTCCTTCTTCTTTCCCTTTCTCTCTCTAGAAGTTTATAAAGATGAAGGTGTTGAAGTTGGTGACCGGGTGGTCTGGCGGTCTGTCTTGGCGGGTTGAAGACCGCGCGTTCCGGCAGTTTCCCTTCAGTGGTTTGATTGATGTGTTGTTGCTGTCTGGAGTCCGAGCGATCTACCAGCTTGCCTCTGGAGACTTGGAGACCGGGCAGTCTAGCGGTCTCCCATGGTAATCTCTCTCTCTCTCTGGTGGTAGCCGAGCAGTTAGCCCTTCTGTCTAACCGCACGGCTTGTGCGAATTGTTCTGTATTAGTCCGCTTAGTCCTGTAAATTTTTAATCTCACATCTCTTATTTGTATTCTCTCATCTCTCCTCCATTCTATATAAGGGAGGCCATACCTTTGTAAAAGATACCTTTTCAGATAATAAAGTTTCTATTAAACCACTTCCGGTTTGTTTTTTTCATTTCTAACATGGTATCAGAGGAAACGATCTTTTCCTCCTGATTCTTTTTCTCGTACTGTTCGTGCGGTCTCTTATTCTTGTTCACGCGGTCTCTTACCACTGCCTGTTGTGTGCGCGGCCTCTGTGTGTGATCTCTGTTCGGCTCGTACACCTTGGTCTCTTTCGCGTGGCCTTCTCCTTCTTCATCTGTTCGCGCGGGCTACCTTCAGCCGCACGACTTCTTTCCCTCAGCTTGGTTCTACGGCTTGGTCGTGGCTTTTCTGGCCGCGGGTATCAATCATCGTGACCGCCGCAGATCTCCTTCTCCTACTGCTGTACTTTCTCCCTGTTCGTGTGGCTTGTTTCCTAACCGCACGTCTTATTTTCTAACCGTGCGGCTTCCTGTTTTTTCTTCTATGGCTCTTTCTGATGCTTCTACTGCCACCACTCCTACCACCACTCCTGTCTCCAATTAGGCTCTACCTCTTCCTACTACTCCTTCCGAGAACCTTGGGACTGTTTCCAAGCTTGTCGGCTCAAACTACCCGGATTGGAGCGTCTCCTTCACCTTTCTCCTTCGCTCGCAATGCAAACGCCACCATCTCGTTGATGACCCTCCTCCAACCACTTCACCTCTCTTTGATGACTGGGATGCGAGTGACGCGCTGGTGCGTACTTGGCTTGCTAATAGCCTATTTGATGAGTGTCTTCCCGTCATCCGTCATGATGAGACGGTCAAGGCCACTTGACTTCATCTTGCCGCTCTATACTCCATGTGGGTTCAGACGTCCCGCATCTATACGTTGTATGCGGACCTCTTTTCCCGTCCTACCTTATCCCCTGTTGCTGCCTACCAACAGGTTCAGTCTCTTGGGGCTGAGATTCTTCAGAATCGCCCCTTCTCTGCGGATTTGGCTCAACAACACAAGCACTTCCAGGAGCTTTTGGTTGTGTGTTATCTGCTCCGGCTTCCTGATACTTATGATATGATCCGCCAGCAAATTCTGGGTGAGGCAGAATCTCCTACCTTAGATGCCACCGCTGCCCGCATCGCCGCTGTCACCTCTCTCCTTCAGTACCCGATTCTGCCCACTACTCCTCCACTGGCCAACTATCCTCACCAAACTCAACGGAGTGGCTCTGGTAGCCGCAGTCACCAGTCTGGCGGACATGCTCTTTCCCGCTACCTCTGCTCTCACTGTGGCCGCACTGGCCATACTCTTGACCGTTGCTAGACAAAGAATCCCCATCTTCGCCCCTCGGGTGACTCTTCCGCCTCCTCTTCCAAGTCGTCTGCCTCCGTGGTCACATCATCTGGTAGTGCCCACGTGGTAACTCAAGGTAAATGGTTTATTGACTCTGGAGCAACTAATCACATGACGGGCAATCCTCACTACTTCACTCTCCTCGAACAGCATGATCGGGTGCCCCCGTTTCTTGTTGCAGACGGTTCTCCCTCCCCGGTTCATGGGTCGGGAGTGGTCCATGTTACTCCGTCTCTTCGCCTAGCGGACACTCTCTATGTGCCCAAATTTCCATGCAATTTGTTGTCGGTTACCTCTTTATGAAAGCAGCTTCAGTGCTCTGTAACGTTTACTCCGACTTCTTGTTCTTTTCAGGATCCGAGCTCCCAACGGATGATTGCTACTGGGACTGAGAGAGGCGACCTCTACTTCCTCAACAATGTTTCCGCCTTGTCTGCCTTCTCCTCCTCTTGTACGGATCTTCTCCAGTGGCATCTCCACCTCGGTCATCCTCCTCCACGGCTTCTACATCAACTTCTGCCCCACCTCCCTCCTTCTAGTCCTCCTCTCAACTGTGAGGCTTGTCAGCTTAGCAAGCATCACTGTTCCTCCTTCCCGCCAAGGCAAGTTCGGGGCTCTACCCGTCCGTTTGATCTAATCCACTATGATGTCTGGGGACCTGCTCCTACCCTCACCATTGGTCGGGGTAGTTCTTATTTTGTTACCATTATTGATGACTTTTCTAGATGTACTTGGGTGTATCTCTTACGAGATCGCTCTGAACATTTGGATGTATGGGTTTCTTTTTATCAATTAATCACAACTCAATTTGGTGTTTGTATTAAAACTTTTCGCTCAGATAATGCTATAGAATATTTGAGTCATGCTTTTACCTCTTTCTGTGTGCAACATGGCATTATTCATCAGAATAGCTGTGTTTATAACTCCCAGCAAAATGGGGTGGCGGAACGCAAAAACTGTCATCTCCTCGATGTCGCTCGCACCATGATGACCCAGATGCATGTTCCTCGCTCCTATTGGGGCTATGTTATTCTCCTTGCCTGCTACCTCATCAATCGCATCCCCTCCACGGTTCTGCACGGGAAAACCCAATTCTCCATTCTGTATCCGGACAAGGAGCCTTTTCCTCTCCCTCTCCGCATCTTTGGGTGCACTGCCTTTATGCATGTCCCCTCCGCCACCCGTGATAAGCTCTCCCCTAGCTCCACCAAATGTGTCTTTCTGGGGTACTCCACCACTCAGAAAGGATATTGTTACTTTGATCCCGTTCTTCGTAAGCAATTCATCTCTGCTGACGTCACCTTCTTCGAGAATGCCTCCTACTTCTCGGATGCCTCCTCTCCTCTTCCCCCAGCTTCTGAATCTCCTACTATTTCCTTCATTCCCTCATCTCCTACTGCGATCTCCCCCCCCCCTACACCATCTCCGTCCACTCCTCTCCCTCCACCTCTCTCTCTCTTCTTCGCCACCATCTCCCTCATCTCCGCCGCCACCGCTCTCTCCTCCCGGGCCAGCTCTCTCTGCCATGGATGCTCCAGATGCCGAGGGACCTGCTGACTTGGATCTTCCTGTAGCTCTTCGCAAAGGGGTGCGGACATGTACCCTATACCCCCTTGCAGCTGTTGTTTCATATGATCGTCTCACCTTTTCTCACAGGGCCTTTGCACTGGCTATCTCTGCCACTACCACACCCCGTTCCTACCACGAGGCCCTTGTTATTCCTCATTGGAAGATGGCCATGGATGAGGAAATGGCCACCCTAACTTAGCGGGGTACCTGGACTCTTGTTCCTCCTCCCCTCGGTACTGATGTCGTTGGCTATCGCTGGGTCTTCGTGGTACAATTTGGCCCAGACGGCACTGTGGATCGTTATAAGGCTTGCCTTGTTGCTAAGGGATTTACTTAGACATATGGGGTTGATTACTTTGACACCTTCTCTCCCGTGGCTCGTCTCAGCACTATCCGAGTCCTTCTCTCTGTGGTGGTCAATAGAGATTGGCCAATTTCCTAGCTGGATGTCAAGAATGCCTTCCTTTATGGTGATCTTCAGGAGGCTGTCTACATGGAGCAACCTCCTGGGTATGTTGTTCAGGGGGAGACACGAGTCTGCCGGCTGAATAAGACAATCTATGGTCTCAAGCAGAGCCCTCGAGCTTGGTTCGACTAGTTCAGCGGCATCGTGGCAGCCGTTAGTTTTGTGCGAAGCTCTGCCGATCACTCGCTATTTATTCGTAAAACCTCCTCGGGACTGGTGGTTCTTGCTATGTACGTCGATGACATCCTTCTCACTGGCAATGACCAGGAAGGGGTAGCCTTAACAAAGCAGCATCTTCATCAACATCTGGTCACGAAAGATATGGGCTCCCTAAAGTACTTTCTGGGGATCGAAATCTCTCAGAAGGCCAACTCCTTAGTCCTCTCCCAACATAAGTATGCCCTTGATCTTTTAAAAGAGGCAGGATTGAGTGGAGTTAAACTTGCCCGATGCCCCATGGCAACTGGAGAAGACAAAACCTAGACAGATGATTCACCTCCTCTTTCAGATATTACGCGGTACCGGCGTCTGGTTGGTAAGCTCATATATCTCACCGTGACCAGGCCCGACATTTCCTATGTTGTGGGCAAAGTGAGTCAATTCATGCAAGCACCTAGGGAGTGTCATCTACAGTCCTCCTTGAGGATCTTGGAATATTTCAAAGCAGCGCCTTGGAAAGGATTACTCTTTCAGAAGAATGGTCATCTGAGGGTTGAAGCATACTCAGATGCGAGTTACGCTGATGACAAAGGGTATCACAAGTCAACCTTGTGTTTTTGCACCTTTGTTGGGGGAAATCTGGTGAGCTGGAAGAGCAGGAAGCAGTCGGTTGTTTCCAGGTCTAGTACTGAAACAGAGTATCGTAGTATGGCATCGACCACTTGTGAGTTAAAGTGGCTACGGGCTCTTCTGCTGGATTTAAGAGAGGTGTACAACCATACTCTACCTATGTTCTGTGATAACAAGGCTGCCATATACATCTCCAAAAATCCGGTCTTCCATGAAAGAACCAAGCACATTGAGGTCGACTGTCATTTCATTCGTGAGGAGATTCTGAAGGAAAAAATTTGCACTCCCTTTGTCACTTCTGATAAAGAGCTGGCTGACATCTTCACCAAGCCAGTCTCTGCCTCGTTTCTTCATATTTGTGACAAGCTGGGCATGATCGATATATATGCTCCAGCTTGAGGGGGAGTGTTGAAGTTGGTGACCGGGCGGTCTAGTGGTCTGTCTTGGCAGGTTGAAGACCGCGCGGTCTGGCGGTTTCCCTTCAGTGGTTTGGTTGCTGTGCTGTTGCTGTCTGGAGTCAGAGCGGTCTACTGGCTTTCCTTTGGATACTTGGAGACTGGGCCATCTAGCGGTCTCCCTGGTGATCTCTCTCTCTCTAGTGGTAGCCGAGTGGTTAGCCCTTCTGTCTAACCGTGCGGCTTGTGCAAATTGTTCTGTATTAGTCCGCTTAGTCCTATAAATTTTTAGTCCCACATCTCTTATTTGTATTCTCTCATCTCTCCTCCATTCTATATAAAGGAGGTCATACCTTTGTAATAGATACCTTTTTCAGATAATAAAGTTTCTGTTAAACTACTTCCGGTTTGTTTTTGTTCATTTCTAACATAAGGCTAACATAAAAATGAGTCTTCCTTCTCACTTTTTGGCCTTAAGGAAGCACGGATGGCACTCAGCTGTTAGATCCAAGCTGAAGAAGAATGGACGGCTACGAAAAACCCGCAAAATCATGTTTCAGGTCTGACACGCCCTGTGACACGCCCGTGTCACAGGCCATGTCACACTAAGCGGTGCACAAAACGCCTTATCTCGAAATAGGTCACGCCCAGGGTACACGCCCGTGACGGCCAGGACACGCTTGTGACATAGGGCATGTACCTCACTCGAGTCATATTCACGACCTACTCAAGAAGACTACTCGAGTAGTTAGTTATGACACGCCAGTGTCAAATGACACGCCCGTGTAACCACCCTCTTACTCGAGTACTTTTCCACTTACTCGAGAGAAAATTGTCGACCTCTCGACACAGCGGGACATGCCCTGTGACATGCCCGTGTTACAGGCCGTGTACCCCATACTCGACGATCATCGAGCGCAGTTCGTCGAACACAGGGATACACACCCTCCTTGAATGGTACACGCCCGTGTAGCCTTGCGTGTTCCCGTGTTCGACAAACGTCGAAAGTATCTCGTCGACCGTGTACCCGCGTTCGACGAACGTCGAACGAAGTTAGTCAAACGAAGAATGCAGTTTGTCGAACTCATTTTTCATCGAACTTACGACACTCTGCACGCGAGCAGGACACGCCTTGGGACACGCCCATGTCCCAGACCGTGTCACCCAAAATTTTGCCTGCTTAAAAATTGGGCTGTTACAAAGACAGCTAGGGTAACCCAGGCTGCAACCGCAGTCCGCCCAGGCCGCACAGTCCGCCCGGCCTGCCCATCACCCACTTCCACTTCACAAATTTCAACACTCCCCCTTGAAGTGAGAAGTGGTAATCAAACCCAGCAAGCTTTGTAACCGCTGAAATGGCCCCTTTGACAGTGGCTTCATGAAGATGTCAGCAAGATTGTCTTCACTCCAAACATGCTCAACCAGAAGAGATCCCTCCAACACCTTCTCCCTTATAAAGTGGTGCTCGATCTCAATATGTTTGGTCCGTGTGTGACACACTGGATTGTTTACCTGTTTGAGAGCACTCTCATTATCACCCAGGAGCAAAGTAGGTCCATGCAATTCTTCATGAACATCCTCTACAAGCCTCCTTAACCAGATAGCTTCCCGAGCAGCCAAGGCTGAAGCCTTATACTCAGCTTCCATAGTAGACACTGACATTGAGTCTTGCTTCTTGCTACACCATGAAATACAAGCTGATCCACAAGTGAAAACATAACCCGAAGTTGATCTCCGATCATCCGAGTCACCACCATAGTCAGCATCCATGTATCCAAGCAAAGCAAAGTCCGCATCTCTATTATAGAGAAGTCCCATATCAGAAGTTGTCTTGACATACTTCAAAATGTTTTTTGCTACCAGCAGATGAGACTTCCTTGGTTCGGCCATAAACTGACTTACTCATCCAACAGCGTAAGCAATGTCTGGCCTTGTAATCGTCAGGTAGATCAAGCTCCCAACTAGAGCTCTGAACATCAAGGGATCAGGAAGAATCCTTCCTTCATCTCGTCGAAGCTTTTGCCCATGTTCTAGTGGAGTAGAGTAACTCTTTCCTTCACCCATGCCGAATCGATTCACAATACGATCCGCATAACCTTTTTGGCAAATGAGTATCCCGCACTCCTTCCTCTGCACTTCAAGATCGAGAAAGTGATGAAGCTCTCCCAAGTCTTTCATCTCGAAGCGTATAGCAAGCTCAGCCCTAAGCCTAGCTACTTCCTCATCTAAATTCACTGTGATGATCATATCATCCACATACAGCAGGACCAACACTAGAAGATCCCCCTTCTTCTTGACGAACAAGCTAGAATTCGAATTGGAAGCAAGATAACCGCAGAATTGAAGATACTCTGCTATATTTCCATACCAAGCTCTAGGAGCTTGCTTCAACCCGTAGAGAACCTTCCTGAACTTGCAGACATAGTCCAGATGAACGTCAGAAACAAATAGAAGTGGCGACCAAAATGTACTGCTTCCCATGCGACATGGGGAAGGGACCCATAAAGTCAATTCCCCAAATATCAAATAACTCGCAGACCAGCATGTTGTTCAGTGGAATCTCATCATATTGAGCGATGTTTCCAGTGCGTTGACATTCGTTGCACTCTTTGACATATGTAAAACAATCCCGAAACAGCGTAGGCCAAAATAATCCACACTGAAGGACCTTGCGAGCTGTCCGTGCGGCACCAAATTTTCCACCTGCCTCACGATCATGGCATTGCCACAGAATGCCTTTAACCTCAATTTCTGGGACGCATCGTAGAATAACACCGTCAGCGCAGGTGCGGAACAAGAGAGGATCCTCCCAAAGGTAATATTTGACGTCAGAGAAAAACTTTTTCTTTTGTTGATGCGTTAAATGTGAAGGCAATGCTTTGCTTGCCAAAAAATTGGCGAAATCAGCATACCACGGAGCAGGTGTAGCAGAAGAAAGTGCGAAGAGGCCTTCATCTGGAAAGGAATCAGAAATAGAAATTCCACGTGAATCCTCGCATCCTCCCCCGTCGAGTCTCGACAGATGATCGGCAATCACATTATCAATTCCTTGGCGATCCCGAATTTCAACATCATACCCCTGCAGTAATAAAATCCAACGCATAACCCGAGGTTTAACATCTTTCTTGCGCATGAGGAAGCAAATCGCCACGTGGTCAGAGTGCACCATCACCTTAAAAAGGACCAAATAGGAGTGGAACTTTCCAAAAGCAAAGACGACAGTCAAGAACTCCTTCTCGGTGGTGGTGTAATTTAGCTGAGCATCGTTAAATGTCCGACTCGCGTAAGCAATCATATGGAAGATTTTATTTTTACGCTGCCCCAACACAGCCCCCACTGTCACGTCACTAGCATCACACATTAACTCAAAAGGCGCTGTCCAATTAGGAGATGAGAGAATCGGGGCAGTAACCAAGCGATCTTTCAAGCAATTAAATGACCAATGACAATCATCATTAAACTCAAACTTAGCATTGATGAATTGTAAATATACGCATATTTTAGTACTTTATTTATATCATTTTAGTTCTTATTCATAATTTTTAGTTATTTTTTGTTTATAAATATGTTTATTTTTGTAAATATTTGTGTAACATAACTTAATTTTTATTTCTGAAATTTTTCAGGAAATTGTTAAAAATTGACATGTCACGCCCGTGTAATATAGGTCACGCCCGTGACCAGGCCGTGATTCGTCAAACCCGTGGAATCAACGATTTTTAAGACGAAATGCTCCGCTCGACGATTCTCCAGCAGCTCGACGATTTCCGATCGACGATTTCAGCTTGACTTTCCATTCGACGATTCTCTAGCAGCTCGACGATTCTCCAGCAGCTCGATGATTTCCTCTCGACAAACTCACGCTCGACGATTCTCCAGCAGCTCGACAATTTCCGCTCGACAAACCCGCGCCCAGATCCACCTCCTCGACAAGCCCACCATCACGCCCATGACCTGGGGCGTGACCACTGCGTGACCGACACGTGTCTAGCCCGAAGTCAACTTTGCCATCAAATCGTCGGCCGCCATCGCAAACTGTAGTGACACGCCCGCCGACACGCCCGTGTCGGAGGGCGTGTACTTAGATTTTTTTTCTATAAATACCCCACTTCTGTAATGACCAAGCGTTCACATTTTTGAGCCACTTTAGTGTGTTTTGTGGGCTGCATCCGTGTATTCCTTTGCTATGTAAAGAGATTTCTCCCCACTTCCTTTCATGTTTATTTTTTCTTTAGCTTTAGCTTTGTAATAGCTTTGTAATAGTCTATTTTAATCAATAAAAATGTTAGTTTTTCTCTTCTTAAATGGATTTGGAATGAACTTATGTGCCCACTTTTCTTCTCATTTTATCCTTAGTTTCTCCTTTGTTCTTCCTTTTATGAAAAGTGTGTGTGTGTGTGTATGAGTGTAACTTGTTCATTTTCTATGTTTTTTTACCTGTCTCAATGTTAGAGTTTGTTATAGATTTCATTTCCAAACATGGTATGATATGTTTATCTCTTCTTCAACATATTCTTCCTTAATGTTTTCTTTTTAAATTTCATTCTTATGTATTTATAAAAGAGTTTTGAAAGTGATTTTATTTTTTTTACTTATTTTTTTGTAGGATTGTAAAACCTTTTTTGTTCTTTTCATTTTCTTTTAACCTTTTTATCACTTTTATGAAATCCTAAGAATGAAGATGTTGAAATTTTAATTTTTTAAAGAACTTTGGTTTTTTGATTTGTTTTGAAAAACTTTTGTTCTCTTAAAATTTTATTTTGTTTTTTTTATTTGTTTTTGGTAAAACCTAAGTATAGAAAAGTAGTAGTTTTTAATTCTTGGTAACTTTCATTTTTTGCTTTTAAATTTGTATGTGTTAGTGTAAGAGTTAGTTTTCATTTTGTCATTTCAACTTCCATGTAGAGTGTGTGTGTAGGAGATAAATTTTAAAGCTTTATTTTATTGCTTTCTTTGATTTATGTAGAGTGTTTGAGTGTACGAGTTATTTTTTCATGCTTTATTTTCATGCTTTATTTTATCTCTTTCTTCAATTACGTAGAGTGCGTGTGTGTAGGAGATAGTTTTATTGCTTTCTTTCAATTATATAGAGTGTGTGTGTTAGCGTTTATTTCCGCCTACTCGCTAGGAGTTAAATGGCCGGATTTTGTTTACCGCCAACTCATTTGAGTTAAATGGCAGGTCTTTTATTTTTCTGTAATTATTTTAGTAGGACGTGTACTTGCATTTATTTTCGCCTACTCGTTAAGAGTTAAATGGCGTGCCTTTATTTCCCGCCTAATCGTTTGAGTAGGACTTTTAATTTTCCTTTTTTGTAACTTAGTTTCTGTTTATTTATAATTTGAAGTGTGCGTGAGTTCTTGTTTTAGCTAACTTTTCTAGTTTCTAAATATTTGTCATTTTCATGTCTTCTTCTTATAACCTTTTAGTGCTTAATTTTGAACTCGCGCCTAATCAAATTATAAGTCATCCCCATACTGATGTGTGACTAATCGCTATTTGTCTCGGCATCGAAGAGCTTTGGAACATTTAAAATAATTCGTAATAATTAAAGCTCTTTATTTTCACTTTAATTTAAGCACTAAAGGTTTGCCCTGGGTTAACGACGCGTAGGACCACAAATCGATTTGTGGGCCCTATTTCCGTTATCCATACGCTAGCTAGTCGGGAGGCCGTGCATATGGACAGATCACCCCCGGGGCAAATAGAGTTGCGTGCATACCCTCTAGAGAGGAGAAGCGTAATTCTACCGGATTGGGTTCCCCACCCAATAGCGGGGTTCTTAGCGTAAAGCGGGCGTTAAGAGTAATCCTTCATCGGACTAACGTTCGGTCGAATAGTCTTAGCGTTCAGGTGAGCGATATCCCTATAGCTAGGTGAGCTCACATTTGTGAAACCTCCACGGCCAAGTTGCCTTTTATTAATTTGAAAACTAAGTCCTATAATTATTAAAAATTATTTTAGTCTTAATCCAATTCGATGCCGAGTGTTAACCCTTCATCGAATTTTTCTAAATCATTTTTTCGCTCTTTTACTTTTTCCGTCTTTACTTAATTAAAATCTCCACCTTACTTTCAGTAAAATAATAGTCCTCCTGGAGGGGTAAGAATAGTCAACCCGACCCCGAGAACAACACGAGCTCAATATTCCCCCGAATATCGAGTACTACTTGCGATAGGTGCACTTGTCTACCCGAGAAAGCTCGCGGTGATCGACTCACCGAACCAACCACAGTAAGAGTCTGTTCGCGGGCGCATCAAGTTTTTGGCGCTGTTGCCGGGGACTTGATGTGATTCTATCAATCACATTTTTGGCGCCGTTGTCGGGGAACCTTCGAGTTGCTATTTCAAATTCCGGAGTCTATTACTTTTACTTATTTTCTATAAACTAAAAAAACTAAAAACTTTATTTTAAATAAAAAAGGATTTTATTCTATTTTATTTTTTTTCTTTGGGTGTATGACCCGTGGACAACACTCCGAGTCTGAAGATTTTGACTTCGACCCTGAGATCGAACGCTCACTTGCGCGCATTCGATCTCAACGCCGAATTCCTTCTTTAGACCCTGAAGAATCTATTCGCGAACCCTCTTTCGAAGTTATGACCGCCCCTAACCCTGCCCCGAAGGCAAGCGTACTATGTCTTATTACGCCCGACCTAATCTGGATGATACTGGGTCTAGTATTGTTCGCCCTACGGTGGCGAATAATAATTTTGAAATAAAATTTAGTGTCATTCAAATGGTCCAAAATGTCATGCAGTTCGATGGACTGCCGGATGAGGACCCGAATGTCCACTTGTCCAACTTTTTGGAAATATGCGACACCTTCAAGATTAATGGCGTCACTGATGACGTCATTCGCTTGTGCTTATTTCATTTTTCCCTTAAGTCCAAAGCCAAGGCGTGGTTGAATGCCCTCCCGCGAGGATGTATCACCACACAGGCTGAGTTGAAGGAGCGGTTCCTAACGAAGTACTTTCCGCCCGCAAAAACTGCAAAGTTGCGGGCGGACATTTCTTCATTTGTGCAAAATGATCCTGAATCTCTATACGAGACTTAGGAACGGTTTAAGGAATTCCTCCGCCGGTGCCCGCACCACGCGCTGCCAATGTGGTTGCAAGTACAAATTTTTTATAATGGGCTTAATTTTCAAACGCGTCAAATGATTGACGCGGCTGCCGGGGGCACACTAAACAATAAAACCCCTGAGGCCGCCCAGGTTTTATTCAAAGAGATGGCTATGAACGACTATCAATGGAACGTCCCGCGGGGATGCCCAAAGCCGGCGGCTGGTCTTTTTGAAGTGGATGCCACTGCTCTCTTAACCCTTCAAGTTGAAAGGTTAACAAAGTAGGTGGCGGAGATGTCTGCTACCTCCTCCACTTCGTCTTATTTTATTCCCCCCAACGTCTATGTGGTCGAAGAGTTCGTGGACTTCGTCGGAAATTCGGGTCGTCCTTCCTTCAACCCCAACAATAACCCTTATAGTAATAACTATAATCCGGGTTGGAGGAATCACCCAAATTTCTCTTGGAGCAACCCGAACAATGCGTAGCGTCCCCCTCTTTCTTATGCGCCCGGATTTCTGCCGCCTCCTCCTCTTCCAAAACCCTCCCCGATGGAGGAAAATTTTTCTAAGTATATTGCATCCAACGAGTCAAATATCCGGAACATCACCGGATCGCTAAAAACTTTAGAACAACAGGTTGGACAACTAGCGAGGATGATGTCCGAGCACGCGCTCGGGGCACTGCCGGGAAACACGGAGCCCAATCCGCTGGAGAACGCCAACGCTATAACCCTCCGTAGCGGAAAGGAGGTGGTCGATCCAAAACGGACTGACCCTCAGGTATATATTTCACCTCCGACCCCTCTTCCCCTTTCTTCGATTATGCCGGCTTTACCAATTTTAAAAGAAAAAAATTATTTTAAACAAGGCCTTACCTTATCCGCATAGATTAGATAACGAGCGTAAGGACGCACAATATGAAAAATTTATTTTATTGTTAAAACAAATTCATATTAATGTTCCTTTTTGCGAAGCTATCTCGCAAATGCCCAAATATGCGAAATTTTTAAAAGACTTACTTTCTAATAAACGTAAATTAGAGGATATTTCACATATATCTCCCAACGCTGTCTGCTCGGCGACCCTTACTAATAAATTGCCCACAAAACAAAACGACCCGGGATGGTTTTCCATCCCGTGCCTTTTTGGTGATATATTAGTAAAATACGCCTTAGCTGATTTAGGGGCTAGCATTAATCTGATGCCGTTCTCGCTCTTTCAACATTTAGGTTTGGGTACTCCTAGTCCTACGAATATGCGCATCCAATTAGCGGATCGCTCGGTTAAGTTCCCTATCGGGGTAGTGGAGGACGTCCTTGTCCGAGTAGACAGGTTTACCTTCCCGGTAGACTTCGTCATCTTACACATCGAGGAGGACGCCGAGGTACCAATAATACTCGGTTGCCCTTTTCTCGCCACCTCCCGCGCACTAATAGATGTTAGTAATGGTAGTCTTCTCCTCCGAGTAGGAGATGATCAAGTTACTTTCTCTATTAATCCCTCGATGGACAATTTATCATCGAGCGACGATATCTGCTTTTCTTTAGATACCTTTTTTGGAGATCGTTCTTCTCCCGTTTTCGAGTCCGTATTTTTAAATGACGATATTTATGCTCTCGAAAATTTTAAATGCGATGAGGATACCTCTTTAGACTTGACTTTCGAACCAATTGGTAAGAAAGACATATGAATTAAAACCTCTCTAGAAGAACTACCCATCCTAGACCTCAAACCCTTACCCGACTCACTCAAATATGCTTTTTTGGGAAAAGGCGATACGCTTCCCGTTATTATTTCTTCGGACTTGAGTGATTCAGAGACTTCCGATTTATTGGAAGTTTTATTTAAACATCGCCACGCAATTGCGTGGCAAATCTCTGACTTAAAGGGGATTAGCCCCTCCTTTTGCGCCCATAAGATATTTCTTAACGATAATTGCCGCAAAACGATTCAGCCGCAGCGTCGTCTTAACCCAAACATGAAAGATGTCCTTAAAGCCGAGATAATTAAGTTATTAGATGCGGGGATTATCTACCCTATTTCGGATAGTGCATGAGTTAGTCCCGTGCATGTCGTGCCCAAGAAGCGCAGTATAACCGTAGTGGCGAATGAGCATAACGAGCTCGTCCCAACTCGTACTGTTACGGGTTGGCGAGTGTGCATCGATTATAGAAAACTTAGTGATGCCACCCGCAAGGACCATTTCCCTCTGTCATTTCTGGACCAGATTTTAGAGCATTTATCCGGTCATCCATATTATTGTTTTCTTCATGGTTTATCGGGGTTTTTCCAAATCCCCATTTCCCCCGATGATCAAGAGAAAACAACTTTTACTTGCCCGTTTGGCACCTTTGCATATCGAAGAATGCCATTTGGACTCTACAATGCGCCGGCTACATTCCAAAGATGTATGCTAGCGATCTTTTGCGAGCTAGTAGAAGACATTATGGAAGTCTTTATGGATGACTTTTCTGTTTTCGGACGCTCTTTTCCCGATTGCCTTCACAATTTCGATCGTGTCCTTCAACGGTGCGAGGAAACAAGCCTTGTTTTAAATTGGAAAAAATGCAACTTTATGGTTCGAGGAGGTTTGGTCCTCGGCCATATGATTTTGTCTAAGGAGATGGAGGTGGATAAGGCCAAGATAGAAATCATAGAAAAATTACCGCAACCAACAAACGTAAAATCCATTAGGAGTTTCTTAGGCCATGCGGGCTTTTATCGACGCTTCATTCAAGACTTTTCAAAAATCACAAAGCGGCTTACTCACCTCTTGGAAAAGGAATCACGTTTCATCTTTAGTAGCAAATGTGAGTCCGCCTTTAATTTAATAAAACAAAAACTTATCACTTGACCAATTTTAGTGTCCCTTAATTGGTCCCTTCCGTTCAAAATAATGTGCGACGCTAGTGATATTGCCTTAGGTGTCGTTCCTGGCCAATGCGTAGAAAAACATTTTCATCTAATTTATTACGCTAGCAAGACGCTCACTTCCGCACAAATAAATTACACGATGACGGAAAAGGAACTCTTAGCCGTCGTTTTCGCTTTTGATAAGTTTCGCTCATATATAACGCTATCTAAAGTTATCGTATTTACCGATCACTCCGCCCTTAAATATTTATTAGCTAAAAATGATGCGAAGCCCCGCCTTCTTCGATGGATTCTCCTCATACAAGAGTTTGATTTGGAGATCCGAGATAAGCGGGGAGCGGAAAATCTAGCGGCTGACCACCTCTCCCGCTTAGAACATCCGGGTGCGGAAGCGCTCGTCGAATCTGAAATAAATGACAGATTCCCCGAGGAACGCCTCCTTGCCATTCATAATTCTCCGTCATCTTCGCCTTGGTTCGCAGACTTTGCAAATTACTTAGTAGCGCGGGTGCTTCCTAAAGAGTTTTCAAGTCATCAAAAGAAGAAATTCTTTTCTGACTTGAAAAATTTCTTTTGGGAGGACCCATTTCTTTTTCGTATCTGCGCGGACAAAACAGTCCGAAGATGCGTTGCGGGTGTGGAGTGCTTACAAATTCTTAAGCACTGCCACGAGGGCCCAGCCGGTGGGCATTATCAAGCCAACCGGACCGCTCGGAAGATGCTTTAGGCGGGCTACTTTTGGCCCACTCTCTTCAAAGACGCACATACTTTTGTGCGCGTATGCAATAGCTGTCATCAGTCGGGTAACATCTCTCGTCGCGACAAGATGCCCCAAAACATGTTTTTAGAATGCGAAGTCTTCGATTTATGGGGCATAGATTTTGTTGGCCCCCTACCTCTGTCTTTCAAAAATATGTATATTTTAGCGGCGGTCGACTACATATCTAGATGGGCGGAAGCGCAAGCTCTCCCTACCAACGATGCGCGAGTCGCCATTACATTTCTTAAAAGATTGTTTTCTCGCTTCGACACACCTAGCGCACTTGTTAGTGATAGGGGAACGCATTTCTGTAACGCTCTTATGGCTAAGACGTTAGCTAAATACGGAGTCACGCACAAGCTTGCCATCCCCTACCACCCGCAAACAAGTGACCAAGTCGAAGATTAAACGAATTTTAGAAAAAAACTGTTTCACTAAATAGGAAAGATTGGTCCGTTAAACTCGACGATGCATTGTGGGCGTATCGGACGGCATACAAAACAACAATTGGTTGTACTCCATTCTGGTTAGTCTACGACAAAGCGTGCCATTTACCTGTAGAACTAGAGCATCGCGCTCTTTGGGCTTTAAAACTCTGAAACCTCGACGCCAACTTAGCCGCTCAGAATAGAAAACTGCAACTAAATGAGCTCGATGAATGGCGTGCGAATGCTTACGAGAGCAATAAATTATTTAAGGAGCGTTCTAAGTTATATCACGATCGAAAAATAAAGTCCCCAAAAATTTTTTCTCCGGGCGATCTTGTCCTTCTTTACAATTCACGTCTTAGACTTTTTCGGGTAAACTAAAATCTAGATGGTCTGGCCCCTTCCTAGTTGTAGAAGTTTTTGCATATGAGACCGTACTCGTCTCCCACCCGGAAAAAGGTTCGTTTACAGTAAACGGTCATCAGTTAAAGTCTTATATAGCAGGCGACCTAGTGATCGGGCATAACGAAACCATAACTTTCCTCAACATTATATACCTGCCAAAATAGTCAAGCTATAAGACTATAAACAAAGCCCTCCTGGGAGGCACCCCTCACTTATCTTTTTCACTTTATTTATTTTGTTTTCTACGTTTTCTAATAAACACGGGGTTTCTGATCGGCCTCCCCAAACGCGTTCCAGGGAAGCTTCTAGGCCACCCCTCTCTTTATTTTTTTGTACTTATTGTATTTCTTATTTGTTCCGCATACTTACGTTACAACATTGGGGACAATGTTGGACTTAAGTATGGGAGTGTTTTCGTGCTTTACTTTCTGCACTTTTACTTTTCTGCATTTCAAAAATACATATATATATATATATATATATATATATATATATATATATATATATATATATATATATATAACAACAAAACTAAAAATCTTAAAATGAGAAAAAAACAAAAAAAATAAAATGAAAAATCCAAAAAAAAAAATTTTCATTTTCTTTTTCTTTCTTTTTTCCAAAAACTCCAAAAAAAATTATAAAACAAAAACAAAAAAAATATTTAGTTTCACTTTGTAAATATTTTGTTTTTTTCTTTGTAAATATTTCTATGTAAATAAACTTCTCTCTCTCCCCCTTCCTTTTCCCTCTTATTCTTGTAAATAACTTTTCTTTTTCTCCCAATCTTTGTAAATAGAAAGAAAATTTTCTAAAAAAATACAAAAAAACATTTTATGTATATATTAAAGACATAAACTTAAAAACCAAAAAAAAGATAATAGTTCAAAAAATTCAAAAAAATTGAGTAAAACAAAAAAAAATACAAAAAAAGATAATAAATGAAAAACACAAAAAAATTGTGTTTTGAAACAAATAAATCAAATATTTCATCCTTAACTTTCCTGCTATCCAAAAATTTTGTTTTGAGTTTATTTACATGTGAATTTTATTAATTCTCTGTTTGCTATTCGTTTGTTAATTATTGAGTGAAAAATTTAAATAGTCGGGGTTAAGTTTTAAAAATTCATTATGCTTTGTTAAAAATATCAAACTCGTTTTAGGGACTACTTCTAATTTTTCATTGATAGGACTACGTGTACTATGTTAGAAAATAACGACTATAGGATTCAATTATATTTACTTTTAGCTTTCTGAAAAATTGGAACGTATAATTTATTAAGGCCGCTCTCAAAATTGTTTTTAATTAAAAATCTAGTTTTCCTTTCTCCCCTTACCTATCATGACCTACTTGGCATGAAAAATTTTTTATCCATAAAAGATCCTATGTCAATGGGAATAAGATTTCGTTCTGTAAACATAGGCACCCAATAATTTAAAAAAATTATATGTTATGGAGTAAGAGGATAAAATTCATTACTCCTACACATATACATTGGGTTAGTTTTATTCTTATGAAGTTGAAAAGAAAAAAAATGATACTAGGAAAATAAGATTTCATTTTCCTAATAATCCAAAAAGAAAAAAAAATGGAGGTTCGAGAAAAAATTACCTCACCTCAAAATCAAAACCCTCTTCATAAACCAACATCAATCCCCTTAGCCAATTTCACGATTCTAAAATTAATTCAAAAATCTTTTTGAGAACATAATTTGTAAATTGCATTATTTCCGATAAAACTCCTATAAGCTAAAAGTTCATATAATTCCAAACTATTTTTATTAATCTAACCAATATAATTACTGCTTTCTATTTGATTACATCAAGAAATCTTTTGGCCAAAACTTTTGCGCTATTTAAATCATCTACATAATTTTAGGACTTAACTCTTACACCCCGTATATTTATTTAAATCTCTCTTATAATTGATTAAGCGGTAGCTAAACTTAGAGTTTTTTCTATTCCTTATAAGTTCCCCTCAAACTTTTGCTCTGGAATAACAAAAGTAAGTATGGGGGTATTTGATGAATTGTAAATATACGCATATTTTAGTACTTTATTTATATCATTTTAGTTCTTATTCATAATTTTTAGTTATTTTTTTTATAAATATGTCTCTTTTTGAAAATATTTGCGTAACCTAACTTAATTTTTATTTCTGAAATTTTTCAGGAAATTGTCAAAAATTGACATGTCACGCCCGTGTCCTATAGGTCACGCCCTTGACCAGGCCGTGATTCGTCAAACCCATGGAATCAGCGATTTTTAAGACGAAATGCTCTGCTCAACGATTTGCCGCTCAACGATTTGCCGCTCGACAAAATGCTCCGCTCGACGATTCTCCAGCAGCTCGACGATTTCCGATCGACGATTTCAACTCGACTTTCCGTTCAACGATTCTCCAGTAGCTCGACGATTCTCCAGCAGCTCGACGATTTCCACTCAACAAACTAGCGCTCGACGATTCTCCAGCAGCTCGACGATTTCCGCTCGACAAACCCGGGCCCAGATCCACCTCCTCGACACGCCCACCGTCACGCCCATGACCTGGGGCGTGACCGCTGCGTGACCGACACGTGTCCAGCCCGAAGTCAACTTTGCCGTCAAATCGCCGGCCGCCATCGCAAACTGTAGTGACACGCCCGCCGACACACCCGAGTCGGATGGCGTGTACTTAGATTTTTTTTCCTATAAATACCCCACTTCTGTAATGACCAAGGGTTCAATTTTTGAGCCACTTTAGTGTGTTTTGTGGGCTGCATCTGTGGATTCCTTTGCTTTGTAAGGAGATTTCTCCCCCCTTCTTTTCATGTTTGTTTTTGCTTTAGCTTTAGCTTTGTAATAGCTTTGTAATAGTCTATTTTAATCAATAAAAATGTTAGTTTTTCTCTTCTTAAATGGATTTGGAATGAACTTATGTGCCCACTTTTCTTCTCATTTTATCCTTAGTTTCTCCTTTGTTCTTCTTTTTATGAAAAGTGTGTGTGTGTGTGTGTGTATGAGTGTAACTTGTTCATTTTCTATGTTTTTTTTACTTGTCTCAATGTTAGAGTTTGTTATAGATTTCATTTCCAAGCATGGTATGATATGTTTATCTCTTCTTCAACATGTTCTTCCTTAATGTTTTCTTTTTAAATTTCATTCTTATGTATTTATAAAAGAGTTTTGAAAGTCATTTTATTTTTTTTACTTAGTTTTTTTTGTAGGATTGTAAAACCTTTTTTGTTATTTTCATTTACTTTTCACTTTTTTTCACTTTTATGAAATCCTAAGAATGAAAATGTTAAAATTTTAATTTTTAAAGAACTTTGGTTTTTTGATTTGTTTTGAAAAACTTTTGTTCTCTTAAAATTTTATTTTGTTCTTTTTATTTGTTTTTGGTAAAACCTAAGTATAGAAAAGTAGTAGTTTTAAATTTTTGGTAACTTCCATTTTTGCTTTTTAATTTGTATGTGTTAGTGTAAGAGTTAGTTTTCATTTTGTCATTTCAACTTCCATGTAGAGTGTGTGTGTGTGTAGAAGATAAATTTTAATGCTTTATTTTATTGCTCTCTTTGATTTATGTAGAGTGTGTAAGTGTACGACTTAGTTTTTCATGCGTTATTTTCATGCTTTATTTTATCTCTTTCTTCAATTACGTAGAGTGCGTGTGTAGGAGATAGTTTTATTGCTTTCTTTCAATTATGTAGAGTGTGTGTGTTAGCGTTTATTTCCGCCTACTCGCTAGGAGTTAAATGGCCAGATTTTGTTTACCGCCTACTCATTTGAGTTAAATGGCATATCTTTTATTTTTCCTGTAATTATTTTAGTAGGACTTGTACTTCCATTTATTTCCGCCTACTCGTTAAGAGTTAAATGACGTGCCTTTATTTCCCGCCTACTTGTTTGAGTAGGACTTGTAATTTTCCTTTTTTGTAACTTAGTTTCTGTGTATTTATAATTTGAATTGTGCGTGAGTTCTTGTTTTAGCTAACTTTTCTAGTTTCTAAATATTTGTCATTTTCATGTCTTCTTCTTATAACCTTTTAGTGCTTAATTTCGAACTCGCGCCTCATCGAATTATAAGTCGTCCCCATACCGATGTGTGGCTAATCGCTATTAGCCTCGGCATCGAAGAGCTTTGGGACATTTAAAATAATTCGTAATAATTAAAGCTCTTTATTTTCACTTTAATTTAAGCACTTAAGGTTTGCCCCGGGTTAACGACGCGTAGGACCACAAATCGATGTGTGGGCCATATTTCCGTTATCCATACGCTAGCTAGCCGAGAGGCCGTGCGTATGGACACATCACCCCTGGGTAAATAGATTTGTGTGCATACCCTCGATAGAGGACAAGCGTAATTCTACCGGATTGGGTTCCCAACCCAATAGCTGGGTTCTTAGCGTAAAGCGGACATTAAGAGGAATCCTTCGTCAGACTAATGTTTTGTCAAATAGTCTTATTGTTCAGGTGAGCGATATCCTTATAGCTAGGTGAGCTCACATTTGTGGAGCTACACGGCCAAGTTGCCTTTTATTAATTTGAAAACTAAGTCCTATAATTATTAAAAATTATTTTAGTCTTAATCCGATTCGATGCTGAGCGTTAACCCTTCATCGAATTTTTCTAAATCATTTTTTCACTCTTTTACTTTTTCCATCTTTACTTAATTAAAATCTCCACCTTACTTTCAGTAAAATAATAGTCCTCCTGGAGGAGTAAGAATAGTCAACCCGACCCTGAGAACAATACGACCTCGGTATTCCCCCGAATATCGAGTACTACTTGCGATAGGTGCACTTGCCTACCAGAGAAATCCAGCGACGATGGACTCACCGAACCAACCAGAGTAAGAGTCTGTTCGCGGGCGCATCAAGTTTTTGGCACCGTTGTCGGGGACTTGATGTGATTCTATCAATCAAGTTTTTTTTTCAAGTAGTTAAATGACCGATGACAGTCATCATTAAACTCAAACTTAGCTTCCTTCACCAAAATATTGGATAAGGGCTTAGCTATAGCCGATAAATACCAAATGAAGTGCTAATCGAACCTAGTATGCCCCAAGAAACTGCGAATTCCATGTAGATACGATGGAGGGGGTAGGTTTTTAATCACCTCAACCTTTGCAGGATGTGCTTCTAGCCCCAGCTAAGAAACTTTGTGCCCCAGAACAATCCCCTCACGCACCATGAAATGGCACTTCTCCCAGTTGAGCACTAAATTGGTAGCCTCGCAGCGCTGCAAGACCAACGAGAGGTTGCGCAATGCTCCATCGAAGCTATCACCAAATATGGAAAAGTCATCCAAGAACACTTCTAAGAAATCTCCAACCATTTCACGAAAAATTGCAGTCATGCAACGCTGAAAAGTGGCTACACCGTTGCACAACACAAAAGGAAGTTGCCGGAAAGCAAAAGTCCACGACGGGCATGTAAACGTCATCTTTTATTGGTCCTCAGGGGCAATATCCAGCTGATAATATCCCGAATACCTATCCAAGAGATAGTAGTACCCATGCCCGGCCAGCCTTTCCAGCATCTGGTCCATGAATGGCAGTGGGATGTGGTCTTTTCTGGTCGCCACATTTAACTTTCGATAATCAATGCAAACTCTCCACCCAATAACAGGACTAGTAGTAAGCGGTTTTCCAATCTCATTACGAATGACATTAACACCTCCTTTTTTGGGGACTAGCTGAACCGGACTCACCCATTCACTATTGCTTATGGGGTAATTAATCCCAGCATCCAAAAGATTGATAACCTCCTTTTTTACCACCTCCGACAACATAGGATTTAATCGGCGTTGCGGTTAGGCCGATGGCTTGAAATTATCCTCCAGTAAAATCTTATGCATGCAAATAGTGGGACTGATCCCTTGAACATCTGAAATTTTCCACCCAAATGCTTTCCTATGTAACTTTAGCAAATCAACGAGACGGCATTCTTGATCAGCCGCAAGGTATGCTGAAATAATGATGGGGTGGGTGTCTTTGTCCCCTACAAAGGCATACTTCAAAGTATCAGGAAGCCGCTTGAGCTCGCAAAAGTCTTCTGAATTGAACGGGGGAACGGCTGCACGCTCAGGGCCTCCATCCCGCGCCTCATGAGGCCTTTCCAGAATGTTCATATCGGGTCCCTGTAACTCAACTTCATCCTCCAGAAACTCCATCTCACCCAACTCTGCTCGGTCAAACTCTCTCGACGTCTTATACATATCTAAAACCGTTTCTTCTGATCCAAGATGCAACGTCAACAAGCCCTTCTCCGCATCAAGGATGGCCCTGGCAGTGGCAAGGAATGGCCGACCCAGAATAATGGGAGAGTCAGACGTGTTCTCAATGTCAAGTATAACAAAGTCCGCCGGAAAGGCCAACCCGTTAACAACAACTGTGAGATCTTAAACCACTCCCACAGGTTTCTTCTTCGACCGATCAGCCAACTGTATAATGACATTAGTGGGCCTGAGAACCCCAGAGTCCAGCTCATGGAAGACGGACAATGGCATGAGGTTGATAGACTCTCCTGAATCGCATAAAGCCTGTCTAATCACGGATCACCCAATGTCGTACTGCCATAGTGGGATAATCCACATGGATCGAAATACTGCCGCATAACTCAAAGGCCCGATGTTTGGCCAAAAGGTCTTTCAAGCACTTCGCATAGCGAGGCACCTGAGTCAGCAAATCCACCATGGGAATGTTAACCTGAATCCCTTTCAAAAAATCCTGAAACTTTTGCTGCTGTCTCTCCTTTCTGATATTCTGTAACCTATGCGGAAATGGGGGTTACGCTGGCTGAGTTTGAACTTTAGATGTAAAACTCACCGACGGTTCCTCGGAAGGCACATTGGTACAGCGCTCAGCCTGACGTTCAGAATGCAGGTCCTCCTGAAGTGTAAGATTCTCTACCAACCTACCACTTCTGAGGTTCATAGAATTAAAAGTTTCAGCAGGACAGCATACCCATAAATTCAACTTCTTACCAACAGCGGCGATGATATCCTGCAGCTGTCGCAATATTACGGCTTGGGACTGCCACCACCTTTCAAACCATTCCAGAAAACCACAAAAAATACGTTCGCTCACCCCCGTATTGTTAGCTCTGAAGCCAGAGCTGCCGTCCACCTCGGTCACGGGAAGCATCTTCCATAAACAACTCGAACACACCACATCAGCCACGATCCGCCAAGCATCATCCGTAGTCCTGTTAAGGAGGGCACCACCAGCGGCTATGTCGAACAGGTATCGAAACCTCACATGAATACCAAAATAAAAAAAGCATGCAAAAACGGCACTCCAGAGGTATCCAGCACTGAGCACCTCGATTGCAATAGCTGGAATCTTTTCAAGCCTCACAGAGAGACTCACCGGGAGCCTGCGCGAACGAGACCAGATCTAAATTCACCTGTGTCAACAATGTGCGCGAACAGAACTTTTCGAGGAATTGAAGTTCAACACACTTCCACGAAGTCAGTGCACTCAGGAAGATATCCCTATACCATTGTCTATCCTTCACTGCAAGAGAAAACGCGAAAGGTCTAATCATAGCCACATCCTGCAGTATCAAAGCATAGCAAAAAGTGCCACAAAGCTCCAAAAAGCTATCGATATGAGCCCTGGCATTCTCTCCTTGGAAACCATGAAATAAATAAGACAGCGAGACAAACTCGATCAGATCCGCGGACAGCTCAAAGTTATCCGCCTTGTGGTTAGAGGCTATCATAATGTCCTGCATTTTGAATTAGCCTATGGCAAAAATCGAACTAAACAAAGTGAGTACAGAAAAGGATGGCATCATCAAACAACATCCAAATTTCTAAAAAAAAGCAACACTAACAAACTTTTCCCAAAAGAAATGAAATCCACACAACAGTTGCGCTCCCCGGCAACAGCGCCAAAAACTTGATGCGCTGGCGGTAAGATTACCGTTCACGACCAAGTAATAAAATGGAGGAGTAGCTTCCCCAAGTATCGATCCCACACGGAGTGCAAGTAGGGAGCATAGATTTCGCTTTCAGAGAAATGAATGAAAGTGCTAAATAAAATCGAGATTTTTGATTTCGGTTTTCCTACACTAAGCAACAACAAACTAGTGCGGGTCGCCGTCACCGCATCGCCTGGGTGAATTACTCCAAGGAGTAATAGAAGAGACAAACGAACTAACGAGGGTCGTAAACACCTCTTCGCAACGCGCGCTTCTAGTAGTCGCTAGACCGGCTCAAAAACGACTTTCTCTAAAAAGGGAGGAAACTAATCAACATATATCATGAATAAGGAATCACCGTACAAAACCGTAACAAACCTTGAACAAAACATAGTTAATAAATCTCAAGCTAACTAGCACAAGTTCAGTTTAACATAAATCCAAGAAAAAGGGGGAAAGAAATGCAACCAAGCACTCAAAGACTCTCAAAGGTTCGCGACCGGAAGCGAGGGTTATCGAGCCTCGTCCTAGCTCGATCTCTGAAAGGAATCCGGTATCCCGAAGGGCTGTCACTTCCTTCTTCACAATCGGCTTCTTCATGTTGTAGTTGTTGATGCAGATCGGAGCAAAATGCTTCACAAGTTCAGCAACAAAGAACTCGAACAGCAACTTGGAGGTCGGCAATGGCGGTGGTGGCCGGAGACAATGTTATTGCAAGCTCTTTGGAGGAGAAAGGGTGGCCGGATCAACCCTCCAAGGAGGAGAGAGAAAATGACGGATGGAGGGGCGAGTTCCCGCTCCAATGGGCGGAAATGGCGGGGGAAAAAACGTGGAGTCCCGGTCCAGGAGAAATCTGCGGCTTAAATAGTAAAAGTCAGAAAAAATTGGTCACGTACGGTCTGGCGCATGACCGTGTGTGAACCGTGTGATATTAATAACCAGGACGTGCCTGAGGAAGAAGAAGCGTTGACCCGTGCGATTTTATTCACGCACGGGCGTTTCCGCCCGTGCGTGAAGTAATTCGCACGGGTAACGACAGCAAGCAGAACATACTGGCAACCAGGAGAAATCGTGCGTTTATGCGCGCACGGGCGCTTCCGTCCGTGCGTGAATAAGACGCACGACCAGCCACAGAACAGAGAAAAACCAAAAGGCTATAGGAAAACTGTGCGCTTCATTCACGCACGGTTCCGAAGAAACTGTGCGTGAAGCAATCGCACGAGCTGGTCAATCTTCCCAAGAAATCAGCAGGAAAATGCACGACGAAAACAAACTGTGCGTCAATAAAACGCACGGTCGTGCGGTTTCCTTATATCAGCATTCTGAAGAAGTAAAAACTGACCACCTGCACACAAAAATACTAGCAATGTAGGACCCTCCAGCAATCAATAAAAAGCAACAAAAAATACTGGAACAAGCCCCGGGGAGCACCAAGTGCATACCCCCAGCAAACGAATGTGCAATTACGCACCCTCGGGCTAGAAACGTGCACTAAACGTGAAACGCAACAATAATGAAATATCAATGAAAATAACTGAAAACTGAAGTGCAAAGACAGGAAAAACAGCCCAAATGAGTCCGCAAAACCCTATATAAACGGGACTCATCACGCGCTCCAAGGAAACCATCTACCGCCAATGCTGAGCTAACCTTGTCCACCAAGGAAACCATCTACCTCCATTGCAGAGCTAACCTTGTCCGGTTCCGGCAACACGTACTCACTCGAGAAAAGGGGGAAAACACAAACATCACAAACGACATCTTGCCACAACGGATTTCTATAAAATCCTTAAAGCTCATATGCAACATCACCGAGTCGGACTAACGGTCGCGACCACGGCTTCACCCACAATGCCTAATCCACTAACGGAGCGGATCTCTAATGAAAAAACATGTCGGGGACGGACTCAATCGACCCGGACGTTTCTCTTGAACCATGGCGACCCAAACCCCTCTCATGTGAGAGATTTGATGCCCAAAAGCTTGAAAGAAAAGATGTTAAACATGCATCCTAAAACCAAGAGGAGAAGTGTTGTTACCTAACGACCCCTCTTCCTAGCTATGGAAACTTTGTCGGATGAAAACCTTCGCAACGGTCTTGCCTCCACGGATCTGGACTCTGCTCACGATTTGGGGCCCCAAAGCTTCTCCAGCAACCAGATCTCTCCTTCACCTTCTTCCTTGCTCTCCCTTCTCTCTAGAACTTAGAAAGAGAGTACTAGATGAAGAATGAGGGTTTCCAGACCCTATTCCGGGACATAACTCAGCAAGGAAAGCCCTGGACCATCAGATCTCACTAGAAGGAAATGAATGGCCACGATCCAAACTTAAAACTAAAACACCTGGGCCGAACACGGCTTGCGACACGCCCGTGTACAAGTCCGTGTGCCTCAATAGACGCCGAAACCGTTGCACGCAGAAAAGGACATAGGCTTTGAACACGCCCGTGTCACATCTGACACGCCCCTATCACACAGTACACGCCCGTGTGCCTGGGCGTGTTCCTCCATCGACATAGGACCAAACACAACCCGAGCATAACACGGGTATGCGACACACCCGTGTCACATTTGACACGCCCGTGTCCAATACAGACATGCCTGGGCTCCAGGCCGTGTCTATCCTCTCACATGGCTCGGCAAACAACCCGTGCAGGACATGGACTGGGAAACACCCGTGTCTCAAGCCATGTTCGAGGTCTCGACGATCGACGACTGCCTTTTTGTCGACTTCACAGAAAATTCGTCAAACACGCGCATGACACGGCCTTGGACACGCCCGTGTCCCAAGCCGTGTTCCCTGTCTCGACACTTCATCGAGCGAAAATCATCGACTTCCCGAGCTCTCGACGAACCCGGGCACGACATGGCCATGGACATGCCCGTGTCCTAGGCCGTGTTCACTATCTCGACACTTCGTCGAGACCAGTTCGTCGACCACCCGAATTCTTCGTCAAACCTGAGCATGACACGGCCAGCGACATGCCCGTGTCCCAGGCCGTGTGACCCTCACCAAGTCCTAAACTTGGTTCTGAACGCTGTCCGTCCCTCTTTCGAATTTTGGGACGTTACAACTCTCTCCCCCTAAAAAGAATTTTGACCCGAAATTACAGAAAGCAAAAAGGGTACACAAAACTTAAATGATACCTGAATGGAAAAGCTCTGGATACTACTCCAGCATGGTTTGTTCTCGCTCCCAAGAGAGCTCCTCACGACCGCAGTTGTCCCATTGGACTTTTACGAGTTTGACCGCTTTGTTCCACAACTGTGGAATTTCTGAATCCTCTATAGCAACTGGACGAACTCGCATCCTCAAGTCTTCCTCTATCGGCACTGATGCCGATTCGATCACCACACTAGCCTCTACCAAGGCTTTCCTCAAGAAGGAGACATGGAAGACGTCGTGTAATCCACTCAGCTCTGCGGACAACGCCAACCGGTACGCGGCTTCTCACACCCGTTCAACAACCTCAAAAGGTCCCAAAAACCTTAGACTCAACTTCTTGAGTCGGCAAATCCGTGAAATGCCTTTGAACGGCTTGATCTTTAAATAGACCCAATCGCCTACCGCGAACTCCAGCTTCCTGTGGCGAGCATTAAAATATTTTGCTTGCCGATCTTGAGCCACCTTCATGTGCTCTTGAATGGTCCGCACCAACTCACAAGCATTAGCTACCACTTCTTTTCCCAATAGTTTGGTGTCTCCCGCCTCTATCCAAGACATCGGTGTTCGACACGGCCTCCCATACAAAGCTTCGTATGTTGCCATTTTTATACTTGCTTGGTAACTGTTATTGTACGCGAACTCCACCATGAAGAGGAGATCCTCCTAATTCTTGCTGAAGTCAAGAATACACATCCTCAGTATATCTTCCATAGTATGATTTGTTCTTTCGGTTTGCCCATCAGTTTGAGGATGGAAAGCCATACTAAACTTGAGCTTCGTGCCCAAACTCTTCTGAACCAATCTCTAGTCCTTGGTCGTGAAACGTCCGTCACAATCGCTGACTACACTTTTAGGAATCCCATGTAGTCGCACAATGTTGCGAATATACAAATCTACCAGCTTCTCAACGTTGTCCTCCTTTCGATTTGGGATGAAGTGAGCCACTTTGGTTAAGCGATCCACAATCACCTAAATCGCGTCGTTACCTTGCTGCGACCTAGGTAACCCATGCACAAAGTCCATGGAGATGTCATCGAATTTCCACTCGGGGATTGGAAGAGGCTTCAGGAACCCGCCCGGCTTCTGACACTCGGCCTTCAGCAATGCACAAGTTTGGCATAGATTCACGTACAAAGCTACATCCCGCTTCAGTACAGGGCACCAAAAGGATTTCTTCATATCCAAGTACATCTTTGTACTGCCCAGTTGAATGGAGTATTTTGTAAAGTGAGCCTCAAACATCAACTCCTCAGGGAGCTTGTCAAACTGCGGTACATAAATCCGTCCATCCTTCCTCAGAATCCCATCAATTATCTCTCAGGCGCTGCTCTCGCCCTTTTAAGCTTCCACCACGTTTGGTTGAAACTTCATATCCAAACGGGTCGCTTCCCGAATACGATCGGACAAGTCGTTCTGCATTTCAATCCAGTTCAACCGAGCCACGCTAGACTCGCCCCTTGCTACGCACTCCAAGCCGAGGGACTCCCAATCCAGCACCAACTGCTCATCATGAGCTTCGATCCAATTCCCTTACCCCGAGTATTTTCTACTCAAGGCATCTGCCACAACATTGGCATTGCCTGGCGTATACTAAATCGCCACCTTGTAGTCTCCATGGAATTTGACCAACCTGTGCTGCCGCATATTCAAGTCTTTCTGATCTAAGATATACTTCAGGCTTTTGTGATCCGTGAAGATATCCACCTTCGCACCATAAACATAGTGCCGCCACAATTTCAATGCGAAAATTACCGCCGCCAAATCCAAGTCATGGACGGCGTAATTCCTCTCATGAGGCTTCAGCTGCCTAGACCCAAAGGCTATCACACTACCATGTTGCACCAAAACGCAACCCAAACCGCAACCCGATGCGTCACTAAATATTTGAAATCCTTCGGTCCCTTTTGGTAGACTTAGGATTGGAGTCGTTATCAGTCTCTCCTTCAGTGTCTCAAATGTATGACTGCACGTCTGAGTCCACACAGACTTCTGATCCTTACGAGTTAGTGATGTGAGGGGTAGAGCTATCCACGAAAAGTTTTCTACGAATCTTCTATAGTACCCGGCTAGTCCAAGAAAACTTCGGACTTCCGCCACGGTTCTCAAAATCGGCCAGTATCTGATAGCTTCCACTTTCATTGGATCTACCACCACTCCATCCCCACTAATCATATGGACCAAAAATGCTACCTTCTCGAGCCAGAACTCGCACTTTGAGTACTTTGCATAAATCTGGTTCTCCCTTAACTCTTGCAAGACTACTCTCAAGTGAGTCTCATACTCCACCTCCGATTTGGAGTACAACAGAATGTCATCGATAAAGAATACTACAAAAGAGTCCAAGTATTTCCGAAATACCCGATTCATCAAATCCATGAACACGGATGGTGTGTTCGTTAGCCCGAACGTCATCACTGAGAACTCAAAATGACCATACCTCTTACCGAACGCTATCTTGGGTATGTCCTTGTCTCGAATTCGCAACTGATAGTATCCTGACTTTAAGTCCAACTTTAAATACACAACTAACCCCACCAGCTGGTCAAACAGGTCGTCAATCCGAGCTATCGGATACTTATTCTTGACAGTCAATTTATTCAACTCTCGTTAGTCTATGCACAGCCGCATACTACCATCTTTCTTCTTCACGAACAACACAGGCGTGCTCCATGGTGAAGAACTGGATCTGATATACCCCTGCACCAACAGTTCCTGCAACTGTACCTTGAGTTCGGCCAACTCCTTTGGTGTCATCCAAAATGGAGGTCGTGACACCGGCCTAGCCTCTAGCACTAACTCAATCTAGAAATCGATCTCTCGTCGAGGAGGCGCTCTAGGAAGTTCATTCAGAAACACATCCTTGAACTTTGTCACTACGGGCACTTCCCCAAGCGATAACTTGGAAAGGTGAACCTCTAATAATGCTACAAGTGCTACTCCACCCTGGTTAACTGCCTGCACCAACTGCATGTCCAAAATCAGGGAACAGGCGACTCCATTAAGGACCTCAAACTTGACTTCTGCCTGCCCTTTGCTTCTTAGGGTCACCACCTTCAGGCAATCAATACTGGCACGCTGCTCTGCTAGCCAGTCCATTCCCAATATCACATCTAACTCAACCAACAGTAGGACCGTTGCTATCAACACGAAGTCAACTCCGCCTAGCTCCCAACAAATGCGCCCTTTCTCCCCGGTGGTCATGGATGACCCATTGGGCATGCGCACCTTCAACGCTGCACCCGCCGAGAATGACTCAACTCCAATCCTCCGGATGAAGCTTTCTGCAAGGAAAGAGTGCGACGCTCCCGTATCAAACAATACCGTGGCAGGGTATCCGAAAACTAACACAAAGCCTAAAACAATGTGTGAGGAGTTTTCATCCACCTAGTCCCCTTCCTTGGGATTGAGAAGGCTTCCCTTCCCCTTGCTTGGGCGCAAACCCCTTACGGTGTTGTTGCTCTACATCACTCTCCAACGTCCTGGCAGCCTCAACTAGCTCATTAAAACCAGCTCTCTTCATGGCAATGAGGGGTTGTCTTAGATTCTCCCTCAACCCCTGGTAGAAGAGGTTATCCCTCTCCTCATCGTCTGGCATTGTCGTTCCTGCATAACGACCCAACTGAGTGAACTCCTGAATATACTCATCCACCATCTTACCCACTGCACCAAGTGCAGAAACTGTCTTTGAAGTGCCAACCTCGTCGAAACGGGAATGTACTTCTTTTGGAAAGCATTCCCAAACTCTTCCATGGACTGGGTGCTTCGAGGAAACTGGCGGCCACTATGTCTCACCCACCACAACTTTGCGTCTCCCTCCAACATGAAAGCCGCAAACTCTGATTTCTTCTCCTCTGGCATCTCTGCCGCCCTCAGAAGCTCTTGAATCCGTGCCCACCAATCCTCCGCATTAGTCGGCATACCAACTCCCATGAACGTGGGAGGAGGGAAGCTCAGAAAATACTTCATCTGCCGGTCTCCATGTCCAACCACCACTCTTTCGTCCAACGGCTCTACTCGTCTGGCTTCTTCGCCCGGCACGGCCGTCATTGTATACGGTGTAGCAGGGGTTGCTACCTGAGCTATCACTGCAACTTGAACTACCACCATTGCTTCTGTAAGCATGCGACATAAGTCGGTCGGGTTTACACCCATGCCCAAAGGACCCTGACCAGTGGCACTGCTCGCCTAAAGCTGGTCTTGACGTACCTGCCTCGTTGCCTGCACTCTTAAGAAAAGAAAGGAAACAAGGAATCAGTCTCTAATCGCAAGACTCAAACAAAAGTACACTCATGGTCCTGCATTACTTCTATGTGGATAACTTCTAAATACGCTACGATTACGTTAAATCGACAGTCCTAACTGACCTTGGACGCAACCTAGCTCTGATACCAAATTGTAACACCTCCCCGATAATGACCATATAATATGGGTCCGGTCGGGGCCCCACAATATACAGACGCCACAGCTTTAGCATTAAAAATGATATAACTACCCAATCTCAAAACTCGAAAGCAAAAAACAGCGGACACATCAAACAAGATTAGAAGTTATCCACACATATAGGAGTATCGAAACGGCCTTATGGCCTTATAATAAAAGAGAGTCCACAATTTCAATTGATACATAACACATCAATGTGCAAAGAAACCCCTAAGTTATCTCGGCACGCAAGTCGGTTGTCTAGAGCATCAAATATACAATATCACAAAAGTAGAGCTAATGCAAAACTGGTAACACTTCATGAGGCTTAGGCCTTTTTGGCCGGCGAGCTAGCTCCTGCTTGCGATCCTTGCCCTGTAAAAATTTGTTGTAACGTGGGTCAGCAAAGACTGACCTCATAATGTGTAACAAACACCTCTCCTCCCGGCCGCCCCTAACGGACCCCGGGGTACCCCTCTAACCTGCAAGTTAGCACTTCATATACCATATATATAAACAAGTAAAGCACAAAAATAATAGGCATGGATGTCTCAAGCAACATATACGTTTTCTATGTTGAGCATATAAATAAAAGGTGTCTACTATGCAGCATGTATGCAAAACCCGAGCTTCACCCAAGGCACCATATCGCGTATGCTTCTAGCACATCATCAAACATATAGGTACTTCCAATTTCCCCATTGGCATTAAGCCTCAAACAAAAGGGTACTGCAATTCCCTTAACGGCATACACGCCGGCACACAGAACTCTTGCCAAGGCTCCACCCGCTCAGGGTCTTAGGCCCGGGCTTGCCTGCAAGCTCTGACTTCTCATGTCAGGATTCCATCTAACACACTGACCGATTTTAAGAACCCTTACTGGACCCCACCCACTCATGGCCTCATTGCCCGGGCTTGCCCCATGCTTGGCATTCTCGTAAGTCTCACAGTAGGGGACTAGTCTCGTCGGGACACTCTCCACACATGACTTGCATGTCACGGGATATCCAACCGACCACGGAGACACAACCGCCCCTTAGCACATCACAATTAAAAATCAGTCCAACCCTAATCCCTCATTTGTACTACAACGTCCCCGCGCTCCAAGGAAACTATCTACCGCCAATGCGGAGCTAACCTTATCCACCAAGGAAACCATCTACTGTCATTGCGGAGCTAACCTTGTCCGGTTCCGGCTACATGTACTCACTCGAGAAAAGGGGGGAAAACACAAACATCACAAACGGCATCTTGCTGCAACGAATTTCTACAAAATCCTTAAAGCTTGTATGCAACATCACCGAGATGGACTAACGGTCGCGACCACGAATTCACCCACAATGCCTAATCCACTAACGGAACGGTTCTCTAATGAAAAAACATGTCGAGGACGGACTCAATCGACCCGGAGGTTCCTCTTAAACCATGGCGACCCAAACCCCTCTCATGTGAGGGATTTGATGCCCAAAAGCTTGAAAAAAAAGATGCTAAACACGCATCCTAAAATAAAGAGGAGAAGTGTCGTTACCTTACGACCCCTCTTCCAAGCCATGGAAACTTAGTCGGATGAAAAATCTTCGCGATGGTCTTGCCTCCACGGATTCGGACTCGGCTCGCGATTTGGGCCCCCGAAGCTTCTCTGGCAGCCAAATCTCTCCTTCACCTTCTTCCTTGCTCTCCCTTCTCTCTAAAACTTAGAAAGAGTACTAGATGAAGAATGTGGGTTTCCAAACCCTATTCCCGGACATATCTCAGCAAGGAAAGCCCTGGACCATCAGATCTCACTAGATGGAAATGAACGGCCACTATCCGAACTTAAAACCAACACACCTGGGCCAAACACGGCTTGCGGCACCCCCGTTTCCAAGGCCGTGTGCCTCAATCGACACCGAAACCGTCGCACCCAGAAAAGAACACAGACTCTGAACACGCCCGTGTCACATCTGACACAACCGTGTCACACAGTACACGCTCGTGTGCCTGGGCGTGTTCCTCCATCAACACAGGACCAAACACAACCCAAGGAGAACACGGGTATGCGACACGCCCGTGTCATATTTGACATGCCCGTGTCCAACACGAACACGCCTGGGCTCCAGGCCGTGTCTATCCTCTCACACGGCCCGACCAATAACTCGAGCAGGACACGGCCTAGGACACGCCCGTGTCTCATGCTGTGTTCGAAGTCTCGACGATCATCGACTGCCTTTTTGTCGACTTCGCGGAAAATTTGCCGAACACGCAGACGACACGGCCTTGGACACACCCCTGTCCCAGGCCGTGTTCCCTGTCTCGACACTTCGTTGAGACAAAATCGTCGACGTCTCGGGCTCTCGATGAACCCGGACATGACACGGCCATGGACACGCCCGTGTCCTAGGTCATGTTCACTGTCTCGACACTTCGTCGAGACCAGTTTGTCGACCACCCGAGTTCTTCGTCGAACCCAAGCATGACACGGTCAGCGACACGCCCGTTTCCCAGGTCGTGTGACGCTTACCAAGACCCAAACTTGGTTCTGAACGCTGTCTGTCCCTCTTTCGAATTTTGGGGCATTACACGAACACAAGTGCCCGTCAAAAAAGCTCCGCCTCATCCAGCTTCCTCACTCTTAGAGCAAGCTTCCTCCTTGCCTACAATATGCCCAGGCTGCAGTTTGACCTTGCAGTCATGCTTGAAGTGTCCCCGCTGATGACACATGTAGCACTTCAAGTTCTTCTTCCAATCCTTCTTAGGAGCAGTGCTCTTATCTAGTTGATAAGAAGTTGAAGGCTCATTTTCAGCAGCAGTCTTCTTCTTCTTCCCTTCCCATCCCTTCTTCTTCTTGCCTGAGAAGAGAGCTTCATTGCCTTCCTATGTGATAGTAAATCAATCCATCTGTCTTGCAAAACTTTCATGCGAAGCAAGCAGGTTCTCAAGCTCCAGCAGAGATGGCTGAGTAGCCCAGCCTTGAACAGATGTCACAAGGGTAACATAGTCCTTTCACAAGCCGCGAATTATGTGCATTTTCATCTTAGCCTCTGAGATAGGCTCATCAGGATCAAGTGTTGATAGCTCAGCACGCAAGCTCTTCATCTTCAAAAAGAATTTGGAGATGGTCAGGTCTCCTTGAGTTGTCTTAGCCAACTCATTCTCCAGAAACTGAAGTCTTGCTACATTCTTCTGATTGAACAACTCATCAATAGTTGTCCAAATGTCAGCAGCAGACTCACATCAAATGATGTGATCAAACAGTTCTGGTGAAACAGCCGTCTTGAGAACAAACTCCGCCTTTGCATTTGTTTTTCTCCAGAGCTTCACCTGCTCAGCAGTACCAAAAGCAGCAGTTACTTCCTGTCTGTCGTCACCACCGACGACTGATGCGTGTAATACGGCAAGTGCACCGGTCGCACAAGTAATAAAGTTTTGGGAGTAAATCCCCAAGTGTCGGTCTCTTGAGGAATGCAATTAGCGTAGAACGGCAACATTACTGAGAATATCGTTATGAGAGTTAAAAATAGAACAAAAAGAAAGTAGCGGACTCGGGAGATTGTGGATGTTTGATCTACTAAACTAGTAAAAGCTATGCGGGTCGACGGCACCGCTTCGCAAGGTGAAATGGGTTTGTCGGCCGCTATGCCGAACTTCAGTTGGGCGAGTGGAAGGGAAACTAATGGATTGCAGCGTTCTTGTGTGGATTGCAATCGGACAAGGCACAGGAATGAAGTGGATGTGCGGTGAGTGAGGCGCATTCATAGATAGAACTCACAAGCATAAGAAGAAACTAACATTCCATTAACTAGAAAGTAAACTTGATATTCAGGGATGGAAATGTTCATTACACTGCTCAAAACAGTCATAACACAGAGGAAGGGGAAGAGGAGTAAACCAAAAGAGAATGAAGATCCACCGCGGGTCGTGGCCGGAGTAGCGAGTTGTCAATCCGCTTCCGGGCTCAGTCCAAGGAGGCTTCCGGTACCAACGATCTGTCACCTCGAAGGCCTTTAAGTCCGTTCTCTAGGTTATCTACTTCACCAACTCTGCAGGAAAGCTTGGAGTTGAAGTCACCAATGGCCGAGGGCTTCACCGGAGTGTTGAAAAGCTTCGGAGTAAGTGGAAATGGCTTCCCGACGAAGGTGGAAGTGATGGAGCAGCTGGAGAGGTGAAAAGGCGATTCCCGCGCACTCTCTGATCGCAGCAAATGACAGGCGTTGACCTAAAACGCGGAGCAGGGCCTTTTATACGGAGGCAGCAGAAGCAGTGCGCACGATCAGTGGCGCACGACCAGTGGTCGTGCGCACTGTAGGTTGATGATCGTGCGGCTTTTCCAAATAAACCTGCAACCTGTACAAGAAGCATCAGCATAAACGCGCACGAGCAGTGGCGCACGACCAGTGGTCGTGCGCACTATGGACAGTGCTCGTGCAATTGCCGAGACAGGGTTATGAAAAGGGGGTGTAATGTGCACGAACAGTGGCGCACGACCAGTGGTCGTGCGCAGTAAGTCTAGTGGTCGTGAGCTTACCCCAGGCTGATTCAATAAAAACATAGAGTAGTGCGCACGATCGGGGGCGCATGACCAGTGGTCGTGCGCATTAGATCCCCTGATCGTGCGCAGTATTCCTGTTTCACAATCATCCCGGAACACGCACACGACCCCTGTACCAGCAGAAGGGGCAGAAAGGCCACCAAAACGTGCACACCACATCCCCGAGATAGGGCTAAAGAATAACAACAAAATGGAAACATAGAAAGCACACAGAAGCGGGCATACAGTGCACTTAATCGTGAAAAAGGTACATAAGCACAAATAAGCAATAACGGCTCTCAAGTGTAGTGCTAAGACGATAAAACTAGCCAAGATGAGTCCAAAAATCAGTGTAAAATGTGGACTCATCACACCCCCAGACTTAACCATTTGCACGTCTCGAGCAAATCATCACTCCATGCACTCGAAGATAGCTATCTGGCTCAGAAATTTCAAAAAAAAGTAAGACGAGAAATCAAAAATATCATGAGTATAGAAGATATAATAGAAAAACTTTTTAATTATACAACGTAGTTTAAACTATTCGACAGACGTAAATAGATATTGTAATTGCTCAAAATTAGAATTCTGGAGAATCGTGCGATCATGTGCAGGAAGAAAGTAGGCAGGCCACTAAGGTGAGCATTGCCAAAGTTCGGGACTCAGGATCACCTCCAAAGGAATCCACCAATGTCGGGGACCATACGCTTGCACGTTCACACTCTCTCCACGGCGCGGGTTAGACTCAAGCGTGAATCAGCAGGACTTGTAGGAGGAAATGGGGCTTAGGCAACGGCTTGGTGGTCAAAGATAAACATGAAGGCTCTATGCAACCAAAGCGAGCGAAAACAACCCAAACCAAAACAGCCACTTAGAAAAGAATGGGGCACACGCCCCAGACTTAGCTTGAAATCCGGGTGTGAACACGGCTGAACCCGACCAAATTCAAAAAGAGGATGGGGATCAAGATCTCAAAGCAATTCTTTCATATCAATATTCGTTTTTTTTTTCTATTGCGCGAATCAGCTTTTTATTTTCATAAACTGTTGTTTTCTTTTCTGCGCTAGCAATCCCCAAACGAAGCAATCAAAACGGGAATAAAATCAGCACCCCCAAAAACAATGTCCACTAATCACAACCTCGGCAAAACAGGAAATACAAATCAGCTCAAGCATTTGATTGCGAAGGTGGGTTTAGCTTCAGGCCTTGGTGAAAGTGAGTGGAGCTGGATCAAAGGAAGGGTAGGCACAAATTTGGCATGCAATGGTTAACAGGTAGGAATGGCTAAACAAAGCTCAAACTAGCAAAAAGAAGGCCTACGTCATGCTCACGCTTAACTAACTGTGCACCAATGCTTTGAGAGTAGCTTAGGGCAAGTTCTTAGCCACCGAGAAAGATGATCCTTCCCCCCGACTCGAGCAATACGAGTCTAGTGGCGGCTACACACATTCCTACACTATCGTTTGATTATCCCAGATTCAGATTTTGAGCAGTACAAACAATATTGACATGAGCAGAAAAGAATAATTCTACGAGCATAAAGAAAAATTAGTTCTATCCTAACTCTACACAAACCATAAGTATTCGATTAGGAGCACTGCATGAGTTTCGAACGACTCAATCCTGAAATCCTAAGCCAGTACCACTATTTTAAAGTTTACACAAAAGCAATAAATTTAACTCGGGTTGTGCGCGTGGGTGATTCAGTGTGTGCAACCAAAAAGCATGAAATAAGTAAATAAGAAACTGGAATGCAACAGAAAGTGCGGTGTAGTGACCACAGGCAGACTCCCCCCCCAGACTTAAAGTTGACAACGAATAAAAATAAACATTCCAAAGAGGAGAAATAGCTAGGGTAGGAAGTTACCTATGCTCAAAATTGAGCATACCAGTCGGGCAATGAGATGTCCAAGTGCGGCCACGTTGTCGCGCCTCTAATAATCCTGCACCTGCGATTAAAGGATGCAAGCCAAACAAAAGCTGGACATATATATATATATATATATATATGAAGAAATAAACCGAAATCAAAACACAGCATAAGACCGAACTGTCCAACTTGGGTTGTCTCCCGAAATCCCTTTTGTTTACCATCCTTAAGGTGGACCAAATACCTGTATTAGCAGTTCAAATAGAGAGTTCGATACATAAAAAAAAGAAAAGACAACAGTCGGCTCCCAGATGGGCGCTCACAAAAATATAGTAGCTGTCTTGCTCAGAAAATAAAAACAAAAGAAAAGAAACAGAAGGCGTGGTAGACTAGCTCTGTGGTGAGTTCCACTCACTCCCCCTCACTATCACTGTCGTGGATCTCGATGGGCGACGGACGTGGACCAGGTTCTGATGGGGCGACGCGAGTGGGCGGTGGTTGAATGTTCATCCCGCCTCGCACTGCTTGCTGATAAATAAAATCCTGCATCCAAAACTGGGAAGCTTCCAGATCAGCATGGCGCTCGGACAAATACGGGACTCCCCTCTCTTGAACTAAGCTGGACTGGCGGCTAGATTGCCCCTCATGCTTTATGGGCGGCCTCAGTTGTTGTTGACTCTGCTGCGGTGGCACTCCTGCACTCCGCCTACCCATAGCGGAAGATTCACCCGGCTCTCCTTCATCTTCCGCTTCATCTCTACCCGCAGGCGCATCACCAGGCATGCGGACAATAAACTGCCGGCCACCTTTTCTCCCTACCACACGTAGAAAATGGCAACTCACCAGGTTGGCCCTGGAGATCATGGATGGAGCAGTGACCTGCACCATCGGAGGTAGCTGGCTCCAAACTAACATACTTTTGGCAATGCGAGTAATGTAGTAAGCACCCCCGATCGCGCCCGCGAGACCATAAGTGGCCTCGTGGTGGAAGAAATAGGCCAGCATATACCCCAAATGGAGGGGGTACTGCTGCTGCATGCTAGATAAGGAGATCAAATCATGCCACCCCACCACATTCTTGCTCAGGGCCCTAGCGGTGAGTGAATGACTAAGCAAATGCTGCATAAACCTGAGAGCGGGGGAGACAATTTTTGTTGACTTGGCACGGCGGGCTACATACTCCTCATGCCCTCCGGTCAGAGAATGCCAAGCGGACCGCGGAGTAACACCATCTGGAAAATCAATGCACAATGCGGGAAAATTAATCTGGGATGCCTCTGCCTCGGAATAGACACCTGTATGGATGGCAAGCTCGGGCAGTGTGACCGTGAAGACATTTCCCATTATCCGAAAGGAACAAGTGGGGAGAAAATGGTTGTCCGCCGTTCTCTCCCAAGTGAATGTGGAAAGGAATTCCAATGTCAATTCCCGTAAGCCAAGCTCGTCACACTCGAATAACTTGCTCCAAAAATCAAAAGAGTAGAGAATGAGCACGGCCTCTGCCAATGCACCGTCATCCCCAATGGAACGCAGCTCGTTCCAGTCAACAAGCCGCTGAGAGAGGAATGGCTCGTCCTTCAGGGAATTATAGCGTTGAGTATGCTCTGCCTTAGCAAAAGTTCCCATTCTTCCCAAAATCTGTGCAGGGCTTGCTGAAGCTCGACCGGATCTCTGATAGGCCTTGACTATAGGGCGGCGTCTAGGTTCCATTACAGCAAAGTAAGGAAGGGAGATAAGAAGTTGAGGGATCCTACCGGAGGAGAGAGAGACGAACCACCGGGGAGGAATCGGAAGAAGATGAGCGCCGACAACGCACGCGCAGCGGACCAAGCGGGAGATTAGGGCGCACGCAAAGTGGACAGCGGCTGGAAAATAAAAAGAAACCGGGCATGCGCACGACCAGTGGTCGTGCGATTATAATTAGTGCGCACGACCAGTGGTTGTGCGCCGTGAAATTTTTCGCACGCCTGAGTTTTCAGTCTATTTCACACTGCTGACCACGTGGTGCAACAGAGAGCTCAACACACAGCTGGGCTACCACACCCAAATAATAAAATACAAACAAAAATTTTAACAAAAGAAACACTATCCTAGATAACTGTTGGGTTTATTGTCTCCCAACAGGACTTATACAAAATCTGAGCATCTCCTAACTGATGGGCAAATGAAACTGGAAATGCTCAGGCATAGGTTCATGGTCACGCTGCGGTAGCGGGTACCGGAACGGAGATAGAACATAAGCCCCAATACATGTATACGTATACCTATCAGAAGTTTCAGGCATGGGCAGAAGGTCACTTGGGAAGCTCATCGGCTCCAATGCCATTTGCATCTGGTTACAATAAGTCCGAGGCTGCATTACAGGCCCTTGTACTGATTGGACCAATTCCACAATGTGGTCCTGCATGGGAGTAGACACGAGAGCAGGGTCAAGAAATAAACTAGAAGAATAACATAAACGGACCTCGATCTTGGGGATGATCCCGGAGTCATTCCCCATCGGCGGAATTGTGGATGCTTCCAAACAGCTGTCTAAGCTAGTGCAGGAATGTTCTGAAGCTGCATCTGCCTCGTCCATGCCTCGGGCATCCTCACATGGGATGGAGGTCACAACCTCTGCCACGGAGTCGTCCTTTTCGACTGGATCTAACAGAATGCGGGAAATGCTAATTTCCACCTGCGATTCAATCTCAACAGCACTGTCAGAAGAAGAAATAATGCTATGCAAAGAGGAAGGTGAAGATACGAAGCTTGGTAGGACGTTGAGCGCTGGCTCTTCACAACTAAAAGATTCTATGCTAGGTGAATTATGCACTTCAGGAGTATAAATAGCAGTGTCGGAATGGGGATAAGCACTTGTATTGGTGCACATACCTGGGATGTCTTCTCCATAACATAGAGATGGCAATGGTACATACCCTGATACGGAAGGGGTGCTGCCCAAGGTTGAAGTGGAGACAATCCGAAAATCCGGCTCGTCATCCACCGCTAGCTCAGCTAGGTACACGGCGCAATCCTTCAATGCATGATCCCAGCTTCGACAAAAAAGGCACTTCTTAGCCGGCTTTGGCGGTGCAAGGGGTGCTGAAGCTGAATAAAAGTAGTGCGGCAATGGCTCCGCATGTCGGTAGCTAATCGGCTTATGTCGACGATATGTCGATTCATAAATTTCCGGGCTACTGTACTTCTGAGGGCATCTGTCTCTAGCATGAGAGATGTGTCCACAATGACGACAATTGATATTGAAATTGGCCCACATTGCAGCGATTTCAAATATAAGGGATACAACTACTTGGCATAGATTCTGCGAATAAAACTAACAATTCCATCTGACGGAATAACAACACAAGAGAAAAGGGATCAAAAACAACAAAACAACTCGTATAACGAAATTCTCAGTCATCAGAAGTCACTCTACAGTTGCACTCCCCGGCAACGTTGCCAAAAACTTGATGCGTGTAATACGGCAAGCGCACCGGTCGTACAAGTAATAAAGTTTTGGGAGTAAATCCCCAAGTGTCGGTCTCTTGAGGAATGCAATTAGCGTAGAATGGAAACAGTACTGAGAATATCGTTATGAGAGTCAAAAATAGAACAAAAAGAAAATAGCGGACTCGGGAGATTGTGGATGTTTGATCTACTGAACTAGTAAAAGCTATGCGGGTCGACGACACCGCTTTGCAAGGTGAAATGGGTCTGTCGGCCGCTATGCCGAACTTCAGTTGGGCGAGTGGAAGGGAAACTAATGGATTGCAGCGTTCTTGTGTGGATTGCAATCGGACAAGGCACAGGAATGAAGTGGATGTGGGGTGAGTGAGGCGCATTCACAGACAGAACTCACAAGCATAAGAAGAAACTAACATTCCATTAACTAGAAAGTAAACTTGATATTCAGGGATGGAAATGTTCATTACACTGCTCAAAACAGTCATAACACAGAGGAAGGGGAAGAGGAGTAAACCAAAAGAGAATGAAGATCCACCGCGGCTCGTGGCCGGAGTAGCGAGTTGTTAATCCGCTTCCGGGCTCAGTCCAAGGAGGCTTCCGGTACCAACGATCTATCACCTCGAAGGCCTTTAAGTCCGTTCTCTAGGTTATCTACTTCACCAACTCTGCAGGAAAGCTTGGAGTTGAAGTCACCAATGGCCGAGGGCTTCGTCGGAGTGTTGAAAAGCTTCAGAGTAAGTGGAAATGGCTTCCCGGTGAAGGTGGAAGTGATGGAGCAGCTGGAGAGGTGAAAAGGCGATTCCCGCGCACTCTCTGATCGCAGCAAATGACAGGCGTTGACCTAAAACGCGGAGCAGGGCCTTTTATACGGAGGCAGCAGAAGCAGTGCACACGATCAGTGGCGCACGACCAGTGGTCGTGCGCACTGTAGGTCGATGATCATGCGGCTTTTCCAAATAAACCTGCAACCTGGACAAGAAGCATCAGCATAAACGCGCACGAGCAGTGGCGCACGACCAATGGTCGTGCGCACTATGGCCAGTGCTCGTGCGATTACCGAGACAGGGTAATGAAAAAGGGGGTGTAATGTGCACGAATAGTGGCGCACGACCAGTGGTCGTGCGCAGTAAGTCCAGTGGTCGTGCGCTTACCCCAGGCTGATTCAATAGAAAACGTAGAGTAGTGCGCACGATCGGGGGCGCACGACCAGTGGTCGTGCGCATTAGATCCCCTGATCGTGCGCAGTATTCCTGTTTCACAATCATCCCGGAACACGCACACGACCCCTGTACCAGCAGAAGGGGCAGAAAGGCCACCAGAACGTGCACACCACATCCCCGAGATAGGGCTAAAGAATAACAACAAAATGGAAACATAGAAAGCACACAGAAGCGGGCATACAGTGCACTTAATCGTGAAAAAGGTACATAAGCACAAATAAGCAATAACGGCTCTCAAGTGTAGTGCTAAGACGATAAAACTAGCCCAGATGAGTCCAAAAATCAGTGTAAAATGTGGACTCATCAACGACCTCCCATAGCTCCTCGCCTAGAAGGTAACTCTTCATGCACGACTTCCACTTCTTAAAGTTACTCGACATTTAGAGTTCAATACCAAGACCTCTTGCGTAGCTTACTTCCATTGCAACAACCTTCGGTTAAGCTTCCAGAAGCACAGAGCAACAACAGAGCAACAACACACGTTGATCACCGCTCAAGCAACTGAAACAGGCTTTGATACCATGTTGAATTTTCTTAAAGTGGTCAACAAGATAGCCTAAAGCAAAATGTATATTCTCAGAACTATCCAGTAAAAATCTTGATCATGCGTAAACCCAAGGAGCAAGCTCAACACCACATGCAAATGGAAGAACAAGTAGATCTTATATTTATTAACACTTCTTTATAGGGTGAGGTATACGTAGCGAGAAATGATTTTTCCAGTATACAAGCTAAAAAACAGAAAGCACAATACAAGCCGGGCGGACAGCACTGGAGATCGCCGAGACCGCCCAGTACGCCGAAGTCGCCGAAACCGCCCGATCTGCTGCTACATGCCGAATAGAGCACGGAGTCCGCCGAGACCGCGAGGTCACGCGGACATACTGTTATTCACTGACTGCTGATGAACTAAAGAACAAAGCGCATACCCACCTGAGACCGGCGGACAGGTTATTGGAACTTGGAAACGCTGAAGCAGAGAACTGACAAGCCGCAAAAGTGACCTGCTGAGACCGCAGAGACCGCATCCTTCACAGAACTTGACCGAAGTCACAGCCAAAATCCTGGATCCTTGAAGCTAGTCGCGCGACCTGCATACAGCAAATCGTTAGCTCTCCTCAACCCGCGCGGACAGGAAAATCCAGACCGCAACAATTTACCAAGCCCCACTTACTATACACTCAGTTACTATAGATGAGTCAGGGGGGTCTATTTATAGGCGAGGTGAGGAGTGTGGTCACTACCCTAGTGAATAGAATCAATGCCCCAGCTCACGCACTAGCAAAGAACCGTCCGCTGAGTCCGCAAGTACTTAGCAGTATTCCAAAAAAAACCTGCCAGGAGCAAAGAAAGATGTTCACCATAAGGCGAACTCGCACAAGTCCGCCCACACTATGCGGACAAGGCACCAGCCCGCATAGCCCGCAAACACCACACAAGGACAGCTACCTTTACTGCGACAGTCCGTGCATAATATGCGGACAAGGAGGCAGTCCACACAGCTCGAGAACAAAGCCACCATCCGACACGAGTCCACGACCAACAGGTAGTCTGCCCGGTCAACAGCGGACTCGGCGGATACCGCGGACACACTGTACTCGTCACTGAATGTGACCAATTCCAGAAAACCTCCAAGAACAATCGCGACCTCGGCGAACAAGGCCCAGTCTGCCTGTCCCAAAGGCAGATCGCCAATCATTCCACCAGAAGACAGAGCCCGTCAGCCCTACTCGCACAGCTATCAAGACAAGGGCCAACTACCGGACTTCGACACCAGTCCGCAAAGTCCTCTACAGTAGATATCACCTGTTGCACCACTAGAGCACAGCAAAGGCCACAGTCGAACTCCAAGGCCAGTCCGCAATAGCCAACACCGCGGACTCAACCAGTCTGCAAATCCTACAGCGGATAGAACTCCCAATCGGCCGGTTAACCCAAGCTTGCAAATCTACAAGGCCGCAGATCAACTAAGCTCTGCCAACAGACCGCAAACTGCAGTCCGCTCAGTCTGCTTCGCTAGAAGCCCGACTTCCTTGGCCATAGGCCAACCAAGCCGCACAACAGCCCGCCCAAGGCCGCACACTAGGCCGCACAGCCCGCTCCTCAAGAACAGCCAAGCCACCAAGACAGCCAGGGTCACCCAGACCGCAACCAGCAGTCCGCCCAAGCTGCGGACTCAGACCGCACAGGCCGCACAGTCTGCTCGGCCTGGCCATACCCACTTCCACTTCACAAATTTTAACACAATGCGCATTCACGCAAAATTAATATATCACAAATGTCGCCCATACGGCCCGACGCTCCGTGCACTCAGAGCTCATTCTTGGTGTACCGGATATACCAGTCGCCCTCCGAAATTCAAGGCCCAAAGAACAACAGAAACTTTAAGCATTTAACTCCATGGCTTTCAGCCGGAGACTTTAGTCTTAATGGCGCGCAGGCCTAAGACTCTTGCTATGCGTTTCTGCCGAATGTCAGGGGCCCAGGTACTCATGGAAGAAAACCATAACGCGGATACAGTTCAGCCCTTGCCCGTTCCTCAAATCGTTAGTTCAATGACTAGACTAACGCGGGTCAGCATCCCCTTGTCCGTTCAGCACGAGCTCACAAAGCTCAAAAATAGCCACACTATCCCTGAAGGACTGACTTCACAATCACAAGTTAGCTAGGTTCCATCGCCAGTGACACTCTCGCCCGGCGTTAGCGATAGAACTCACTTTAATCGCCAGCGACCCAACGACTCTTGAGAAGTGGGCCACGCATCATTAATGGCCAACAGTAACCTTGCTTTAATGCCAACTGTCGTACAGTAGGTCTGTGGTAAGAATTGTCGCGTACTGTATCCATCCCGCCACTAATTTGAAATATGTTGACTTGTTTACGTCATCAGCTGTGCACTTATCCAAAAATCAACAGCATTAGTATAGACATTGAGTTAGCAAGCATCACTCAATTCTAAAAACCTGGGACAGATTTACTGTATCTTGGCATTGAGTGAGTTACCTTTACTCAATGAAAAACTACTTAGAATATAAATCTATTTCTAGGCGTTGAGTGATTCAGCTTCACTCAATGCCAACTTGTTTTATCAGCTTTGTGCTGCTTGGCATTGAGAGAGTGAGCATCACTCAATGCCAAACTCCTTGGACAAAGTCCTATCATAACTAGGCGTTGATAGTGTTGAGTGAGCACTCCTCACTCAACGCTTTTTACCTCTGCATTTTCTTAGCCATTGAGAGCATTGAGTGAGCACTCCTCACTCAACGCATTTTGCCTTAGCCAAATAACTGTTGTTAAAAACACTGGCTTCGACTGTAAGTGTTACTCAACACTTATGAGGCTATGGAGTTGATTGAATGACCTTCACTCAACGCCTGTGGAGTTAGCCACAATTCTGCCTCTTAACCTTGGGCATTGACTGTCTCAGCCAACCTCACTCTGAACTGGGTTTGATGAATGGTGAACTGCGTTCGACAAATGGAGAGCTCTGCTCGACGAACTCTGAACTTAGTTCGATGAATTCTGAACTGAGTTCGACGAACTTAGAATCTCAAACTCTGAATTTAGCTCGACGAATGGTGAGCTCTGCTCGACGATCTCTAAATTGAGTTAGACGAACTTTAAACTCAGTTCAACTCACAGCATTTTGTTGTATGGCATTGAGTGTGTCTTCCTCATTCAACGCTAAACTACTTAGCCATATTTCTGTTTATAACTGTATGGCGTTGAGTGAATGACCTTCACTCAACGCTTATGGACATATGCATATTTCTAGCTTGCCAACATTCTTCCTTACCTCTGGCATTGAGTGAGCTTGCTCCATTCAATGTCTGTGGACTTGGTAAATTCCTACCTTTTCAGCATCTTCACTTTGTGACCACTTGTCACATCACTTAGACAATATGTCTAGACTTGTTCCATGGAACATCATGCACATGAAAAGCTTAAACAACATCAAATACAACTATGGTCTTAGTGTTGATGGTGATGCCTCTTCAAATACATTCTAGGGAACATTGTGGGAAATAGACCTAACAAAATGTAATTTACGAGTAATTGAAGGGAACTTCCAAATATCTGGAAATCTCTGCAAGAAAAGAGCGAGCAGTAGATATGAAAGAAAACTAAGTTGCAAGTACCTGAAGAAACTTGCAAATATCTGTTAATCTCTGCAAAAGAAAGAGTAGGCAATAGATATGAAAGAAAACTAAGATGCAAGTACCTGAAGGGAACTTGCAAATATCTGCTAATATCTGCAAATGAAAGTGTGAGCAGCAGATATGAAAGAAAACTAAATTGCAAGTACCTGAAGTGAACTTATAAATATCAGCTAATCTCTGCAAAAGAAAGAGTGAGCAGCAAATATGAAAGAAAACTAAGTTGCAAGTACCTGAAGGGAACTTGCAAATATCTGATAATCTCTGCAAAAGAAAGAGTGGGCAGCAGATATGAAAGAAAACTAAGTTGCAAGTACTTGAAGGGAACTTGCAAATATCTATTAGTCTCTGCCAGAAGAAGAGTTGAGTCAGATATGATTGAAAAATGAGTTACAAGTACCAGAAGAGAACATGCAAATATCTGCTAGTCTCTGAAAAAGGAAGAGTGAGAAGCAGATATGATAGAAAAGTGAGTTGAAAGTACCTGAAGGGAACTTGCAAATATCTGCTAATTTCTGGAAAAGAAGAATAAGCGACATACATGAAAGAAAAATAAGTTGCAAGCACCTGAGGGGAACTTGCAAATATCTGCTAATCTCTGCAAAAGGAAGAGTGAGTAGCAGATATGAAAGAAAACTAAGTTGCAAGTACATGAGGGGTACTTGCAAAAAATTTCTAATCTCTGCAAAAGGAAGATTGAGCAGCAGATATGAAAGAAAAGTAAGTTGCATGTACCTGAGGGGAACTTGTAAATATCTGCTAACCTCTGCAAGAAGAAGAGTAAGCAGCAGATATAAAAGAAAGGTAAGTTGAGTACCTGAAGACTTTATGGATAAATCTTCTGACAATCAATTAGTGCCATAAACATCCAATAAGCATAGTAGAGATATTGTTAACCATCATCTGTAAGAAGGAAGAATGAAAAAGGAGGTCTACACCCGAAGATGACACAAAAAAGGCAAGATGCGCCACTGGTGTTTCCTGGGGGACTTAAGCATTGCCTACCTAGGAAAGATCATCAAGAGTGTAGTCCAACCTAGAGCGGATGATAAGTATTTATTTATAGTTATTTTTATATAAGAAATAATAATATTTTAGTTAGTTTATTTTAATATTGTTATTAAAATCATTTGTTTTCTTATTTCAGGACAATCTGGGCTGCTAATAGAAAATTGGAGCTTACAGGACTGATCCGGAGATAAAACTGAAGATTACTGGAAAAATCACGTTTACATGCCCCTGTCACGGGCATAACCTTCAGGTCATGGGCATGACAGGTGGTCATGACCCATAAAGGAAGGTCTTGTGTACATGCCACGTCAGATTAAAGCTACACGCCACGGTCACGGGCGTGACACCAAGGAGCTCAGAACGTCGACCGCAAATCGTCGAAATGCGAACAAAGAGCCGTGACACGCCCTGTGTCATGCCATCATTGGGCGTGTCCCATAGGCGTGACACCAAAACTCACATCTTTGATCGAAGAACGTAGATCAGACACGTATACGGTCGTGACCCAAAGGTCACGGGCGTGACCAATGGCATATCAGGAGCGTTTTCCAGCCAATAACTGCTGTTCTTGCCATTGCCTCCAAATAGCAGCTTACAGCTTGACACGCCCTAGGTCACGGGCATGTCCAGGGGCGGTGATGCCTCCATCAAGAGCATTTTATTCCCATCGTTTTCAGCTTCCGGCCATTTTCCAGTAACATATCTGACACGCCTTAGGTCACGGTCGTGACCTAGGGGCGTGACCCGGGTTCGATCCCCGGCAACGGCGCCAAAAAGCTTGATAAGTAAAGTTTGTTTTAAAGAAGATAGATTTGGTTTTATATAATCTTTTACGTATATAAGTCTATCTCTTTTTTACTTATATCCTGTGGATTAAGGCAAGAGTACCTATCGCATAGGAGTATATTATTTTGTAGAAAATATCAAGATCGTATTTTTTCTGGGATCGGTGTTAATTATTCTACTTTTTAGAACGAACTATTATTTTATTGAACGAACGGAGTGGAGTGTATAGAAAAAAAATTACATATACGTGATTTTATTAAGATAGGGACTTAGAAGGTAGTCCTTGATTTCAGAATTACTTTGAGAGAATATTAATTCACCTATTAAAGAACAACTTTATTCCTTAATTACCGAACTTAACGAGAGGGTCCCTTTGGTAGCATCACTGACTCGAAAGTACGACCGGGGAGGCTTGCGTTTAAAACGGGTTAACGTAAACGTAGTGTCTCTTCACCTGGTATATGATCAATTAACAGAAAACCCTAGTTACGATAACTAGAAAGTAGAGTTGAAATAGTTGAAAATAATATCCAGCCCAGAGCTCATCTTGATCAAGTGCTAGGGTTCTAGCCTCTTCTCAGGATGGGGGCGGTATAAAGTACAGAAAATATATCTACCTATCTATCTTAATCCATGACCTTAATCTTTCGGCTTCGCCTTTCATTCGGGATAGGGTAGTAAAATCTAAAATTTTGCAGAGCTTTCGCACTATCTTAATCCAGGTCATAGGCTTTCGCCTCCCCCTTCATTCGGGATAGTATGAAATAATAAGGTTTTGAAAATAATTTTGAAAGCAGTTTCACGCTATCTTAATTCAGGACATAAGCAGAGCTTCGCCTTTCATTCGGGATAGTATGAAAAAAATAAAGGTGAGTAAAAAAAAAACAGTAAAATACTCAGAATTGAATTTGAAAGAGTCTATTTTATAAAGTTCAAAAATTATTACAACTTTCTAAAAAGCTGAAAAAACTAAAATATTACAACTTACAGAACTTTTGAATACTTGAAAGCTACTATCAGTTCCTTGTCAGAGAGCTGGAGAGTGCAAACAGTTATTAAGGAAGCTGCTGGTGTTCCAATAATTTTACAAAGCTCTGGCCCTCTATTTATAGGAAAAAATAAATGCTTTGGAAAAGAACTTTTGGAAAGTTGTCAAACAGCTTATGGAAAAGCTGCCAAACAGCTGTTGCAAAAGCTGAAAATTTGCTTATAGGACAGCTGGTTATTGGACAGCTTGACACGTGGCGGATTGGATATGGATGGAGCTGACTTGGCAGGCTGGATAAGAATGGTCCTGGCGGGTTGGCGGGTTGCGGGTCCGAGTAGCAGGTTGCGGGTCCGGGTAGCAGGTCCTGGAGAGTTGGCGGGCTGGACTAAATCCATTCGAAAAGTGCGCTGGCCTGGTATCGATCCCAAGCAACCAGAGAGAACAACTAGACACCACTCCACTAGGCCAATTGATCTTTGCTGACTGAAACCTGCATATAATATATTTATAATATATAAAATATAGATTTTATTATACTATAATTTTTACAATCTTATATTATTTTAAAATATACTTTATTATTTACAAGATAATTAAAAATATTGTTTTAATAATATTTTACATTCGTAATAAAATTTTATTTAAAAGATAATATACATAATATTACATATATAATATTACTAAATATTAATAATACTATACTTAACATATTATATTTATAATTTATAAGTACAGTGTAATTAATTTATATACATTATATTAACTTTTTTTATTATTATATATATAATATTATATACTATATGAAAGTAGTATAAATATTTTATTATTATCATAACTTTATTATTATATTTAATATTTATTATAATAGTTTAATCTCCTTTTATTTTATTTATATATATAAATAGTATATAAATACAACAATTATATATTTTATTTAACTTATATCAACTAAAAATATTTATTTAGAGAATAAAAAAAAACAAACCATTTATTCAATAATTTACATAAACTTTTACAAATTATATTTAGAAATTAAACTAAAATGTATACTAAAATGTTTATAAATAACTACTCATCACCTTAGATCACGGTCGTGACCTAGGGCGTAACCCGTCATTTGATAGATTTTGGCAGTTTCTCCTCCAACATTCCGGGCGTGACCTAGGGGCTGACCTGCAAGAGAAAATTCCATAAATTCCAGAAATCTACAGGAGACCACGAAGGCATCTAAGGAGCAAAATCTAGAGGAGTAGTTCAGTAGCTTATTTTTCTGTTTTGATGCACTTACTTTATGTACTTTTCAATTTTGTAGTTAAGTTTTCATTCTTGCACTTTTATTTCAAGATTGTTTTTGTTTATCTTTACTTGTAGCCTCTTTTCATTACCACTTGATTTTGACAAGCTTTTGAATAAAATAAAGTTCTTCTTTCTTAGCAAAAACTCTTTATTTCTTCACTTTGATCTATCTTTGATTTAATTATTTCCGACCTTAGTTCTGTATCCTAGATTTACCGAGAGGTTGTGAGTACGAGTAGAACACTCAAAGGTAGATGGAGCCGCATGTACTCCTCGAGAGAGGATGATACAGATTTTCCGGATTAGAGTCAAATCCAATAGCGGGGTTCACCGCATAAGGCAAGCTTAGGGGTTTCGACTGGACGGGAGGTATTTATCGATCAACCTAAGTTTAGTCGTGATCTTATTCTCGAGAGAGACGCTCTTGTAATTTAGGAACCTCCACGGTTGAAGTAGGATATTTAGAAATTTGCTTTTATGAAAAGTTTATTTTAATTCAAAGTAAGTCTAGATCAAGTGTTAATCTTAGTTCTTAGTTTTATTAATTTTCTATTGTTATTTACCGATAAAATAATATTAATTTGCATGAGTAGAAGTACTCAACAGGCCCTGAGTCTAATACGACATTTACTGTACTATATTTTGATATGTACACTTGCCTATTTGGGATTTTAGTTTGGATTTATTTTAAAAATATTATAAATTCTCTATCAAGTTTTTGGCGCCGTTGTCGGGGATATTTTTGTTGATATTTTTGAAAGCGAAATTTCTATTGCTTTTATCACTCTCTTTCTCTATCCCCAATTCTCTTTTTAATTGTATTTTTCAAATTCATTTCTATTAGGAAAGGTTGTGTTTATTTTCTTTTATTAAAAAAATGTTATCTCGATTGGCGCTAAAATTGCCAAGCTTCAAAATCAACTAGATATTTTGGAAGCGCAAAAAAGCACCAAAGTGTTTGTTATTATAATGGCGGTTCTATCGAAGTGAGTATTGTTATCATTATAATTATTATAAACATATTCCTTATGATAATAATTTTGATAGTAATTATGATAATAATTCTTATCACTTTATGATAATTCAATTTTTTATGAAAATATTTTTTTCTAATTTTTCCTATGTTCATGAAAAAAATTTTTCAAGTTGTAATGCGGATATTATTTTGATGTAAATAATTATTCTTCCAACTCGGATAAAAATTCTCTTGGTCGCAAGATCAAACGGACGGTCTCCCGAGTTATGAGAATAATTTTTGGATTCAAATTTTTTCTTCTTCCTGGAATCAATCAATCATCAAATAAATTTTCAAAACTAATACAAATTTCAATTTATTCTTCCCCAAAATTTGAGCTCTTTTC